>JAQPPZ010001244.1:2400000-3600000 GCA_028583015.1 Wollemia nobilis
TCATTCCTTTTGTCTTGCTTAGGGATACTTTTATTCACCTGTTATTTTTTTTATTTTATAAAACTTGTGTTGTTTCTATTCCTTAGTTCTTCTTTGTCCTGCTTATCTAATCCTTCATAATCAAAAAATATCTTGAGATATATTTTAGATTTTCTGGCTAAATCATAGGCCTTCTGCAGAGTGGTAGGTTCCGTCATATCTACTTCTTGTCCTATTCTAGGATTTGCTCCTAGTATAAACTTATGGATCTTCATTTTATCATTATATGTAGGCATATACTTCAGTAGCTTGACAAATATTTGATAATATTTTTTCACTGTCCTAGTTCCCTGTCGAAGTTTAGTGAACTCCTCAAACATCTAGGAATAAAATTACTCCTCAAATGCCATGATTATATGGTCACTCAAAAAAGGGATCTAATTAAGTTAACTCCAACCTTTTAATAATAATCTCCTTAGTGGCACTTACGAAGTTATCCCTTAGATTACCCATAAATTATTAATCCGAATTCAATTTACACCTGAATTAATAATGATTTTCACTACCATTACATAAGCTAAAACCACACTTACAAATCATCCACGATTTATATAAAAATATTGGCCATATAAAACATTGAAATGAATAGCTATTATAAATGAAATTACAGTCTGGCTAATCAAAACATAGTGCTACTTTCAAATCTTCAGAATCCAGGTTCATTACAATAGCAACTACATCATAGAACAAAAACATAATTAACTCCTCCTTTTATTACAAATTGATAGTTACAATAGAGGTAATTTGTTCATATTAGATCAAAAATAAAATTAACTTCCATTGATAACAATGTCTTTTGTTCTCAGTTGTAATGGTAACTTTTATCTCACAGTAACAATTCATGATAATCAACAACCTAGTTTCAGATAACTACACATTGAAAGGATCAACAATCTTAAAACAACAAGTTTCCAACATAACTCAGGATCTTGACATAGTCGTTTCATATCTTTGGATATCTTTTCCTTGAGCACACCAAGATGGTATTGCTTATAGGGATCTGGCTAGCTCTTTCCTTCACTTAGGAATGCATATCTATCTATATGAATGCAAATTTTATGTAATACAAACATACATTCATTGTAGAATTCCAAACAATACTTATAACTGGCATATCATTATCAAATAACCAAATCCTTATTTTTGATTGAGCGTTTCTACATAGTTTTGATTCTTTATTTCAACAGTCGAACCATCCATCTAGTTAAATCACTCCATACAATGGGCATTAAATTTTAGTCACAACAATTGTAATCTAGTTTCAAGTCATAACCAGCATTCATTTAGCAATTACCAACATGGAATCCAAATGCACTCACAATTTATATATAATAGTAAATGAAATCATTTCCATTATACACATTAAACTTCTTTCATTAATCCATAGAATTAACCATTCATTCATCATCATTTATAACGCACGTAATAACACAACAAACATTCCACAATTAGTAGTAGATCTTGTTTATGACATCTCATGGAATACGATATTCAAAACTAAAGGTTGTTCAATACATAAACCTACCCAAAATGAAGGGAATCACTCCCAAATTGCACTAAGTGCAGTAGCTACGATCCCCTACGTCTCCCTATATTCATCTCCAATGAACTGGATACTATGGCTCACACGAATGAACAAAAGGTTTTCTTTCCCAAGTAAGGCTAACATAAGCTATCCAATCTTGGATGCCATTCTCAACAAGCCTACTAATAATATTTTTGTATCCATGCTACTCTACAAGTGGGTCAAGCTTTGGAAAATATTCCATAATAAATACAACCAAATGTTTTTCCTATGGTGAACCAAAACCTACACCACATTGTCTACTGGAAACACATTCCCAATCATAGGGAACTAATATCCTATCACAATCCCTCCTATAATTCATATCTCACTCCTCATGTGGATGGGCGTACTCCTATATGAAGACTCGGTTCACTTCTTAAACATTCCATTGCCTTTCGTATTCAGATTCTAATTTTAATAAATTAAATCATAATAATTTGAAAGGCAAAAAAATCAACCAAATGTTTTCATACTGCACAATATAACTATTTCAATTGTTCAAAGGAGTAATATCATGTTTCATTTTGCATACTACCATCAAAGAAATGAAATGAATCTACTTGTTACGACCGAGAGCTTTCCAATCCAAAAGAGTTTCCTTTTTTTCAAACGCACCTGCCAACATCGGATTCCACACTCCCAAACAAAAACGAAGATCCTTTTTTCCTTGGACGTTTACTATCACCACCTTCATCCGACTCCTTCAAACACCATCAAGTGACCACTAATGTTTGTCTTAATCTCTTCACTATGTCTGTAATACAAGGTAACCAATTGGTTTGAAACCAATGTTCCTTCATCAAAAAAGCATCTACACCAACAACCATAACCTTATACTTAATGCAGTGAATATTTTTCGAACAAGCAATTTTAATAATTGAAACTCCACATAGTGATAGACACAGATTTATTTTAAACCTTTAAATTCATTAAAGTCCTTAATTAATCCAGAGGGTGCTTCATTTAAAGGAAAGGAAACATACATGTATAGAATAAATTTGCTAACATAATCAACAATCAATCGTTAAGAAAACAGAAGGGTTCCTTTTTTAAATATCATTCAAAAAATCAAGCAACAACCCATCGACTCTTTTGTTTTGATCTCAATAACCTCACTACCAATGCTTCATTCCATGTGCCAATTAATCATGCAACTATAAGTGAAGGAATTTTGTCCTTCTTTAGAGCTATCGTCTTTAAGAGAAATCATCATTTTCCATTTAAACATCTCATCTACGATGGCCAATTCTTTCTTCCACTTATCAAGGCATCTGTTCCTGCAATCACGCAGTTTTATTAGCAACATCATATCCTTTCATGAAATAGTTACTTATAGCAATAAATAATTAAATTGTCAAACATATCATCAATAAGATATATTTTATTTCCACAACAATTCATAATTGCATAAATAAACATAGCACAATCAATCATTCCATTAAAAGATAACTTTAGCCAAACATAAATTCATCAAGTAAAAAGTTCGCCAAGAGAGGGTCATGACAAAATAAACAAACAAAAAGATTTGAGATTGTCCAATTTTTCTATCATCTATTGAGTACACCATTTTAGATTTTGCAACATTTCCTTAATCTCTTCTAATGATTCATCTTGAATGTATATTTGTTTTCTTGAAAACATAAGTTTTCTTCTTCAATTGTTTTTGACAGCTTATGTTATTGTATTTCTATTTTTGATCATGTATTTTTCTTTTCACTTGCTTTTTATTTGTCATGTTCTTTTGAATTTTACAACCTTATATATTCAAAATTGAAATTCCAAAAACTAAAATTTGCAAATTTTTAAATTTAATTTTCTAAACATTTGAAGCAGTAATCCTTTTAACTCCCTGATTAAATTAAATTTGCAAAAAATTTAATATATTCTCAAAATTTAAAGAACCTAAAAAATAAATCAAATCCAAAAAAATCAAAATCCTATTTGAAGTAGAAAACCTTATGACTCCCAAGATCAAATAATAACTCTATTTTTTTTAACCTTTGAAAAACATTTTAACTCCAAAAAATAACTTTAACTTTTAAATCAAAAAATAACTATCTTTAAAATTTTAACAATTTGATGAGCTTCACGAAACCAATGGTCGCTTTACAAAGGATTATGGCATTTAAAGAAAAAAACATCTCATCTTCTAGGAGCTATATCTTTATGAAGGGTTATTCAATTCAACTAATTCGTAGACCAACTTCTGTGAAATTTGAATAGCTTTAAAATGGGTGGTCATATGAAGGAATCCAAGCAAATATTGAGGGAGATACGACCTTGTGAAGTCAACCATCTAGAACAAGGGCAATGATGATTTTTCAAGTCATGAAAAATGAAATTGTAAATATTTATTAGCTAGGGTTCGGATGATGAGAAGACCAATGAAGGGCTAGGACTTTAGTAAGACAAGACATTCTATCTAGACAAAAAAATTAGCTAATTTTTTTTTCTTTCTTTATCTTAGAAATTTTGCATGCAAATTATTATAATTTTTTATCAAATATTATATTTGTTATAGAATATTCTAATAAATTTCAATAGATTTTGAGTTTTAGTTTCCTTTCCATGGACCGATTTATAGTTAAATTCTTAGAATCATCTCTAGTGGTAGAGGTTAGTGAGCGCACGTCAGAGAGATCCACGTTGCTCCAAGATAGGGCAATTTTCGATAAATTTAATGGGTATTGGTCAGGGGCTTTAACCTTGAGAAAATAGATCGATAGGAGTTAGAAGTCTCTAGGAGTGATTCTATCCTTTCTTCCCAAAGATTTATTCTTTGTCATTTTTTGTTCTAGGGAAGAAAGAGAAAATTTCCTAAAAGGGATTCCTTAGTTTATGGGAAGAGCAAGACTCTTCCTTACCCACTGGTATGAAGGCGTTTCACCTGAAAATGTAAATCTATCCCTAGTACCAGTCTTGGTTAGGATGTTTGGGTTACCCATTGAGTTTTTGGAAATAGATACCTTTAAGGCAATAGGAAACACTTTAGGAGAATTCCTTAAGATTTCATATACTACGAAATATGGATTTTTGGCTATTTACACTTGGATATTGGTCATGATTGATATAAGCTTTACCAAAATCAATCGTTCTTAAGTATGGGGATAAGATGTGGATCCAACCCATAGATTCTAAAAATATATATTTTATATGTAGAAGATGTTATGAGGTGGGGCATATTGAGATATCATACCCTAAGAAGAGCCCAAAAAAATCATATGTAGAAAATTGCAAGAGAAACTTACAAACGGTTATGGATGAAGATGGTTTTCAACTTTCAAAAAATAGATCTAGAAAGTGAAAGAACATAAATAGTTGAGACTAGTAAGGAAGGATATTGGAATAAATACCAACTCTTTTGAGGCTTTAGTCTATGAAGAAAAAGTATATTAAAACTTAGAGGATCCAACACAATAGGTTCAACATATTAACAAGAAATTGTCTATTCAATATGACCCTTATTGACGGAAGAACATTCTCGATGAACCTAAGGATTGTGTCTCATAAAATTTTGAAGACTCTCTTGAATTACCATGCACCATTTAGGAGAAAAAAATGGTAAAGAAAATGCAGTTTTAGAAGTTAATACCTCTGCCATAAATAAGGAAATACCAAAAAATGAGCAGGACAAGTCAAAAGCTTTTGTAGTAGAGCCAGGAGAGGATAAAGATGATGAAAAACAAAATTATGAAAGAATATTTAAGAATAGAATAATAATACCTACTCATGATATAGGTAAGGCAAAAAGAGAAAAATCCTAAAAATAATGAAGCAAGATCCAAGGAAGCAAGAGCAAACATAGAGAAAGTAACACAAACTAAGTTGGTTGAACTTCTCTTTACTAAACAATAAAATAATATTGGTAATATGCAAGCGGGGCCAATAGCCCCTAATGAGACATGATTATCATCTCATGGATGATAATTCCCCCTCAAAGCAAAGGTGTATTAAGGACCTATGCTTAACTAATAAGCCTGATATTCTTTGTATCTAGGAAACTAAAATGACAAAAGAAGAAGTTTCAAAAACTATGAAAGCAATATGAGCAAGATGTGAATGAGATGAAATGGATTTTGAAGGAGCAACATGAGGAATTCAACTTGTTGAAATCCTTTTAAAACCTCATGTGTAACCATTCATAAAACTAGGCATTGGATAGCCTCTTTAGTCACTTGCTACTTTGCAGATATTCATTTTATCCTTATCAATGTCTATGGACCTACAACTCAGTGAGGTAGATTGGAAGTTTAGAGTGAGATTGAAGCCTTTATGAGAAGTAAAGACCAAGAAACCTAATTCATGATAATAGGAGATTTTAATGCCATAATTAAGTTGGATAAAAAAATTAGGGGAATTAGGAAATTAACCCAAACTATGAGAGTTTTCTTAGCTTTTATTCAGAAAAATAATCTATGGGAGGTTGAGTTTGAAGAAGACAACTTTACATGGACCAAAAACAAAAGAGATCAAAACCTATTAGCAAAAATTTTAGATAGATGTATACTCTTAGATCATTGGCTAGATGAAGGAACTTGTGCTAAAATTAATACCTTAACAAGGATTGGTTCAAATCACTAGCCAATAAAAGTTAAAATGGTGGTAAGTGAATTCAAAAATATCATATTTTAAAAATGAGATGTGGAAAGACCCTCAATTTGTTGATATGATAGCACAAACATGGAACTCTTCAAGAAATAGTGGGTTGTATGCTCTTCCAAAACAAATTAAATCTATGACATCTAGATTTAAAAAATGAAACAAGAACACTTTTGAAAATATTTTTAGAAGAAAGAAGAACTAAAATATAAACTTTCAAATTTCCAAAAAGGTGATCATAATAATCCAAGCTCAGAGGAAAGGGAGTTGCATAGTGAATATCATAATATTTTGAGTAAGGAAGAGAAATTCTGGAGATTAAAATCAAGATAGACTTGGTTAAAAGAATGAGATAAAAATACAAAGTTTTTTTATAGGATGGCTAATATCAACATCCAAAATTAGTAGAATTAAATCAATAGACAGGGTTTGGATTGAATATCAGAATGAAATTAGAAAAGAGGTAAAGTATTTTTATATCAGAATGTTCTAGGATCAATTTCTTCAAGATGTACCTTCAGTTATAACGAATGAAGACAACAGGAAATTGATGGAGCCTATTACTCTAGAATTTCTTTAGCTCTGTTCTCTTTTGATAAGGATAAATCCCCAGGTCCAGGTGGACTCTTTGCAACTTTTTACGAACATAATTGGTATATAGTGAAGGATTATTTATTGGTGGTAGTGGAACAGTCTAGGGTAAAAAAATGCATACCTTATAAAATAAATGCAACATATCTTACCCTAATTCCAAAAAATAAGGATGTTGAATTGTTTGATTCTTTTGGATCCACAAGCCTATGTAATATGGCATATAATATTATTTCCAAAGTGATAGCGAATCGATTAGGTCATTATTAGATAAAATTATTTCAGAAGAGCAAGGAGGATTTGTGAAAGGGAGACAATTTCTGGATGGGATCATAGTAGCTCATGAAGTTATACATTTAGCAACTTTAAAAAAGAGAAAGCAATGATCTTAAAACTTGATATCAATAAAGCCTATGATAGTTTTAAATGGGATTCTCTTTTTTAAGTTTTAGAAAAGTTTGAATTCGAGAAGAAATGGGTTAGATGGATTAAAGCTTGTGTCTCTATAGTGTTTTATACAGTGTTGGTCAATGGGTTAGTTATAATAAAATATTTTAAAGTCAAGAGAGACGTTAGACAAGGAGATCCTCTATCTCCTTATTTGTTCATTATTATGGTAGATGTTTTGAGTAGGAACTTAAATAAGACTTACAAAAATGGGCTTATAAGTGGACTTAAGGTTAGTAATAACATCGACAACATCATCCATCAATATTTTGTATATGATATAGCCCTTTTTGGAAGGACAAGGATAAATGAGGCTAAAGCTTTGAATAAATTTTTAAAGGAATACAAAAGAGCATCAGGGCAAAAAGTTAATAGGACAAGATCCAAAATTTACTTCCTTAACACTCCACTAATATCAAAGCAAGAATTTGCAGATTACTTCAAATAGAGGAGGTAAATTACCAACAACTTATCTAGGGATGCCCTTATTTTAGGGGGGAAAGAGGATAGAATTATGGAATCCAGTTATTAGTAAAGTTTAAAATAAACTACTAGCTTAGAAAGGTAGATGGTTATCGTTAGTAGGGAGATTGCAGTTAATTAAGTCAGTATTACAGGCTATTCCAACATATTATATGTCATTGTATACTATACCAAAATTAGTTGAAAAATTTTAATCTATATTATGCGATCCTTTTTATGGTTAGGTTTACATGATAAAATAAAATATCCTTTGGTGAAATGGAGCAAGGTGTGTAATGATAAAACTAGGGGAGGTCTTGGTTTAAGAGTTATTACATATGCAAACTTAGCTCTTAGGGGAAAAGTAATCCGAAGATTGTACAAAGAGAGTCAAAGACAATGATCTGCTTGTTGTGGTGTAGTGGTAAATGCCCAGGGTGCTGGTAGATGCCGACCCAAGTTCCATTACCCTTGTCTCCATCCTGCAGATATATGGTATAGTTAGGAATGTCCTATGTGCTGGTAGAGGCCGACAAGGCTTCATTCCTCCTATGCCCAACCTGTTGAAAGTGGCACCTCGAAAGGGGTGTTTTCCACTATAAATTATACCCAGGTGTTGTAGGTGAGTTGGAGAGGAGAGGGCAATCCTCCAAGGGAGGTCCCAAGTTCGAATCTCCACCCTACCAAAAATCTGAATTGGGTACCCAAAATCCAATTGATAATGTTGGTGCGGGCAGGGTTGGGTGCGACCCCCGGGTGACTTTGACGGTGTAGAACCCCCTGTTCGTGGTCTCTTAGACCAAGGCAGCCTCGTAAGGGGTTTTTCGCTTTAAAAAAAAAAAAAAAAAAGAGTCAAAGACAATGGGCAAGAATTCTTCTAAGTATGTTGAACCCAATGACCCAAGTTTAATACTAAATGCATTCTCTCTACCAAATGATTTTTCTCTTTGGAATGGTTTAAAAAAATCTATTTATCTAATGATTAAAGTTTTAATATGGGTAGTGGGAACTGAAGAAAAAAATTCTATTTGGATGAATATTGGGTGTGATAAAAAAAACCACTCAATTTAGATCCAATTTTGAAATCTTGGATGAGATTGCTTCAAAACAAATATGGTGATAGGGTTTCAAATATTTTGTACAAGGATTAGGAAGGAAGATACAAATAGAAAGAAGATTTTTTAACAAGTATACCAAACATTGATGCTAAGAGAAAATTGAGTAGAAAGATAACATCTATTTTTATTTTGAGGGGAGCCAAGGATAAATTGATTTGGGAGTTGAATAGATCAGGAGAATACACAACAAGAAGTGGATATAATGTAAAGCACCAAAAAAATAGTAATATCACTAGAATATGGAGAGATATTTGGGATAGCCCAAGCATTCCTAAATTCAAAATGTTTGTTTGACTAGTAGGTCATAGAAGAATTTTATCTAGGATAACCTTATGAAAAGGGGTTTTCGTGGCCCCTCTCAATGTGTTCTTTGTAAAAAGAAGGAGGAGAGTATAGACAATCTCTTGGGATATTGCTCAATAGTATAGAAACTATGGCAATGGATTCTTAATATAGTTAGTCAATGCATGGTGATGAATAGCAAAATTGAAGATTGGTTAAAGCAATGGCAGAGCACTTATAAAAGTGAGGCTTTACAAACAATATGGGATATCAAAAGATACAATACTTTGGATTGTATGGCTAGAAAGGAATAGAAGAATATTTAAAGGAAAGGAAAGCAGTTTAGAGGTAATGAAGAGGAAGAAATTTTTAGCCATAGAGGAGTCTAAACCAACCCTATCAACTCACCTAGTCCCTAATCTAGAAGCATAGAGCCTTGATAGATGGAGTAAAGTCATTAACTAGAATTATGATGTTGGGTACAATAGAAGCAAAAGGAAGGCAAAGAATATAAAGTGGAAACCACTAGATGTGGAGTTGGTTAAATTAAATTTTGATGGAGCATCTAAAGAAAATCCAAGATCAACATGAGGAGAAACAATTAGAAATAATAGAGGAAATATTTTTTCCCGTTATGCTTTTAATAGTGGATTTAAGACAAATAATGAAGTTGAAGCTTGGGTAGCTTTAGAAGGGTTAAAAATATACAAACAAATGAAATGGAACATAGCACAGATGGATAGTGATTCTCTCATAGTAATAAATGCAATTTTGAGGAAAGCAAAGGCTTCATGGAACATACAAAAGATAAATGTGGAAATTCAAGATCTTGCTAAAGAGTTTGAAGAAATTAGGTTTACACATACATTAAGGGAAGGAAACAAATATGTAGATAGACTAGCCAATAGAGGGGTTTTGATTGAGGATCGTGAAGTTAAGTTCTCCTTTCCATGGTTAGAGGAAGTAGTAAGTTTAACTAAAGCTGACAAGAAAATATTAAATGCCTAATTCAAATAATGATTAAGATACTTTAATGTTTTCCATTGATAATATCTCCTTTATTTTACAACAATAATGTGTTTTTATATTTAAACTATTTATTATAATTTTTGTGGTTGCACTTGTGTTTCAAAAATGAAACTAGCAATCAATATTTGGTAAAGCGAACTATGATGGTGCGATGTTTTGGAAATATTACTCTACGAAGATGCAATGCATGTATAAGAAGTCTACTAGCAAGGACGCCACTTGCATTATCGGTGATGTGACCCGGGTTCAATCCCCATGGTAGATGTGTATAAGAAGTATTACTCGAAAAAAATGCATATAGTAAAAGTAAAGTTTTAATATTGTAAAGACTGCTATAGAAAAATGTCAAGAAAGGTGCTGAATTCTAGAATATTTGTATTCATGTAAAAAATTAAAAAAAATCATAAAATAAAAATCAAGAATTCAAACATTTAACATAAAATGATGCAAGTTTTTAGTTATAACATCTCAATTGATATAAGATACGTAACTATTTGTAAACTCTTCAAACTCTAAAAAAAAAGTTGTAATTTATTAAAGGTGGAAAACCCAAATAAAACTAAAAAATATAAACTTTAACCTTATTACTTCAAACATTATAAAAAATAACTAAATACCAAAATATTTTATCAAACCTTATAACTCTTGATCGTTAATAAACTTTAATTTAAGCACCTATTTGAATGCCTTAATTTAACTAACCTTAATAATTTCCTGAACGTTGTGCTTGCTCCTCATTCTGCCAATGTTGTAAACCTCTTGCGCTTGTATCCAGCTCGGTTAACCTTGATATATATTTTCTTGCTTTCTCCTTGAAACGTTAGCTGTAATGCAAACCCTAATACCACTTGGTAGTCTGCAAGTTATTCAATGTTATTACATCTTGTGTTTTTTTTTTCAGTTATACAAAGTTGGTTATAACCATATTATTTGTAGTAATCATTAAACTTATTTCGTTTCGTTATTGTTGATTTAACGTGAAAGCTACCACCGGTTGTTCAAGATAGATTCGCACCACCGATTTGGCATGCACTCAGAGGATTTAAATCAGACTACTATCTTTACAAACAAGTTGTTCCCAAGGTTTGAACCTGGATGTCTTCTTGATAAATGTCTGGCCAGACAAGCTTTTTGGTTATATAGGAGAGTTGGTCACAACTACACTATTTTTAGTAACCACTAAACTTATTCCGCTTTGTTATTGTTGACTTGACGTGAAAGGGACCACCGGTCACTCAGGATTCATACTGTCATCCTCAACGAATTCAGATCAGACTACTACCTTTATAAACAAGATGTCCTGGAAGTTTGAACCTGAATGTCTTCTTGGTAAATGTTTGGCCAAACAAACACTTACTAATCCACTAACCCACAAAGTACAACATCTCGTGTTTATAGCTAGCTAGATACTTCAGGAGGAGTTATCTTGGGTTGCTTTGAAGTTGTTTGTTGGCTAGATACTTGAGTAGGAGTTACAAATCCCAAAAAAATGTTTCGTTGTTCCCACAAAAGTTTGATAACATTGCTATGCTAATCCCAATGTTCCGTTGTATATCTGTGAAACGTATTGTAGTTAATTATTACTTTATTTTCCTTTGATGTCACTTATCTCCTTATTCTCTTGTAACTTTTGCTCTATGAAATGTCGCACGTTTAAAAATGCCCTTTAATTGCTCATCGAATATTGTTGTTGCTATTATTTTTAGCAGATCCCATGACTCCTGCTCTTCTTTCGAGGATGTCAAGGATCATCAGGCATCTTCCTGTAAGTGGCAATTAAGCTTAGCAAGCATAGATATCTGTTTGCTTTTGTTATTTGTAATATCTTGTATTTACGCACAATTGAACATGAGACAAGTCGGTTCTGATGCCTTTAAATGGACAAAGACAAAAGAGAGTCAAACCTTTGGGGGACTGACAGTTTGGAGTCTTTGAATTTGCACTTGCCCCCTCAAAAACTTTCTGGGCCTAGCATTTACTGTGGATATTCAACTTCGAGTGAACATGGTGGTGGATTTGCCAGAATTAAAAATCTTCGCCCCTCCATTAACATGACATACTCTATTCCATTCCGAAATTAATTGTTGCTTTTCAACTTGGATTCTGGAATCAAGACACCTCCAAAACTGAATTTTTCAAATGTCTCTGTGTTTTTGTTTACATCTCAGCATTCTGCCAAATTAACTCTCCCTTTGTCAAGGCATTTCCTCGAGTCATGGATGTTATCCCACAATCAATGCATCAAATCCTTCCAACCAGTTTGTTTTCTATCACAAAATATAGCCACTTGGAAAGTTCCTTTACTACTTTATATTTAGCTTTACATAAATTTTAGCAAATATTCAACTTTTGTTGAAAATTTTCTAGGTTTTATTTTGTGAATACATTTTGTAGTAATTCACTTCCTTTATTATCACAATCATCTTATTTTTCTTAAAAATTCCTTGGTAGTTAAATTAAAAAGTGTTTGAATTGTTTTTATTAAATATTTTAATTTTGTTTTTATTTGATTAGTGTGAAAAAAATTTATAAACAATGTATAGGGTTGAGCAGTCTCCTCCCAACCATGACCCCTCGTTAAGTTGAGAGCTATGCTTATTAATAGGGAATTTAACACACACCCACCCCCTCACACACTCATTCACTCCGCGGTTTGAACCTTGGATCTTCCAAAAAAGAGCCAAAGCCTAAATCGTTGCGTTGTCCCCGAGGACCATATTTTTTACATTTTAAATACTAGTGATTCCTATATTTGGCTATTTTGCACAAAGTTCTAGAATGGAAACCATTGGATGACTTTTTGGGATTATTGGATAGGTTTCAAGGATATCAAAAGACATTGAAAAGTATCATTGAGATGGATCCCAAATCCTAAAATGCATTTGCATTGAACATAAGTATTTGGGTAGTACCTACCTCGTGTTTTTTTATTGATTATATGGGATTGAAATGGGTCTCACCCCTATCACATCATGACCACATAGTGGTATTACACTAGTTTGGTCATTATGCATGTCTTGCTTGACAAGATTCGAACCTAGGTCTTCTCCTTGAAAGTTGGAAATATAACAGGTTGAGTTGATGCCATTTGATATCTTGTTGTGCTTTGAATATGTTTATAATTATTTCTAAATGTTATATGGGATTGAAATTAGCCCCATCTATATTGCATCATGACCACATAGTGTATTACAATAGTTTGGAAATTATGCATGTATCGCTTGGCAAGATTTGAACATAAATCTTCTTCTTACATCATAACCACATAATGGTATTACAATAATTTGGTTATTATGCATGTATCGCTTGGCAAGCTTCAAACCTTGGCCTTCTCCCTGAAATTTGAGGAATGTAACCAGTTGAGCTAATGCCATTTGATTCATGTTTACAAGTTAATACTACTACGTTTTATGATTTCTAATGGAAAGTCTCACAAATTATATAATATTAGCCCGTTTTATATAATGATGCAAAGAAATTAGTTGGTTGTATTTACTATTTTGCATGAATTTCATTTGATAATGACTACTCAATGTCCTAAAAAAGTGCTTTTTGAAACATTACATCCTCCTTTTTGTTATGGTATTTTTTTTATGAAAAAAAACAAATTCACATTAAATTAAGATAAAAGCCTTTATAATAAAAAAAAGTGGGTGGGTTAACACACCCCATGAGGAATAAAACTAACCCTCATTGACAAGGATTATGAAACAAAACCGCGAACAAAACAAAAGTTTACCAATCATGATCATTGATGATCATTACATCAAAGAAAGCATATCATATGGAGTAATGTGCCTTGGCATGTTGTCCTGCATAAACTGCTAGTGATTATGGGATGGGAATCCACCCCTCTGCATCATGATTAAGGTATTTAGTACCTACATTGCTCCAACCAACAACTGGCCTAGGTGAAACTGGTTGAACATCATCCCATCCCCCAACCTGGTGGGACGAACAAGTTGTTAGGAGGAAAACTAATGAGATATATTGATACAACAATGGATTACAATATATAGGCATAAGCCTATATGATGACATGACAAGTGTCAAGAGGTATAGTGCACATTATATAATTCTAACATTCCCCCTTAATGTGCACTATCCTAACTATAGAAAAAACAAGTCAACATTAGGTAACATTCCCCTTAATGTTGACTTCTCTAAAAGAAACTTATCATCCTCCTTTATTACACATTTGGTCTAGGCTCATGCTCTTTGCGCTTGGCTCTCCAACTGTGAATAATGCTAGATCAACGATGTATACATCTCGGTCTGTTGCCTCAGGGTCAGCCACTTCCACAGTCTGTTGCCACTAGGTCAGCCATCTAAGTGCCTCAGGGTCATCATGGGTGCCTCAGGGTCAGCCAAATCTGGGTATGTTACCTTTGCAGGTCATCCTTAGAGGATGTTGCCTCTCATAGGTCACTGACTAGATTCACCATGAATATCAAATCTCCCCTCATGGTGAATTCAATCTAGAAGGTGTCGATCTCTATCGAAAATGCACCTTAATACAAATAGAAATATGAGTCATGAAATACAATAAAAAATGAGCCATAGATCCAAATGTGGAGGAGAAGAAGAAAGAAGAGAATAGAATCTTATGAAGTGTCTTCGTCTATAGTCTTCAGAAATTGATCCGAAAAAATCCTCGGATAGAAGTCTAGGGTGTCTATGTTTGTAGTCCCTAGAGTAGGTGTCCTTATAGTGATCTCCTCATCCTACCGAAATACATGGGTAACCAGACACTGCATCCGTCAGGTCCTATAGAGAATGTGACTAGATACTAGGACCACATACAAATTCATTGAGTTTCGGGTTCAACCAAGAGTGCACTCCATGATACAACAATATTTGAGGTTTAAAAATAGAGATAGAATAGTCTCAAAATTAGAAATGAACACCACCAATGTGTTCGTCTCGAAAAAACCTTTTCGATGACTATAAATGCCCTTATATTCCTCTATCAATGGGACTTGCATTTGCTGAAAAAAACAACATGCCTCTAACATCACTCAATGGCGGCATAAAAACATCTCAATTTTTCCCTCTACAAGGAAAAAACAATCACATGGGCCTTTCATCTGAAAATTTTGAAAAATACAATGAATGGACCTTCCACTCTCATGTGGAAATAACAGGGTCATGTGGGCCTACCTCCACTTAAAAAACATGCTCTTACAATTTAAAGACAAACATGATACTTTTCAAAAATGTCAACTAAGCGGATGTATCTAGAAATAGAACCATATACAAAAATCACAAATAAAAGTCTATGCAATCAATCATCTCGAAAATGGTTTCTAAGGTGCTAAGGAATGGCTAAATGGGATAAATCTTTCACAAACCCAAGGGCCCCACCACCAGCTAGGAACAAACACCAAGTCAAATCACCAACAATTTCACGAATGACACGTTTCCCCCAAATGACTATCGATCTCTTTAGGTGCTTGATCTATGACTGTTGCAAATATGTAGGCAACAAGCACATTAAAGAAACCAAAATAAAACTATTGCTCACTCAGTTCCTGAGGTTGATTATCAGGGTGGCATAGTTCGACAGCAACACATCCCGTAGGCATGCTAATAGTTCTCGAATATAATGCTTTGCATTCTCCTAAAAAAAATTGGCCTCATTCATCATCTGTGGATCTAATCATCCGGTCTTCCCACACATCTTCTCGGTGCTGCACTCCTCTAAAAAATATTTCGCTTATGTTCTTGTTGCTGCAAACGTGTAACTCTATCGAGTCCTCGTATGAAAAACAATTGGTGGGCTTATTCGTCCATGATAGTTTTCAAAAATTTCAATGGCATCATCAGTAGCATGATCATATTATTCCATCATGAGCTTCATCCGTGTTAACACAATATGGTTGGACAAAAATTCGGTGATAACATAGAGAACATTAAATTTCATGGCAAATAGGATCCTTCTTCTTGTCGTGTTGTCGGCCATACAAATTATCGTCAACCCATCGATGGGTGTCTGCACTACTTCTTGATTGTGGCACACTTTCATAAATCCAACCACTTTGTTGGAGTATCGGGTGGGCATCGATGGCAGCGCATTCAACGTGGCTTCCAAGCCATCATTCCTCTATTTACTGTCATAGATGATTTTTGAGGGTTACACATCTAGGTGCAGGGGGTTCAGGTTGCACGTCTCCTCCATTTTGACTTTGAGCGGCAGACTCCAAATGAAAAAAATAGGTCGCCACAATCATCATCTACTCATCATCTACAACAACTCAACGTGATTGGTGCACCACTATGCCATTTCTATATCTAACAATGGCATCGTTATTAAAAAATAAAAGCCCTCTATGTAAACGACAAGTTTCATGCAACATCCTCTGAGGATAACCTGCAGAGATAAAATATCCATAAGTGGCTGACCTTGAGGCACCCATGATGACCCTAAGGCACTTAGACGGCTAACCCAATGGCAACAGATCCAAGGAAGTGGTTGAACCTGTGGCAACAGACCGAGATGTATACACCATTGATCTAGCATTATTCACAGTTAGAGAGCCAAGCGCAAAGAGCATGAGCCTAGACCAAATCAATAATAAAGGAGGATGATAGGGTTCTTTTAGTACAATCAACATTAAGGGGGAATGTTACCTAAAGTTGACTTGTTTTTTCTCTATAGATTAGGATGGTGCACATTAAGGAGGAATTTTAGAATATTATTAATGTGCACTATGCCTCAGTTTTAGTTTGACACTTGTCATGTTCTTTGACAAGTGTCATGTTTTTCTTATAGGCTTATGCCTATATATTATACTCATTTCCTGTATAATATTATCTCATCTTGTTTATTCTTAACAATTCATTGGGTAAGACTTCACCCTCTTCACCACCCCATATAATCTCTCTTACTACTTTCTCCTCTTCTCCTTCTTGGGATAACTTTATTTCTTATTGTAGAGCTAAAAGCACAACACCAAATAACAACAATAGATAAATAGATCTGATAAGACAAATGAAATTGCACAAGAAATATTTTTATTAAATAACGAGGGGGAGCTGAAAAACTCCTTTGTACAATTAATTCTGCCTTGACAGAAATGTTGTGATACAATGAATACAAGTTGCTAGGGTTCTCTGAAACCCTAGCTACAATAACAAAGGTGTCTTCAATGTGCTTTTGCTCCCAATAGAATGAGTGGGCTTTAGGTATCCGTGTGTTCGGGCCACTCTAACTGCAGTAGTCTTCCAATGTTCTTTTGATTGATATTATCCAATCCTACACACAAGCAAACAATAAAGTAGTTAGTAAACAAAAGGAGGTTTCCACAGAGTGAACCCTCAGAAATAAAAACTAAAAACCCTAGATCTTATGTAAACTGTATATGTAAAATGTGATAACACCAAAGGATAACAAAGAATGTAGATTTACCTTGCTCGTGGTGATACTTTGCTTTGTTGTTGCAGCTCTGACGGTAGATGGCGTGATGCAACAGACTCTAATTTACTCTTTGATGATTACGGTAGGCTCAAGCATGCACCTTGCAGGATCTAGCGTGAGCTTCGTAGGCTCTGGAGTGAGCCTGTGATATAGCAGGCACTGGTGTGCGCCTGAAAAACCCTGCAGCGAGCTTGACAATCTTCTGCAGTGAGCTTGTCAAGCTCTGGAGTGCGCCTGCAGGTGAAGATGAAATCTGCAAAAGTAGATTGCATGGATGCGGTGGATGGGGGATGATGGAGGCGATGTAAAATGGTTGGGGAAATGGATGTGGGGATGGCTGGAATAGTTGAAGTCATATGGCTAGCTAGGGCTTTGGATTTTTAGGGCTCTATCACTTTCTGCTTCACTAGGGCTTCGCCAATGACTTCTACAGAATGCACATTCCAATATCAAGATTCTAGGGTTTGGGCATTTGCAAATGCCCTTACTTATAATCCAACCTTAGGGTTTCTTAGGGTTTTAGCTCAACACTTTAGATCGTGTGGCTAAGATTAAATCACATCCTAGGGCTGAGATTGTACTTTAAGTGTGGCATGGATTAATGAAGATGGGAGGTGGAGATTATATTGGATCGGATGGCTGTGGTTAATTGGGTTTATAAATACATATTTTATAATAAATATATTATAATATAATATAAAATATTATATTAAATATAAAATAATATTAAAATAAGCCCAATTGGGTTAGGAAATGGTGGGAAAGGTGGAATTGGGCCAAATAATTGGTGGGAAAGGTGTAATTGGGCCAAATAATTGGTGAGAAAGTTGTATGGTGGACAAGTGGGTGGTGGGATGGTTAGGATGGAGGATTAATGGCTGCAATTTGGTGTCTATAGATTCCCCTTTTTGTACCATATTACGTGAAACACAATATGCTGCAAAATTATGAGACACCTGCATGGGATATGGGCGCAGAAGCAGCTTCTCTCTGTTGTTGGATTTGGGCACTGATGTTGAAGACAAAAGAATAAATAATTTTTGGAATTTACGTAGCTTACCCCCTCAATTGACTAATGAGAAGCATCTCACGAGCCAATTGAAAAAGAATTTTGTGCAAGTGATGAATGATGTAATGAAATGTTATGTGATTGTGGACGATATGAATGATGTAAAATGTGATACCATTTTTGCCCCAACGGTGGAAAAGAAGGGGGTTGGTGTATAATACCATGTGATTGTGGATGATATGGATGATGTAAAATGTGATACCATTTTTGCCCCAATGGTGGAAAATGGGGTTGGTGTATAATACCATGTGATTGTGGACGATATGAATGATGTAAAATGTGATACCATTTTTGCCCCAATGGTGGAAAGGGGATTTTATCCAATGTCATGATCATGTAAGATGTATCCCATTGTGGGAAATCATAATCAAATTGTGGTTGCCCCAAATTTTATGATGATTCGATGTTGTTGAATAGTGTGCTCTCTGATGCCATTGATATGCAAGTATGATGATGCAGATAAAAAGAAAAAAGGAACCATGGATAGCCTGTTGGTGACTATTCTCACAATTGGAACTAATCCTCCTAGCTAGTGCCAATCATTAGGTTTTTGAAGAGAAAATGATGAAATTTGAGTTTTTGTTCATGTTTTAAGCCTCACGAACTAGGCCATCAATGACAACAGTTGTGCAAATTGTTCTTGGCAAGGTTTCACTCCAAAATGTGAAGTACCCAATGTGATTGTGATCTTGGACAATGTGATAATTGATGACGACCATGGTCAAGTGTCCTTATTGTAGGCTATTCATCTTACCAAATTGCATGGATTACTATTGTTGCAATCGCCAAGTTTATAGAATCACCCACTAGATACGAGGTTCGCTTGAAGGAATTGAACGAGATGGTAGATAAAATGATTGATGGATTGAGAAATGGTGATGGAAGAATTCTGTATGAATTACTTGATTTATGATGTGCATGATGTGTGGGTGGAATTTGTTGAATTTTGGAGGAGGTAAGCTACTATTTTGGTCAATTTTATCTTCATTCCTCTTTGGGGCCAGCGCCCATCTGCACCTGTGGCATTTCGTAGGCGCATGGATGAACCATCAGGTGCACAGTTGCACCTATGGACTGTAGGCACAAGCCTGCACCTGAGTGCACTAAGGAAAGCTATAAATAGCTTTCTGATTGAATCGTGAGGCTCACTTATGTGTTTCATACTTTGAGGAGTTGCGTCTAAGGAGTGGAGTGGGTTTGGTGAGCTTAGTGAGGCTAGTGAGAATCTATGCGAAAGATATGGAGGTGGAGGGATCGAATGTTGCTGGTGGATCTGAGGCACCATTTGCCTCGATAATGTTTAAAAACACTTTGTAAAAGTTTTATTTATTTATTTATTTATTTTTTGAAATAGTATTAATGAAAAATGTTTGTTGTTGTAGTTGAGGGACATAAAGCCTCGACATCGGTTCTCTCTGCTTGTTCCTGGGATGAGGAAGAAGCTGACGGATGAGGATTGGGAGTTTTTGGGGAAGGTGGGCCTGGAGGGAGTAGCTAGATTGGATGTTGTGAGGGCGGATGAGGGGTATCTCTCATCATTGATAGAGAGATGGGATTATGATAGGGGGACATTCCAACTACCGACTAGGGAGGTTACTGTCACTCTGGAGGATGTATACCACATCCTCAAGGTGCTAGTAGAGGGGGAGAAGGTGGTGGTTGGGCATGATAAGAAGGTTGAGATGGAGAAGATGTTTGGGGATCAATGGCGGGAGGCTAGGATGGGAGATGGAGGTATATGCTATCTGAGCATGTACAAGGCGAAGGAGTTGGATGCGCTCCCGACCTTGATTATGTTTGTGTTAGCAAACATAGTGCTACCTAATAGCACTAGTTGTAGGTTCCCTTGGAACCTATTAGGGTTGGTGAGTGATCTACTCACTGATCCCCGAGAGTATGCATGGGCTCCTACCTTGTTGGCGCAGTTATACCGAGAGTTATATGAGGTGACATGGAGAAGGAGGAAGGGGATTGGGTGCAGCTTCCTCTTACAGTGTTGGGCTTGGGAGAATTTTGGTGTAGCTCGACCAGAGGGGTTTTCGTGTCAGACATGGTAGATGGGGGAGCCCTATGCTAGGTGATGGGCAGTGGTGGAGGAGGTATAGCCAAGTCAAGAGGTGCATACTCACTAGTGGTATCGGGATATGTGGTCGGGGTTGACTCGAGTTGACGTGATATGGAGGCCATGGCGAGGAGCTCTATGGGATGGTGATGGGGAGCAGCTACGTCGAGTGAGGTAGGCTTGGTGGTTGATTGGGTGGAGGGATGAGGAGGTGGAGTACTTTTAGTACTCATGGGTGTTGAGGCAATTCGGCTTGCCTTAGGATGTGCCAGATGAGTCGATGTTGTATAGGCATCGACGGGATGATGTGGGGCTCCCATGTGCAGAGCCATGGTAGGTGCATTTGGATGATGATGAGCAATGGGAGGTCCCCGACGTAGATGATGTTGGGGTGACTCTGGAGTATGTAGCTTGGTTTGGTGCCCAACCAGTGTGGGTACCAAAGGTGGTGAGTGGTGATGCAGCAGCTACGAGGTCAAGGGGGACTCTAAAGAGGACGAGGCCACAACGATCGATGAGTCAGAGGTGGTCGAGGGGAGCAGCCCAATAGGCTCTAGAGATGGAGTTGGTGGATGAGGAGAGGGAGGATGATGAGGATATGGGTGAGATTTTTGAGGTGGCTAGGTTGCGGGCGGAGTTGGAGTAGCTTCGTGAGGAGCGCGAGACCATGATTGAGACCCATAGGGATTATTTCGCTACTATAGCATGGCTGGAGGCAAAGCGGGAGGCATCTGGGGCTAGTGATCGAAAGACGATCATGAGGCTTCAGGCAGAGATGTTGGCTAAGGAGCATTGGCATCATATGGACTTGCGGCATCTACGGGCTAGTGAGGCATATGCACATTCCTTGGAGGATTTGTGTATGCGTCACCATATTACGCTACTTGATCCTCCTTCTTCCATAGTCGAGTCATCTAGGAATACTGAGTCTAGGCAGAGTAGGAGGCCTAGGGCTCCTACTAGGTCTTAGGAGTCCTCTCATGGATATTAGCTTAGTGCTTAGATGCACTATTTTGTATATGAGCCTTGGTGCTCCCTTATAGCCATTTTGGCGTTTATTGTATATGTGATTTTTTATATATATACATGACATTTTATATATTTGTTCTATATTTTGTGTGAATGCTTTTATGCTTTTATGAAATTTGTGTTTAATGTTTTATTGATGCTTAATGTAGGCTAATCATGATGTGTATGCATAATGCTTATATGGATGATTAATGCATGTGAAATGACATGTATATGAATGGTGTTTATGTGGATGATTAATGCCATCTAAATGATATTTTTTATGGATGATTAATGCAAGTAAATGTATAATGAATCTAAACTATATGAGAGGAATGCATAGTGTTCAAATGATATTTTTATAGTTCAAAAATTTTATTGGCCATTTTTGTAGTCCATTGTTTGGCAATCGGGGGTACCGAATTTGGCTGTATTATGCAACTTTACTTACGATGGGGATATGGTTGTTGACATGCAAGAAGATATGGATGTTGATATGGGAGAAGATATGGATGTTGACATGGAAGAAGATATGGATGTTGATATGGAAGAAGATATGGATGTTGATATGGAATGAATATTGCATGATTTTCAAAGACTCAAACATACTAGTGTTCTCAACCAAACTCACTAAGGTTGTCTAACTTTCTTTAGGACCAAAGGTGTGTGTGAGTGAGGTTCAATTACCAAGTCTTGAGTATGACAATGACCCTATCCAATCATGTACCAGTGTGTGTGCAAGTGAATTTTATTAACCCATTATGAGTAGATTTAGTCATGACCTGTTATGCAAATGACCTGAGGCTAGCCTGTCCTTATGTGCGTTTAGAGGTCACTCTTTTTGGAGGAGAGACATATCACCTCACATGAGCTTACTCCACTGTCAGTTAAGTGTCTATAGCCCCAATGGATATTCACTCCATAGTCCAATGGGATTGATCTTTTGGGCCTTGGGGATGACTACCCATCCTTGTCAAGGATATGTAGTATGAATCCTTACGACTTTAGTGATCAAGGGTGGGGGATTTGAACTTGTTAACTTTGTATAGAGCTTTGGGGAATCATATTCTCAATCGAAGTGTGATGAGAATTGTGACCCTATCCGTACTACTCTATGTTTTTTTATGTGTATGTTTGGATCAATGTTGGTAGTGGTGAAAACCACTATTTTTGGACTATGTTGCATGATGGGACAAGCGAGGATTATTTCCTTTTCACCTCAATGTGCTATCCAAGTATGGTGCTAATCCTCCTAAACTCAAAATGTTTTTAAGATGTGATGGGATGTGGTTGGTTCAGGATTGTGTTCGGAATCAATTGACAATACTCAAGACTTTCTTAGTGTGTAAAGTGTGTTTTTGGTCCTAAAGAAAATCAGACATTCGTTTGGAGGTTGCTTGCTACACTAGTAATGGCTAAGTGACTGAAAATCTAGGCTTTTGTGATTTTGGCATATGGTATTGTTTGCCTATGTCTTTTGTTAGAGTTGCAAAGATTATTTCAAACTAGGTACCCCCAATTTTTATAACTTGACTTTTTGTTTATGGCCATATCATCATTACTATGCCAGATCATTGAATCATGGGATGGGATGAATGCAATTTGTACAATGTATGAATATGTCGTGATGAATGCAATTATGAATGTCTATATGCAAGTGTAAGTAAAATGCATGCCTATATGTATGCATGTAAGTGTGAAAAATGCATGTAAAGATGAAAACATGCCTATGTAAATGAATTTTTTTTTTTTTTTTGGCCATGTATATATACATATAAAGTATCACTTTTAACAATAGAATACCTTTAAATGAAGAACATTAAGTGGTTTGGGTTCCTCTATTCCATCTAAATTGGCAAGTCTATAAGTACCATTACCCACTTTTTGAGTGATTATATATGGACCTAACCAATTGGCTGCAAATTTGTCACGAAGATGCAGTAAAGCATTGGTGTTTTGTTGGTTCTCTTTGAGCACCAGATCCCCTACTTGAAATTCCCGAAGATGGACTTTAGCATTGTAAGCACGGTTTAGGAGGTCTTGATAAACTCATAAATTCTCTAGTGCGTTGACTCGCCTTTCGTCTAGGAGAGTGAGTTCGTCAAGTCGTGCTTGTCTAGTTGTATCGTCATCTATGAATTCCTGTAAGGAGACTCGTAAGGAGGTAATATCGAGCTGAAGAGGCATAATAGCTTCTGCTCCATAGACCAAGGAAAATGGTGTTGCTCTTGTTGGCATTCGGATGCTTGTTTTATAATCCCAAAGTGCTAAAGAAATTTGTGTATGCCAATCTTTATAATTTTCTTTGACGAGTTTCTTAATAATGGCAATCAAGGTCTTATTGGTAGCTTCTGCTTGTCCATTTGCTTGTGGGTAATAAGGAGTCAAGAAACTATGTTGGATATTATACTTTTCGCAAAGTGCTCGAACATCCTTGTTCTTGAAAGACTTGTCATTATCCGAGATAATTTTAGAGGGAATTCCAAAGCGACAGATGATATGATGGAGTATGAAATCCACAATTCGAGGTCTTGTCGTATTGGTTAGAGGTATGGCCTCAACCCACTTTTTGAAGTATTTTGTGGTAGTAATGATGAATGTATGTTGTCCCAAAGAAGAAGGCGATATTTTACCAATTAATTCTAGGCCCCATTGTGAAAAGGGCCAAAATATTTGTATAGGTTGTAATGCTTGTGATTGTACCTGAGTTAAATTGGCGTGTGTTTGACATTATTTGCATTTTTTGACATAAGTGCAATAGTCGTGCTCCATTGTGGGCCAATAATAACCCATGCGTAATAGACTCTTTGCAATGGCCATTCCACTAAAATGACCACCACAAGTACCATCATGAGCTTCTTGTATGGCTATTTGAGCCTCACTTTGTTCGAGACAATGGAGAAGGATTCCATTATAACCCCGCTTATACAACACCTCACCCAAGAGCACGAAGCAAGCTACTTTTTGCTTGAAAGCATGTTTGGTAGACTGAGACATGTCAAATGGGAGTGTTCCAAATTTAAATAAGGCTACTATGGGGCTTGACCAAGACTCACATGGTTCCATATGGATAAAGCAAACATCCTTTCCCTCCGTAGGGTTAGCATGGACAATGGTTGCTTTAGATATTGTTGTGATTATTAGGGGTTGTACCTCTCCAAAGTCGTTCTTTAGAATCAAGGATACAAGGGAGGCCATTGCATCTAAAAATATATTAGTCAAACAATATAAGTTGTTTATTTCATACCATTCAAATGTTGAGAGCAAAAACATAGAGATGAAAAGGGACCCCTGGCCTAGGAGGATTTAAGACTGGCAGTGAAGTTAGGTATCGCTTGATGTCATCAAATACTTTTTGACATTCTTTTGTCCATAAGAATGACACCCTGTTTTGTAGCAAGTGGTTAAATGGTCTGCATTTATCGAAAAGTTACGCGATGAAACGTTTGATTGATTGAATTTTTCCCTGTAAGATACGCAATTCCTTGACATTGGTAGGGGATGGAATTTCCATGATGGCCTTGACATTATTTGGGTCCACTTCAATGCCTCTTTTGGAGACAATGAATCCTAAAATTTTACCAGAGGTAACACCAAAGACACACTTTTTAGGATTTAGCCTCACCATGTATTCTAGAAGTCGGTCAAAAATATTTTCCAAGACATCAATGTGCTCTTATCGAGTTTTAGATTTATCCAAGAGATCATCTACATAGTCCTCGATGATATTATGCATGTAATCATGGAAGATGTAAGTCATGGCTCTTTGGTAAGTAGCCCCTACATTTTTTATACCAAATGGAATAATCCTAAAACAAAATGTTCCCCAAGGTGTTGTGAATGTTGTTTTGTGCTGGTCATCAGGATTTATTCGAATTTGGTTGTATCCTAAAAAACCATCCATGAGAGAAAGCATTTCGTGGCTTGCGCAAGTGTCGAAAAGAGTATCAATGTTTGGTAGGGGGAAGTCATCCTTTGGAAATGCTTTATTTAGATCTCGAAGGTCATTACAAATGCGTATCACCACGTTAGGCTTGCAAACGGGTACCATGTTTGACAGCCACTCAGGATAATCAATAGGAATGATAAAACGTACATCTAGTAGCTTTTGTATTTCTTCCTTGACTATGAGGGCCATAGTAGGATGCATTCTCCTAAGTTTTTTTTTGACCGGTTTGGTGTTAGGATGTAAGGCGATGTTATGGACCACAAGGTTAGGATCAAGGCCAGGCATATCCTTGTAGGACCATGCAAACACTTCTTTCTTTTTCTTGAGGAGAGCAATGAATTTCTCTTGTTCATCGAGTGCTAAACTTTTGCCAAGCTTGACAACTTGGGGATTTTTGGGATTTGAACTAAGGTTCACATCGATGGTATCTTCAATGGACATGTGTGAGCCTTACTCAAGTTGATGTGGTGTTGGGATCAGATTTATTTCGTCTAATATGTCATCCAACTTTTCATGTTTATCTCTGCCTAACTCTACCTAAAAGACCTCAGGATCATTAGTGGAAGCTGATGGAGGTGAAGGTGGTGGTGAAGGAGGAATGTAGTTGGCTGAAGCCCTTAACAATTCCTCAGATAGGACAAGCTCCGAAAAGGATGGTGGGGAAGAAATTTGGCCCAATTCAATAAGGCTAATGTCAATTGGAATTGGCCTAGCCAAATCGTATGGATTGCAAAGCTGAGTGAATAAGTCAATAGGATTCATATTGACCTAGCGGAAGGAAGGATGGCCTAGATGAATGGGTAGATGGAACGATTGAATCTGAACCAATGTCGAGTCATGTTATCCCTGTAATAATGGACATGAAATTAACATGAGAGCAACACATATTTTTTGTTTTTGTTTTTTTTAATGTTTTTTTTTAATATGTACATATGTTACAATTCTTGGCTGATGTGTGCGGCTCAAGGTGGATTACCAGGCGGATCTGCCTATTCTTGTGGAAGAAGTAAGTGGAATATGGGATGATGGATGGGGAACATTCAGAGGTAAAACTCTTATTGGTAGGTGATGGGGACAATGGGTTGTGACTCCTCTTTGGAATCGTCAGAAGCGCTTGACATGACTTCAAACTCTTCATAACTTTCATCATCAGAATCAAAGACAAGATAGGAGAAGTTGATGGGGTCATCCTCGTCTACTTCGTTGATGTGAAGTTCTTGAAGGGCTTATTCAAGAGAGGATGTTGAGGGTAATGGATGGATGGGGTGGTCTTCATCATTGAGGCTAAGATTTTTAAAGGCTTGCTCAAGAGAAGCGATGGAATACAATAGGATAAAGTGTAAATCAAAATGATCATGGGTACCTCTATATGGGACCTCAACAATATCATGCATCCCTTGCTCATGTGAATCTAGACCTTGACCCTACCAATTGACCATATTAAAGTAGCGAGCTGGAAACTCCTCCATATTAGGTATGTTGGCATGTCTAGGCTCTTTTGGTTCTTTGGGTGGGTTTGCTCCAGTTAAGCAATCCAACCCTCCATAAACGAAGTTAATGCTATTTGGAGCTGTGCTCATGTCATAAACAACACCTATGGATAAAGAATGGTCTTAGGGACGTCCAAAATCCTTGGTTGTGGGAATAACTAAGGGTGTGATGGTGATGTCTTGGACCATGTATTTACCTATACTAGGATTGGTGATGTGGACTTTGACTTGGGCTGATGTGGTTGATGATGGGCACTCAGAGGGTTCTGAGTTGGTTGTGGATGGTGGTGAATTAAATATTTCACAGTCTAAAATTTTGACTTGTGAAACATTAGCTGACAGAGTGGGGTTGGATGGTGGCGTGGGATTAGATGGTGATAGATGGGATAATGATTGAATAGAAGAAGTGGTTGTAGAAGAAGGGGTGGATGTGGTGGACGATGTGTTAATAGTAGACTGATTTTGACCACATGTACAAGAAGAAGTGGATGTTTGAAGAGGGGATGTGATGGGTAGTTCCTCTAGGATGGGAGTCTTAGAAGAATATGTAGATGAATTAGAAGAAGGCAGATTAAGATATGATGTGGATGGATTCGATGATGGTGCCAAGAATAAATGGGTGGAAGGTAACATGGACTCATAAGGATTTGAAATGAAATTACAATACTTAAAAGGTTCGACATACGTAGGGATGCAATGGACCTATCCGTAATTAACATATTTCAAGCATTGGTGGAGAATTAAAGGAACACATTTCATTTTCTTTATCCAAGGTCTACCAAGGAGTATATTATATGCCATGGCTCCTAATATGTGAAAAATTGTGTGCAACATTTTTGCCCCTACTTCTATGGGTAAAACAACAGTGCCAACTGTGGTACACAAAGCATCGTTAAATGCTTTGAGGGTGAATGATGATTTGGAAATGTGGGATGGAGGTAATTTGAGGTGACTAAGGGCAGCAGTAGTAATTACATTGATGGATGAGCCGGTATCAATTAGGACTCTTTTGAATGGCTTTCTGTCTATTAAGGTCATTATGTGTAATGGAGGGTCTACTGATTCTAAACTCATTGACTTTATTTCAAAGTCATAAAAGCTGATTGATGGCTCCATACACGTCCTAACACTCCCTACAAAGTTATTAAAGACATTAGAGTCATGGGATTCTAACTCAATTGACTTGAGTATTTCCATTAAAGCATCTCTATGCCTAGCGTATTGTTGTATAAGCTCATACACAGAAAGCTTGGCTGACGCTATTTTCAAACTAGTGGTTAATTGGCTGGTTAAGGTTACCATTGGCCTTATTGGATGAAGGATGGGCTGATTGGATGGATTGGATAGATTTATTGGCGGATATGTATTTGGCGATTTTTGGATGGGGTGGATTGAATATTGTTGAGTATTTTGTTGATTTGTTCATTTCCCTCTAGTGACCACATGGACTACTCCTACAAAGTTTTGATATTGTTGGACATGATTTGCTTGGTTAGGAGGTGCATGTTGGTTGTTACCTCCTACATTATGTTAGACCTCCCCATGGTTAGGTAGAGGTGTCTGATATATTCCCAAGTTTTGGTTTTATGGAGTTAAGGGTTTATCCATGTTAATGGCCCCTAGGTCTATGAGGTCTTGCACTATGTTCTTGAAAACATGGCAAGAGTTAATATCATGCCCATTTTGCCTATGGTATGGGCAAAACAAATGCTCTCTATAACTTTTAGGCATTTTAGTGGGGTCATAGGGCCTGATTTCTAGCAAGGCTAATTTATTAGTCTCATACAAACTTTGAAATATAGATGAATACGACTCTACTAAAGAAGTGTATTGATGTTGGGGTCGATTGTATTGGCGGCGAGTAGGTTGTTCCACAGTTGGTGTTGTATTTTGTATCGTTGGTGCTTGGGTTACTGATGGGACCATATGATAGGTAATTTATTGTTGCATTGATTATTGAGCCACTATGGGCTGACTCATCACCACTTGATTAGTTGTGTTAGCCATTGAGGCTTGTGTTTATTTAGTTTTGCCAGATTGATTATTTCGGTATTGGCCCTTATTTTGCCATTTTTTTTTCTTAGGTTTAATGACACCTTCTTGGATTTTTATCTCCTCAATGACACTAGCATGTGCTAAAGCTTCGTCAAATGTTCTATAAGTGTTTAGTTGTAGCATCCAAGATATGGGTTTTAAGAAAATCTTGGTAAAAAGTTTTATAATTTCTTCCATTGGTAGGGAGAATGGCAAATTTGTTATGACTTCCCTCGAACGGTTTCCAAAATCATAGATAGGTTCATCATCCCATTGTTTCAAATAATATATGTCCGATAATGATACCTTATTTCTAATATTGAGAGCAAAATACTCAAAGAATAAGTCCATTAATTGGTCAAAAGTATAAATACTATGTGTAGGCAATTGATTGTACCATTCAATGGCATCTATCCCTAATTTTTGAGGAAACATTCGAAGCATAAGAGCATTATCATCGCTAATCCGAAAACATGCATGAACAAATGAACTCACATGCTCCTTAGGATCAGTGAGTAGATCACTCACCAACCCCAATAGATTCCAAGGGAACCTACAACCAGTGCTATTAGGTAGCACTATGTTTGCTAACACAAACATAATCAAGGTCGAGAGTGCATCCAACTCCTTCACCTTGTACGTGCTCATATAGCATATACCTCCATATCCCATCCTATCCTCCCTCCATTGATCTTGCGATACAACAGGCACTGGCATGTGCCTGAAAAGCTCTACAGCAAGCTTGGCAAGCTTCTACAACGAGCTTGTCAAGCTCTAGAGTGCACCTGCGGGTGAATGTGAAATCTATAGAAGTAGATCGCGTGGATGCGATGGATGGGGGATGATGTAGGCGATGGAAAATGGTTGAGGAAATGGATGTGGGGATGGCTAGAATAGTTAAAGTCCTATGGCCAACTAGGGCTTTGGATTTTCAGGGCTCTATCACTTTCTGCTTCGCCAATGACTTCTACAGAATGCACATTCCAATATCAAGATTCCAGGTTTTGGGCATTTGCAAATGCCCTTACTTATAATCCAACCTTAGGGTTTCTTAGGGTTTTAGCTCAACACTTTAGATCATGTGGCTAAGATTAAATCACATCCTAGGGCTGAGATTGTACTTTAAGTGTGGCATGGATTAATGAATATGGACGATGGAGATTATATTGGATCGGACGGTTGTGGTTAATTGGGTTTATAAATACATATTTTATAATAAATATATTATAATATAATATAAAATAATATTAAAATAAGCCCAATTGGGTTAGGAAATGGCGAGAAATGTGGAATTGGGCCAAATAATTGGTGGGAAAGGTGTATGGTGGACAAGTGGGTGGTGGGATGGTTAGGATGGAGGATTAATGGCTGCAATTTGGTGTCTACACTTATCTCTCTGAAATATGGCCTACTTGATTGGGAATGTTTTGTTCTTGAGCTTTCTCTTGGACAACCAATTGGTTTTGATCTAGTTTTTGGTAGGCCATATTTCCTTCATCATCTCCTTATTTTCCTATTTTCTATCCATTTCACTCCCTTAGAACTTAAAACTTATTTTTATTATCTTCTCTTATCTTGGAAGATTCTCCTTTCTCTAATAGAGTTGATTTTTCTTTTGATTGAAACTCTTTTCTCTCTAGATTTGAACATTTCTCTTCTTTGACTTTTTTCTCTCCAATCATTTCAATTGTAAGTGTCCTATCTTATTACAGCAAAAATAAATTGGAATTGGGGCCTTAGATTGTATTTCTTATGTCCAAACTCCACCATATGAGACAAGTTTTATTACAATAGGTAAGGGTTTTGTGAGATCCGCATTCATGTAGAAGCAAGCAAAAACCATCCTTGTTTTTGCCTTTGTTTTTGGATCAAAAACTATCAATTTTTCCATTGATTTGGCTATTTTCCTAAAAATATCTTCATCCTAGAAAGTCATCAGAAGTCCAGTTAGTCAAACCCAAAGAGGGGCCATATTAATATTTTTTGTATCTGGGTTTAAGTTTGGAGTCAATTTTCTCAACACCTTTTCACCCAAAAACCATGGCCCTTTCAACAAGATTGAACTTATCTCTTCCTGACTTTTAAAGTTGAATAATAAAAAACCCTTGTTAAATGCCATAATTTCTAGTCCACCTTTCACTTGCCATTTCTAATCCACCCATCTCTTTATTGTATCCAAATCTAAATGGATACCCATAAATTTTCTAACCAAAGAGTTTTATTTTTCTTTCAAAACTCTCTAAAGAATAGGTTGTGGGATCCTCAACATTGGGAATTCCTCCTCTTTTACTAGAGCCAAGTCAAAGCTTTCCCTTTCTAGGTTAACTAGTCCTATCAGTGATTTTACCCATGATTGATGTGCTCCTAGTTCTAGGGGAACTATCCCTCTCTTATCTACTTCCTTATTACTAGTCTCCTCAAAATCGTCCTCCATATTTCTCCTATGTTCACATATCATCAATTTTTGGATATAAAAGTTATCTTCATCACTTAATCTACAAAATCTACCACTGTTGCTTGATCCAAAAAATTCGTCATCACCACTTGATCTAGAAAATCTATCATCATCGCTTGATCCAAAAAATCTGTCATCGTTGCTTGATCCAAAAATATGTCACTATCACTTACTCCAAAAAACCTATCGCCATGCTTGAGATAGAAAATACATCATTTTTGCTTGATCCAAAAAATTATCACCATTGCTTGATCCAAAAAATCCATCATTATCGCTTGATCAATAAAATCTACCACCATCACTTGCTCTCGAAAATCATTCAAAGAGGGAAGTAGTCATTCAAAAGAGGTATTAGACCTCCATAATGAATATGCAAATATTAAATCCAAAAATAAATTAATGTAATAGCAATTCCATAGCCATTCGGAGAGGGCAAAGTCTTTTATATGCACTAATATGACTTAAGTCGAAACTATTCAATAAGTAACAATTTTAATTTAATTGAAATAATATTTACTGTTAATTATAAATCTATCCTAAGAAAAATAAAATGGGTTGCATGGGATCTAAGGTAAGAAATGACAATTGGCAATTTGGTGGTTATAGAAAAAGTAGTGGAAGCTCACTTGGTAGTGAATTGATGCAAAGGTGACACTAAAGAAAGCAGTAAGAGTAGGAGAATGGAGAAAAAGTGAAGGAAGAATGGTTAGAAAAGGAGAGTTGGGAGAATGGAAGGAAAGTTTAGAGAAAAGGCAAAAAGGGGGGATAAAAAGAAAAAATGGACAAAAAGATTAGAAAACTTACCAGTGTATATGGAAAGGTTAAGAGGAAGAAGTCATGAACATAATCCACACCACTATGCTTTGAAAAATGAAAGAAATCACAATCAACTAACAAAAATAGGTACATTCAGAAGAATTTATTTGGTAATTAATATTGAAACTCAATGTTATATAGAAACATTAACCATAAAAAAATTAGATGATATAATTGTTAATTCCATTATTTAAAATTAAAATATGCATTGTGCCCTATAGATATAATGGTGTGAGAATTGTTGAAAATATGTTGAATATTTTCCATGTTATTCTAGTGGGGTTAACTCTAAAAGGTACTGGACACTCTCCATGTATCCTTGTGGAAGTTTTAGGGTTTTTAAAGCTATTTTTAGACCCATATGGGTTGTTTAGGGTTAAATATTTGAACCCATGGTTTTTTGCCCATGGTATTATAAAATATATTCTTGTGTTGTTATTTAATTACACTTGCATTAGGGTTTGAAGAGAGATGAGATATGAACATTATTGTATTGGAAATGTTTATACAATAAGAAAATATTACTATGTTTGGATTTTTTCTCATAAGGGTTTCCCAGGTGAAATATTGTGTTATGTTTGTATTTGTTATCTTCTTATTTTTCCTTTAATTATGTATTTATTGTTTTTCTATATTTAGTTTATCTGGGCCTTTTGCTCTTCATTTGGTATCAAAGCTAGGTTTTTTAGATTTGTTCGAGGAGTAAGAGTGTCAACCCTTTGATGAAATTAATTCTTGAGAGAGAGTTGTACACAAAAAAATTTAAACGAAGGAAAATGACGGGAAGCACATGGGTAGAGATTGAAAATTTTAATTGATAAAATTTTGAGTTATGGAAACTCAATATGGAGGATTTGTTGGTTGATAGAGATCAGTGGATTACAATCTCGAGAATAAAACCAACATCAATAATAGATGAGGATTGGTTGAAGATCAATATAAAGGTAAGGAGTTATATCAAATTGTGTTTATCTAATTTGGTATTTTTGAGTGTTAACAGAGACCATGGCAAATTCATTATGGGATAAGTTGGAAACTTTTTATCATATAAAGTAAACTCTTTCTCCAAAAGCTTTGGATGAATGATGATGACTCTATGGCTGAATATCTGAATATTTTTAACACAATGGTAAGTCAATTAAACTTTGTTAAAGTAAAAATGGATGAAGAGGAAAAGAGTATTACTTTAATTTATTCATTACCTGATTTTTGGGATAACCTAGTTATGGCTATCACAAATACTACTTCTACATTGAAAGTAGAGGATATAGTAGGAACATTACTATATGAGAAAATGAGATGAATAAATTTTGAGGATTATCATCAGAAATATGTCTTGGTTGTGAGAGGTCGTTCTCAAGAAATAAGTAATAAGAAATTAGGAGAAAGGAAATCAAGATCTAAGAGTAGATTTGTTGCTCCAAAAAAGATAAAATGCTAAAATGTGGTGAAATAGGGCATTATAAAAGAGACTGTAGATCTAAAAAGGTTGATAATAGTCGATCATCTGATGAAAGACCACAAATGAAGATTCAGGGAACTTATTCTTAGCTACAACATGCTTAAGTGAATGCCATGACTCATGGCTGATTGACTCAGGTGCTTCTTTTCATATGACTCCTTGTAGGAAGCTTTTCTATGAATATGAAAAGATAAATGGGGGTGAAGTCTTCTTGGGATACAATTCAACATATAAAATAATAGGTCGAGGAAGAGTCAAGTTGAGGTTAAAAGATAGAAGAATTAAAACCATCCCTTTTGTGTTGCATATTTTGGGTTTGGCAAGGAATCGGATATCTATGAATAAGATGAATGATGTGGGTGTGACTTTGGTATTCGATAAGGATAACTGCAAGATGGGTCATGGAGTCTTGGTGTTGGTAAGGGAATTTTATACAGGAACTCTATTCAGACTTGAGGCTAGCATTGTAAGTATTGATTGCAATAACTCTTCAATTGTAGAGGAGAATAATATGGTAGAAGCGACTTCAAGTATTCTTGTAGTGAATACAATATTGTGGAATCAATGCATGGGGTATATTGGTGAGAAATACCTTTGAACATTAAAAATGAAAGGTATATATAAAGAAATTTATGATTGCCCATTAAATTTTGATTTTTGTGAGCACTATATTTTTGGAAAGCAAACTCAAGTTAATTTTCTTAGTAGTGCTACAAGATTTGAAGGAATTTTACATCTAGTTCACAGTGATGTGTTTGGACTTACAAAAGTACCATCATTAGGTAAATCTATCTATTTTGTTACTTTTATAGATGACTTTTCAAGAAAGACCTCGGTATATTTTTTATGAAACAAATATGATGTTTTCAAAAAAATTAAATAAATTAAGGTTCTTGTATAAAATTAGATAGAGAAAAAGATAAAGGTTTTGAGAACTGATAATGGTGGTGAGTATTGCTCTAATGAATTTGAGCAGTTTTGCAAGGACTATGGAATAGAAAGATAGAAAACAACTTTGTATACTCCACAATGGAATTTAGTTGCAAAATGGATGAACTTGACATTGATGTATAAGGTCAAAAGTATGTTAAGTGATGCAGGGTTAAAAATAAATTTAGAAAACAACTTTGTATGCTCGTGTTAACTGCTTGTTAGCTCATCAATAGATCTCCTACCTTAGCTTTGGTGGACAAGACTCCACAGTAAGTGTGGACTGGTAAGAAACCCCCTCTTAGTCATAGAAGGGTTTTTGGTTGTGATGCTTATATGTATGTTCTAACAGAGAAAATGACTAATATAGACTATAAATCTAAAAAATACATGTTTTTTGGTTATAGTATTGGTGTTAAAGGAATAAGTTGTGGAACCCAGAAACACATAAGAATATTTATAGTCATAATATGATATTTAGAGAAAAAAATGGGATTCAAAACATGAAATGCAACCAAGCAAATAACCTGATATAGTTCAAGTAAAATTGGAATAGAAAGAAGAACCTGTGGTAGAACCTAGTGCTACAAAAGAAGATGAACTACCAATAAATTTTAAAGAGGAAAATTCAGAGGACAAAGGTGAGGAGGAAGCTGAAGATGTAGAACCTGGAACTCCAAGTTTGAGGAGATCAAATCGAGTGAGAAGACTCCTAGAAAGGTATAGCCCTTCAAATATTTGTTCTACTTTTAATATATCAGTTACTAATAAAGAACCCAATACTATAAAGGAGGCACTTCAGCAAGTGAGAATAAGTCTTGAAAAAGGACTATGGAGGAATAAATGGAGTCCCCAGATAAAAATAAGACATGGGACTTGGTAGCAAAAGGATTTTCTCAAGTTGAGGGAATTGACTTTTGTGATATCTTTTCTCATGTGGCTAAACTAACTTCAATTAGGCTTCTATTGGCTATTTTTGCTACTTTTGACCTGGAAATAGAACAAATGGATGTAAAGACAATATTTCTATATGGTGAACTTGAATAAGACATATATATATATATATATATATATATATATATATATATATATATATATATATATATATATATATATATATATAAATATATCACAACTGAATGCTTTAGGGTAAAAGGTAGGAAGGAATTGGTATGCAAGTTGAAAAAGTGTCTTTACAACTTGAAGCGATCTCCAAGAATGTGGAACCAAATTTGATATGTTTGTTTTGACACTTGGAAATGAAAAAGCAAAGCAGATCCGTGTGTGTATTTTAAACAAGAAGGTAAAAATTTTGTTATCATTTTTTTATATGTGGATGACATGATGTTAATTGGTAACAAGAAGGAGATGATAAAGTTACTGAAATCTTATTTATTTTTTGAATTTGACATGAAGAATTTGGGTGCTACAAAATTTATTTTAGGTATGAAAATAATAAGGGATCATGCAAATAGAAAGTTGTGGTTAAATAAAAGGAAATATGTTGATTTGATACTACAAAGGTTTAGGATGCATGATTGTAAATCAATATGTACTCCATACCCTGTTGGTCAAAAGTTATCTACTTAACAATGTCCTAAAATAGATGATAAAATTAAAGAAATGTACCATGTTCCTTATGCTAGCATTATTGGTAGTATGATGTATGCAATGGTCTATACTTGACCTGATATTGCACATGTAGTGGGAGTAGTTAGCATATATATATCCAATCCAAAAAAGGAACATTGGACTATTGTGAAGAGGATCTTTAGATACTTGTGTGTAACTTTAGACTATGTTCTTTGTTACCAAGGAAAATCTGGAGAATTTATATTGTAAATCTACAATATTTTGTGGATGCTAATTGGGATAGAGATATGGACAAGAGAAGATCCATGAGTGCTTATGTGTTTAGACTATTTAGAGGGGTAATAAGTGTTGGAAATGATAACGATTAATTGTTGGAAATGACAACGGTTAATTATTGGAAATGACAACAACAGTGTATGGTTACGATGGAGGACGTGGATAGTTATCCACAGTTGTATTTGTGTCTTTTATTAAATATAATGTTGTAAATATTGGTTGCATGATGTATTATTTAATAATTGTAATAATACAAGGAAAGTAGTTCTCTCGCATTTGGTGTGTGTTCTAGCTTTGTTGTTTTGTTTTTGTTTCTCTCTGAATACCGTGCTGCATTTGTTCTATTTTCTCTTCATCTGTAAACTATCTTCAATTTTTGTGTGTCTTTATGACTGGCTAGAGTTAACAAGTGGTATCAGAGCTGCTTCAAGAAACCTTGGACTTTGATCTTGGGGCAGGGATTTGTCAGTGTGTACTCTATGTTTTATGGAAGAGCCAGCATGGAGAAGTCTACAATTGAGAAATTCAGAGGCTAAAATTTTAACATGTGGAAATAGAATATGGAATATCTTCTGGTTGAGAGAGAACTTAGGGAGACAATCCAACATGATCAGAATCCCACTGCCATCACTCAGGAGGACTGGGACAAGAAGAATTAGAAGGAAATGGCTCTCATTGATTTGAATATTGGAGATTCGATGTAGTCCAATGTTCTCACTGCCAAGACAGCCAAAGACATGTGGGACAAGCTTGTACAACTGTATGAGTCCAAGTGCATGATGAATATGATTTTGTTAAGGAATAAATTGTATGGGTTGAATATGGCAGATGATGGGAATGTGGCTGAGCACCTTAATACTTTCAACACCCTCATAAATCATTTGGCATCAACAGGTGATAACATCAAAGATGAGAAGCAGTGTATTTTTTTTTGTGTAGTCTTCCTGATTCATGGGATAATCTGATTATTGCAATCAGTGGGAGCACAAAAATACCTAACCTTAAGATGGACAATATTGTGGTGCAGCTCTTACAATAAGAGTTGATAAGGAAGACTATTGAACCCACAAAGAATGCTGAAGCATTTTTTGTGAGAGGGAGGAGTAGAGAACGCAAAATTAATGAGAAGCCACATGGCAAAGGCCATAGGTCAAAATTGAGGAAAGGCTGGAAGCAAGAAGTTGAGTGCTGGAAATATCATAAAAAAGGACACATCAAAAGGAAGTGCAAATAAGAATATCAAAAAGATAATGAGGGCATATCTATCATAGTTTTTGTTGAAGAAGGTGTGGTAGGTCTTACTGTAGGCTTGACTGTTGATGTTCAAGATGAGTCATGGTTGATTGACTCAGGTGCTTCGTTTCATATGACATCTCACCGAGATTGGTTTGAGACCTATCATGAGGGTCATTATGAGAAGGTATTTCTTGGATATAGCTATCACTATGATGTGATAGGCAAAGGCACAATGAGAGTCAAGACAAATGATGGTAGATTGCTAACCATCACTAATGTTAGTCATGTTCCTGGACTAACACAAAATTTACTCTCGATAAGCCAGTTTTTAGATGATGGATTTCATACTATCTTTAATAGAAATAGTTGCAATGTGATGAATGGTGAGATGGTTTTGATTCAAGGGATCAAAAAAGGGTCTCTCTATGATTTAGATGCAGAACTAGTGAGTTTTGTAGGTGCAGGCAACAATTAAAAACTCTTCAAAAATGATGTTATGGCATAAGATATTGGCACATGTAGGTGAGCTAAGCCTGAAGGAGATGTGCTCCAAATAGCTGGTACGTGGTTTGGAAGGTATAAAACTTGATTCATTAGATTTTTGTGAGTCATGTGTTATGGGAAAACAAAAGAAAGTGTCTTTTTCATCAAGTACATATAGGAGTGAAGATGTTTTAGAATTGGTACACTCAGATATTTGTGGACCAATGGAAGTGCCTTCTTTAATAGGGTCCAAATATTTTATAACTTTCATTGATGATTTCTCTCAAAATTCATGGGTGTTTTTTATGAAAAAAAAATATGAAGCCCTGGAGAAGTTTAAGACCTTTGTTGCTGAAGTAGAGAGACAAAGTGGTAAAAAGGTCAAGGCACTGAGAACAGATAATGGAGGCGAGTATTGCTTAGATGAATTTGATTCTTTCTGTAGGATGCATGGAATTACAAGGCAAAATACCACACCATATACGCCTCAACAGAATGGTGTGGCTGAGAGTTTAAATAGTACTCTCATGGAGAAAGCACAAAGTATGCTGGAAGATGCATCTTTGGAAAAATATTTTTGGACTGAGGTAGTTCATACTACCAATTATGTGAACAATTTATCTTCAAGTTCAGTTTTGGGAGGAGTGACTCCACAAGAAAAGTGGAGCGATAAGAAACCCACTGTTGAACAGCTACGAGTGTTTGGTTGTGAATCCTATATGCATGTGCCCAAAGAAAAATGATAGAAGCTGGATACCAAATTAGTTAAGTGAATTTTTGTGGGTTACAAGGAAGGGGTGAAAGGTTACAGACTGTTCATTCCATCAAAAAATTGCCACACAGTGAGCTACGATGTAATTTTCATGGAGAATGTAGCAGGAGACATTAAGGATGGCGACAAATTGTCTACTGACCATGAACCTTTACTCGGTCATATTCCTCCTTACAATGCTATGCAGGATAGCCAATGAATGTCTACACAACAACAGTCTACACCCCAATCTGGTAGTCATAGAATCGCACGATAACGCATTCGGCCTGGTCCATTGTCCTCAAATCATGATGAAGATCAACATTAGGGTGCCACAACTGATGAATAAGTTCTAAGCCCATGTGGCCAACAAGGAGTCAAAGACCAAGAAGCAGGAATGCGTGAGGTAGTAGAGTCGCATGATCCTCAAGAAATTATGAGTGAAATAATAGGCCCGAGTGCCTAGGGAACAACGCATGATATTGAAGAAATTTTTCATGAATATATGTAGGGTAGTGAATTCGATCAACAACCAAGGAGAAGTCAGTGCCAAAGGAGAGTTCCTGACAGATTCGGGTATAATTTGAGTGACTTCAAGTACTCAGCACTGACAGCTCTGTGTGATGAACATGTTAGTGTGAAGGAGACTTTGAGAGATAGTGAGGCCAAGGAATGGAGTATGGCAATGCAAGAGGAAATAGAATCCCTCAAGTGTAATCATACATGGGATTTGCATCCTAGACGAAAAAGGAGAAACTTGGTTGGGTGTAAATGGATTTTTAAGAAAAAATATAATCCAGATGGTACAGTGGAGTGGTATAAGGCAATATTAGTTGCCAAGGGATATACACAGACTGAAGGAGTTGATTATAGAGAAACATTCTCACCAATAGCAAAAATAGCTTCAATTAGGTTGTTGTTGGCAATAGCAGCAACATACGATTGGGAAGTGGAACAAATGGATGTGAATACTGCATTTCTTCATGGTGATTTAAAGGAGGAAATATTCATGGAGCAACCAGAGGGGTTTGAAATCAGTGGGATTGATCTATTTTACAAACTCAAGAAGTCCATCTATGGACTGAAACAATCACCGAGAGAATGGTACAAGAATTTTTATCAATATGTGATTAGACTTGGATTTGTAAGAAGTAATGTTGACCATTGCATTTACTATTTGAAGGATTCAGATAGATTTGTCATTCTTGCATTGTATGTTGATGATATACTTCTTCTTAGCAATTCTCAACAATTGGTTCAAAAGGTGAAGGCTAAGTTGTCAAAGGAGTTCAAAATGAAGGACTTGGGACCACTTCACTACTTTCTTGGCATTGAGGTCAAGAGAGATCGAGCACAGAGAAAGTTGTGGATCAGTCAGAAGAAATATGTGGCTGATGTATTGAAACAATTTGGGATGGAGAAGTGTAAACCAGTGAGCACTCCATTTGCATTGGGTACAACATTGTCAATGGATCAATGCCCAAAGACAATAGTTGAGAAGGAGAAAATGGCAAAAGTGCCATATGCAAGTGCAGTTGGCAAGTTGATGTACGCTATGGTGTGTACACGGTTGGACTTGGCTCATGTAGTAGGAATGGTAAGTCGGTTCATGTCTAATCTAGGATGGCAACATTGGACAATTGTGAAGAGAATTTTACGATATCTTCAATCAACAAAGGATGTTGGGATATGTTATGGGGCTGCAGGTGATAGTCAGTTAATAGGTTATGTTGATGTGGATTTTTTAGGATATGAGGATGGTGGAAAGTACACAAGTGCATATATTTTTGAACTTGCTGGGGGAGTTATTAGTTGGAGAAGCAAGAAATAATATGTTGTTGCTCAATCAACAATGGAAGCTGAATATATTGCAGTAGCAGAGGCTTGCAAGGAGTAGTATGGCTCAAAAAATTATGTTCAGATGTTCGTGTGCAATAGGATTCAATTTCATTGCAGTGTGAAAACAAGAGTGCAATTGATCTTGCTGTCAATCCCAAATTCCACAACAGGACCAAGCACATCAGGGTACGATTTCACTTCATCAGAGAAATAATTGAGGAAGGTGAAATAAAACTGAAGAAGGTGAAGATTGAGCTGAACACATCTGATGCTTTGACAAAAGTAATGAGTTCCCAGAAGTTCAAATGGTATCAAGAACACAGTGGCATAAGTATTGTGCCACCATAGTTATCAAGTGGGAGTTTGTTGGAAATGATAACGGTTAATTGTTGGAAATGACAACGGTTAATTGTTGGAAATGACAACGGTTAATTGTTGGAAATGACAACAACGGTGTATGGTTATGATGGAGGACGTGGATAGTTATCCACAGTTGTATTTGTGTCTTTTATTAAATATAACGTTGTAAATATTGGTTGCTTTTGATTGCATGATGTATTATTTAATAATTGTAATAATACAAGGAAAGTAGTTCTCCCACATTTGGTGTGTGTTCTAGCTTTGTTGTTTTATTTTTGTTTCTCTCTAAATATCATGTTGTATTTGTTCTATTTTCTCTTGATCTATAAATTGTCTTCAGTTTGTGTGTGTCTTTGTGACTGGCTAGAGTTAACAATAAGTTGGATGAGTAAAAAGTAATCAATGGTTGCTTTGTCCACAATAGAGGCAGAGTACATTGCAGTTTCTCATGTCTGTAAAGAAGCAATGTGGCTACAAAGATTGTGTTCAAAATTTTGTCTTAAGTAGAGGGTTGTGAGAATTGATAGCGATAATCAGAGTGCAATATTTTTGACCAAAAATCCTAGTTTTCATGATCGATCAAAACATATTGATATTAAGTACCATTTTGTGAGAGAGATGGTTGAAGGGAATTAGGTGATGTTGGAGAAATTTGATACTATAGGCATCATGGCACTTTTCCCATAGACTAACTAAAATGGTGTGAAACCAATAGTAGTATTCCAGGTAGTCCTGTAGGTCCACACTGCTTCTAGTAATCTAGTAGCCCAATACCTTCTCAAAAATTTTCTTGGTGTATAATATCTATGGTCATGGTTGCCCTTGATAGTTGACAATGGCATTTTTTGACTCCTATGGAAAGTATTCAACAAGTAGGAGAATGTTGGAAATATATTGAATATTTTCCATGTTATTCGGTAGGGTTAACTCTAAAAGGCATTGGACACTCTCCATGTATCCTCACAAAATTTTGAGGGTTTCTTAAGATATTTTTAGACCCATATGGGCTATTTAGGGTTAAATATTTGAACCCATTATTTTTTTCCCATGTTATTATAAAATACATTCTTATGTTGTCATTTAATTGCACTTGCATAAGGGTTTGAATAGGAATGAGAGATGAATATTATTGCATTGGAAACAATTAATTTTATACAATAAGGAGATATTATTGTGCTAGGTTTTTTCTCATAAGGATTTCCTAGGTGAAATATTGTGTTATGTGTGTATCTGTTATCTTATTTTTTCCTTTGATTTTGTATTTACTATTTTTTTAGATTTAGTTTATCGAGGCCTTTTACTCTTCAATAATATGGTCTTTCAAAGTATGTATGTCTATGTTGGATTTAGTTTATATTGATTGTGATGGTGAGTTTGCGTGTTGATCACATCTAGTTTTGTGGGGTAGGATATTGAAGTATGCAAAGGCATCCTATGCCAAGTCAAGTGAGGGTAAAGTGGTAGCTTTCCTAGGGCCCAACATATAAGATCACAAAGGATCTTCTAAGAAATAAATATTGGTAGACCCCTTCCTAGGAGATAAGAGAGGACGACTTCTCTTCTTAGAGAACCCTAGAGCATTTCCTCTATAAAAGTCCTATGTTATTCTCCTTCATAGAAGATTAATAAAAAGAGTTAGTTGAAGTTTTTTTTTTTTTGGATAATAAGAGGTTGTACTTGGATCCCCCACCCTTGAAAAATTACAACTCTCTTCTTTAGAGCTTGAGATTTTACAAATAGATACACTTATCATCTCAATTAATATGTTATAGCTAGAAACCTACATCATTTTACATAAAATGTCTGAATTCTTGATTTTCATTTTCTGGATCTTTTCAATTTTCTATATGAATACCAAAATTTCACATCTACTATCTATGTATTGCATCTTAGTAGAGTAATATTTCTAAAACATCGCACTATCATAGTCCACTTTACCAAATTTGGATTGCTAGTTTCCTTTAGTCATCCATTTTGACTATTTTTCTTTTGTAGCATAGGTTCTTCCTCCTGTAGAGTGGCAAGATCTGAGAATGCATTTTTGCACTTCAAGCTCCTGAGGTAATACCTAGTTGCAATTGAAAGATCTTCATTTTTATAAAATTGACTATCATCGATTGTTTCATAATTAGCTTCAATAATACCATCTGAGGTGCTAATATTTCCATGGAACCATCTGGATGGTCTTTAGTAATTGTTTGGTTTTCATCAATGATCTACTTCAAATTCTCCTTTTGGAGTTGAGTTTTTTGTTGCTCGCTTGATTCTTCTTGTTGTACAATTGGTGCCTCTGGAATATGAGCTTCTTTCTTTTAAACTAGGACATTTGAAGATTTTGAATCATTCACATGCAAGGCCTTCTCCACCATGGAGGAACAAAGCATGATCGGATGTTCGGGCATCTCTTCTTCATGTGGCCATATAAGAGTTAGTTGAAGTTACTCTAAGGCTTGAAATGAAGTTGTAGTTTCTACAAAATCCAATAGATGAAAATGGAGCTTCCCCTTGGAAAGGATTGGAGTGGATTTAGGCTCCTCCATGAACCTTGTATCTCATGTAACTAGTATATTTTATAGATACTTGCAAGAAAGTGGAGTTGAGTTGTATTCCTCCACAAAACTCATACTCTATGTAACTAGTATGTTTTTTGGTGGGAAGAAAGTGGAGTGGAGTTACTCCTCAACGTATCATGTGTCTTATGCAACTAGTATGCTTCCTAGATAGAAATATACTAGTATGCAGCTAGTATATTTAATTGATCAATGTCTAAGAGTTAGAATAAGCATCTAAGTTAGATCTCATGAGTCCCAAGTTAGTTAATTATATGTCGATGTTATTGGTTTTAAGATAGGGCATTGTGGGTGGTTAATTCATCCAAGACCTCACCTTGGTCGGTTCCCCATTCAAATTATAAAGCTTATTGTAGAAGTATTTGGCTATGGATCCCTAAGTAATATATTGTATATTGTTGAAACCTATCAAAATATAAAAGACATCCATAATTTTTATATGTATTATAAAATAAAGAAGTTATAAATCATAGTTGAATGATGTTTGTAATTTATTTATTATTATGAATGTTATATGAATAGCAATTAAATTCAATGGAATGTAGATGAAATTCGTTCCTCAAAATTATTAGTATTTATGTTTCTTGTGTTTAAAAATTGTTATAATTAAATAAAAAAACTTGTGTAGCTCTATAAACTCTAAGGGGTGAAGTTGGAGCTTCTCCTTAGAATGGAATGAAGTGAAGTTAGGCTCCTCTATGAACCTTATACCTTGTGTAATTATTATGTTTTATAGATATTGGCAAGGAAGTGGAGTGGGGTTGGGTTCCTCCATAAACTCTATATCCTATGTAACTAGTATATTTTTTTGGATATTAGAAGGGAAGTGGAGTCAATTTGGGCTCCTCTTTATATCTTATATGTTATGTAACTAGTATGTTTCTTGGAGAAAAATATGTGGGTTCTATAAAAATTTATTGATGGATGTGCAAGAATTAAAATGAGTGTTTATGTTGGATCCCTTAAGCCCTAAATTAGTTAAATACATACCAATGTTAATGGTGTTAAGGTAGATCCTGGTGGGCGGTTGGGTCATTCAAACGCTCACCCTAGTTAGTATCCCAATTTATATTATATTCATTACAAAATTATTTAGCTATGTCTTCTAAATCAATATATTGTATAATATTAACTTGTCAAATTACAAAAAGTATTCACAATCTTTGGATGTATTGCAAAAGAAATAAATATTAAAACCTTTATTATGTTGATAATTATGTGAATAGTAATTAAATTTAGAGGACTTTTTGGGTTATCTATATTCCCCTACCCTCAATTTTCCAAAAAAGAGCAATTTACTTATAAAAAAATAATTTAACTTAGCAAAATGTAGATGGAGCTATCCTTAGAATGACCCTTCCTTGGTAGACTTTTCCATGGATGGATTTTTGCTTGACTGTGTTATTTAGTTGATGAAATGACTATTTTTTTATGATTAGTTTATGCAAGGGATATATTTTACTTTAAAATAAAATGTATCTAATATGATGGACTGCTTAGTATTTTATGTTTAATCCTTGAAAACATCTATTTTTACCTTATGAAAAATGTGATGCTCTTAATAGATTTTCATGCTTAAAGGAACATAGAGGCCATAAGAACATTGTTTGCTTATATTCGTCAAGCCATGCAACGAATTTGGACTCACATGGAGAGGATTTGGGTTTACTTTTATTTTATATTGAGTTTGCCAGGAAGAGAGAATGGCCAAGAGGTATTTGGAGTGTTATTATGGATTCCATTAATTAAGATTTGATTAAAGACTTTTGACTATGAAGTTATTAATCGTTTCCTGAATTTGAGTGCCTCTGGGTCATGCGTATGTTGAGCAATATGTAATATAATTCTGCTGGTTAATTTTTTATGAATAGATGAATCTAGGGTATTGGTAATGGTAAGAGTTCCATGCAAAATATACTAGATCTAGGGTATTATGAGCAATATGCAATATAATTATGTGTATTGCTTTCAGCAAATTGAATCAGTTATAGCATAAGTAGTTGGTAAGCCCTTTTGGGAATTTAAGCGAATGATAGTTGTTGTAATTTAGGAATGTTATAACTGGGTGTAGAAACATTTCGCTAAAAGAAACTATGGTTTTCCCTTCAGCTACCTATTAAAAGAAAATTTGTTGGACGTATGTGTGGAATAAAAGTGAAAATGTAGTTTCCTTCAATAGTATATGATGAAATTTTGTTAAAGAATTCTAACTTGTGCTTTTGAACCAAAAATGATGTTAGTGGCAGGGAAACTAGTGATGAGATTTTTTTTTATTAATGATGAAAACAAGGTTTTGAAAGATCCTAGAACTTTATATATTAGAGGAGACAGAGAAAGATAAGGTTAATTAAGCACAGGTCAACCTCCAAGGTCAAAATAAATATAAATTAAACTAAAACAACCATCCAAAAGCAAAGACCAACCCACCACTCAACAGGACATAAAAAATAACATCAAGATGCAGATAACAAAACTCCAAACTCAAAAAGCAAGGATGAAGGCAAAACATCAAGCATATTCTTTGAAAATGGTAGCCACCAAGGAGCAAAAGGGATAGCCTCCCAAAAATGCCCCCCAAAGAGAGGATCACTAGAACACAACTGAGATCTCATCCAAGCAGAAAGACAATAAAAATACCTACCAAAAATACCCCCCAAAGAGAGGATCACTAGAACACAAATGAGATCTCATCCAAACAGAAAGACAATAAAAATACCTACTAGATAGGTAGGCCCAATGTTTCCAAAGCCACAATTGTCAATAACCGCACGAAAAATTGTCTTTTTAAATTTTTAACTAGCCACTATCCATCCCAAAACAGCCATAACATCAGCAACCTTAACATCAATAACCTAGTTATCTTTGATCTGAACTAGTGATGAGAATTTGAATAAGACAAAAGTATTGCATTTATATATTGCTTTTTAAAAAGGAGTTGACTATTACACCTTTTTTTTTGTAGCAACACTTTGAAACAGTGATTAGAGATCAAAGATATGCTTTTGTGTATGCCTTCTAGGAGAAAATCGTCTGTCTCATATGATGAGTAAGGTAACTTTGACCTAGAAGTTGTGTGAACCATTGTATTTAGGCATGAAATACCTATTGGGTATTAAGGTTTGCTAGACTCTAAGTTTGTGAGTTAAATTAGAATGTGATACTTTTCAATCTAGTGAATGAGATTTAAAAGTAATTATGAGGTGAAGGATATGAAATAATTTTTTAGAAAGAGACTAAAGCTCAATAGAGAGGTCTTAGTTCAATGTTGTTGTGAGCATTTTGTGAGATGTCTTTTTCTTGGTGTTTGTGTATGCAATATTGATGTAATCTATACTTCTATTTTTTAAGGAAGTTTAATTTATGGTTTATATTTCAAAAATGAGCTTGATTTCTATTGGTTTTTATGGATATAGTAGAATTTTTTTTAGTCTCTACAAAAAATGTATATATAATAATATTAAAAAAAAAATGCTTGGAGTTGAGTTGGAAGAATTTGGGTTCTGACATAGAATTAGTAATATTTATATCTCTTAATATTTCAATTGTTATAAATAAAGAAAACCTTGCATAAATTAGAACTAGAAGTTGTTGAGGAATATTACATTATTTGGTACATGCAAATATAGAACCATGGTACCTTCATGGTATAATTGTAAATGTTGAGTTTATAGTTTATATGTGTGATTTATATTTCCCCTTTCATGTAAGTGTCAATGTGCATGAAATGCATAAGTGTCAAGTAAGAGTGCAATGTGCAATAAATGCACAAGTGTCATGTAAGTTAGAGTGCAAGAGTGTATTGAAATAATGTGTGCAAGTGTCATGTGTGTAAGTGTGCAAATATGTAATGGGAGGATGTGAACAAGTTTCTTAGATTATGTATACATGTAAGAAGAAAGTGAAGAGTTTAGTATGCAAGTGGCAAGATGATAAGCCAGAGGTCATGGGACTTATCATATGGAGAGCAATAGTCAAGTACTTGTAGAGTCACATTACTATGGCTATATTATGGAGACAATGCTCCATGAAAAAATAACATGAAAAGGAGATTATCTAATTGTAAGAGTAAGATATAGACAAGTGAATAAAGCTTGTATACATATTTTGAGTAATTAATATTGTAAGTTTTCTTCATGCTTGTACATGAATGATTTTAGTCATTTACATTCATATTTGATATTATACGTTAATGTTATTTCATTATTATATTGGCCTTGATATATATTTGATTGCTCATTTCTATTGTCGTACTCTTCATTATTAATATTTCGATCTATAATATTGTTGGCTTATTTACGTTGGGACCTATGATATTTTAAGATAGATAGACTTAAAAGCCGAGATAAGTTTGATTTCCTTTTGTATTGACACATGTTTTATAAAAATAAGATTTCTTGATTGAAATTTTAACAATTTATTTTAATAAAATCAACATAGAAATTATAATTCTAAGAAAATTAGAAAAATAAATTTCTTTCAATAAAATACTTTTTTTAAATAGTCAAATAGATAGAATAATTTCTATATTGCTCGAGTCCATTAAAGGACTCAATGTTCGTAGAAGATATTGGTTATGATTCTTGCAATAAAGGTGGGGAAATATTATGAACATAATGTCAATGAAATGCTTCTCGAAATTATTGCTTACATCTCATGCCAAAAAATTGAATACCATGAATTTATGGAGGCAATATTTGTTTCACTTTCATGGTGTATACTAGTAGATAAATCTTAGTGAACAAAATTTTTTCTAAAGTTGTTGAAATAAAAAGGGTCTTTGATAGTTAATTGCATTGGTTGAAAATAAATTTGTTGGTGCATATGTTTACAAAGAAGGTCTCCAACATGGCCTTAATGCATCAAGCCTTAGTGAATATTAGTTGCTTATAGAAAAAAAATTTGTAGATATTGTTGAATTTATCAAGTTGGAACATCATTATCTTATTATATATAATACGGATTTTTGAAATTATGTCAACATTGTCCCTTTTAGTTGAAGTTTTTTATACTTTAATCCCAAAATATTTTCTTGACACCTTTAAGGCTTGATATTTTGGGTGTTATTTGCATAAACCTCTATTTGCTTTCTTGTTTCAAACATGAAAAATACATCTAGTATAAATGTTGTTGTGGAAAATTATTTTCATTCATGAAATTTTCACATGGAATTTTATTATATTCCTATTTCTTTTGAAGGAAAAGAAAAAAAAATACTTACATCCCTAGAAACTATTTTTACAATAATATCTAGTTAGCCAACTAGTGTTAAAAAGGTTTGTCTTCCCAACTTACAAAAATACAAGAACTACTAGGTAGCCTCCATAAAATAGCTACCTTCATATGTTAAAAATAATTACATAGCCCATGTGACAATGAGAGTGGAATAACCATCCATCACAAGGACTATGCATGCACTAGAAGACAAGGGTAGTTGCAAGTTTAGTTAGAGGTTTGTTATGCCAAAAATGAGCATCGAAATGTATTTAAATATCCATCATTTCATAATGCAAGGCATCAAAGCATTGAGCATTAACATGTGGTATTAAAACAGGTAGAAGGAAGTGGCATCTCTCCTTTTGATTCTTCTCAAGTTTTGACATAGAGAAACCTCAAAAGGGCTCTCTATTAAGGAAAAAAATGTGGTCTTAGGACAAAGAACTCTACAAAATACCAAGTAAGGTTTAAATTTAAGATAAAGAGGTAACCATTCTATCTGTGAAGCATTCCCATGGAATATTTTTTAATTAAACTCTTACTAAGAAAGATTTTAGTTTAAAAATTTTGTCAAAAGTTTCTAGCAGAGGCAGAAGCAATCCTAGGATAAGAAATCCTACCAAGGATTAGCTTAAGGTAAATTTTATACCAAAAACTTTTTAAATACAAAATTGAATGTGATCAAGCATTTTTCAAAATATTTGCAAGCAAAAGAAAATCATCTAAGCATAATCATCATCAGTGGTACCAAGTGTTCAACAAGCAAAGTAAGGTACTAAGGTGCTACAAAGTAGAGAAAGGAGGCACTCTATGCAAGGTTTATATGTTTCTTTCTAAAGCAAATTACCATGATGTACACATGGGCACATACAAACAAATGCATGCAAGCATAAATCAACAAGGTGCACTTGAATTCAAAGCAATGTTCTTTTAACTAAAAAATAGTCCACTTCTATGTTCCTAAATTAATATTGTTCATGAGCAATTTGTAATTCAAAGAATTGAAAATCTATTTGCAATATATAGTATAGATTCAAAGAATTGCGTTGGGGAGAACATCAAGACGTCTCAACAAGAGACTAGTCCTCTCGATGTTTGAATTCAAAGAAATGTCAATATTCTTCTCAAAAAGCATCACCATTGACAAGTTACATCAAGAAGCCTCATAAATGAGACATCCAACATTAAAAGAGAAGCAATAGATAAAAAAGTATATGAAGATACTCTAAATGCATCCAAATTAAAGCTTAACCAACAAAGTAATATCAAGTCGAACAAAGGTGGTCAACACATATGTAGTCAAAGATATTTAATGCAAGGATGTTAGGATGCTACAATGACAACATTACCAAAAGTCACCTCCAAGGGATAAAATTGATTTTTCCATCATAGGAATCATTGACAAACATCAATTTACAATTGGAAAATATAACTCCTTAGAAAAAAGCTCTTATTTTTTTGACACCAAAAAATATAACCAAAGCGACCTGAATAGGTCAACATAATACAGGCTAAAATTGTAAGCAAATATAGAAGCCATTTTCTCTAGGATATGTCTATGTAAGAAAGATGGCCCAAAAGCATTTCATAGCTCTAAAAAAGTGCTAAAAGGAGGAATTATTGGTTCGAATATAAAGGCACAGGAGACAACATCATCCAAAGTTAGCAACGCCATGGTATTTTTATATTAATTATCACCAAATTATTGATACATGATAAAAGTTTAATCACAAGGATTGAATTGTCCCACATTCTTAGTGGAAAAGAAAGTAGAAGTCGTTAAATTATTGCTCCTTTGTTTGATTGCAGGTGAAAAGGAAAGGCACACATAATATTTAAAAATACAAAGAATATTCTAGAGAATATTCCATGAGAGATTTTGGTGGAAGAAATAAACTTTACATTTTGATTTTCTTGGTGAGACACTATTATTCTCGTACTTTGAGTTGTTAATTAAATCACAAGTATAAGCATATATATACTCATCGAAAAGCATTTTTTTAATCCATTTTAGTGGAATAAAAATTTTCCACTTTGTAAGGATTTAGTATGACTAATGGTGCATCGAATTTTCTATTGCTTGATTCCCAACCAATACGGTGGATTAATTATGCTACTTAGAAGACCAAACTTGAAATACACCTCGAGTTTGAAGAAGCATGGCATGTTGTAGATGAAATAATTACCCATCCTAATATAGAAGGTGAAGATTAGACAAATTTTGACAAGGCAAGGTTGATCATCATATTCAAAGTAGTTGATGAAGTACAACCACGTATTCAAGATTCAACCATAGCCAAAGGTGCATGGGAGAAACTATAAATAGTTTTTGAAAGAAAGAATCAAAATCAAATCCTATTGCTTTAGAGCTAGCTCCATTACTTAAAGATGAAGAGTGGAGAAAAACTTCAATATTTCATGAGGAGAATTGTTGAACTACGAATATTACTACAAGCACTAGGAGAAAAGATATATGACGAGACACTAGTTCCAATTATTTTAAGATCTCTCCCTTCATTGTTAGAGTATATTACATCATTTGGGTCATGTAAATGTACCACTTTTGGTACATAACTAGATTAGGAGTTTACTTTAGAGTAAAGTTAGTTACTTACTTCAAGTATCATAATAAAATCACAAGTGTCAATGTGCAAGTTGTAAATGTACAAGGAGTCCACTTATACATCCGGTAGATAGGTAGAGTAAGGGGAAAATAATGTATCTTCCTATATAAATGCCTCATAGTGAGTGTTTTCTATATAGTAGTAAATATAGAGAATGTGTGGTATAGTTTAGTAGTATGGTACAATGTAGTCCTTTCATAAATGCTCATTGAATGTTCATGTCCTCCATTATATAGCATTGTACTATTTTTATCACTTTTATTAATGGCATATTTCTAAGTTATTTGTAGATGTTCATCTCATTATTTTCCTGTATATTATTATGCCATTAGTTTATAGTTATCTCAGATTATTTATCTTTCATCTTGTGGTTAAATCTCCTATACTACAGTCCCATCAAAAACTAACAGTGGTATAAGAGCACATGGTAGATAAAATAGGAAATAGGGAGAGACACAAGTAATATTGAGAGAAATCCAAAAATATTATTTCCAAAATTTCTAATATTACATTTGGCTAGAGTCTTTCCATAGATTTATAGAAAATTCATGAAGACTACGACTCAGCGTGGATTCCACTACATTGACAAATAAACTAGTGAAGATTCATCATTTTTAGATTTAGAGTTTCTTTCGTTATAGTCCTAATACTTTGTTGTAGGGAAAGGAGATTTAAAATGAGTTGGTAAGCTTCCTATAAAATAACTAGGAAGAATATATTATTTATAATAAATCCAGCACCAGAAGCAAAAAATGGAAGAACGAAGATTTGGAGGCCTAAAGAAAAGGTCTTATTGCTAGATATTGCAGACTTGTAGAGTGCAAAAGAAGAAAAGGCCATAAGAGCCTTGTTATAGAATCAAGGGAGAGAAGAAGACTCTAGTGAAGAGTCCTGGTGAAGATAGGAGATTGGTGATTTCCAATGTAGATTGAAGACTTCACCTTGAAGAAATTGAAGAGACCCTTATAAGGTCCAGTTAAAGAACTTCCAATTCTAGAATATTGGAGGTTGATGATCTCCATTGAAGCTTGTAGATTGCATAAGTGAAGGACTAGCAAGGTCCTGTTCCAAATTCCAAAAGTAGTAGACTATAGAGATCTGAGAGGAATATCTCATTACCAACACTTCCATAGTAGACAGTTGAAGGAAAGATCTCATTGGGAAGACCATAAAAACTATGAGATTGAAGACCTTGGAGAGGTATCAAGGAGAAACAAGAAGGCTTGGAGAGCCTTATTATAGAGTTCATAGAAGACCATTGGAGGAGTTCCTAGGAGAACTCATTGGAGAAATTTACCACCAAGGAGAAGTTCCTGATAAAACAAAACTTGAGATAATTATCACCATCTGAAAACAAGCCCAAGAGAGAAGGATTTGGCAAGGACTTTGCCAATTTTTGGAAGAGATTGGTGAAGACCTCAAGACATCCATATTCTTGAGAAGAAGGCCTAGATTGAAGTCAAATTTTGACAAGGAGAAAGAAGCCAAATTTTACTACCAAACCTAAAAAGTTTAAAGATTTCCTTTGAAGGCTAAAAGGCTCATTTGAAGAAAGGATATTTACTAAATATTTATTAGAATACTAAAAGGGTTCTTGAAGAAAACTTAGCTACAATTTGGAGGAATTCCCTACCAAATTTTTGAGTTTCAAGGACAGAATTTCAGTGGATAATATTGACTGTGAAAGAAAAGAAACTAGGACAACATTACTAGCTGCAAAAATTCATATTTCCAAGATACATCTTGAAGGATAATCGAAGTCACCTACTACAGTTAAAGGGTAGCAAGTAAGAGGGTTTTCGGAGCTGCAATAAGGTGAGTTAGAGAGCTATTTCAAATATTGAAAAAGAGTTGTAATTCCATCCAATAAAAGGTATCAGTTAGGTGAATATAATCACCTAGCAATCCTTCATCTTCAGAGATCTTAAAGATAAGCAACTTAGGTGCAAAGGGTTCATTTTATGAACTTATATTAGGTTCATTATTTAGTTTCATTGAGAACCTTATTAGAGTTTAAAATTTACAAGGATAAAGGTTGCATTATAGTCTTCAAAATATTACAGAAGGAAGTTTATTTTAAATTGTATACATGCACATTAAATAGGGGTTAGATATATTTCAATAGAAAGAAAAATATCATCTTCCTATTATCTATTTATAGAAAAGAAGACTTTACTACTCATTGAAAGTTGCAGAGATTATAGTGCTTGTAAGAGTTCTTTAAGAGTTAATATTAGTTCATATTACAAGTTATTTTGAAGGAGCAATAAGGTGAGAATATTAGTGCATGTTACAAGTTACTTTGAAGGAGCAATAAGGTGATAATATTAGTGAACTATACTAGTTACTCTTAAAGATTGTTAAGTGCATTGGTTTATAAGTAAAAGTGAAAACCAAAGAGCACAAATCAAAGGAATATCAAAGTTTCTAGAGACACTAGTCAGCTCATGAAACCTATAGCTTATCATGGCATAGAGAAGCCACCAAATAGGTTAATATTCCTCCAAGGAGTGGAGAAGAAAGCCACCATCAAAACCAATAAAAGGAGCTACAAAACAAGACTAGGAGAGTCTCAGATGTCAAGTACAAAAAAGGGTGTATTACAGGGTTATACAAGCACAAATGTCTCTACTATTACATCAAAAGGAGACAAAAGATAAGTGTCTTAAGGACACCCTATGTAGCTCTTGATCCTATCTACAAGTGGTTGCTAGTAGCACTAGAAAAAGTGCTTGAAGAGGAGTCATTCCAAAGGGGCTTAACGTCCATCGTTAGCACTAGAAAAGTGCTTGAAAATGAGCCATCTCAAAGGGGCTCAACATCCATCGAAAGCAAGGTGAAAGCACATTCAAGGTGCTTAAGTGTAGAGTCGGTCCAAAAGGCTCGTTATCCACTTCACCAAGGTGTAATAATACATCAACTCAACATCTACACAACAAACAACAACAACAATCCTACGTAAGAAACCAGTGTTCATTACAAGGTGGACAAATACAAAGGACAACACAACATATCCTATGTAAACAAGGAGCATCTTACCAAAGCTCCAATGTGGAAGAACCACTAGCCAAGAGGGAGCACCATTGCAACACTTGAGAATCTTCATAGCTGGATCCAACATTATTGGAATACATCATCCATATTTGTTAGATAAAAGGAGAAGCCATCTCACTCTTTGCTTTCATGGAGAAGGCAAAGAAAGCTTGCAAATAGTTGGCAAGAATAAGCATTGAGGAGTTTTAAGGTATTAGAATGTTGACGGTAAGTGTGCATGTAAGGAAGTCACGAACACTTGTCTTAACAATGGAGAAATATTATGCCACTTGGCACAAAAGTGTAAGAGAATCCTCATGTCCTAACACTCACATTCAAGAAGGAATATCTATCATCAAAGTATCACTCATCATCCTTATTCCTAACATTCAATAAGGGCATCGCTCTCAAGAGTTACAACCAGGATTACACCACATTACATAACATCTTCCAAAGATCCATATTGAGCGTTGCACCACCTAAGAAGGAGACAAAGCATTTTTAGGCAACATGTAGTGCCACTTGGCACTCATTTGAGGACAAGGAAAGCATACTTCTAGCCATCATATTAATAGCCCTCACAGGGAAAAACACAGGGTAATAGATACACATTTAGAGAAAGCAATAACATAGAGAATTCAAGGGACGTCTAAGTAATTTTAACAACAAGATCAATGAGTGGTTAAGAGCTAAAATATAGCATATATCCAATGAGTCAAAGGAGCATTAAAGCCAGAATAACTACTTGCTACAATTGCTATCATACGTCCACCATCAAAGGATTACAATGCTCATTCATTAAGGAGGATACAACATTATAAGGTAAGGTCCTACATTAATTAAAATTGCTTTCATTAAAGGAGTAATAAGGTGCATGACTTAAGGTTGAAACTATTTCATTTCACGTTGAAAATCAACCTTAGAAAATTGAAAGCATTTCAAGAATTTCATAGTTGACTTAATCATGGAGCATGCACCTAGCTACTGTATTGATCTATACCATCATGAAAGCACAAATATTGACACAAGTACATAAATTGAACAAAAAAGTAAGGTTTCTTGTATTAATCTTTGAATGAGCTTTGATTACAAAAATGCCCTCTTAGGGTCACTTGAAAGATGATACTGATATTACAATTGCCAATGCCCTCAATAGGGTAGGCGCACTTATAGTGCTCTATTGATTAGTCACAAACTGCCTTGGGGTGGAGTTGACCCCCTTCTTCGTGATGTGGAAGGATTATGACGTAAGCTCCTCTTGCACCTGTCTCCCTACGAACAAGAAACAACAGCACACGATTAAAAATATTGATAGCCTCTCGTGATGAGGCCCTTTAAGGAAATATGTATGCAAATGCCATTAAACTAGTAAAACAAGAAATCATAAAGAAAGACTTTAAACTATTCTAATTAGATCAAGAATTATACTATAACATGACGGACATGAATAAGCAAATGATGCATGGATCAAATATCAAGTTAGGAGCAATAAAGTGCATAAAAGATCCAATATAATCCTACTTAATACAATGCATGAAATAACTAATTCCTACGGTCAGAGTTTCTCTAAAGTGCAATTAAACCTATAAAAAGACTAATATAACTAATCTATGCGGTCAAAAGCAAAGCAAGTAAGGTGATCAGTCACCTATTGCAAACCGTAGCTATGGTGGGTGGTCTGCACTGTGAACCATGGATGACAGCCATGGTTTGACCTCTGATAGGTTTACCCTCAGAATTAGGGGTAGTGGGCTTGACCTCCTTGTCCAAATTGATGTTCAAGGGTCGCCTTTGTTGTCCTCCTGATAGATTTGGTGGTCAAATCGCTATGACGGGCCTTCGTTTGCCCGGATTTGTGCTTCTTGAATCTCCTAGGCACCTAGGGCATCCATGGCTAATTGGTCTTTAGGTGAATAGCAAAGGGGCTCTCAAATGCATAGATTCAGTATGCAATTTGATAGGGCTTCGTTGCTCTCTTGATCAATTAACTCTCTATCTATTCACCCCATTTGGAGGGGGTATTTATAGCATGTCCCTAGGGCTAGGGGTAGCTTCATGGAGAAGCCAAGACCAAGAAGGTTGGTTAGGACAGTTGGGATGGAAGCCTCTGGAATCTTTCATCCTTCAACTGCCTGCTTCTAGATCTTTTGGTCGTTCCAACCAATTTGGCTCGGATGGAAGGCCTAACTGAACTTCAGTTAAGACCGTAGGTCATAGTTGTGGTCCAGACTATAGACCGTAGGTATCAGCCATGGTTTAGAATGGAGACCATAGATCTTGGCTGCGGTTCAACCTGATTAGGCCAAAATGCCTAAATTGAGTGGTTAGAACCATTGCTCTATCTTGGAGTCTATCCAAGATCCTCCATATGGTTTTGTAGCATGTCCATATGAGTAGTCACCCTCGACATGACGTATTTTAGGTGTCTACAGATGCCCCTTTTGAGATGCGTTGTGAGATCGAACAACGTTGAGCAAAAATATACATCCTAAAATGATGTCGAAGGTTCTATGATGATCATTAGTCTGATCAACATTAGATGCCCTAGGTCCAGCAAAAGGATGTGCATCCTGGAATCATTGCTTCCAACTTGGAAAGGCTTACATTTGAAAAGTCTGCACTCGCCATCAGACGTTCGGGTAGCTTTGGTGCTACAATAGGAGTTAGGCCTATATAACCGAAGGATGAGAGTTACAAACAAAATTTCATATTTGCTATTTGCCCCAAGCAAAGGGGGAAGCTTATGATAGTTGTTAGCAATGATTCGCAAGAACGAACGCAATTTTGACAAGATCAAGGGATCTACGATCTCCGAGATCTTCTGTTGACTTTGATTATGACATGAAATTATGACTACCCCCTCAAGCGACGAGTCGATGAGGGTAATGACAATGTATGAAGCGACGAAATCGCTTGACCATAATGAATGATCCTGAACAACTTTAGATTCGAGCCTTTTAATGCCTTGGCTAGGCCTAGTTCAGCTTATGATTGCAACTCTTAGTAGTATTTGCACATCTCTATCCCATGGAGCAGTCAAGCTACGATAGCCATCTTAGGGAATCAAAATAATACAAATGCAATTAGACTTGTGTTGAATCATATTGTCGATGATTTGTTGAAAGATGTCATAAAAGAAATGACAATTTTACCCCAAATGTCCTTATGGTGATTTACTCATCTTGCCGGATTGCATGGATCGCAAGTCGCTGCAACCGCCAATTTTATAGGATAAATCATTGAATACGAGGCGCATTTGGTTTTTCATTATTTGATTTTTTTTGTTTAATTTTGCATTTATTTGATTGATCCTGGTGCTTTTAACATCACCAAATTTGCAATTTTGATCATTGATTTTGAATTTTTATCCAATGGGAGTCATTAATTTATCTTTTTAGACCTTCCCACGATGGGTTTTGAGTGCATTTATTGCTAGCTACGGACCGTGGGTACGACATGCGGTTTAATATTTCAAATTTTTTGAACCGCGGGTCAGACCTACGGGTGGGAAACCCTAGTTTCGGAACCGCAGGTGTCAGCTACGGTCCTCGGAGACTAGGAGGACCTATAAAATGTTTTCCCATTTGAAATTTTTCATTATTTTCTTGCAACTACTAGCAATTTGAGAGCTCTAAGAGAGAGAGAACATTCCTTGATCCGGAACGCTGCCAAACTCTATCGCAATTACACTCATCTACCTCGATGGCGGATCTTGATCAGCCATCTACTAGCCGAGGTTAGGGTGCGGGCAAGGTAACTCGAAACCGAGACCTCGCACTCAATACTAGTAAAATGAACCACACTAAGAAATGCAGAAAATTAACCTCACTAAACTGCTGGTAATGAACCCCACTAGTCTAGGTTAGCTTAGTTTTTAATTTTTTTTGCTTTTAGTGGATTAGGAGGGTACCCGAAATGGGTGCCTCTCCTAAACCACAGTTGGTAGCCACGGTTCCCAATTGGAAAATTGGGGACCGCAGGTTTCATCTACGGTTAGGATTCAAAATCCTAACGGTCATATTTTACCGCCTTCAAACCGTAGGGTTGACCCGCGGTTTGTAAACCTTAGAAATTTTTGCAAAATTTTTCAATTTTTTTATTTTTGTCATTTAATTAGGCATTTAATGTTATCTCATTAAGCTCTAGGTTGTCTAATTAAAATTTTTAATTTTCTTTAGCTCTGCTTAGCCAGATTTAGCTTACATTATGCTTTTTGTTTTTAGAAGTTAACTTCTAGAGCGCGGGAGCCTGACCTTATGAAGACTCTCCACGAGGCTTTATCTGATGATGACCGAGCTTGGTTCTGAGCTATCGGGTTCGGTTACATCATGGATCTACCCACCATTAGGGTAGATCAAGCCTATCTTACTGCATTGGCCCAGTGTTGGAATGCATGGACCAACACATTCCACCTTCCTCCTGGTGAGATGACTATCACTCTAGAGGATGTCTACAGGATCTTCAAGATCCCCATCGATGGTGAGGCTATCATCTCCTCTACCTCCATGACAAAGGATGCTGTCTTCGATGCTATCTTCGATGACCAGAGCACAGATGCACAGGATGATGCTGACCATGGAGGGGTGCACATCGGTGACTGGTACCGTGATGATGTCTTTTCTGCACGAGAGGCCCTCTTCATGCATCTCATTATGCAGATTGTCCTTCCAGACTCCTCGGGCATGAGGATTCCCTGGAACATGTTAGCCACTACTTGGAGGGTGCTTCAGAGCTCTACAGAGGAGCCACTATGATTAGCTTTGGGGAGCACCCTATTATGCCAGCTCTACAGGGAGCTATACCAGATTACAGAGCATAGCCATAAGGGCATCAACTATAGTCTTTTGTTACAGATCTAGGGGTGGCAGCACATCCGGATCGAGCATCCTACGGAGCTTCCACTATGCATCACCACCATAGATGTCGACCATCAGTGTTACACTGCATGCTGGCCTCATGTTGAGGAGGGTACCCATAGTAGGGCTCATGCTGGGAACACTGAGCACTATATCATTAGATTTGCATCACTTGGGCTAGGGGACATTGTCTGGCACCCCTACATGGATTGCCCTACATGGCCTGAGGCGGACGAGTGGCTACGATGGGCCCACCGAGATAGATGGCTTATCTGGCATAAGCCAGAGGTCAGAGAGTATCAGTTCTTTTCTCATGTCCTACGATAGTTTGGCATGGTGTAGGACATGCCAGAGATCCCATTCAGATACAGGCACTTGGCTTTGGAGAGGGATCTCCCACTGATACATCCTCCACCACTAGGAGATGCACCAGATGACTTCCAAGAGTTAAGGGTTGAGACAATCGGGACCACTCCAGACTATGATGGGTGGTGGTCCTTGTTCAGATGGTATGGGATAGGGCCTCTAGGTCGAGAGCCAGCTCAGGCAGAGGTAGAGGCAGATCCTGATGGGCGTAGGGTGCGCCAATGTACAGAGGGTGGTTGGGGCATAGAGGCCACCATCGAGGATATACCTGAGATTGACCCTGAGGAGGATATTCCAGAGGAGGGTGAGGTCCCTCCTAACAGCATAGAGGGATTGTTGGCTTAGGTGGCTGACTTGTAGAGTCAGCTCGGATGGTTTCACACACAACAGCTCGAGAGAGACACTACCATCACCACTCTAGAGGTGAAAGTGGTTGACAGGGAGCGACGCCTGACTGAGGTGCAAGACCAGATATAGGAGCTTACGACTCGGGCCATAGATGTAGAGGCCCAGGTTTAAAGACTACAGACTACCCTAGAGTTAGCATAGGCACAATGAACTACAGCAGAGGTAGAGCAGGATCTTGCTTGAGCATCGAGGGGGGCTATGCCACCTCCTCAGGCTACTATGGGGCCTCTTATAGCACCAATAGTAGGTACAATAGTTGCTCAAGATCCTATGGCTGAGATAGAGTGATTACATAGCATGGTCATGGTGACCAAGGAGATGCATGCAGCTCGACTCGCTCGAGTTGATCAACTAGTCGGTTACATTGAGATGCATGGGCTACAGGTTCTAGAGGATCCTTTCACACCAAGTCTCAGAGGACCCAGACTAGGACTACTGGATAGTCTACAATGAGCTCGAGTCATAGGACTCATAGGACTGAGAGGATGCATAGGTCCTCTAGCACACACACAACGAGATCGTAGGCCAGGACTAGAGATCCAGGGTAGACATCAGGGGCCACCAGTCAGAGGACTAGCCTACTATAGTTACCAGTTTCCCATGTGTTGGGTGCTTTAGGCTTTGGAGGTAGGTAGGATCCATAATAGGATCCACCATAGGTGCCAGGTCAGCCAGGAGAGTAGGCTCCAGAGCATAGTGCTGAGGGAGGCGATGAGAGCTCCAGTACAGGGGGAGCAGCCTAGATCTGAGTTATAGCAGCTATCGACTACATTTTTGATATATCATTTTGTGTGTAAGGTCGAGGACCTACACAGTTGTAGCCTACGGGCATTTTGTACTCCCTATGTACTCTTTTGGACACATATATATGATATGATCTTTTATGGCTCATTATGTGTACATGTTTATTTATTTTTTTGATTTTATGTTTATTTGATGCACATGGATGCAAGGCTTATGTAAATGCTATGTTTATATGATGTGATGTATGGATGACATGCACTAGATAGCTATTTTACTTTATGATGATGATATGCAGTGATCTAGATGATTAGATGTGTGATATATGATGTATGCATATGGATGCGATGTTTATTTTTAAATGCATATTTATTTTTGCTTTGTGGGCATGCATTTATTTTTATGCATTTTATGGTATGCTATGCAATGTATGGTAATGCATTATGTACATAATCATAATCTAATGGAAATGAACCTGTATGCTTTAATCACTTAAAACATAAGGAATGAATGTAAACTGTGTATATCAATTTTTAAAATATGACACCATAGAATGTATAACAATCATGCAAAATAATTGATCATTCTCATTACAAGATCTTAATCAATTAATCACCCATATATGAAATGAGATGAGATGGATTGGTATAATGTAAATGATTTGATATGTCATTCGATATTCATTCCTTGCACTATATAGTCAGTGGTCGTCTAAACATCATTTCTGATATTCATCCGGTATCTATCCTATATCTTTGATTGTGCTCAATATAATAATGTATCATGGATAGATACTTTGCAGTTTGATTGATTGAATGACTTTATTATTTTTGATGGCTTGCGGTTTCTGCCATCCTGTTGCTATTTTGGGAACTTTTGAGGTTTTCCATGAGACTCAAATACCCTAGTTGTCTAATCAGAAGTTGTATACTCACCATGTTAGACTTTTGAACCATGAGGCTTTTGTTAAGATAGGCCAAAACTATTCATTACCTCTATGTGTGCAAGTGCATAACTTTGGTAAGACATAAGCATACCCCGATGTCAGGCGGGATTCTTTCATCCCATTGCTAAGATAGGGGATCCACAAATGTCTTACCCAATCTTAGTTTTAGATTTCAGTTGGACTCATACCGCTAAGCGATGCAGGACACCTGAAGCTAGCTCATCCACATTCAAACATTGGTCTGTACATAAGCAAAATGCTAATGCATCAGACATATCATCGTGTGTAAGGTACAGTAGTGCGAGCAATTCCAAGGATTCAGGCCCACTCCTTCCTTCTCTGTGTATGATCGGGATACTTGCTTGTACAAACTGATAAGAATCACTAATGTTAGCTTTGCGCTATTCTATTTCTGATTCTTAAGCAAGGGGTTTGTCTTCATCTTCATTTTTGCACTATCTTGTGATCTTCATTTGACCTTGTCATGCCTTTGATTTTTTGATCTTCATTGGATCTTTATATTTGATCTTCATTTGATCTCTGGAAATTTTTTTCTTTTATTCTCGATCTTCATTTGATCTTTGTTTCTGGATTTATGAGCTTCAAAAACGTCCTTTGTGGATTTAACTTTGAGGGGAACTGCTTCTGTAATATCGATTCTAGAGTATCGATATGTGACATCAATCTGGAGGACATCAATCTGCAGTGTCGATCTGTGATACCGATCGTATGATATCAATGTAGGATATCAATCTGGGATGTCGATTTATGATATCGATGAAGGGTATCAATCTTGAGGATTGATGTGGGATATCACTTAGGGGATATTGCTCATTTTATCATAAGCAAGGGATTTATGGGTAGGAAATGAACCTGTCCTTTTGCCAATTACCCACATTTCTCGTACCATCCACACAGAGGGATAAGCAAGAATAATTCTTTTCACTTCAGGATACCCGGTCCTGCTTTGCGGCTTCATCTTCCCCTAGTCCTTATTAAGACTCTTTTTAATTTGTTCATTAGTGACAAGATTCTGATATGCTAAGGGCTATACTAACTCGACCTCAGCCATCAAAAGCAAAACAGGATTTCTTACCAACTCCTGAGAAGACCACTAGGTATGTTTGAATGACCAGAAAACTCTAGCATATTCTTCATAGCAACAGGATGGGTTGTGTTGAAAAACACATTTACTCACTGTGATAGATGATAGATGATATAATGCAAGGGTGCATGATTGAAACACAAACGTGGTGTCATTTGTAAGATTTTGACACACACTATCCATTCTTGTATGGAATGCAACGGATGACAAATGCCTATATGCAATGCGTGAATGCAAATGAAAATGCAAAATGCAAAAGCAAATGTTTTTGAATTTTAAGCTTTTCCAATTTTTTTTTTGGAATTTTATATATTTTTCTTGATTTTTATGGATTTTGAGCTTCCATATTTGACCAAACGATGAGTACATGTCCTTGGAGCTTTTAAGGATGACCAAACGATGAGGAACTACCTTTGGAGCTTTTACTTGACCAAGCTACTCAATAGAGAGCTTGGGGCATTTTGGGATGACCGAGCGATTGAGACAAAACCCTCAGAGCTTTTGGGTTGACCAAAGGGCTTACAGATGCCTTTGGTGCCTTTACTACACTCTCAAGCATAGAACACCTTAATATGGATGATATTGAGAGGCTCAAGCTCTTCCACACCCTCTAGCGACGTTAGGCGATAGGTACCTAGACCAATATTTTTAGATATGATGTAAGGCCCTAGCCAATTAGCCATGAATTTGTCTCGCATATCAAGCGGCAAATTCGAGTTCTGTTGGTTCTCTTTCAGCACAAGATCCCCAACTTCAAAGTCTCTCTAGTGGACTTTGACATTGTAAGCTCATTTTAATCGCTCCTGATAAACGTGAAGATGCTCGAGGGCATTCACGCGATGTTCATCGAGCAACATCAATTGATCGAGGTGAGCTTGTCGCGCGGTGTCATCATCGATGAACTCTTTCAATGCGACGCGCAGCATTGGAATTTCCAACTCTAAGGGCATAATGGCCTCAGTGCCATATACTAGTGAAAATGGTGTTGCCCCAATGGGCATCCGAATGCTAGTCCTGTAAGCCCATAATGCAAGGGGTAGTTGTATATGCCAATCCTTGTGGTGTTCTTGCATTATCTTTTTCAAGATGGCTACCATAGTCTTGTTTGAGGCCTCAGCTTGCCCGTTTTCTTGCGGATAGTATGGAGTTGCAAAACTGTGTTTAATGTGGTATTTAGACGTTAAAGCCCACATAGTTTTATTCTTAAAAGAAGTTCCATTATCCAAAATTATTTTGGATGGTATCCCAAAATGACATATGATATGCTCGAGAATAAATTCTATGATGCGAGCTCCAGTGGTCATTGTAAGGGGAATGGCTTCTACCCACTTTGTAAAATACTCAATAGCCATGATAATGAATGTATGTCGGCCTGACGATGGAGGAGAAATCTTGCCAATAAGATCTAGTCCCCACTGAGCAAATGGCCAAGCCGCCTGAATGGGTTGTAAGGCCTGTGATGGCAAGTGCGTAAGATTAGCATGATGCTGACATTTAACGCATTTCTTGACATACACATTGCAATCCTTCTCCATAGTGGGCCAATAATAACCCATGCGAAGGATGCATTTGATGATAGCCATGCCACTGAAATGGCCACCACACGTACCATCGTGAGCTTCTAAAATTGCCCAAGATGACTCTTGGGGCTCAAGACATCGAAGGAGAACTCCTTCATAGCTACGTCGGTACAAAATGTCTCCTATCAAGACATACTTAGTCACTTTCTATTTGAATGTGCATCTTGCGGCACGCGACAATCCCTCTGGGATCATACCAAGTTTTAAGAAGTCTTGGATTTGCAACATCCAGCTTTGACAAGCCTCAGCTTCGATTGCTAAGATGACTTGCTCCCCCTACGTATTTAACTTTGTAAATGCAGACTAGGAAACAACCTTATGGTGAATGGTAGTACCACTCCCCGTAGGACTCTGAGAAGTCAATGACTCCCAGGGTGCCTACTTAAGAAAGTCTTTCACTCTACGGAACCAATCAACTGTTGGTTCCACAACAATCATGTTGACTGACTCTTTGTTATCAAAGGTTGCACGCTCTCGTTGCTAGGTGCGAGAGCATTCTAACATGGATGGTAGTAAAATCGGTAGATGGATTCTGAGGGATCAAGGACCCCAAAGATGCCATGGTGTCTATGAACCTATTTGATGAACGAGGGATTGCCTCGATGTCATACCATTCAAATTTAGCCAGATAAGTGGCAACAAGATCTTTGTAGGCTTTCAGTATGGGACATCGACACTGAAAGAGCCCCTTAACTTGGTTAACTATGAGCAGAGAATCACCAAAAATGTTCAATATTTTAATACCCATGGTGATGGCTGTGTGGAGGCCCAAAAGTAGGGCTTCGTACTCAACATTATTGTTGGTGCATGAAAAGTCTAACTTGAATGACAAGGGCATTGGAGCTCCTTGTGGCATGAAAAACACTATTCCTGCACCACCCCCTTGCTCACACTTCGAACCATCGAAGAACAATGTCATATCAACATTATTCTCTGGTTCTTCGGGTTTGGGAGCTTCAGATATTATGAAGACCGCATCATCTAGAAGCTCAATGGTTAGAGGCCTACTGTTGGATAGTGGTGCCTCAGCTAGTTGATCAGCTATGACTTGTCCCTTGATGGACTTTTGGCTGATGAATTCCAAATCAAATTCTATCAATAGCATGATCCACTTTGTAGTACGTGTGTTATGATATGTCTTGCTCATCATATACTGCAAAGGATTCTATTTTGATATAACATATGTCGTATGAATTAGCATGTAATGCCACAATTTCTTGGTAGCGAACACCACTCGCTAAACAAAGCTTCTCCACATATGCATATCCTGACTCATAACTCACCAAGGTGCGACTGATGTAATATATGGCTTGCTCTTTGCCTTGCACGTTCTTTTGGGCTAACATGGTCCCTAATGCAAAGTTGGTTGCCGATATATATAGCAAAAAAGGCACATCTGGCCTTGGTGGAGCTAGTACTGGTGGCGTTGCTAGGTATTGCTTAATCTCAGCAAAGGCTGCTTGGCAGTCCTCATCCCAATCAAATGGGACCCCCTTGTGTAGCTAGTCGATTCATGGGTCGACATTTATCCGATAATTGAGCGATGAATCACTTTATGGATGCTACTTTGCCCTGAAGGCTTCTTAGTTCTTTGATATTAGTGGGAGGACGCATCTCTAGAATAGCCTTGACCTTTGTTGGGTCTACTTCGATGCCTCATTTAGAAATGATGAATCCCAAGAGTTTACCTGAAGTTACGCCAAATACGCACTTCTTAGGATTCAACCTGACATTATGCTCTATCAGGCGATCGAAGACCTTCCTTAAGACCTCCGCATGCTCTGCTCGTAGCAACGACTTAGCTAGTAAGTCATCGATATAATCTTCTAAGATTTTATGCATGTAGTCATGAAAGATATATGTCATAGCCCGCTGATATGTGGCACCAGAATTTTTAAGACCGAATGGCATAACTTTGTAGCAAAATGTCCCCCATGGCATTATAAACATGGTTTTATGCTGATCTTCGAGTTTAATCCGAATCTGATTGTATCCAAAAAAATCATCCATAAGGGAGAGCATTTCATGACCTACAGTAGCGTCTACTAGAGCATCGATATTTGGCAACGAAAATGAATCTTTGGGTGTTGCCTTATTGAGATCTCTAAAATCCGTACAAATACGGATCCTTCCATCTGGCTTTCCTACGGGCACCATATTGGACACCCATTATGGATAGTCGATGGAGATGACAAACTCTACGTCCAACAACTTTTGCAACTCGTCTTTCACCATTAAGGCTACTGTTGGATGCATTTTTCTGAGTTTTTGCTTGATTGGCTTCTTCGACAGATCTAGCGAAAGGTTATGAGTAACCAATTTTGGATCTAGACCCGACATGTCTTTGTAAGTCCAAGCAAAGAGATCAGGTCTCTCTTTTAGTAGAGGGATGATGCTATCATGCTCATCTAGAGTGAGACTCTCTCCAAATCTAACCTTCTTTGGATTGGTGGGATCTTTACTGATATCCACATCGAAGGTTTTCTCTACTGACATATGTGATCCCTCCTCAAGCTGGTGAGGCATAGGAATCAGATGGATGTCATCAATCGGGTTCACATGTTCCTCGTGGGAAGCACCCTCAGCATGATAAACATCATAAGCATAGCCTGGCACAAAATGAAATGGTTGCAACATTTCTTCATTAGGGAAGAAATCTTTAGGCTGGACCGATGAGTCAGCGTGATCCCAATCGATAGCATCCATGTTCAGATGCAGTGGTTTGGATGGATCTACTAGATTGCGGAGTGGAGTGGTCAAATCAATGGAGACCATATTGATGGAATGGAATTGATCTCCAGAACCACATGGACAAAACTCTATATCTGAAGTGTAGCTTCTGTACCCAAGATCTAGCTCGGATGGTACGGGCACAAATGGATCCTCTCTATGGGATGCCCGTATAACTGGATCCTCCCAATGCACTAGCTACAAAATGGGATCTCTCAGCTCAAGGAGCTCCACGTACGTAGGTGGATGGGGAAAGAGTTCCTGATACCTCTCTTCGAGCTCTCTTCTTTCCCTCAGGCTACGATGGAGATTAATCTCCCGACGCAAACCTGTAGCTGTAATAGGTGGGGGACCTCGAGGTGGAGGCCTATTACGTAGGTGATGAGGTCCCAAATAGGCCATCTCCAATGAATCCTCATCATCACTGTACAAATACAATCCATCACTTCCCCCTCTTCTAAGGGGCGATCTGCCAGATGTGGCCCCATGTATCTGATTCTATGGTCACTATCATCACTATCCGGATAAATCTGATAGAACGATCGTATATATGATACTATCACATAAACTGGCATTGCTTCTTCCTCAGAGCACTCAGTGTTGGGAGGGACTTCCTCCATAACATGCTCCGATTCCCTAGGCAATAGATATTGTGGATACACAAGCCTAGAATCGGTCCTCTCATCTACATCACTATGGTCACTACCATGGATGGACCACTCTATTGTGTCTATGAATAGTGGGAGATTAGCTGGGTGAGGCCTTAAGTAGGCCTCCTCTATCTCATCTTCATAATCACTATCGACTATGAAGTGCTCATTCATCTCTTCCACTTGTTCCATAGGTAGCAGATGGCGTATAAATGCTGGACCTGGAAAGGTCGGCTCGATTTCCTCCTCAGATTGATCATCATTTGAGGACTCATCATCTGCATCATAACTAGGTCCACTTATTTTGGAGGTGGACTCCTCTCCATCATCATCACAAAGATCTCCTAACTCGAGATCGCCTACAGTAGTGGGGTTATGCCCCTGCATACCAGTGTCATCGGTAGCATTACGGATTTGGTTACCCAAGTTGCCTCTGGGGTTGTCCTCTAAGGGCCCATCATGATATGAATCGGGTGGCCCTATGGTAACAAATGATACCGTCTGGTGAGTCCTCCAAAATCTAGAAGGATTAGGGTGATATGGATTAAAATCCACATCATCCCCCAGACTTAGGTACATGCGATCTAAGGATGCAGTAAGCAAATCATCATGATCCTATACCTATAACCCTAACCCGAACCTATCAGTAGCTAACTGATAATGAGGTTCGAGTGGAGTCCTACGTCCTTGTTCAAAAATACCAAGGTCGTGTCCATGCCAATGATACGACTCAAAAATGCGCATGGCATATTTTGGGTTGGATAGATAGCGCACATTCATAGCGAATGGCTCATCATCATCCTCATCTATGGACATTCTGGTGGGTGCTTGATCTAGCCCTACGTAGACGAAGTTTGTTTGGTTGGGTGGCTCACCCAACGGCACTACAGATCCAATCAAAAATCGATGGGCATGTGGTCGGCCCATCTCTTGTGTAGTCTTTAGGATAGGTCCAAAAGTAACATTTTGCACAAGATACTCACCTAACCCTGTGCTAGCTAGATGAACGGTCACCTGCGGTGCAGATGACCCTACTGAAGATGTAGGCAAAGCAGGCTGAGGTGCCTCCTCGGCTTTGTCTTGAGGTTCTTCCACATCCATGGGAGTGGGAGTCTCATTGGTGACTGGTCCGGGCATATGATCTTCTACTTTCTCACCCAATTTTACCTTTAGCTTCTCGTCTTGCCGATGCATTGCCGATGTAGTCGATTTTAGAGAAGTTGTAGTCGTATGCTCAGATCTGTGTGACACAGATGTCGATGGTTGAGCATGGGCTATTGGTTTACCTCTTGGAATCTTAACCGATGAAGCAGGTCGGATATCCAAGTGCATCGATGGGAGTACAAAACCCCTAGGAAAATCTGCTAGGTTCACGAACTTGAATGGTTCTTCATCCGAGGACACTACGTGAACCTGTCCCTCATGAATGTACTTCATGCATTGATGCAAGATCGAGGGGATGCAACGCATTTCATGAATCCAAGGCCTTTCGAGCAGAATGTTGTACTGCATGGCACCCTCTATCACGTGACACATCACAGAGATGGTCTTGAGTCCCACCTGAATAGGTAGAACAATTGTACCAACCATCGAGCATAGTGCATCGTTAAACGCTCTCAACGTAAAGGTGGTAGGCACAATGTGTGATTTGGGCAACTTGAGATGGCTCAGTGCCTTGGTCGTAATTATATTGATCGAGGACCCAGTGTCGATCAAGACCCTTTTGAAAGGCATGTGGTTAACACACATGATAATATGCAATGACGGGTCAGCCGTAATAGTAGGAACCATCTTCACTTCATGATCGTAAAATTGTATCATGGGTTCCTGACACTATTGTACATGTCCCACAAAATTTGTAAATGCATGCGCATCTTGGGACTGTACCTCAATGGACCTCAGAATGTCCATAAGAGTCTCCCTGTGTCTAGGGGACATCTGAATAAGCTCATATATTGACAACTTTGTAGGAGTTGTCTGTAGGTTCTGAACTAACTCTGCTCCTTATGGTCACCACCGGTCTAGTTGGTGGGCCTGGAATGTTCTGAGCTGGTCGTTGATCCGACGTAGCTTGTATTCTAATGGGAGCACGAGGTTGATTCGGTTGATCATACCTCCCATGTCTAGTAACAACATTGACCATACCTACGAACCCCTGGGTAGGTGGTTTGACTCTCACTTGATTGACCTGGCCGACATTGTTACGAGGCGCCTCGTGATTAGGTAGTGGATTCTTGAAAATCCCCATGTTTCTATTGTCGGGTGCCTATGGATTACCTGGTACTACAAGCTCTCCTTTTTCTATCATGTTCTGCACAATGTGTTTGAAGGACCAACATGTCTCGATGTCGTGGCCCTTCGCTCTATGGAATATGCAGAACAGATCGTCTTGATGCCACTTTGACTTTGGCACATTCGGATCTACTAATTTGACCTCGGGCAATCGTATGGCCTTGGCCTCGCATAGTTGATGGAAAATCAAAGTCATCGATTTCGTCAGAGGTGTGAACTGGCGAGGTGGGCGCTCTTCTCTATTTTTGCCCTTATAATTGTTTTTGCGCGTCTCATAACGCGCAGGAGGAGGTTGGGCCTGATAATTAGGCTTTTGTTGTCCCTTGTCCTCTCCTCCAAGATTTAGTACTACTTGATTCACGTGGGCCTGCTTGCCCTGTTGCTTCGTAGTACTCTTTTTAAACCCCTCTTTCCTGGTCTTGAGCTTCAAGTTGCCTTCTTGCAACTTGATGTCCTCGATCACCTTGGCTTGCGCCAAAGCTTCCTCGAATGTAGCGTACTGCTACAACTGCAATAGTAGTGAGATGTGCTTGGCACAACTCTTTGTAAACATTCGGGTCAGTTCTATTACAGGAATAGGGAATGGCAGCTTTGCCATTATTCTATGCCATCTCTTTCCATATTGCTCGATGGGCTCATCGTCACGCTGAGCTAGCACAGCCAAATCGAAAAGGTTGGCCTATTTCTTGATGCCAAATGAATAGCATTCAAGAAATGCATCAGCTAACTACTCAAAACTAGTAATACTATGTTTCTTCAATTGGTTGAACCACTCTCGGGCTGGGTCGGAGAGTGTCATAATGAAGGTGCGCAACAACAAGGCATCATGACTCTCTATCTGGAAACAAGCATCCAAAAAACTCGTAACATGCTCTTGGGCATCCTCATCACCCTTGAATTTTTCTAACCTGGGCATATCAAAATGCTCAGGATATGGAGGCGTAGGCACCGAGGGGTCTAGAGGTTCATTGTGTATCTTCCTCAGTGTCGGCTTTTGAATAGTCATGCCTTGCCTCTCTATTGCTTTGACCTTATCGGCCAAAACCTTGTACGCCTCAGAAGACAAAAAGTCCTCCTCCCTAAGCTGACATGGAGGTGGTCTAGGAGGTAATGTCTTCTTTGAGGGAGGTGGAGGAAGTGGCTCTTCCTCCTCCTCAACTCGGTAACTCTCAGGATACTCCTGATCATATCCATCTACATCTACATGCTCATGCTACCTCTGTCTAAGATCATTGAGAGATGACAGTCGCTCCCTCTATTGGGCACTGACATGAGTACGAGCATCTCTATGCTCCTCATGCATATCGGCTAGGGACACAACCCTCCTATGCACATGCTCTCTATGCTCCTCGAGAGGGTATAGGCCAGCCCTGGCTAGCCGATCCTCCTACTCTATGCGCTCCTTCTGAGCTAGAATACGCTCCTCACGCATGCGCTGCTCATATAACCTCTATCGTAGGAGCCTTTGTGCTTGAATATTTTCATCTTCAATATGTTGCCTCTCTAGGTGAGCATCCTCCAATTGATCTTGGAGGAGTTGACATCTTTGCTCAGACACCAGTCTATGTGATCTATCGATCTGGTCGGCCGTGGGAGGCCTCTGGTGTGTATGCTCTATGCGAGCTACCTTATGGGTTCTGTACCCATCAGACAAATGTGTTGTGCCTTTACCTCTATCTATGAAGATGGCATCGACATCCTGCTATGCTCTAAACTATGAACCACCATGTGTGGATGGTGGACGTGTGACATGAGGGCGCTTAGAAGCCTCTCCATGCTCTCTAGTGATCTTGATACAACTATCGCTATGCTCACTCGGAGCATGAGTGGGCGGAGTTGTAGGCTTGCAGCCTAGCTGCTCAAGAACACTACCTAGACCATCTAACTATCTAGACCTCCACCGCTCATGCGGTGGTGTTCCATTAGCTCCCACCTTTGATATATCAATGGTGATCTTGCATGGTGGGCCACGCATGGGAGTATGGGTGGACCTATGCTCGAAAGTGAGCCTATCCTCTTACCCCTGAATGGGTGGATCTCTGGTCCATCTATACTCTGACTATGGAGGGTTAGAACCTCCTATGGACCTAGTACGTATGGGAACCAACTTGGTCCCCTGCACAACATATTCCTCGGCCGATCCCATGGATGCACATGCAGTGTGGTCTCGGTAATGGCTTTGGAGTAGAGCATCCTCATGCTGAGAAGCTCTGCACTCAGTCCTATGCCTAGAGGAGTGTACTAAAGCTCCTCTATCGAGGGTCCACTCAACGGGATCTCCCCATGTCGAGTTGTCACCTCTAATGCTCGTCGAACGTCATTCGGTTCGCTCATGTGTGTGAGGACTCGACACATGCTACTGTGAATCAGTTGGGGGTTGATCATGGGCATCGGTCCTAGACCTTTGTCGATCACCCCGTGTGTTCACCATTTGTGTACCTAACGTCTAGATGTGTTTTATTATGCAAACAAGGTATACAAATGATGATTATCTTCTTTTAAATTTTTATTGTGAGCCCTAAACTATTTGATGTTGTTTTCAGATGTGTTGTATCAGTGTTAGAAACTCTCACGTGTTTTGAAAAATCATTGGATTTTATTCTCAGTTTAATTGGCTTTCACCTATATACTCGCACAAGCCGAATATGGTAATGAAGTCCATACTCAATGAAGTAGCATAGGTACTACCAACCCTCACCCAGCACACCGTGCATAGTGATACACCCTTCCGAAGAAGAGTGCGTGCTATTTTGCATGGATAGGACAGTTCTTGGGTCGGCCTTGGCAATGAGCGGGTCCCGATAATACAATTTCAAATGAGCCAACCAAGCGGTAATGACATCCATTGTTGGTCTCAATAAAATGGGTTGGATGTGAGAGCCCAACGCCACTGATGTTTACAATGAAACGTGGTGTGTGTGGTTCATTTTACTTTGCATAAAGACAAATGCATAAAAGAGCATTCATATGATCATTCCTACATGATATGCATAAGGAGGAACGTTTAATACAAGCTCTAGTGCTTTAAACTCCTCATTGACCTCCTTCTTCATGATGTGGAAGGATTATGACGTAAACTCCTCTTGCACCTGTCTCCCTCCGAACAAGAAACAACAACACATGATTAAAAATATTGATAGCCTCTCGTGATGAGGCCCTTTAAGGAAATATGTATGCAAATGCCATTAAACTAGTAAAACAATAAATCATAAAGAAAGACTTTAAACTATTCTAATTAGATCAAGAATTATACTATAACATGACGGACATGAATAGGCAAATGCTGCATGGATCAAATATCAAGTTAGGAGCAATAAAGTGCATAGAAGATCCAATATAATCCTACTTAATACAATGCATGAAATAACTAATTCCTATGGTCAAAGTTTCTCTAAAGTGCAATTAAACCTATAAAAAGACTAATATAACTAATGCGATCAAAAGCAAAGTAAGTAAGGTGATCAGTCACCTATTGCAAACCATAGCTATGGTGGGTGATCTGCACTGTGAACTTCGACTGATAGTAGCGATTTGACCTCTAATAGGTTTACCCTCAAAATTAGGGATAGTGGGCTTGACCTCCTTGTCCAAATTGATGTTCAAGGGTTGCCTTTGTTGTCCTTTGATAGATTTGGTGGTCAAATCACTATGACAGGCCTTCGTTTGCCCATATTTGTGCTTCTTGAATCTCCTAGGCACCTAGGGCATCCATGGCTAATTGTTCTTTAGGTGAATAGCAAAGGGGCTCTCAAATGCATAGATTCAGTATGCAATTTGACAGGGCTTCGCTGCTCTTTTGATCAATTAACTATCTATCTTTTCACCCCATTTGGAGGGGGTATTTATAGCATGTCCCTAGGGCTAGGGGTAGCTTCATGGAGAAGCCAAGACCAAGAAGTTTGGTTAGGACAGTTGGGATGGAAGCCTTTGGAATCTTTCGTCCTTCAACTGCCTGCTTCTAGATATTTTGGTCGTTCCAACCAATTTGGCTTGGATGGATGGCCTAACTGAACTTTAGTTAAGATCGCAAGTCATAGTTGCGGTCCATACTACATACTGCAGGTATCAGCCGTGGTTTAGAATGGAGACCATAGATCTGGGATGCGGTTCAACCTGATTAGGCCAAAATGCCTAAATTGAGTGGTTAGAACCACTGCTCTATCTTGGAGTCTGTCCAAGATCCTCCATATGGTTTTGTAGCATGTCCATATGAGTAGTCACCCTTAAATACAAATACTTGAATATTTACAATTAAATATCATAGGAGATATAAGTGTTACTACTTGGAAAACAACTTTATCATTGCAAATATTATTATTAATTTATAATATTCCATAATTATGGAGTTATAAGGTATACTACATCAAACATAGATTATAAGAATTTAGAAATATTAAACTAGTGGATATTAAAGGCTATAAAAGGAAGTTCATTATTTACTTAAAGGAGTTGAAATTATTTACTTACACTTGTCTCATACTCATACTAAAGAGATAAAAGAAATCCAACCATAGAGAACTTCAAATTGATAAGTGCATAGTTCATTAGGAGAGATAAGGTGAAATAGGAGTTGATTATTGTTACTTATAAAACATTTCAAAATCAACCCAAAAGGTGAACTATTACTTACTAAGCACTTTATAAATCTTAAACCTTACTCTAATCACTAATGAAATATAAGGTAGCTAACAAGGATCATCATGACAATAAATAAATTCATCCTTACAGAATATCCACTTAAAGGTCCAAATTACTCATGGAAAAACAAAGTGAGGGCAATTTTAATAGTTGAGAAGCTTTGGAAAATTGTCAAAGGAATAACTACTAAACCTAACTCATATGATACAAAGATTCAAAATTTTGAAGAGACTGATGCAAAACATTAATTATAATAACTTTTTCCATCACAGATGAACTACAACCTTACATCAGTTCAGCAGGAACATCTACGGAAGCTTGGAAAACCCTAGAAAATATATTTGAAGAGAAAAATAAAGCTACTATCCTAAATCTTCAAACTCAATTACATTATTTGAAAATAAACAATGGTGAAAGTATAGAACTATTCCTAAGGAAGGTAGCATATTTTAAAGGAAAATTATTAACCTTAGGAGAAGAGGTTAAAGATAACTTTCTTTTTCAAGTAACCATGAGAGCTCTTCCAGACAACTACAAACACCTAATTACATATTTACAAGTTCTAAGTAAAGATATATCATTTGATGAGCTAGTTAACATTCTTCAAGAATATGATGTGGAAAATACAATAAAGGATAAAATGACTAACAATGCATTGATTTCAAAATATACTCCATAGGGAAATGTTACCTCATCTTCAAAAGGATGAAGACCTTAGAATAACAGATATTGTCATGTATGTAGGAGAAAAGGTCATAGCACTAATTACTGTAGATTCAATCCTAGAAACCAGAATAAGAGAAATTAGATAAACTATGGAAGCCAACAAAAATGGGTGTTCCAACCAAGGTAATATCAAGCTCAAAATAATCCTTGTTAGTAACAGTTTCAACGACCATACAATTATCTTCAATTGGAATATCGAGAAAGAAATCAAAAGGGACACTTAGCTCAAAGGATTCAAGAAACCGAAGAACTAGAAGATCCTACTGATGATCATGAAGTCAAAGCTCTCTCTACGAAGATAGCATTTTATGAAGATACTAACTACTTGCTTGAATAGGATATAGACAATAGAGAAGGAGAACCCAAACTCTAGTACCAGATTGAAGATCCATATTGAAGACTAAAGTCTTGAATATCCAAATAATGTAATACAAGAGGGTGTTAGTGTTAGCTTTTGAGCCTTATTACTTAAAATAATTAAATACAAAAATGAAATAAAGTAACAAACTAATATATATAATAATGGAAATATTCTATAAGTATGAAATACAGATTTAGCTCACATAGCTACTCCTCAATAAGCCATAAATAAAAACTCATGAAAATGGAGTCGTAGCACTTGAAAGAACCAAGTAATGTTATTACAATTGTGTCTCTTACATATCCACATTACCATGAATATATAATGTAATGTGACTCTTCACATGAAACACTCTTGGCCTTCCCACTTCTAGACTATTCAACTTCTTATTCTATGGACTCATGTACACATGGACAAATGTGCACATTTATATTATTAAATATTATGCACCCATGTGCATTTATTACAACACAAAGTAAACATAATCTAAGACATGGCCCAAAGAATGTAATAGACTCCAATAGTTAGAGTATATTACATCATTTGGGTCATGTAAATGTACCACCTTTGGTACATAACTAGAGTAGGAGTTTACTTTAGAGTAAAGTTAGTTACTTCAAGTATTGTAATGAATGCACAAGTGTCAATGTACAAGTTGTAAATGTACAAGGAGTCCACTTGTACATCAGGTAGATAGGTAGAGTAAGGGGTAAGAAATCTATATTCCTATATAAAGACCTCATAGTGAGTGTTTTCTATATAGTAGTAAATATAGAGAGTGTGTGGTATAGTTTAGTAGTATGGTACAATGTAGTCCTTTCATTATTTGTTCATGGAATGTTCATGTCCTCCATTATATAGCATTGTACTATTTTCATCACTTTCATTAATGGTATATTTTTTAGTTATTTGCAAATGTTCATCTCATTATTTTCCTTCATATTATTGTGCCATTAGTTAATTGTTATCTCATATTAGTTATATTTCATCTTGTGGTTGTATCTCCTGTACTACGGTCCCATAAAAATATAACATTCACAATATATTTTTTTGTGATAGTTGTAAGCTTACTGCAGCGATAAGGGCTTTGGCTTCTCTTTGAGAGGTCCAAGGTTCAAACCCCACTTAGTATGATGGGACCGTTACCCCTCATAAAAACATGTGTAAACTCATTGAAAAATATAATTTTTTTGACAATATTAAATTTAATTAGCAAACACCAACATTTGAGAAGTTGGTGAGCATACTTCAAAAGGTAGAGGCCTCACATACAACATAAGAAGAAGAACAAGTTCTGCTGAGGAATATTACATTATTTGGTACATGCTAATGTACCTTTATGGTACAATTGTAAATATGTAATGGATTAGGGTTGAGTCTTTAGTTTTGATGAGTGTTTTATATTTGCCCTTTGTGTAATTTTCAATGTGCAAGAAATGCACAAGTGTCATGTAAGAGTGTAATGTGTAATAAATGAATGTGTCATATAAGTTAGAGTGCAAGCGTAGATTGAGATAATGTGCACCAGTGTCTTAGATTAGGAGTGCATGTATATGTGTGCAAATGTCATAGAGTCAAGTGTGCATGCAAGAAAAAAGTGAAGAGTCTAGTATGCAAGTGGAAATACGATAAGCCAAAGGTCATATGACTTGTCATATGGAGATCAATAGTCAAGAACTTGAAGAGTCACATTCCCATGGCTATATTATGGAGATAATGCTCCATAAGAATATAATTTGAATATCAGATTATAAAATTGTAAAGAGGTACATAAAAGGAATTAAGCTTATATACAAATTTTGAGCAATTAATATTATGAGTTTTTTTCTTCATGCGTAGTCCATGAATGACTTAGGCCATTTACATCCATATTTTATTATATAAGTGAATTTTATTTTTAGCATTATATATAGGTATTTTTTTTTTTGGTAAGTAGATTAATTTGTATACAAAATGGGTTTTTTAAGACGATCCCAAAACCTTATAACATGAGAGGTCGTAGCCTTTACCATTAGAAAGAGCCCCTTGGGCTAATACATTAGGTACCATATGAAAACTTTCCAAAAAAAAAACCCTAGTGATGCCCCTAAGGGCTACATCAAACCCTCCCCAAAGAGGTCAAAACAACTGAAAAAAACATAAAAAAACACATAAGCATCCATTATATAGATCGTTGCCACCAGATGACAAAAAGGATCACATCCCAGGAACCTCCCTTATACGTTTGGATCCTCCTGATCCTCCTGGGCCTCACGCCCCTTAAAGCGCTTGAGGATCCTCACCATTGCATTGGTAGAGGAGAGGATGTTGATTGTCATGTCTAATAGGAATTGGGGGGACAATCCCTCTGCCTCACTCTTAGTGTCAGAATTGATTTGCTGTGGTGGAGACCCTTTCTCCTTCTTCACTTTCTTGAGTCGTAGAGATGACCGGGATGGGGTCGGGGCGTCACTCTGCCCTCTCTTGGATGGCTTGCTACGGTAAACTCTTTGGAGGGACACAGGATTAGCCACCTCAGGGGGGCTAATTCGGATAGGGCTGGAAGTCCCATCCTCTTGAACAAACATAGGACTACTCGATGCTTGGGTAGCAATAGGATGGACCGCCTGGGGTAGAGGACGATTTGCAGCGATATGGCAGAAGATGATGCTCATTAACCCCTAGTGGATGGGAGGGTATGACGACTTCTTGCTCTTTTTGATAATGAGTCTAAGGGAGTATACAAGATAGTCAGGAATACAGACCTACTTGGGATCCATCATATGGTTCACAAAATTTATGTGGAAACTACGTAGAGGCTTGTTGGGATCATCGCAAGTAATATACTATAGGATAGGGATGATGGCAAGGTTCCAAGGTTCAAGGAGGGCAGAGTAAAGGAGGGCCGACTTATCCCACCCAAGGTTTCATTCTTTGTCAGAGAATTGCTCCAATTCCTCTTCCCAATTGTGATGATCGCGTCGAATGTTATGACCTACCACTGGAAACCCAATGACCTTACTCAGAAGCTTAATGGATATTTTAAAATTTAGCTCCCTCACCACAACCTTGCCCCGGTTCCAAGAGTCCACAAAATCGTAGGTGATATCATCTTCGGTCCCTTGGAATTTTTGGAGGAAAGGGAGCATACCCTTGGGCTTCATAAACATCATGGCTTCATCACACAGGGAAATCTCAGTCAGCTCGATGTAAGGAGAATCCATAGATTTAAGAAAATACACGCCAGGAGCTAGGACAGGGAAGCCCGATGACTCTGCACCACACTCCAGGGGACACCTTACACCAAAAAATACAGGGCTCACCCAAAATAGCACTAAATTAAATATATTTTCTTTGGAGATGAGCCTCACATGCATGAAGGGAGGGCCATCTTTACCAAAGATAGTGTTAGATCCAGGGTGGTGGCAAGGATTGATGCTGAGGTGGACATGCAATCTCCGAAGGTGCCACACGTTATCGGAGGTAGTGGCACCTTTGGCAATTGTGTCTAGAGAGGTGGTTCGAAGCGTCCTCTCAAGGTGGCCCAGGAGAGGGCCAATGGTGATCTTCACTTGGGCATGCCGAACCCATCCAAATCTCTGCAGGGGAGATGAAAAGCACCCACTTGTCTTCGAACTCTACCAAGCACGAGGGACAAGACCAGGGATCTGTTGGACCACCTTTTGAGGGCCTTTGGGAAAATATTATTCTCATTATGCCTACCACAAACCATCATGATAGATGTGCCAATTGGACCCGATGGAGCAGGTGTCGTGGCTCTCCCTGAGCCCGTCCACCTAGGCCTGGTCCTTTCATCACATTTATGTGGAGACATTAATAATGTCCTGGCTAGTGATCTTCTCAATGTCCATTGGGAAACACTAACACCACACCACAAGACATGCGGACTTTAAACCTTTGTTTGCTAAGTGGTCAATTAGACCATTTCCCTACCTGTAGGTATGCTTGATCTAAACCTGGTTTCTCCGAAGTAGGATGCTCTTGGCCTCGGTGATGATATTGTAAACCTTCCACGCTGGATCCTTGGAAATCATCATGTAGTTGATGATGTTCAAAGATTCCCCTTCAACAATCAAGGTACGGGGATCCTCTGTCATGAGCTTGAGTCCTCTCAGTAGTCCTCTAGCCTCTACGACATGATTGGTTTGATGCCCTAATTTTTCACATAAAGCCATAACAAGCTTTTCATTGTGATCTCGAACTGACCCCCCCGCAGTGACCGCCCCTAGGTTGCCACGAGACACCCCATCAAAATTTAGCTTCAACCACCTGTGAGGAGGCCTGACCCACCTGACGTTCTTCCTAGAGGCCCACAGATCCTCTCGCTCCTTACTCTTCCCGGATAGCTTCAAGGATTTGAACAATCCTTCTTCGAACACATGTTTGGTCCAAGGGTTCGGGATAAGCTTAGCATTCTCAATGGCAAAGGTGATGGCCCTATGAGCAACTGAGGGAGGATCCCTTAGGGGGCGAGCGAAGACCCGACCATTGCATTCCAACCATACCTACCACAAAAAGTGGTGGAAGCAAGCATTCCACAAGAAACAGAGCTTAGGGTTTTTAAAAGGATTGACCCATTGGAATAAAGCCTCCTTGATGGTCTTGGGAGAAACCCATTAGATCTGGAAGGTGGAGAGGATGGTGCCAAGGACTGACCCAGTGTAGCCATAGTGTAGGAAGATATGGTCAGAGGAGTCATAGGCAGACTCGCACAAGTAGCATCTATTGGCCAAAGCAAACTCCCTCTTATGAAGATTGTCAATAGTGAGGGCTTTGTTCTTAAAAGCAATCCAAGAAAATAAATTTACCTTTGGGATCACTCCTTTCCTCCATACCATGTTGTAAGGAAAGTTCAAATTTAGCCCTTTTCACTAAAAACCATAGGCAATTTTGACAAAGAAGCCCCCGTCATCGGTCCCCCTCCATATCAATCTGTTCGGTCCTCTGCTAGTGGGGATGATGATGTCCTTGAGGATGGAGGATAGGAATTCGACCTCCATCTCTAGACCTTCTGCATTGATGAATTTCCATTGCAAGGATCCATTTCTCCATTCAATGAAATTGGCCACCTTCTACCCAACATTGTTATCCAAGAAAATTTTAAGTTGAACCAGCCCGGTCTGTTCTGACAGAGGATCCTCTAGGGCCCACCTGTCCTTCCAAAAGTCTATACTTTGACCATACCTAAGGATCAACCTGATGTCATTTTGGATCAACTATCTGGATTGTTCAATGGCTTTCCAAAAATCCAAACCCCCAGTAGGAATTCCACCCTCAAGAAGGGGAGTGTTGTTGAGGTATTTCCTCCTGACAATCCTAACCCATTCAACCGGTTCTTCGACTAGGATCCTCCAAGTGTGTTTGGAAATAAGTGCTAGGTTCATCATGGTCATTCTTCTGAGCCCTAATCCACCTTACTTTTTGCTTCTGCACACTTTGTCCCAAGCTACCAGAGTAATCCTAGACTTATCTTCATTGCCTAACCAAAGGAAATTCCATTGAGCCTGCTCAATATTGAGAAGAACTGAGGCAGACAATCTGAAAATAGACATGAAGAAGGTCAAAATATTTTAGAGGTATGCCATGGTAAGGGTTGCCTTGGCAGCTTGGGATAGGAGCTTGTCTTTCCATGATGCCAACTCTTTGTGGATCCTCTCAATCACCATATTCCACATCCCTTCCTTTGCACGCCCACATAAAAGAGGTAGGCCAAAATAGGTGGTGTGAAGGTAGTCAATAGAGCAGCCCAGGATCCTTGCAATATGAACTTGACGCCTGACCGGGGTGTTGATGAAAAATATCTTGCTTTTAATGTAATTTATTTTTTTTCTAGTAGCCTTCTCATAGAGTCCAAGGATTTGTTTGATAGATTTAGCTTGAGCTACTGACGCAATGGTGGACAGAAGCATGTCATCCACAAACTACTGATGGGTGATCGCATCAATCTATGAGGCAAGGAGGATATTTGTCACCTTCTTTTGATATTGGTCATCCTTGACAGCTCTTCCCAATGCTTATGCAAGGATAATGAAAAGGATGGGGGACATAGGATCCCCTTGGCATAAACCTCTTGAGCTCTGAAAGAACTCGATGGGAGAGCCATTGACTAGGACCAAGAACCATGGAGAGGAAATGTAACCCTGTATGAGATCGACCCAGAGGGCGTGGAAGCCAAACTTGAGAAGGATCTTCTGAAGGAAACATATGTCAACCCTATTGAAGGCTTTGTTCATATCCAAATTAAGAAATAGGGTAGCCTTCTTAGACATTGAGGCTGAATGTAGGGTTTCATGGATCGATATGACCCCATCCAGGATGTTCCTCCCTTTTACCGAGCTACCTTGGGATTGATCAATGATGAGGGGAAGTATGGCCTTTAGCCTATTGACCATAACCTTGGTCAAAACTTTGTAGATGACATTGCATAGGTTGATGGGCCTATAATAAGAGATGGATTTGCAAGCAAAGACTTTTGGGATGAGGGCCAAGAAAGTGGAATTGAAACTGCAAGGAACGACTTTGGTTTCCTGAATTTCTCTAATAGCCTTACATACATCATTCCCCACCACATCCCACATAGTTTGGAAGAACCTTATAGAGAACCCATCCGATCCAGGGGCTTTATCGGGTTGCATTGAAAACAAGGCCTCTTTAACTTCATTGTGGGTGAAGGGATCCACCAGTCTGGAGTTCAAGTCCTGAGGAACAATGCAGGGGATATTAGCAAGAAGAGTATCCTGAGCTTGACTGTCACCCTCTGAGGCACTTTCCAAGAGGTTTTAGAAGAAATACACTACTTCGGTCCTAATCTCCACAATGTCAGTGGAAGATGATCCATTGTTGCACATGATATCCCTGATCTTGTTGGATGCCCTGTGTCGCATGGTGGAGGCATGAAAGAACCTTGTATTGGCATCACTTTCCTTGACCCATAGGTATATTGACTTCTACATCCAAAAGGTTTCCTCTCTAGCCAAGATATTATGGAATTCTGCTAGGAGGTTCCTTTCCTCATCCCTAGTGGGGCTGCTATGATCTGCTACTTCGATTCTCCTTTATATCTCCTGAAGTTTCTCAGTAATAGATTTATTATTGGTAAAAAAGTTGCCAAAGACCTCCCAATTCCAGATTTTCAATTTTTCTTCGACCATATTCAGCTTCTGAGCCAACTGAGTAGTGGTAGACCCTCTGACATTTTGATGCCACCAAGAGGACACTTAATTTTTGAAATCCTTGTGTTGGGTCCACATGGCTTTGAAACAAAAAGGATTTTTGAAGGAGGGAGGCCTACCAGATTCAAGGAGTATGGGATTATGGTCTAATCTGATCCAAGGTAAGGCCAGCAGAGTGGCATCACCAAACCATGGGATAGCTTCTTGATAAATTAGAAACCTATCCAACTTGACCTGGATGAGTCCACTATCAATCCTCATGTTGCTCCAAGTAAAAGAGGATCCTTTGAGCTAAACATCCATGAGCTCATTGGTATTGACAAACCCTCTGAAACCCTCCATGCTTCTACTATAAGAGTCGTTGCCTCCTCTCTTTTCAAATGGATGCAAAGGACTATTGAAGTCCCATGTTAAGATCCAAGGAAAAGTGTTAAAGGTGGTCCTCATTTGAGTTACTGTTTCCCACATCGCGACTCGCTCAATGGGTGAGTTTGGGGTGTAAATATTTGAGAAAATCCAAGACTACTTACTAGTATTGGAAAGAAACAAAATGTTTAGGATCCTATTCAAGGATGACAAAAGCCTTCCTTCGACCAGGGTAGGGTCCCAAAGACACATAAGCCCCCCCGACATGCCTTGAGCAGGATTGATAAGGCAATAACCATTGGCCCAAATGGCCTTGGCAGCATTTCGAGAATATAATTCATCAATTTTGGTTTCTTACATAATGAAGATGGAAGGATTGATCATTTTCCTTAGGTCAGCCACCAACCTCTACTTGGCTACCTCGTTTAGGCCCCTCACATTCCATGAGAGGACCTTCATCTCAAGGATTTATGGTTTTTCTTGCCTCCCTTCACCAGTTGGAAGGGGGGTTTGGTTCCTTGCTTGTCATTGTCGGACTTATTGAAGAAGAGCGTCGATTGGGTCCCATTTGCGATATCCTCTATTGTTTCCTTGTTTATTTTCTCATTGTCAGAGGGTCTCCCTCTTTTCCTTTCACTGCCATAGTCTATTGCATATTTCTTACTCTTGGTGTTCCTAGGGCTGATCCTTCCTGAGAGAGATGGGCCTTATTTTTTAGATGAAGGAGAAAGGGGTGCCTCTCCCCTATTCGAGTAATTTGGGGATTTTCTATTGCTCACCAGGTACTCATACATATAAGAATTTGGAAAAACAATTTCAGGAGGGGGCTGTACCTAGGCCACTAGATCCTCTATGTTAGGATTGGTGAGAATCAAAGATTTTGGGAGCACCTCCTGCTCCTTTTGGCCTAGCATGGATACTTCTCCTTGCTCATTGGTTTGCTTACCATGTTCTACAGTGGCACTCTGGCCTTCCTCTTGAGGTGCTCGATGAGCAGAATTATGCATGATGTGTTTCAAGCCTACCAGCGGTTCCTTGTTGAGAGGGAGGATACCCTGGTTCCTCTACATGCCCTTGGTTGGGCCTGTAACCTTTTGGTTCTGGGTCCTCAAACCAGGGCACTGATTCGGTAGATGACCTTGGGTGCAATAGTGAGTACAAAAGGCAAGCTTGTTTTCATACTCGATGGGTTGCTTCCTGACCATATGGGATCCTCTGTACAAATTGATGAAGTAGGGTAGCTCTATTTCCAAGTTAGCGGAGACACAGAAGCGGGCATGGACCATCCTAGATCAGACTTTTGTGGAAGGATCGATGGCAATGATCTCACCTATGGAGTGGGCTATCCCTTGAATGACATCCTCATGCCAGAACTGGAAAGGGAGGTTTGGCAACCGAACCGACAAAGGAGCTAAGTTTATGTTTTGATTTTCAAGGTTAAAATCATCCCCCCACTTTCAAAGAAAGAGGCTTCTACATCTGAGGAACCAGGGTCCCCCAGCTAAGATGTTGCAAAAGTCCTCCTGAGTATTGAGTCTAATGGCAAAGAAACCTTGAGAGAGAGCAATGATTTCCATGTTTCTGCTAGTTTTCCACTTGGAAAATGCCCATTTTTGAATGGTCTCCATGTCTGGTCTCCCTCCTACAAACTTGACAATCAAAGTGAAATTCTTAAGCTCCATGTAGCTATCCATTAGGTCTTCAGGGATAACCAGGTCTATTCCACAAGGAAGAAGTTCCTGGGAGTGTTGCTTTGTTGAGGATCCTAGCCTCAGGACCTGAGTGTAGGACCTTTTTTGGTTTAGGTTTAGCCCACCCTTTTGTCCCTCCTTGTCAGGAGGGTCTTTTCCACGCCTTTTCGACCCATCCGCATGGGTCCCTGATGCATCAGCCATTGCCCTATCAACCGTGCCATGATTGGTCCCTCCTGGACTCTCACCTGACCGTCCTGCCTCCTTTATGTCGTATCCTCCCGATTGCTCTCCATCCACAGCTCGATTGCTACCTTTACTGCTCTCCATCTCCCCCATTCCCACCAACACTTTTATCATTTTATCATTTATATATAGGTCTTCATATGCATATGAATTTTCTCATATTCATTATATTATTATTTTGACCTTTAATATTTTGGCTATTTTATATTGGGACTTATGAAATTTTGTGGCAGTAAGGCTTAAAAAGCCAACAGTGGTATTAGAGCTACCATCGAACTTTATCCATTTTTATAGAGGTATTTTATTAACCACCATCATCAATATTTAACGTTTTCCATTTTTTATAAATTCAATTTAGAATTTGTCCACTTTGAAGGTAGTGCAACTTGGAGTCTATTTTTAAAGGTATGATTGAGTATATTTTGAGGGGACAAGGATTAGTCACCCTGATTTGGATGCTAGGGTCTTTCCACTTGGTTGAAGGAAAATCGGTGAAGACTAGGACTCAACTATATTGATAGGAAGAACCAACTCAAGAGAAATTTGGTCATTCGAGGACATTCAGAGTCACCTTGACATTGATATTGGGTTTTTTAAAAAGGAGGATAATTATATTAAGTTCTTAGGTGTGACCTACAATATTGTAAAAATATTCTAAAGAGATTGAGAAGCATCATAGTTTCCTATAGAGATAGAGAAGAATTTTTAGCTTCCAAGGATTGAGAAGCATTCAAATCTTCCTAAGTATAAAGACTTGAAGCAACAGACAACAATATACAAAGATAAAGGAGTAGTAGATTTTTGAGAAGAAGAAGCAATACAGAGCTTCTATAGAATAGAGAACAAGTAAGCATAGAGAAAAGAAGAAGAAGAAAGCATTGTAAGATTTTATAGAATTAGGTCAAGACTGAATTGATCTTGATATATTTGAAGCATTAATATAGCATAGAGTAGATAAGAAGGAAGTATCTTCCCAAGATACATTGAAGAACTAGGTTGACTAGATATATCTTTATATCATTTCAATCTCGATCGTGGATCACTTTTTAAAGCAGGTTATTCAAGGTAGACACTTATTACAACAATGAAGGAAAGATGCCTACATAAGATAAGAAGCTCAAGAGGTCTACATCAGAGAAGAAGCTCAAGATTTATACATCAAATAAAAAGCTAAAGCTGCCTACATCAGAGAAGAATCTCAAAAATCATGGATCATAGAAGAGGCCCAAGCAGCCTGCATCATAGAAATGGTCAAAGAGGCATTTATTAGAGAATAAACCCAGTGGTCTACACCACATAAAAGGTCCAAGATACATATATTAAATAAGAAGCATAAGTTGCCTATAATACATAAATAAATAAAAACATAGCAACATAACGAATAGTTCTAAATATCTAGCATAAAGGAAATGGGCTATCAAGAATCCAAAGGTAGCCAACCCAGTAGTATATTATTAAGAATCAACACTAGAGAAAAGCTTCAAGATAATAGTTGCTCTTAATCCAAAAATTTCAGTGAAAATGCTTCACAGTAAGGAGTTGTCCAATGAAAAGAAAATTAATTATAGCAGGATGTTATCCAGTGAAGAAGAACATCATTAGAAGGAATGTGTTGTAGCAAATATCATATCATAGGTAAATAAGCATTCAACCATCTCTGAAGTAGAAATTCATTTGGCCATATCTCAAGAAAAGAATCATTCATCCATATATTAGGTAGACAAGCATTCAACCATATCTTAAGCAAAGAATCATTTGGCCATATCTCAGGCAGAGAAGAATTTTTCTATCTCACAAGTAGAGTAACATTTAGCCATATTACAAATGGACATTCAACATACACGGGCTTGTAAACACCAAGGAGAAGCCTGATCACCTCCAGTGGAGATACATTTGGGCATTAGTAGAAGAGATGCCTAATTTTCTTAGGCATAAGAGTCACATGGAACCTACAACAGAGAGATGTCACTCAAGAGTAGCAAAGGAATCATTCTTGTCTAAAAGACGTTCAAGAAAAAGAATTGAAATCATTTTTCCAATGAACATTAGCATGCATAGAAAAAATCACACTGATTAATTATAGGTAATGTTACTGTAACAACCCTCTAAAACATGGTTCTTATTTTAACCTATTTTATCTACAAGAATATGGTGTTGTTGATCCACCTGTGTATGCAAGAACAAATGTTATCACTGGCAGAAGCAATACAAGGCGTTGGTATCTTCTTCAATTTGCAAGCAAGGGTATCCGGGGAAAGGTAAGTTTTGGGATATGATGAGCAGTGGAGTTTTTCACCTATGATAGTGTGTTAAAAATTCCTACTGGAAATCGTTTCGCCAGCGGTCCATGTAGTTGCATCCACGTAGCTGCATTTTAGGGTTCTGTGTTCGATTTACAAAAATTGTGTACAATTATTTGAAAACAATAATAAATAGTAAGTAACAATAACAGTGAAAATAGTGAGAAAATTATAATAATAATAATTATTATTATTATAATAATAATTATTATTATTATAATTAATAATAATATGCATTAGAAATTATAAAGCAAACTTATAATCAAAGAAGGTGGAAGGAAATAAACCTACACATGGCAAGCTTTGGTGGAAAAGCGCTTGCATACATTTTATAGGTGGCACTCCTTATATTGTCACCATATTTCATATATAGCATGAGTAACATGGTTTTAAGAGGGGGGAAAACATCGCGAGGATTGGTTGTATGATTTGGAAGAACTAAAGGAAAATGTGGAACATCATTTACTCTGGTTAGGTCAGAACTTTCTGTGATAAGTTTTTAAATTATAAAATTTATATATTTAAATGAAAACTTGCTGGCATGGGACTCTGTGTTACAACGAATATTGAAAATTCCTCCCACATTTGGCTGTGAGTATCTTTTGCTAGTTTTAAAGTAAATTCACTTGCAATTCATCTGGATGTGAACGCATTTTCTTGGAAAAAAACCTAATAAAGAACTTCATTTAAAAATCCATCTGGCTATGATAGCATTTCATGGAAAACCTACTAAGAATATTCATTTAAGGATCTATCTGACTGCGAGTGCATTTCTTTGTAACCCTAACAAGATAATTCCACCTGAAACATATATTTGGTTGTGAATGCATGTTGCATAGCTTCTGTGTTGAAAATTAAGGAATGGAAAAACTCAGTATTAACCTTGTATTTCATTTGGGTTGTGAATGCATTACATGAGTATTCAAATAGGAATTATCACCTACATTTCATATGGTAGTAAGTGCATCTCTTTGCAACTCTAATAAAGAAATTTCACTTGCAATTTGTATGGGCTATGGGTGTGTTATGCATAGCTCTCTACGTTGGAAATGACTGGGTATTGTCTTTGAATTTTTCTTTAACAACAAGTGCATTATGTGTGGGTCTCTGTGTGAAATATAGAGTAATTTTATTAGTATTATCTTGGTTGTGAGTGCATTTAGGGTAGTATGCATTCATGGGTAGTTGACCACTCTGATCCCTTGGCCTTAATGATTCTCAAAACCCCATTCGCATTGCATTCGAAATGAATCCTTCAGTTGGATAAAGATGGACTCCTTACCAGAATCCGGTGCTCGTCAATATTGCAACCATGTTTATTATGCTTATTATATATGCTTCGTATCCCCAATGCATTACCAGATGTGTTTTGCGAGGGCTCCTTCTATGAATGGGATACCCCTTATGTCAGTTATGGATGGTTGTACTTTCATTTTTCTAAGTTTATATTCAAATAGCAGGAAAAATTTTGTATCAAGAGTGTTGACAAGTTAGTCTCACTGCTATGTGAAGTTGATATGATATTATTTGTATCAAGGGTGTTGATAAATTGCTTTCACTATCTAAAATCGGGTATATACGAAGTTTATAGGATGTGGGTTTGGTAAATGGTTTTCGCTGCTTGAATTCGTGTATATATATGAAGCTTATAATGTTGCTTATATCATATGTGATTGGTAATTGATCTCCTTGCCTAAATGCATGTACATATGAAGCTTGTATGATGTGGTTGCATTGTGTATTATGATAAGTTGTTTTCACTATCATAAATTTTTGTACATTTTAAATTTATATAGTGTTGATTCGTAAACAAGGGCAAATGACCATGTGTGTTGTGGAATCGATTTGCTGCCTGTACAAAAAGACAAGGAAACAATCTTCACTTGTGTTTAGCAAAATTTTAAAATGCAAACTTATATTAGGGTAATAAGAATTCTTGGGTCAGTCGAATAATGCGTATTGGGTTGTTGAAGAAAGGAAAAAAAAATTGCATTAATTATCCTAAGTTTTTTTTTTTAAATGAACTCAATAATACCATAGAGATGTGATATGTCGAGTAAGCAAAAAACTTAAACAATGGGAAGACATTATAGAAAATATTGGATCTGTTGTTTCACCTTTGTGGAATTATTTTAGATCATCCCAAGAGCTTGCTTCTGCAAATGTCGTCTGTGGCTAAAGATCATTCAATCATGAGTGAAATATTTAATCAGAACCTGAAATAGTCCTTACTTGATCCCAAGACAAAAAACATAGGTGTTGGTAATCATTTTATGTTTGAAAAGAATAAGTTTTCAAGTTTCAATCAACGCCTTTATGTCGATATGAACAGAATCTCCTGGCAATGATTTGAAAACTCAGTCCATTACAGCAGCCATCCTTTTTGCCTTATGGGATTTAGTGTTGATTTGCAAATTTCCATCATTCAGGGTTGTAAACTCAAAGTTAGTTGGGAATATCAAATTGAGTTCAATGTGCACATGGGAAATGGTGCAACATTGTTCTGGAAAACGTGACCTCCCTTGCCTATAAATCATTTTGATTTGGGATAGCCCCGGGTGTCATTATATATCTCTGATAAACATTAAATTATGCTATATGTTGGTATTCATTTAGATGTGGCTAGTAGAGTATTTTATCAGCCATAAATTTGGCACTCTTTATGGGGAAAAAAAATTGACTTGTGATTTAATCAGATCTTAATCATTATTAGGATTATGTCGTATTTGGTTTTGACCTTGAGTGCATGTAAAATAAAGAGCCAAACTATCCTCGAGACCTTGATAAATGTGCCATAAAACATCAACATAAGATTTGATGGGATGTGACTTAAATCTTTATATTTAAGATATACAATAAGATTGAGCAAATCTTGGATGACATGCTTTAATATTAGTTGCTTGGATGTTTCTATTAATCTTAGGGAAACTAAAATCTATTGGATCTTATAGAATTAAATCAAAGTGCTCCTTTAATCGAAACTTTATTGAGGAAAGGTTATTATTTTATTTTATGCTTTAATTTAAAAAGATAATAAGGAAAGGTTATTATTTGGTTTTATGCTTTAATTTAAAGATAATGAGGAAATGTTATTATTTGGTTTTATGCTTTAATTTAAAAAGATAATGAGGAAATGTTATTATTTGGTTTTATGCTTTAATTTAAAGATAATGAGGAAATGTTATTATTTGGTTTTATGCTTTAATTTAAAGGTAAGAGGATTATAATAAGAAGCCAGTCAAACCCATATTTATTTATTTATTTAGACATATGTTCTCTATGAATAGTGCATGAAGAATTATTTTCATATCTTAATATTAATTATTAGTTTGTTTAAATAAACTTTTCTCTTGAAGCTAAAAATGCTATATTAATTAGATATGCATATATCTGTCAGAACTTTGGAAATCCAGAATACACCTTGATAACCCCTTCGGAGCATAATAACAAATATCAACCATATTCCATAAACCTTAGATAAACCCTGTTAAAGAAGCCTCCGAAAGTGGGAGGACAAAACTTGTTCCGCAACCCAAGATTGTGGGTAGACAATATTGACTACAAAAGCTATGGTGTTCGTGGATATAGACAAACATCTTACACAAGGGTAACAGCAATTCTGATGGATAAGGTCAGAATGGGAGGTAACGAAGGGTTGTATGGGCATCCCTTCTAGGTCATCCTTGCTAATTATGAGTGGAAAATTTTCTTTGACTAGGTAATACTGACAACACGATGATATGGGACATCATGTTGGTTAATCAACTCATGATGTCGGGTGGTTACCAAGGAATTGGTAAGACCCTAGATGATGCTCCAGGGAGAATGGTTGATCATCTAGCTCGAGCATGTATGTGTTAAGCCTCACATGATAGAAAGACATAAAATTGGGCAATCATGTTAGGACATGGAAAAGTATGCGTCACACCTCTAGGTGATACGGGCCCTAAAGGAAAAGAAAACCACTGCCTGGACTTAGAATCTTGGGAAGATAGTGAAGTTCAAAATGGCAACTATACGAGATATGGCCAATCCTTATCTCATGAGTATTCCGACTACAATGAAATGGCACTCGTGAAGACAATCTCAACATGCTCAAACTAGAAAAATAAAATTGATAAGAATAAAACAAAGAAAATTTTTGACACCCAAGTGGTAGTGACTTGGGGTGATTAGACAACCAAGTGGTTATGACTTGGGGTGCTATAGTTATTAAGCATTACATTCCTTTTTAGGTGAAATTTAAAGTTTAGGAGGGAAGAAAATTTTGAATTGGCTTATTTGAAAATTCAAAATGGAGTAATAAGGTTTAGTTATATTAATTAAAATCTTTAATATTTAATCTATTTTCTAAGATATGGAGAAATAAGGTTTGCAACCTAGGATTAATATTGATTTTTTTTTTTTAAGCATGGGATGGCTCCAGTGCTAGGTTCCTTGGGACTGTCCAGTCCCACTTTTCCATTTCCCTGCTCCTCTCCCTGGGTTGTTCTTCGGCCTAGTTTTCAGGATCCCTGGGTTTCTCAGGTTTCTCATTTTTGACTGGTTTGTTGTTCTGCAAGGAGGGTGTTGTGGTTTTTGGCCCTGAGTACCCTGGTTTGGTGGGTTTCCAGCTAGCTTGGGGATGGTTGCTAGAAGAGGGTTGGCTCTGGTTTCCTGTTCATTGCTTGGGATCCTCATTTGCACTCTTGTTGGCTTTGTGGGGGCCTATTATCACAGATGATGTTCTTTCCTAGTTGTTCCAGGAACTCTTTGCCTTCGAGATCTCCTTGTAGATCTGGTGGTTGCTTGTTTTTTTGGATGGATCCTTAGTTTCCTCCTATAGTCTGCCCTTCTGGTCCTGGGGGGACCCCAAGAGTGTAGTTGCGAATTTACTTGGATTCATCCTTCGATAAGCAAGGGTGGGGATGGAAGATTTCTTGATGGTTGTTTTAGTGGGTTGTTTCTTTGCAGGTTTATTGATCTTGGGATGGGGGCTCATGATCATCTAATGCAAAGGCAGTGTCGCGATCTTCAACCTGATCACGAAATCCTCTCCAGTCACGGGTGCTCATGGGATAGTTTCTCTATCTCTCCTCTATATTTTGCATCCCATATCTGGTTACAAGGGAGATCCGGTGGTCTTGGGGATCTCCCATTCTTGTTGTTCCATTTCCAAACCTTGCCCCAACCTGGTTACCTCGTACTCCTATTGGTGGGATACCAGTGTTGCGGTTCTTCAAACCATTTTTCTACTGGATTTCCCATTGGGCGGGATCCTCCAAACTTATTGGTTTTCCCACTGGGCGGGTTTCTCAAATAGGGTTTTCTATTGGGTGTTCTGTTGGGCAGGTTTTTTTCATCTACTAGTTTTCCCGCTAGATGGGATCCTTCACATATACTATTTTCCTACTGGGTGGGATTGTCCAAATATGGTTTTCTAACAATTTGCTTACGAGGCGGGGTTTAGTTTTTGCTGCTAGTTTTCCCACTAGGCAGGATTTTTCGAATCGAAATGATAAGTTGGTTGTATCTGAGGATTGTGTTGATCCACATCGGATTCAATCTTCAAGTTGTTAATTGGATAATGGGTTGTGTGAGCTATATCTTTTTTGTTGTTCTTATTAATGGCGTGACTTCCCATTTCTTTTCCATAGAATGTGGTCTCATACAAGGTTGTCCCTTATCTCCTATCTTGTTTCTCTTGGTGGTAGAAGGGTTGAGTAGGGCTATCGGGGAAGCCAGAAGAACAAGTCTTCTTAAAGGGATCAAAATGGGGTCATCCCTCTCCTTAACACATCTTTTATTTGTGGATGATGTTTTGTTGTTATGTGATGGATCTCTTAGGCACATAAGCAATATCAAGGAAATATTAAGGAGCTATTGTTATGCTATAGTTATGGAAGTCAATATGGAGAAGTCCACCATATCCTATTTTGGGATTTTAGTTGAAGAATAAAATCTCTTTTAGAGGACACTCTCCTATACCAAGATTGACTTTCAAGCAGGGATCAAGTATCTGGGTTTCATGCTAAAGCCAAATGACTATGGCATTAGGGATTGGGATTGGTTGGTGGAGAAGATCGACGAGAGGATATATTTATGGTGCAATAGGTGGTTATCTATAGGGGTAGACTTACCCTATTTAAATCAGTATTGGAGATGATTCCAATCTATTGGCATGGGATGGCTTTTATACCAATGGGGGTGCTAGAAAAAATAAGGAAAAGGTGTTTTAAATTCCTATGGATGAGAGACAAATATGACATTGTCTTAGCCAAATGGAAATTGTTAGAAAAACCAAAGGATGAGGGTGGGTGGGGATTAAAGAACATCCACTATTTTGGAAAAGCTTTGGCTGCAAGGAGTTTATGGAGATTCATAGTCCAATATAATATTTGGAGTAATATTCTTAACATCAAATATATTGAACCTCTTACTATAATAAAGTGGATAAGGAAATCAAAAAAGACTAATAACAAGCAGTCAATCATTTGGAAAGTAATTACTCAAGCTTTCCCACTCATTGGTAATTGGCTTGCTTGGAAAGTGGAAAATGGGACAAAGATAAAAATAGGAGCAGATCCTTGGGTGGGTAGTGGTAATGATTATAAACTACTTGAGGAGTTGGTAATATCTTTGCAATATGTTGGGTTTTATATACTTTCTCATGTAGCAAATCAAGGTTCTACTTCTGTGTGGCAGCAAATATGGAGGAACTCAACTCAACTTGGTTTTGAAGGTAGGAATTGAGTTTTATGGAATGCATATGTAAGGGCACTCATTACTAGTCATGTTAGGATTATAATGGAGGAGGAAGATATTTTGGTTTGGTTTAGGAATCCTATGAAGGGTGATTATTCTGCTAAGATGGGATATAAAGCTATGTTTATCCATGAACAATAGGTGGAACATGCCTGGTGATGGAAACCTATTTGGAAGATCAAGATACCTTTAAAAAAAAATCTTTATGTGGTTGGCCCTCAATAATAGAGTTTTAACTTGGGATGTATTATTGAATACGAGGTTTCAAGGTTCGAGGAGATGTACTCTATGTCATAAGGAACTCAAATCTATAAACCATTTATTGGTTGATTGTTCCTTCACCAAGGCTGTTTGGAAGGACATTGAGGGGTTAACAAGGATTTCTGGTATTTGGCAAGGTGACACTTTGGAGGAGTGTTCGAAGAAGTGGTTTGACAAGAGATAACTTAAGTCTTTTAGAGCCATTCCCTTTGTGGTGGCATGGGGTCTGTGGTTGGCCAAAAATTCAAATATTTTCCAATATACCTCTCTGACTATCTTTCAATATGCTTCTTAGATTCGTACTCTACTTGTTGGTCTCATGAAACCAAGTAAGCCCAAATGTCCTAGAATTATCAATAATGTTAGAGTAAATAAAGTTGTTCCATGGGGTTTCTTTGATGGGGCTTGTCAAGGAAACCCTCATTTATGTGGTACAAGGGGTATCCTCTACTTACATGAATCATATTACATAAAGTTCAAGGCATATCTAGGTGCAGGTACAAATAATTAAATGCTTTAAAATTGCTCCTGAGAACTACACTTGACTACAATGTGCAACAACTTTAAGTATTGGGGGATTCTCTAGTGGTCATCAATTGGATGAAGAATGTGTACAGAATGGACAACTTACTTCTAAGGCCTATGTTTGATCAGGTGAATCTAATAGTTGGTCTTTTCAACCTTATTATCTTCAAGCATGTTTTTAGAGAATTCAATACTCAAGCAGATGTTATGTCCAAGGAGGGATTATTGGTGACATAGGGACAATGGGAGCAGCTAGAAATAAAGGATGGAGGGACTGTCAACAAGGTAGTAATTCCCATGTTTAGTATGTAAAAAAATATATATTGAAAACTGAGGTTGTTGGTACAGTTTTTAGGCTGGACAGTATTTGATACACCTCTTTTTAATATGTCAAAATTTAGGACAGTGCTTCAGAGCTTAAGGTAACTTTATGGGATTTTTTTAGCTTTATTTTTTTACCTAGAGAAGGAGTGAGATTTTTAAAATTTTGGTTTTTTCTTAACCCCTTCGTACTTTGATGGCAATATTTTCTTGATGGTACTGGGATAATAATTTGATATATGGTTAGAGGGGGCAGATCATTGTCTCTGAGTTTCTTTGTATGTCGAGAGACATTTTCACTATGTAATCTTCTTTTTCGAATGAAATAGAAATTATGATTTTTTTCGAGGAAAAAATTACAAATAAAAAATAAATTCTTTCTTAATCTCAACTTTTGAAAGGACCAAATTTTGCATCATGGAAGAATAAAATGAAATCAATCCTTATTATAGAAAAACTATGGGATATAGTAAATGGAACAAAAAAAAAACTAGTGAAGATGAAAGAGAAATACAAAAATTTGAAGGAGATGCAAAGGCTCTCATGTTGATAACATTTGAAATAATTGATGAAATACAACCATACTTAAGTGGAGCAAAAACTTCTATAGATGCATGGAATACATTATGCAAAATATTTGAAGGGAAAAATAAAGCTACAATTCTAAACTTACAATCCCAATTGTATTCCTTAAAGGTTAATAGTGGAGAAAGTATAGAACTCTTTCTTTGAAAAGTAGCAGATATAAAAGAAAAACTATTAACTCTGGGAGAAAAAGTAGAAGATAAATTTCTTGTCCAAGTAACACTAAGAGCACTTCTAGAAAGTTATAAGCATTTAGTTACTTCTTTACAAGTCCTAAGCAAAGAGACTACATTTGATGACTTAGTCAATATTCTTTAGGAATATGAAGTAGAGAACTTAGTCAAAGATGAAATGACTAATAATGCCTTGGTATCTAAAGAGAATGTATCAAGTAATATATTATGTAAGATAAAGGGTCATAGTACAAATTTTTGTAGATATAATCAAGGAAAATAGATGAATATGAATCAAGGAAGTCAAATGAATAAACCAATCCAACAAAGACAATATCAATCTCAATATCAATATAATCCTCAATGACAACAATAATTTCAATCTCAATATCAATAGTGTTAATATCATCCTCAACACCAATTTTTTTGTTAGCAACAACCTCAACTACAATTTAGAGAAGAAAATCAAAAGGAAACTTAGTTCAAGAAATTCAAGAATTAGAAGAAACATCTGAAGAAAATAAATTCAAAGCTCTTACAAAAAAAATATTGGTTAATGAAGATGTTCTTTTTTCAATTAATTCTAAAGATACTAATGTTGCAAATTCTATAGAACATCAGGATACACGAAGAGAGACTCCATAGAGATAACATGGTAAGATCAAGACTAGGACTGAAAAGAACAGAATAAAGAAACAAAAGAAGAAGATTAGGAAAGTAAAGAAGAAAGAAAAAAAGGGTACAAATATAAAGCAAGTACTAGGATAAGAACCTACTAATTCACATGTTGAAGATCCTAACAAAATATCAAAGATGGATATTGAAAACTAAAGTCTTCAATAACCAAATAATGTAATGCATGGGGGGTGTTGAGGAATAGTACATTGTATGGTACATGCTAATGTACCCCCATGGTACCTTCATGGTATAAATATAAATATGTAATAGATTAGGGTTGAGTCTTTAGTTTAGATGAGTGTTTTATATTTTCCCTTTTATGTAAGTGTCAATGTGCAAGAAATGCACAAGTGTCATGTAAGAGTGCAATGTGCAAGAAATGCATAAGTATCATGTAAGTTAGAGTGCAAGTGTATATTGAGAGAATGTGCACAAGTGTCTTGTATGTAAGAGTGTAAATATGTAATATGAGGATGTGCACAAGTGTCTTAGATTAGGAGTGCATGTAGAAGTGCAAGAGTCATGTAGATGTGTGCAAGTGTCATAGAGTCAAGTGTACATGCAAGAAGAAAGTGAAGAGTCTAGTATGCAAGTGGTAATATGATAAGCCAAAGGTCATGGGACTTGTCATATGGAGAGCAATAGTCAAATATTTGAAGATTCATATTATTATAGCTATATTATGGAGATAATACTCCATAAGAATGTAATTTGAATATCATATTACAAAATTGTAAAGAGGTAAAGAAAAGGAATAAAGCTTGTAGACAAATTTTGAGTAATTAATATTGTAAGTTTTTTTCTTCATGCATAGTTCATGAATGACTCATGCCATTTAAATTCATATTTTATTACATAAATGAATGTTATGTTTAGTATTATATATAGGCCTTCATATACATATTAATTTGCTCATATATTATATTCATTATATTGTTATTTTGACCTTTAATTTTGTGGTTATTTTATATTGGAACTTGTGAAATTATGTGGTAGTAAGGCCTAAAAATCAAACAAGTTCTTATTATAAATAAAAAATAGAAGCATCCATTCAGAAGATGCATAAGTCCTCAACATATCTTTGAGTAGATAAATAATTGTCAAGGATATTAGCAATAGAGAAATAATTCTCAAGGATATCACCAGCAAAGAGAATAAGGAATCAATGCATCTAACATTAAGATTAAACCTTTGATAGCATACCAAAGAAATATTGAATACATCACTTTCCACAAACATCTTCTTCAAATGAATAATGCCAAGACAAAGAGGAAGCAAAAGGTGATTAGTATTACCATATCAAGTGACCAAAACATATGTGATAGGTTAGGACAGAAGACATAGCAATGCAAGACAAATATTGGTGACCAAACTATTCAATAATTGAAACTAGATGCATGGTAGCACATGACAAAACTCCACATGAAAACACTAGAGGCACATATTTCATGCATTGAATTAATAAGTATTAGATATTGAATACGTATTTATAATAAGTGTGTTTTTGAAGTGCATGATTGGTAGAACTCAAGGCTCCTAAGTATTATAGTACAAAGTCTACATTAAGGGGGGGAACTTATCTCTCAAATTTGAACATCACCCTATAACATTTCATGAAGTCAGAAGCCAAAGAGCCAGATCTAGAAGCCAAGAGCCAAATTAAGAGCCAAGATCTGAAGACATAGTCAAAGCTAAATCCATGATATAATAAATGGGGCATGTTAGGAACTGTTACATCATAGCTCATGTGAAAATGAGAGTGCAATAACCACCCATCACATAGACTTTGCATGCACTATCGGACAAGGGTATTTGCAAGTGTAGTTAGAGGTTTGTAATGCCAAAAATGGGAATCCAAATGTATTTAAATATTCATATCATATTGCAAGCCATCAAAACATTCAATATTAACATTATAAGAAGAGTTTTAATAAAATATTTATGTTTACTATGAAAGCAAGTTAACATAGTATTCAAGAACTAGTCTTCTCAATAATATATTTATCATAGAGAGGAAATCTAATTGTAATGGCATGATTAATGTATGCCCTCCAATCTACAATTCATCCCAAAACTATAAATATTTGTATACTTTATAATTAATGCATTGATGATAAAAATAACCTTATACCTCCAAAGAAAAGAATCATAAAATCCTCAATGTGGCAATTCATTGTCCAAGTACCAACTCACAACATAGTAAAAACGACCAAGAAGAAAAAAGCCTCCACAATATTCAATAGTGAAACATAAAAATACAAGAATAAATAGTAGACAAATAAATAGTACAATTCCACATAACAAACGTAAATATCAGTCATGATGTAGAAACCATAGTTGAGAAAATCGAAATCGGATTGGAATCGGCTTGGAAAAGAATCAAGAAAAATCGAGGAAAAAATCTGTAAAAATTGGTATTTTTCATTGAAAAAACCAAAGAAAATGTAAATTTTCATTGAAAAAATCTTCTTTCATGCATATCACAATTTTTTGGTAAAAAATCGGAAAAAACAATAAAAAATCAACTACGCTATGATTCGGGAAAAATCAGCTCAAATCAGGATTTTTTGAAAATTTTCTCAACTATGGTAGAAACAACCAAAATAGAATAAATAAGGCTATTGATTGTGTCATCCTCTAAAAGACAAAAATTGTTATTCCTAGGAGAAAACAAGGGATTAAATAGTCTTGCCACCTTTGGAACATGACCTAGGACAAAAAACCAACCAAACCCATGCTATCATGGTTATGTTACTTCAACAAAAAATTTATCAACCCCACTCACACCCTTATATATTATAGCCTTCAATAGGTGGAAGATATCCAAGATCATTTAGGATATGCAAAAACTCAATGCACTCAAATTCTCCTTACTTTTCTTTAAGGGGGTTAATATCTTCCACTAAATGTTTATTTATTATAGTTGAACTTCCAAGTCCTATATTTTATTAACTTTCACACTATTGTCATGACAATGGAAAATTATATGCTTGGAGTTTAACTTATATAACAACTCATATGTAACATTTATATTCAATAATATTATAAGTGAAATAGAATCAAAGTCAATGACCCATAATAAGAACAATAATATTACAAATGATTTTGTCTTTGGTTCTTATATAATGAATAAGCTTATACCTTGATATTTTATTCCTAAAGTCTCTCTCTTTTGCTGATGTAGTCTAGATGGAGGAGGTCAACTAAACAACAACCTCCCTAACAAGAAAGAATTTGTTGTTCACTAACACCCATAATGTAACATCTAGTATCATTCTAATTTGCACACACGAGATAGTTAGAAAATAATTGTCAATATGGTAACATGATGATTGGTAAGATGACACTACCACAATATGGCACTATCCCAAGATGACAAGGGCAATTCCACTTGAGTGACACTTCCACTTGTATGACATGATGCAACTTCCACTTGTACAATATTGTGTAACTTTCACTTGTTCAACACAGTGCAACTTCTACTCGTATAGCGTAATGCAACTTCCACTTGTACAACACAATGCAACTTCCATTTGTATAGTATGATGCAACTTCCACTTGAATGATACGGTGCAACCTCCACTTGAATGGTATGGTACAACTTCCACTTGAAGGGTCAGTTGCTAATCAGACAACTGACTCGAATGACCAATCATGACTTAGAGGGTAATTATTGCTTGAATAACATCTTCATGCAAAATACAATCATACATCATCCTCACCTACAATCTTGCACAAATACTAGTCTATGCAACTTACAATATTTAATGCAATTACCATTCAAACACATAGAACAAATTCAAGGTGGAAAGTTAATGTTACTACCAATGTGCTAGTTGGCTATATATTACATTTTTTTCTTGGCTACCATGCATAAATAAGTTATTGGAACCTCTACCCTACCTTTCTCTCTTCCTCTTCCATTCTTAAATCAATTTGCTCAACCCTTTTTCCTTTCTCTCCATACATGTCACTCCTCTCATTTTTTCTATTGATTTCTCTCCCTCCTTTATATGTAAAATTACCCTATCTATAATCGTTTGGATGTGCCAATATCATACTCACTAGGTAAGAGGAAATATTTCATGAGATCCAACTCATGAAAATGAATGGATCTGACAAACTATTCCCCTTTTTGCTTGGTTTTCTTCACAAGGCCACCTTTTTTATCTTATCCTTGCTTTTATTTGAGAACAAAACCTCCTCTTATAGAATGCACTCAACATTTTTTGCACTTTGTCCCATTCCTTCACATCCATCCAACCATAATCAACATGTATTTTATTGGCTACTTTATCTTGGTGCCAACACCTTTTGTTGGAGTGATTATATCCTCCACAAATCTTAGAACGATGTAGGTTCCAACACCTAGTCGTTACATGTCTAGTTCTTCCACATTGATTGCAACAACCCATCCAAGAACCTTCATACCCTGTACTAATTTCTCTTTTTACAAATTTTGTCTCATTGCTTTTTGCATGATCTATATATCCAAGGCCTTCATTCTTTGGCCTAATATCTAGTATTATGGATATTTTCACACCTTGTCCATATCTTCCCAATCCTTTGTTATCATATCCCATTCTTACCATTAACTTGGAACATATACCTTTGGTGTGCCTTTTAAAACACCCAAAATCTTCATCCTCGATATGTTCTTCAATAGTATGACCTTCATCGTAGCCATCAATGAATTGATGATTTATCTTCCTATGTTGTCTCTTTGTCATTTTTTTTCTCATTCTCTTTCTCTATAGAAGCAAAAATCATTGCACTAACCTCTTCATCATCACTACTACTAGTGACCTAGGCCAACTACCTCTTTCCTATGCTTATTCTCTTGCTTGTATCCACTGTTTCCTCCACTTGTTTTACAAATCCTCTCAACACTACCATTTATTCCTTCAACTTTGACTCATAACCTTTCAAGAATGGACTATTGGCCACTTTTTTTCTTTTTTCTTTAATGGAATTAATGTGTACCTCACTATTTTTCTCAATAGTGTAGATGTTCACCCTACCACCATGCATTTCCTTTCTATCAAACTACCATAGCATTACCAACAAGGCATGACAAGCATCCATAGGCATAACATCACATAGTATCTCATATTTTTAAGAACCAATTTGGAAGTCTACCATACATTGTTCACTCACCAAAATTTGATGTCCCTTTTGCAACCATGACACCTTATATGAATTTGGGTGTTCAATCCTCTTCAACCCAATATTTTCTACCATATCTATAGATACTAAATTATTTGTACTCCTACTATCCATAATGACCTTACAACACTTGCCTCTTGATTTGCATATGATTTTTAAAATACTTATTTGCATCGATTCATACACCTCCTTAGCTAGTTTTGACAATATCATTTTTATCATTAGTGGCTCTCCTTGTTTTAGTTCCTCCATCTGCTTTGGTGAACTAATACTCTCTTCATTTGCTTCTGTAAATTAATTACGATATCCCTTTCCATGCCTACTAATCTACTATGCTTGAGGACACTCATATGCTCTATGTTCTTCTTTCAAGCACCTATAACACTTGCTAATAAAACCATGTCCTCTTCCTCTACCAAATCTACCTTGTCCTCTTAACAATTCACCATTTGCTCTGGTACTTTAGTTAAAAGTACTTTGAGAAGTACTAACTTATCCTTATTTCATATGTTTCCCTCTAGTAATATTTGATTGTTCTCTTCCTCTAGAGAATCATCCTCTTCCTCTGGAATTGTTTTGTTGCTTGCAAGTCAAATTTTCTTCTGCCTTGAGTTCATATTAATATGCCTCCTCAACTATTCTAATTCAAAGAAAACCAAATTCATCTTGTATGAATAACCTAAGCCCATTTATGTATCTCACAACTTTCTCTTGAACATCTTCAATATGATTGGCTCTTATGGTCAATTTATAGAATTCTTCAATATGTTATTTCACTCCCAATACCTTTTGCTCGAGTTTTTGGTGTCTTCTAAACAACCTAAAATTAGAAAGTAAAATTTAGATTTTAGTTTAGATACAAAATTATCGCATGTTTTGATTTTATCCTTGTCTTTTCATTGTCTCTCTATTTGGACATGATCCCTCCAAATTGAAGCATGTCCCTGCAGTCTTATACATGTAAATTTAACCCATTTCAGATCCTCCATAGATTTATAAAAAAATAATCTCTTTGTGTCTATTATCCAATCAATCAACTTTTTTGGATTTAAAATTCCATTAACATTGGGAGTATCCATCTTTGGTTTACTTCCAATGCTTAATATCATCTGAATCAGTCGTTGCTCTTCTTCTTCTCATTGCTCCCCATCTTGATTTTTTTGGTTACCAGTCTCCTCTTTAGTATCAATAACCTCCTCAAAATGAATGCCTCTTCTTTAGGTGATCTTAATTGCATCAAATTTGGTAGGAATCCCTCTTAGAATTTTTGCTATATTTGTTGGTCGAGATCCCAAACCATTTCATTTATCTCTTCCTTGTTAAAATTTTTTAATCGACTTTCATACCAAATGATATAGTTTAGATGGAGGTGGTCAATTGAACAACAAAATCCCTTTAAAAATAAAGGATTTGGATGCACTATACGGCTAGATGATAGTTGGAAAGACAATAATTGCAAAGTAGTTAACACGATGATTGGTAAGATGACACTACCATAAGATAATAGTGTCCTAATATGGCAAGGGCAATTCCACTTGAATGACACTTCCACGTGTACGTCACGATGTAGCTTCCACTTGTATGACATGGTGCACCTTTCGCTTATATGATACGATGCAACTTCCACTTAAATGGTATGATGCAAATTCCACTTGTATGGTATGATGCAACTTCCACTTGAATAGTATGGTGTAATGTCCACTTGAACAATATGGTGCAATTACCACTTGAGCGGTCAGTTACTAATTAGATAACTAACTCAAACAACCAATCCTGACTTATAGGGTAATTCCTACTCAAATGGTGTCTTCAGGCAAACTACAATCATACCTTGTCCTCACTTGTAACCTTCCATAAGTACAAGTCTATGCAACCGACAATGTTTAATTTTATTACCATTCTAACACATAAAACACATTCAAGGTGAAAAGTTAATGTTATTGCCAATGTGCTAGTTGGTTGTATTTTATAACATCTTTTCCCTGGCTCCCATGCATAAATAAGTAACTGGAACCTCTACCTTGATTTTCTCTCTTCCTCTTCCCTTCTTAAATTGCATGCCCTTTTTCTTTTCTCTCCATGCATGCCACTCATCTTCTTCTTTTTTTATCAATTCCTCTCTTTTTTTTATATGCAAAATGCAATAGTTACTTACAGTTGGTAGTTACCCTATCTATAGTCACTTGGATGCTCCCACATCACTCCCTCACACACACACACACATCTAATGGGTTATACGAGATTAAAATGGGCCCCACACATACTAAATAATGACCACATATGGTATCACAACAACTTAGCATTTATGCATGTATCATTGGAAAAAATTCAAATTGGGTCTCATTGTTATAAAACTTTGCTTCTCATAAATATAAATGCATCCACAATATTCTAAATATTAAATAAATCAACCACAATAATTAATCCACATAATACAATATGTGATAATACCCTTCAAGCAACACCAATGCTATTCCTTAAGGAAGGAACCACTCCATAGTAGCTCCTAAAATGAGTTTCATTCCATGAGCCAAGACTATTACAAAATAATATTCAATATGATTGATGATGATTACAATGACAATATCCCTTCTTTATATACCCATCTTCTAATGCTACTTTGAGGAGCCAACTCTTAAATCCTTATCCCACTCATTATTGTAATATATAATTATTATATAATCAACCTTGGATTATGTGTGGCCCATGCCAACTATCCATTATACCCATGTATCCCTAGGTACCATAATATTACATCCTCCTTACAAATGTTTCATCCTCAAAACATGAGAAGAAACTAGATAATATGATTTGCTAAGCAATGTTGACAACTAATACCAATCTTGATCATCCTTCCATTTAGGTGAAATCTTAATTGGTGGTAGTTTGTGATGATGCAAAGCTATCATTGTGCCACTTGAATGTCCATAAATGCTTTATATTCTGAATGATTGGTACTATTGTTGAATTATGTTATTGCATCACTCTGAAATCTATAATTACTATGTTTTTTCTACCGAGCATTGCCATACTTGATGCCTTTTTGACTCCATGTAGATACATAATAATATTGATAGCCTAACTCCTACCTCTAAGATTGGTGTCCCCTTGTGGTGGTGTGGGTGGTGATATGCTATAACCTTAACCTAACATTTTGTTTTCTTTTATTCTTCAACATTTAGTTTCACTATTTTATATTCTTCTTCAAGCTCTTCTCTCATATTCCCTTCTTTTGGTGCATCTATGTGCTCTTCTAAACGACTTTCCTTGGATTTTGTTGTTTCTTCTTCATGGGACTCTACTATTTCCTATGTCATAGACTTAGCTTTTTATTCCTCTACTTGTTCCTTAACTTGCTCCCCTACCATAACTACTTGTTTCTCCTTGGATCCTTGCTCCTTTCTGAGAAATATCATGTAGTGTTATCTTCTTTTTTCTATACCATAACTTCATGAACTTATCTTACACATTAATGTTAATAGTACGAAAAGAATCCAACCAAGGATAACCCAAAATAATATTTACATCATACATCTCGATGGTATGAAAATATGTGTAAACTCATTGAAAAATAGCATGATAATATGAATGTAAAACATATTTATCCATGGTGATCTTCAAATCTTAAAAATATGAACATTCACACCCTCAATTTGTATGTATTTTAAATTGTGTTGCTTAAACCTACAACCTCTTAGCCAAAGCGATATTAATGAAATTATACCTATTGTTAGGACTTGTGGAGATAATAATCTTTCCCCTCTAAATGTAGCCATTAACCTATAAAATATAATTTTTAGATTCAAAAAATCCTTTTGATCATTATTTGGTCTATTTGACACCAAATTTGTGGTTCCCTCAACTTGCACACTATCATCCTTATATTTTCCTTCTACCAATTTTTTAAAATTTTCCAACTCTATTTTTAATTTCTTTTGTTCATCTTGGAGCCTAGTTGTTTTTTTATATGGGTTCCATTAACTCAAGAATGATTTCTTTGTTTCTTCTCAAGTCAATTCACGATCATTGGCCATAAGAAAATTTTGAAACCAAGAGAGATCTTCTCCAAAATAATAAGTAAGCTTAATGTTTCAACAATAATTACTAGAATATAAGGATCTAAATTGTTCCCACCATTCTCTAACATCAATATCATCTTCTCTATAAGAATTTTGTAGCTCCATAAGTTCATGCCTTAAAAAAAAGATAATGCAAACTAGGGTTCTGTAAAAATATATATCTCCCTACTAATTTGAAGCTAAACTTCCAAAAAAAACTCCTTCAAACAAAACAACAGATGATTTGCTTACCTCAATTAAAAGATATATCAAATTTCCTTTTTTAAAGAAAAAACACAATTTGAAAAAATGTCATTGCATTTTCTAGATGGTTGACTTCATAGGGTCGTATCTTCTTAAATATTGCTCGGATTCCTTCATATGACCACTTGATTTGAAGTTATTCAAATTTTGAACAAAAAAGGTACAAGAATCATATGATTCAAACAACTTTACACAAAGATATTTCTCTAAAAAAAAGACATTTTGTTAAAAAAAGTGCCAAAAAACTGTAATCCACAAAACAATTTCCACTTTACCAAAATCATTGCTTTGATACCACTTGTCATGAATCTTTGCTTCTCGTAAATATAAAGGCATGCATAATATGCTAAATACTTAATAAATCAACCACAATAATTAATCCACACAAGACAAGATGTTCTAATACCATTTAGGTAGGGCAACACCAATGTTATTCCTTAAGGAAGGAACCACTCCATAAAATCTTCCAGAATGAGTTTCGTTCAATGAGCTAAGACTATTACAAGAGAATACTTGATATGATTAATAACACTCCATATTTCTATCCATAGGTACCATAAGTGGGTGTGTGTACACACACACATATATGGTATTGAAAAGATACCCTACACATACTACATCAATGGACCCTAGCTATGCTACATCATGATCACATATGGCATTTATGCATGTTTTGCTTGGAAATATTCAAACCTAACTCTCCTCTCTCAAAAATGAGAAATTAACCTATTGAGATAATAACATTTGATTGAAGAAATAAATTGATTATACTAATATTATCCTTTATTAATGAAATGACTTTGGGTATCTCCAATCCCATTATTTTTCAATGAGTTTCTAGTCTCATTATTGTCATCCTTTGAGTACTTCTTTTATAATTTATGAATCTGTTGATTGAAAATTTTGATGTCATATCTTATGACCAACCTTCCCTTTGTCTGTAAATATACATAATGAAAAGAGAATTACAAGTAGAAATACACAAAGTTTGGAGAGATGATGGTATAATATGTCACATGAGATCAATGAGGATTTGGATGAAACATCACTAACGTTAAACTAACTAGTAAACAAGCATCCTTTTACATTCATAACCCTCCATGCATAAATAATTTAATAGATAGGCATCCCTTCATATTTGTAGTGATTGTCTTGTTAAAAATTGAGTTTATTAGCTAAAGACTTTAGAGCATGTTATGTCTGACTATCACTTGTAAAATAAAATAAATATATATTTTTAAACTACAGCATCCATTCCAAAGCAATTTGAAATCTTGTATTGAGTTAAATGATCTATATAATAAGTTAAATATTTTTAACTCGGGTCAAACATTGGATGTGATTTTAATTTGGATCAAACTTTGCTTCAAACAATAAAAAAGTGTCTCAATATTTAGGGAGATATGACCCTATGAATTCAATCATCCAGAACAAGGGAAGAGTCTAGCAAAATCATATGTATAAAAATACAAGAGAAACCTACAAATGTATATGGATAAGGATGGTTTTCAACTTTCAAAAAAATAGAAACAGATAAATGAAAGCAAATAAACATTGGCAACCAGTAAGGAAGGATATAGGAATAAATACCAACTCTTTTGAGGCTTTAGCCTATGAAGAAAAAGTATATCAAAGCTTAGAGGACATAGTACAACATGTTCAACATATTAACAAGGAATCATTTATTTAGTATGATCTTAATTTAGGGACAAATTTTCTCAATGAACCTAAGGAATGTATCAAATCATATTTTTAAGAATCTCTTGAAGTACCATGCACCATTCAGGAGAAAAAAATTGTTAAATAAAATGTGGTGATAGATGTTAATACATCTACCACTAATAAGGAAATACCAAAAAAATAAGCATGACAAGTCAAAAGCTTCCACAACATAGGTAGGAGAGGATAAATCTGAGGAAAAAAAAAATTGAAAGAATTTTGAGGAGTAAAATAATAAGACTTACTCCTGATACATGTAAGGCAAAAAGAGGAAAACCCTCAAATTATCAAGCAAGATCCAGGGAAGCAAGAGCAAACATAGAGAAATGAAAAACTATATTGGTTGAATTTCTCTTTACCAAACAACAAAATGATATTGGTAATTCACAAGTGGTACCAATAGCCCCTAATGAGACATGATTACATCTCATGGAATATAATGGGTGTTAATACCCCCTCAAAGTAGAGGTGTATGAAGACCTCTATTTAAGTAATAAGCTTGATATCGTTTGTTTATAGGAAACTAAAATGATAAAAGAATAAGTTTCCAAAACTATGAAAGTAGTATGGAAAAGATGTGAATAGGATACCATAGATTTTGAAGGAGCGATAGGGTGAATTCAAACTTGTTGGAATCCTATTAGAATCTCCTATGTAACCATTCTTAAAACTAGGCATTAGATAGCCTCTTTAGTCACATGCTTCTTTGTAGATGTTTGTTTCATCCTTATCAATGTCTATGGACCTATAACTCAGTCAGACATATTAGAATTTTAGAGGGGTATTGAAGCCCTTATGAGAAATAAAGACAAAGAAACCCAATTCACGATCAGAGAATATTTTAATACCATAACCAAGTTGGATAAAAAAATTGGAGGAATTAGGAAACAAACCCAAAGTATGAGAGATTTATTAGCTTTTATTCAAAACAATAATCTATGGAAGGTTTAGTTTGAAGAAGACAACTATACATGGACCAACAATAGGAGAGGCCATAACCTAATAGCAAAAGAATTAGACATATACATTCTCTCAGATCATTGGCTAGATGAAGGAACTTGTGCCAAAACTTATACCTTGACAAGGATTGGTTTAGATCATTGGCCAATAAAAGTTTAAATGGTGGTAAGTGAATTCAAAAAATATCATTTTTTAAATATGAGCAAATGTGGGAAGACCATCCATAATTTATTGATATGATAGCACAAATGTGGAATTCTTTAGGAGATTGTGGGATGTATACACTTCCAAAACAAATTAACTCGACGATATCTAGATTAAAAGAATAGAACAAGAACACTTTTGGAAACATTTTTTAGAAGAAATAAGAACTAAAAGATAAACTTTCAAAATTCTAAAAATGTGATCATAATAATCCAAGCTCGGAAGAAAGAGAGTTACTTAGTGAATATCATAATATTTTGAGTAAGGAATAGAAATTTTTGAGATTAAAATCAAGATAGACTTGGTTAAAATAAGGAGGTAAAAACACAAAGCTTTTCATAGGATGGCAATACTACAGAGATCAGCATCAAAAATTAGTAGAATTTAATCAGTAGAAGAGGTTTGGATTGAAAACCAAAGTAAAATTAGAAAGGAGGTAAGGTCTTTTTATCATAATATTCTAAGATCAGAGGAGTTTGAAGTTCTTAATAAACTTCTACAAGAAGTTCCTTCAATTATAACATATGAAGACAATAAGAAATTGATGGAGCCTATTACCCTGGAAGAAGTTCATCTAGGTCTTTTCTCTTTTAATAATGATAAATACCTAGGTCTGGATGGGCTCTCTGCAATATTCTATCAACATAATCAGGATATAGTGAAGGATTATTTAGAGGTGGTAGTGGAACAGTCTAGGGAAAATAATACATTCCTTATAAAATAAATGTAGCATATCTTACCTTGATTCCAAAAAAGAAGGATGTAAAATTATTTTATTCATTTTGAATCATAAGCCTATGTAATATGGAATATACAATTATTTCCAAAGTGATGGTGAATCTGTTAAGACCATTTTTAGACAAAATTATTTTAAAAGAGAGAGGATTTGTGAAAGGGAGACAAATTTTGGATGGGATCATAATAGCTCATGAAGTTATGCATTCAATAGCTTCAAGAAAATAGAAAGTAATGATTTTAAAACTTGATAAGAGTAAGGCCTATGATAGGGTTAAATGGCATTTTCTTTTTGTAGTATTAGAAAAATTTGGATTTGGGAAGAAATGGGTCAGATAGATTAAAGCTTATGTCTTTGTAGTTTCATATTTTGTGTTGATCAATAGGTTAGTAACAAAATAATTCAAAGCCAAGAGAGGCCTTAGATAGGGAGATCCTCTATCACCACAATTGTTCATTTTTAAGGCAGAGGTTTTGGTTAGGAACTTGAAGAAGGCTTACAAATATGGGCTTATAAGTAGACTTAAGGCTAGTAATAACATCAACAACATCACCCATAAACAATTTATAGATGATACAACCCTTTTTGGTAGGGCAAGGATAAACGAGGTCAAAGTTTGGAATAACTTATAAAATGAATATGAAAGAGCATAAGGGGATAAAGTTAATAGGATAAAATATAAAATTTACTTCCTAAAAACCCCAACTAAAATCAAAGCAAAGATATGTAGGTTACTTCAAATGAAGGAGGTAAATTTACGAACAACTTATCTAGGGATACCCTTATTTGAGGGGAGAATGAGGATAGAATTATGGAATCCAGTTATAAGTGAAGTTCAAAAAAACATCCAATATGGAAAGATAGATGACTATCATTAGCAGGAAGAGTGCAACTAATTAAATCAGTCTTATAGGTCATTCCAACATATTATATGTCCTTGTATACTATGCCAAAATCGATAAAAAAAAAATTAATCTATATTATGTGATCATTTTTGTGGTTAGGATTACATGATAAAATGAAATTTTCTTTGGTGAAATGGAGCAAGGTGTGTGATGATAAAATTAGGGGAGGTCTCGATTTAAGAGTTCTTATAGATGCAAACTTAGCTCTAAGGGGAAAAGTAATTTGGAGATTGTATAAAGAAAGTCAAAGACAATGGGCAAGAATTCTTCTAAGCAAGTATGTTGAGACCAATGACCCAAGCTTAATATTTACTGCATTCTCTCTACCAAATAGTTTTGCACTATGGAACTTTTAAAAAAACCAATTGATCTAGTGATTAAAGGTTTAAGATGGGTAGTGGAAACTAGAGAAAATTTTCTATTTGGATGGATACTTGGTGTGACAAAAAACTACTCAATCTAGATCCAATTTTGAAACCATGGATGAGATTACTTCAAGAAAAATATGGTGATAGGGTTTCAAACATTTTGTACAAGGATTAGGAAGGAAGATACAAATGGAAAGAAGATTTTTACAAGTATACAAGACATTGATGCTAGAAAGCAATTGAGTAGAAAGATAATAATAGTGATTATTCCAAGAGGAACCAAGGATAAGTTGATATAGGAGTTTAATAGCTTAGGAGAATACACAACAAGAAGTGGGTATAATATAAAGCACAATCAAAATAGGAATATCATAAGAATGTGGAGAGATATTTGGGATATCCCAAGCATTCCTAAAGTTAACATGTTTGTTTGGCTAGTAGGGCATAGAAGAATTTTATCCTAGAATAACCTTATGAAAAGGGGTTTTCATGGCCCCTCAAATGTGCTCTTTGTAAAATAGAAGATGAGAGTTAGGACATTGCTCAATAGTTTGGAAACTGTGGCAATGGATTCTTAATATATTTGGTAAATATTGTTAGAGTATATTACATTATTTGGTGCATGCTAATGTAGCACCTTGGGTACATCTTTAGATTAGGATTGTATCTTATATTAGAGTGTGAGTAAATGTTTTATGTAATGTAATAAAGTGCAATAAATGCACAAGTACCTTGAATTAAGAGTGCAATTATGATGAGTATAGATGTGCACAAGTGTCCATTATGTAAGAGTGCACATGTGTTCTTAAAGTAAGAAAGTGAAGAGTCTCAAGAAGAGTGAAGGCCAAGAGTACTCCTTATGAAGAGTCACATTCCATTATATATGTGTCTATGTGTGTGTGGGTGAGACACAATGTAGAGTGAGAGTGTGTGGAGGTATGGTGTATTTGAGATCTTTATTCTATATCAAGATATTGTTTTTGTGAGCACTTGTTAATGGCGATTTTATGAGTTGTTGCAGAATTTATTTATGAGTTATATATGATTAGAATTTTACCATTATCTTATATTTAATGTAGAAACTTTATTTTAGATCTTGTGGTTATTTTGTTTTAAGTATTAAGCATCAAAAGCTAACAATGGTATCATAGCCACAAGGGAGATTTATATGAGATAGGAAAATTTTATTTACAAATTTTGAAATTTTCTATTTGGCTAGATTCTTTCCACAGGGTTGCAGGAAAACTTGTGAATACTAGGATTCAACATAGATTTCTTTCCACTAGATTGAAGAATAACTAATGAAGTTTATTGATTTCAAAATTTTAGAATTTTGGATGTATTTGATTGTTGTTGTCTAAGATTTTGTTGCATAAAATTATTTCTCAAAAGTTGAGAAGCTTCCTACAACAAATAGAAAAGAATTTTACCTTCAATTACCTGAAATTCTATGTACTTTCCTCACGCAGGGATTAGTTTTGGAGTTGTAGCAAAAGAGTAGATTTTGAAGATTGAGGAGACCCAATAAAGAGGTCCCTATAAAATATTGAAGACTGCAGATTGAAGGAAGAACATAGAAAGAGGCCAGAGTAGCCCTATTGAAGATTGAGAAGGAGGAGACTTGAGAGAAGAGGTCCCCATTACAGATTTGAGAAAGAAGATTGAGGAGGCCTAAGAAAAGGTACATTGAAATTTTGAAGGAATAAAAAGGAAAATAGAGAAGCTCTATTGAGAAATTAAAGAAGTGGCCATTGGAGAAGATGTTAGAATAATAAATTATATCCTAAGTTGTTACTAGGATAACTTGTGTGGCTGATATTAGCTCATAGATTGTAAGAACTTGCTATTTAAGCAAGGTCTTTGTCATTCAATAATATCAAGTATTCTATTTTCCAACATGGTATCAGAGCAATCCATAAGCCTTTTATTTTGTTATATTGTAAATTCCTTCCTTTTTATATGGGGGAGTGCAACAAGTGGCCTAAAGCCTTCACTTGCATTTATTTGTGATAAATTTGACAAGGCATCTTTTATTAAGTGGAGGATCCCGCCATGTAATTTTCCTGTGAAAGACATTTTTTAAAAACCATACTTTATACCATTCCAAGATATTCTCTTGTGAAGGAAAGAAGAAATTTTGTTTTTCCTGCAGATGAAGGCCTCAATGTCACCCGTATATAGGGGTATTTATAGTCATCGAAAAGGTTTTTTTGAGGTGGACAAGATGGTGTAGTTCATTATCAGTTTTGAAACTATTTTTCTACATTTTTTGTGGATCAAATTGTTGTATCATGAAGTGCATTCTCGGTTGAACCCGACACTCCTAGATATTTGTTAAGTGATCCTAGTATCTAGTCATCTCCTCTATATCACCTAGCGGTTGCAGTGGCTGGTTACCCATGCATTCTGGTAGGATGAGGAGGTCACCATAAGGACACGTTGGAGAGCTACTTTGGTGCCCTTTCTTTTTAGATTCCCTTGAAGTAAGTTGTTTGTCCACTCAGTTTTTGGATCTTGTTATCAGCCCATTGTGTTCATATAGGTGGAAACCACTACTTATGCTTGTGGAGTCAATTTTGACATCCCTTGCGATCCTTGTGGTTCTTTCCATATTATCTTCACACTCTTAATTTTATGAGACACTTTAGTTTCAATGGTTTTTCTTTAGTAACCTTTTTTCATGGTTCATAGCCTTGATCTATGTCACAAGCACCAATATAGGAGTATGATTTCATTCAATTCGGTGATGAGTCTCTACTTTTTGAGACATCTAATGGATCCTTTGCAGGCTTCTTGATGGAAGTTGTCCTAAGGGGGGTTGAAGAGGACATATTCCTTCCTATCCATCCTCCATGCACATATTCCTTCTTCTTCTTCTTCTATTCTAGTAGGTGGTTTTTTCTTAATCTCTCTAGTAGGGTTCTCTTATGCATATATTGTACATGAGTACCTTATCAGGTCTTGTTGTCGGGACTCATACTTGTGGATATGCCACTTGTTTTTTGGTTTTGTTGTTTTTTCACTACCTCCTAGTATCACTTAAGGGGGGTGTTAGTATATCCTAGTACCACTTAAAGGGGGTGTTAGAATAATAAATTATATCCTAAGTTGTTACTAGGATAACTTGTGTGGTTGATATTAGCTCAGTTAGTTATGATCCAATGGATCAGATTGTAAGCACTTGCTATTTAATCAAAGTTTTTGTCATTCAATAATATGAAGTATTCTATTTTTCAACAGAAGATTTAATAAAATTTTGAGGTAGAACATTGCAAGAAGAAGAAACTCTTGAAAAGAGGTAATCACATCAAAATTGTTGTCATCCAACAATAAGCCCAAAAGGATTTGTGAAACTAATTCAGAGAGAAGATTTTTGGTAAGAAGATTGCCAAATTTGAGAAAGTATTTTTTGAATATTTCAATACGTTTAGATTCTTGAAGAAGAGGTCAAATTTCAAGACATAATTTATTGAAAGCTAAGGAGGAAAAAGAAGATTGAAAGAGGCCACAAATTGATATTTTTGGAGACAACCATTAAAGTTTTGAAGGCTAATTTTTGAAGAAGAATATTGCAGATTTTTGGGGTAAAATTTGAAGAGTTTCATGATATTTAGATAGAGGAGAAGAAATCAGAATTTTGTAGCAGCATTTGAAGAGTTTTGGACTACGAATTTGGGAAGCATTAGAAGGAGATAGAAGAGCTATAAATTGGAGAAGTTTTGGGCAGATTTTGGATAGTTGTTTGAAGGAGGAATTGATAGCAATTTAAGGCAGAGAATTGAAGGAGACAAAGGTAGATTTTGGACAAAAAAAGGTAGCATATTGGTAGCATTTGGAGCTACAAATTTTAGATTTTCAGACAACATATTTAGAATGATATAGAAGCTCAATTTGGACATCATTTTGAGAAGCAAAGGAGTTGATAGTTTCAAAAAAAATGCATAACATTTGATAAGAGATAGAGCAATTGTTTCAATAACATTATTGAAGGAAGAAGAAGATAGTTTCTGGCAGCATTTTGTAAAGGATAGAAGTTGTAAATTATCAAGTTTTGAACAACATACTTTGAAGAAGAAAATAGCATAATTTGGGTAGCAAGTTAAGCAAGAGAAGAGATATTTTTGGGGTAGCAAGTGAAAGGAAGAAGGAGCAACAATTTTACAAATTTGGGTAGCAAGCTTGGCAAGTAAAAAGGTTAGCAAAAAGTTACTAAGGTGAAGCTATAAGAGCATTTTATAAAGAAGGTGTTTTATTTTAAGTTGCATATTCAAGTTTTTAAATCAGCAAAAGAAAGTCTAAGTTGAGTGTCTCCAAGCTAAGGAAGGAGGCATTGTTGTTATATTAGAATCTAAAAAATACAACAACAAAGAGTGGAGTTAAATATTGCTCAAAAAAGAAGAAATAAGGAGAAAAAAATATTAATATACATGTTGTTTTATAAGCCTAACAAGTGCAGATTTATCAGGTATTATTGAAGTAAGAAGGAGATCGAATAGTTTTCAAAATAAGGCAAGGTTAAAGGTATCTAAAGACACCAAAAAGGTAGAATAAAAGTTGCAAAAAAAGAAGCCACCAAATGAGAGGTAGAAACACCAAGCAAAAGGGAAAGGAGCCACATATTGTCAAGGTATATCCACAGTGGAAGATAAGACACCTATGTTGAGAAGAACCACCAAGGTTGAGCCACCAAGTTGAGGAGGAGGAGCAAAGCCTCAATGCCACCATTAGCACCATTCAAGAAGAGCAAGTGCAACATACGAATAGGCAGAAGAGAATACATCCAAATATTGGAAGGTAAAACATTGAAGAAGCTATGTTAGGGCAAGTTTGACCATCAAGGTATCAACTATCACACAAGTGTACATTGGGATTGCAAGTGGTGAGATGCCACATGTTGACTGAAACATTCAAGACACCATAACGCCTTGAAAATTCTTCAGGTTAATCATTGCCAAGTTTTATATAATGAGGAAGGGTATTAGAGAATTAGAGTGCCCTGTGTAACATCTAGAATTTGAATAGAAAGAGTTCCACTTGTTGAAGTAGAAGGAGGAGCACCAACCATCTTTGGAGGAGTTTGAAACATCCCAAATATTCATAAATGAATGGGAGTTAAACTCTATTTGATACATTATCATCTAATATCAAGGCAGTGTGTAGTAGAGTGAAGACAATCGCCATACGTGTGGTAGAGAGGAGATATTTCATGGAGCAATGCTTGTCTAGGGTAGGTTAAACGTCTTGGATCATATATTTTGTGCCTCAAGTTGGCAGGTAAAGAAATTTAATTAAAATTTGATTATTTATCCAAGTTAGGAGTTATGAGGTTGAGTAATAATATTATTTTTCTAATGTTGAAGGAAAATTAACCTAGTTGCTTATAATATTAATTTAATTATTGGAGAGATAAGGTATAAAAGTAAAATTTGAAACCTTAGAAACATTATTAGTTATTTTTGGAAAGTTTTGAGAGGCCTTGAAATATTTTTGAGAAATTTTGGGAATCCATTTCAATTTTTGAGAAGATTTTGTAAAGTTTTGTAATTGAATTATTAAATTTTGTGAAGCATTTCTAATATTTGAAAATAGTTTGAGATTTGGAGAAATAAGGTTTCCTACATCAAATTAAGAATAATATTTTTGCAAATATATTTTACAAAACTTCTAAATTTCTAATTTGGGAGCCATAAGGACTTCAACATCAAATTAGGTTTGTGAAATTTAGAAACCATATTATTGAAATTTGGGAGATAAAAGGAATTCCACCTAGAGTTTTGAAGAATTGAAACCTTTGTCAAAACTATTGTTTTATCATTATCCAAACATTAAGAAATACAAGGTATTCTACAAAAATTTGAGAATTAAAAATATTTCATCAAAGTTGATATATATATATATATATATATATATATAATTTGGAGGTATAAGGCTTATAACATAATTTTTTGGAAGGTTGAAAATTTGAAATGTTCTTAGTCTATTATCAAAAACTAAGGAGGAATAAGGATGTCTACTTCAAAGAATACATTAAAAAATATAGAGAACATTGTCAGAGAAGAAAAGAGAAATGTTATAAAACTTGGAATCAAGAGTTTGATTAACAAGTCTAAAGGAAAATTAGACTTAGTCTCAAGTTTCATTTACAAAGAAGCATTAGAAGAAGATTTTGAAATATTGAAATACTATTTGCATGCGAGAATGTTTGAAGCAATTGATAATGACAAAGATAGTGTTATGATTCCTTTGAATATTGCTAGTATAATATACATGACATTACTTACACTTAAACATTATAAAGAGAAGAATTTGAAACAAAGGGAGTTTATTGAATCCCTTAAAAAGAAAGCAAAAAGTGGATGAATCATTTTTAGAAAAGGTATTTCATTTTCATGCAATATTGATGCTTCAAGTTCGTCTAATTTAGGGTCTTACCATGATTTCATAATTGAATGCATAGAAGATTCTATACTAAAGAAGACTTGTGATATGAAGGACAAAGGCAAAGAAAAATATTTTTGCAAGAATTTTATGACAACATGATATCACCTGAAAGCATAAAGACTACATCAATGATGAAGATAAGCAATAGGAAAAAAACATGATAAAGGAGGCATACAATGCAAAGTGAGCTAAAATACGAAGACTATATTGAAGACTAAAGTCTTTAATATCTAAATAATGTAATATATGGAGGTGTTAGAGTATATTACATTATTTGGTACATGTTAATGTACCATCTTGGGTACATCTTTAGATTAGGAGTGTGTCTTAGATTAGAGTGTGAGTAAATATTTTATGTAATGTAATAATGTGTAAGAAATGCACAAGTTTCTTGTAGTTAAGAGTGCAAGTATGATGGGTGTATATGTTCACAAGTATCCATTATGTAATAGTGCACATGTGTCCTTAGAGTATGAAAGTGAATATTCTTAAGAAGAGTGAAGGCCAAGAGTACTATGTATGAAGAGTTACATTCCATAATATATGTTTTTATGTGTGTGTTAGGGAGACACAATATAGAGTGAGAGTGTGTGGAAGTATGGTGTATTTGAGATCTTTATTCTATATCAAGATACTATTTTTGTGAGCATTTGTTAATGGTAATTTTATGAGTTATTGCAGAAGTTATTTATGAGTTTTATATGATTAGAATTTTGTCATTATCTTATATTTCATATAGCAACTTTATTTTAGATCTTGTGGATATTTTTCTTAAAGTATTAAGCATCAAAAGTTAACAAATGCATAGTGATGAATGATAAAATTGAGGAATGGTTAAAGTAATGCTAGAGCACTTTTAAAAGTGATGCTTTATAGGCAATCTAAGATATAACAAAAGATACAATACTTTGCACTGTTTGGCTATAAATAAATAGAACAATATTTAAAGGAAAGTAAAATAATTTAGAGGTAATGAAAAGAAATATTGTTTAGTCATAGAGGAGTCTAAACCAACCCTGCCAACTCACCCAATCCCTAATTTAGAAGCAAAGAGCCTTAATAGATGGATTCAAGTCATCCAATGGAATTATGATGTTGGGGATAGGATAAATAAAAAGAAGGCAAAGAATATAAAGTAGAAACCACCAGGTGTGGAATTGGTCAAATTAAATTTTGATGAAGCATCTAAAGGAAATCCAGGACCTGCAGGAGGAGGAGGAATAATTAGAAATAATAGAGGAGATATTGTTTCTTTACACTTTCAATAGAGGATTTAAGATAAATAATGAAGTTGAATATTTGATGGCTATGGAAGGGTTAAAAATATGCAAACAAAAGAAATAAAACAAATTATGGATGGAAGGTGATTCACTCAGTAATAAATGCAATTTTGAGAAAAGTAAAGGCTCCATGGAACATACAAGAGATAGTTATAGAATTTCAAGACCTTACTTTAGGTTTTAATAAATTAGGTTTACACATACAATAAATGAAGAAAAAAATGTACAAATAGGCTAGCCAATAGAGGGGTTTTAATTGAGGATCATGAAGTTAAAATCTATTTTCCTTGGTTATAGGAAGTAGTAAGTTTAGCTAAAGCTGACAAGAAAATGTTGATTACTTGAATCAAATAATGATTAATATTAATTTAATGTTTTCCATTGGTAATATCTACTTTATTTTATAACATTAATGTGCTTTCATATATACTATTTATTACAATTTTTGTGGTTGCTCTTGTGCTCGAGGAAGGAAACTAGCAATCCAGATCTAGTGAATTGGGCTATGATAGTGTGTTATCTTGGAAATATTACTCTACTAAGATGCAATGCATATATAGTAGAGGTGAATTTTTGGTATTGTGAAGGTTTTTGTATAAAATTGTCAAGAAGGATGTTGAAATCTAGAATATTTGTATTCACATAGAAAATTGAAAAAGTTCCAGAAAATAAAAATCAAGAATTCAGATATTTTATGTAAAATAATATAAGTTTCTAGTTGTAGCAACTTAATTGATATGATAATTGTATCTATTTATAAACTCTCATGCTCTAAATAAGAGAGTTATGATTTGTCAAGGGTGGGGGACCCGAGTACAACCCCTTATTCTCTAGCAAAATAATAATAATAATATATGTCTAAATTATGATTTTTCTTATAAAAGATTGTTGAGTGATGAGTGGGGGGCACTTGTTGTGAACAAGTCAAGGATTCAAGTCCCCTCAACACTTGATAGTTTCCCACATGGTCTAAGGCCCTTGTGTGCATGTGTAACATCTCCAACAAATAAAAATAAGATGTTTTTCATAAATTTTATTCTTCACATATCTTGTAAAACATGATGATTATTTGTATTTAAAATTATAATGCGTTGATGTGATTGTTTATCAGATCTTTACAATAAGATCTTAGTAGAGGAGTGAGTGAGGGTCACTTGCTATGAAGAGGTAAAGGTTTGATTTTAAGTGCACCTAATGGTCTCAAGTCCCCATGCACTTGCATAGCATCATTAAAATTAATTAATTAGTTATGTGGGATTAAACCTAACTCTATTTGTATTACATTATTATTATATTTTTGTAGTTTGACTAACCAAATAGTGGTAGTACTTTATTCTATGGCATGATTCAAACATTATTCTCCTTATTGAAAGCCCACATTTTTAACCACTTAAAATAATACTATTTGATTATATACTAGTTAACCCATTAATCTGAAACTTTGGTTTATGATATGGGGCTCCTTACCCCCTATCACTTGTTCTAAATCCTTTGGATATATGAAATTAAAATAGATTCCACCTTGATCAATTCTATTCAAATTACATATGTACTTTTCATTGAAAGCTAAATGATGAGTACATATGGAAGAGCTGAAACCCAAAGTTAACAACTTTGAATTGGTTTGATTTTTTTTATGTTTCCACTCCACACCATGATTAGGATTATTCTAATGGATAGTACGAGGAAAAAAGTTCAAGTAATTAAATATATTTATTTATGCCATAGATCCACTACTAATCTTAATAAATCAAGAAAGATGAATCAATTAGGTATTATTAATTGTGCCATATATCTACTATATATCTAAAGCATCCCCACTTGATAAATGCAAAAGTTAGGGGATAATTTGATAGCTAGGTACATCCATATTATATCATTAGCACAATTTCATGGTGTTGTAATAGCATTTTTATTAAAAAAATATTTGAAGCTATGTGTGGCTTTTATTGGGGTCACTCCAATTAAAATAACTAGATATTACATTGCTTGGGTTAATTAAGCTATATCCAACTTGTATTTTTTATCAAATACTTTCCTCATTTACCTTTTATTCAAAGATATCCATTGTCTTCCTCAAACTGTTATGTTTTTTAATCAACTCTCTAATATCATTTTTTTTAGTAGATAAAATCTCACTCACCTCATTATCTTCTAAATTTTGAATTTTTTTAAGATAAAAATCAACATCACGGATGGCTAAAATTTTTGTTACCCGATTTTCATGTCTATAAATATGCTAGTTATAATATCCTATGAATTTTCTACTACTTTTTTTAGGGGTCTTATTCATGTCCCAAATATTCCAAGATATCATTTCACCATCATTTTTTTGTTTTTATTTGTAGGCTTGGCTCCACATTTTGTTAACACTTAAGATATTTGCCTTTATATTCCTATATCAATATCTCTATGATTTTTTCTCTTTGTTTTTGTTTTTTGGGTCTTCTTCTTTTTTCATTTCCACCAACACTTTCATCTTCATCAATATCTTTGATTTTTTCACACTATTCATAGTGAGACTTATCATCTATATATTTGTCTTGCTCTAAAGGATTTAAAGTGTAAGGATTAACCTCAAAAGCATTTTATTCTTTATGTTGCCCTAGAGACCCTAATGTGAAAGGATGCTCTTCCATAGCAATTACCTTCTTATGTTGGCATAAAAACCCTAAATTGCATAGATATCCTTCATTATCAATTCTTTTTTATGGTGCTATTGAAACCCTAAACTAGTTTCATTAGAAAAATAAAGACAATTTACTTGGAATAAACTTGATCTCTTCTACCTCTTTTGTTTTAAAATTTTCTTTGCACCTTCAATTTCTATTGAATTTGAATTTAACCGTTGTACTTTTTTATCCCTTGTATCCTTCTTTGTTTCTTCTAATGGTTCAACCAAGTGAACTATGGTGGCCTTTGCCATTTCCTTGTTGTGTCTTAAAATTTGTCTCGTCACCAAAATTTTAGTCTCTTTCTTCATCATTTTTACAAATCTATTATTATGTTTCTAGTCTCATAATAATTATGCCATAAAAATGCAATATTTTCATAACCCACTTGTTGAATTAATTCTTGTGATTCAGATTTTATCTTAATAGACTACGACGAAGGTTTTAAAATATCCATAACAACACATAATTGGGTATATATAGCATGCTTTTGCTCCTAAGAAGTTGATCCCTCCCTTATGAACTTCCCTAGGGTATTTCCAATATTATTTGAAATATCCTTATTAATGAGTTGATATGGAAATCCAAAAAACCTAATCCACAATGAAAGTTTTTAAATAGTTTATGCCTTGACACAAAAATTTCTCACTCCATGGTCTTAAATAAAGGATTCTTAAAAACATAGTATTAAACCACATGCCACCACCCATTATTTTATCCCTAATTTTTAAACTGAAAAAAGATAAGAAAAAAACTTTAATAAGAAAACCCTAGTTAGTACTAATGGAACTGTTGACAATTTAATGCAAATGTTCACAAGTTAATCAATCCCAACATAAATAAATAAATCAATATAAATCCACCCATCAAATGAACATAAATACTCCTTTAAGAACACACTAAAAATATTGTTGAAAAAAACTCAAGCAATGCCTATAGCAAAGCTTATTCTAGTTATATTTTACAAAGCTTTGTCTCCAATATAAATATACATGAGATTTTTCACCTTACATGACTCTTGGTTTTTCCTATCCTCAATTTTTTGGGGGCAATTGACTCTTCATATGCCTTTCATACAATAAGTCCCACATATTACATAAAGATAAAGTATATCATGATTGCATATAACTCCTACTTCTAAATTAGACACATCACTCAAAGACTATTCACTTCCTGACTAGACACTGCACACACTTAAATACATGATACTTGCGCACTCCTAAAAACTTGACACATACTCTATACATAAAATTAAACCCACACCCTAAACTAAATATTTACAATGGGATCAAATAATGTAATACCTTCAACACCCCCTCGTATTACATTATTTGTTATTTGTTGTATATAGATGTCTTTGAAAAATCTTGTATTTATTTCTTCCAAGCACTTTTGTAAAGATATCTACAAGTTGGTCTTCAATAGAAACATATTTTTTATTTGTATATGTTGGTTAAAAACATGATCTTTGATGAAGTGACATTGAGCTTCAATGTGTTTTGTCCTTTCATGAAATACTGGATTTTTAATTAATTGCTAAACTCCTTAATTATAACAGTTTAGTATTATTGGAGTTTTTTTATTCCCATATCTAATAGAATATATTGTAACCAGAGTGCTTGACATATATCATATCTTGATGCATGATATATTTTTTATATTGAAGAGAGAGCCATGTTTCTTACTATGTTATGTAGCGGACCTCTGAGCGAAGCGGAGCGGAGAGGAGGAAGTTTGAAAGTTTTGGGCGGGAACTGCAGAGAAGGCACGGAGGGTTTGGGAAGGACCATCGAGATGGAATCAGGCGAGGATCCAGAGGAAGGGAGGCCTTCGGCGTCAGGTGGGGTTGTCCAAAGAGGGCTCGACCCTCCTCAAAAAGATCCGGACAAAGGGACCCAGAAGGGCGTTGCGGGTCCCAGAGGGGGCCGGTCCTTTGCAGAAACTGTTAAGGGTCGAATGAGTGATTTCCTTTCACTCCCGCCCCTCATTCCGGTGAATAATAGGATAATGGCTCCCACTGCTTCGATGGGTTATTTTTTATCCATGGAGGAGTTTTTGCTTGTGGGTAAGTTTCTGGGTGGAAGGCCGGATATTGAGACTATTCGATCCTGGGCTCTGTCCAAATGGAGATCGATGGGGAGTATGGAAGTTGTTGCCCTGTCCAGGGGATTTTTTATCATAATATTTAATAACAAGGAGGATGTGAACCGCATTCTAACTGGAGGACCCTAGTTTTTAGGGAAACATAGCCTATTCCTCAGGAAGTGGGGGGAGGATTTCGACCCTAAAAAATAGAATATCAATACTGCCCCTATTTGGGTTCATCTTCCTAACCTACCAGCTCAATTTTTCAATGAGTATTGGCTGCAAGGCATCGCCAGAGTGATTGGAGAACTGGTGTCCATAGATCATGCAACCTTGGCTAGGACAAGGATGACTCATGCAAGAATATGCGTCAATGCTAATTTAGACTCTGAGTTGCCAAATTTTGTGGAGCTAGGGTACGGCAACTACCTAAGAAAATAGGTGGTGGAATATGAAAATAGGCCAGCTTTTTGCCCTGAGTGCAAAACCCAAGGCCATTTGCAAAATCAGTGCCCTAATCTTGCAGATAGCAGAGAAAACCAAAATATGGAAGGCAAACGAGCAAATGAGAAAGGGTTTCCTAGGTACCTCCATCCAAATGGAGGCCCCGTGGGCAAAGGAGGGTCTAGGCCATCTAAAAATAACCACATTTATCAGGAGAAGACAAAACAGGGGGCAGGACAAGGTCAGAGCAAAGGCAAGCAACATCTCTCCGACGAACAGGAAAATAAGGTAAGCCCTAAAATTCCAAGCTCAAATAAGTTCAAAATTTTAGAGGATCTAATGGGAGAAGGGGAGAGTGAGGATTTAGAAGGAGGAAACCTGCAAGGTGAAATCCTTGAATCCCTAGATTCCCCATCAAGGGCGGGTCCTGCAAATCCCATAACCAAGAACCCCTCAAGCCCCCAGGGAGGGGTAAGGCAAAATCCTAGAGAATACAGAAAATGGGTGGAGGAGATTGAGTCTTCAAAATCAGACCTTCCCACCATCATAGCCAGGAGCCCGTCAAACCATCTAGAAGGTTCAATACAAAAATTAGGAGAATACAGGATACAGTTGGAGGAGTTAGAATCTAGGATTGAGGTGGTAGAAATGAATGATTTGGAGGAATGTGTTAGTCCGGTTCTACAACAGAGAGTTCATCCACCTTTTAGCCCCAAGCAGACCAGGAGTACTACTAAGTCACCTATTGACTATGGCAGTGAGAGAAAGAAGGGGAGGATATCAAATGCAGAGCACAATAGAATGAGGACTGACAATGAGATTGCCAGTGGCAAACAGAAAACACTGATACAACAAGTTATCCCAGGGCTTGAAGATAACAAATCAGGAAAGCCTCCTCAAGGGAGGGGGAAGGGGAAAAACTCTAAACAATCCAAATGAAGGTTCTCTCATGGAATGTGAGAGGCCTCAATGGCCAACCCACTCAAAGGGTGGTTAGCTCGTTAAGAAGGCAGTACAATCCAACAATTGTGTTGTTGCAAGAAACAAAACTAGGTGAAGCCCAATCAAAATCAATAGCAAAAAATATGTGGAGCCAAGGGGACATGGTGTTCAAACTAGCTAGAGGAGCTTCAGGGGGGCTCATGGTTCTTTGGGATCCTCGGGTGGTGGAAGGCAACATTATCCAAGATGATGACAGGGTGCTGAGTGTTTTTTTCCATGACATTGACAACAATAGATCATGGATATTCTCAAATGTCTATGCTCCCAATGTTGTTCAAGGAAGAGCTTCTTTGTGGGAGTACCTGGGTAAACTGGGTGATGCTTTCCATGACATCCCATGGGTGGTGGCTGGCGATTTCAACATGCCATTATACCCCTCGGACAAAAAGGGTGGATCAGGGCTCCCAACCAGAAGTATGGAAGACTTCAATGACTTCGTAAACTCGAACCAACTGATGGATGTGAGACTAAGAGGAGCCAAGTATACTTGGAGCAATAGGCGAGCAGGAAGCCAACTTATCCAGGAAAGACTTGACAGGTTTTTCTTATCGAAGGAGGCAATTGTTGGGTTTGGAGACTCGACTTTGCAAACTCTTCCCAAAATTTCCTCTGATCACAATCCCATCCTTTTGGAGGTTCCAAAGTCAAACTCCTTCAAAAAACCTTTTCGATTCTAGTCAATGTGGATCGGGCACCCGGAGTTAAAAGAAAATATTTCCAGATGGTGGCGGCAACCCTTCCAGGGAAGTTCAGGTTTCAAACTTGCTCAAAAGCTGAAATTAGTAAAGGATAATCTTAGAACTTGGAATAAGGAGGTTTTTGGGAACCTGTTTGAGAACAAGAAACAAGTGGGAGAAAGGTTGTAGGTCATTGACAACTCCATACAAAATGGTATCGGTGATGAAGCTACTAGGAAGGAGGAGCAAGCCAAGCTATCAGAATATCACAATATTTTGGCTTGTGAAGAGATATACTAGAGACAGAAATCAAGGGCTTTATGGCTAAAGGATGGTGACTTGAACTCAAAGTTTTTTCATGTCACAACATTGAGGAACAAAAGTAATAACAAGATCAGAGAGTTGACCAAAGCTGATGGATCCAAAACCCAGGATCTGATTGAGATTAGAGAGGAAGCAATTGCTTATTTTAGCTCCCTTCTCGGGGATGAATCCCAGTGTATAGAGGAAGCCAAGGACACTCTCCTCCAGTTCATTCCTAGCTTGGTTGATGAGGCCATGAATGGTAAGCTTCTTGCTCCATTCACCGATGAAGAAATCAGAAATGCTTTGTTTAGTATGGAACCTGAGAAGGCCCCTGGCCCTGATGGGTTCCCTCCTCGATTCTTCCAAGTTTTTTGGGATATTGTGGGAGAGGATGTCATTTCTGCTATCAAAGAGTTTCAGGCTTCAAAACATATCCCGAGAGGGTTCAAGTCCACCTTTATAGCCCTGATTCCGAAGGGCCCATCTCCGGAGACAATGGCAGATTTTAGACCGGTTAGTTTATGTAACGTATCCTACAAGATCTTAACTAAAGCCATTGCTAACAGGATGAAAGAAATATTGCCCCTCATTATTGACCTTGGTCAGGGAAGCTCAGTTCAGGGGAGATCAATTTTGGATGGTGCGATCACAGTCCATGAAGCTCTGCACTCTGCAAGGCAAACCAACAAGGAGGTCTTTGCTCTAAAGCTTGATATGAATAAAGCTTTTGACCGCATTAACTAGGATTTTTTGATGGTTGTTCTTCTAAAGTTTGGCTTTCATCCTCAATGGGTCAGGCTGATAAAAGAGTGCATATCCGAACCTTGGTTCTCAGTATTGGTCAATGGCACGACAACTGGGTATTTCCAGAGCCATAAGGGGCTTAGACAAGGAGATCCGATTAGCCCAATGTTGTTCATTATAGTAGCAGAGGCATTAGGTAGAACTATAAAAGCAGCTTGCACTGTTGGATTAATTTTAGGGATTAAAGCCACCTCTCTCACCAACCCAGTTACTCACCAACAATTTTTTGATGACACTTTGATGTTGACCCACTCGTCAGTGGTTGAAGCCAGAAGGATTAAGCACATACTCCAACTCTACGAGGATGCGGTGGGATAGAAGGTGAATTTCAACAAGAGTAAGCTTTACTTCCTCAACACCCCAATCCAGAGACAAGCCAGAATAGCTAAGATTTTGGGATGTTCGATAGCGACTCTTCCTACCTCTTATTTAGGCCTTCCCCTTTTCTATGGTTCTTCGAGAGAATCGATGTGGGATAGAGTGGTAGAAATAATTCAAAAGAAACTGGCTGGTTGGAAAGGACATCTTTTATCTCAGGCCGGGAAACTTACTCTCACTAAGGCATCCTTACAGAGCATCCTAGTTTATTTTCTATCTATGTTTAAGGCCCCAACCAGAGTTTACCAAAAAATTGAACAGCTCCAAAAGAATTTTCTCTGGTCTGGGTCAGAGGAAAAAAAGAGGTTCCACCTTGTGGGCTGGGGCAAGGTTTGCAGGCCGAAAGAAAATGGGGGGCTAGGACTAAGAAGAGTTGCTCACCTAAACATTGCCTTGCTTGCCAAACAAGCTTGGCGTCTCATCAACAATGAGGAGAATGAGTGGACTACCATAATTAAAAGAAAATATCTTCAAGATATCGATTTCCTAAATGACACGGTGCACGGTAGAGGTTCGGCATTCTAGAAAGCAATCTTAACAAGTAGAGAGGTCATAAAGAAAGGCCTAAGATGGGTTCTAGGTAACGGGCAGAAGATCACATTTTGGGATGACAGGTGGGCCAAGGATGAAGCTTTATCTCAGGTTCCTACCCTTGCAAGGATCAAAAGAATCACAGAGGATCTCATAGGAAGGAAAGTGGTTGATTTCATAAGACAGGACAGAGGTAGGCTTATTTGGAAACAGATAAGGATTCAAGGCTTTGAAGCTGAATCAGAAGAACTCCAAAGCATCCTGCATCAACAATTCATTTCCATGAGACCTAAGCAGGATCATGTAATATGGGCAGCTACCAAAAATGGGCAGTTCTCAGTCAAATCTGCATACATGCTAATGTTAGATACCGAGGACCCCACACTCCAGACGTAGTTGGTGTGGGTCAAAAACCTTATTCCTAAAGTTGCAATGTTCTCGTGGCTGGTGATCCAAGGCAGGATTCTGACGATTGACAACTTGTTAAGGAAAGGTATGATAATTTCTAACCGATGTTCTTTGTGCAGGGCTAATTGGGAGTCCACCCACCATATTTTCCTTGAATTCCTGGTCTCTCTGAGTGTCCTCAATGGGTTATTTCAAGCCTTTAGCATTTTTTGGGTCAGACCAACCACCATCATTGACCTCTTCCACCAATGGCCAAATCCCTTTGTTAGCCTTAGGCTGAGGTTTTTTTGGAATATTTGTCTCCATCATTTTCTTTGGCAGGTGTGGCTAGAAAGAAACCATAGAGCTTTCCATGAGTCGAGCCATGATGTTACCTCCATTACCAATAAGATTCTTACCTTCACCCATGAAAACGTCAGCCTTATCCCTCATGAAGATCGAAATCCTTCCCCATGGGAGAGGCGGATCACTCAATCCTTAAATGTTACTCTAGGCGAGAAACCTGTGTCTACCAAGGTCAATCCCAGATTAGATGTCAAGTGGAAACCACCCCCGGTTGGTTGGTTCAAGCTCAACTTCGATGGGGCCTCTAAAGGTAACCCTGGAAAAGCAGGGGCTGGAGGAGCCATGAGAGATCATCAAGGCAAGCTGGTGATGGCCTTTTCTGAACAGCTGGGAACAAGGACTAACAACGAGGCGGAAGCAAGAGCATTATGGAGGGGTCTTCAGTTGGCTCAGGAGATTGAAGGTAAACTAATTATCGAAGGAGATTCGATGCAGGTCATAAACCTTCTCAGCAATGGGAAAAATCCTCCGTGGTAGATTAAGACTGTCATCGAAGAGGCTAGGATCCTTTACCATGCCAGGAATGATCGGAAGGCCCAACACATTTTTAGGGAAGCAAATAAAATAGCTGATATCTTGGCCAATATAGGGGTGGAAGCCGTTGGGCTGGTCACTTGGGAACATGGGGTCCCAAGTGATGTGGATAAAATTATTCAAAATGATCGCCAATGATGTTGAAGCTATGGGGATCGAAAAAAGGGAGAGGAGTTTCATTTTTGTTTTGTCAGTATTGCTTCGGTCCTTATTGTGATGGCTTTAGTTTTCTTTGCAATAGGGGAAGGAGCCAGGTGGATTGGTGGCTTCATGTTATGGGGTTAGGGGCAATGGCAGAGGCCAAGGACCGATGTCATGATTTCGTGACTTGTTGGAGTCTAAGGAAAAGCAAATTTCAGCAAGAAAGGAAAAGTGTAGCGATATCGCGACATGTTGAGCAAGAAAGAAAAAGTGTCACGATATCGTGACATGTTGAGCAAGAAGGAAAAAGGGTCACGATTTCGTGACATGTTGAGCAAGAAAGGAAGAGTGTCACGATTTCATGACATGTAGAGCAAGAAAGGAAAAGTGTCGCGATGTCGCGACATGTTGAGCAAGAAAGAAAGAGTGTCGCGATATCGCGACATGTTGAGCAAGAAAGAAAAAGTGTCGCGATATCGCGACATGTCGCTTTTTCGCGATCAAAAGAGAAGAGAAAGAGCAAGAGGGAAAAAGTGTCGCGATATCGCGACATGTTGAGCAAGAAAGAAAGAGTGTCACGATATCGTGACATGTTGAGCAAGAAGGAAAAAGTGTCACTTTTTGGCGATATGTTGAGCATGAAGGAAAAAGTGTCGCGATATCGCGACATGTCGCATTTTCATGACCAAAAAAGAAGAGAAAGAGCAAGAGGGAAAAAGTGTCGCGATATCGCGACATGTCGTTTTTTCGTGACCAAAAGAGAAGAGAAAGAGCAAGAAAGAAAAAGTGTCGCGATTTCGCGACATGTCGTCTTTTCACGACCAAAAGAGAAGATTAAGAGCAAGAAGGAAAAGTGTCACGATATCGCGACATGTCGCATTCTCGCGACCAAAAGAGAAGTGAAATAGGAGGAAGGAAAAAGTGTCGCGATGTCGCGACATGTTGAGCATGAAAGAAAGAGTGTCGCGATATCGCGACATGTTGAGCAAGAAGGAAAAAGTGTCACGATTTCGCGACATGTCTAGCAAGAAAGAAAAAGTGTCGCGATATCACGACATGTTAAGCAAGAAGGAAAGAGTGTCACGATATCGCGACATGTCGCATTTTCAAAGAGAAGAGAAAGAGCAAGAAGGAAAAAGTGTCGCGATATCGCGACATGTTAAGCAAGAAAGAAAGAGTGTCACGATATCGTGACATGTCAGATTTTCACGTCCAAAAGAGAAGAGAAAGAGCAAGAAGGAAAAAGTGTCGCGATATCGCGACATGTCATATTTTCATGACCAAAAGAGAAGAGAAAGAGCAAGAAGGAAAAAGTGTCACGATTTCGCGACATGTCGTCCTTTCGCGACCAAAAGAGAAGAGAAAGAGCAAGAAGGAAAAGTGTCGCGATATCACAACATGTCGCATTCTCACGACCAAAAGAGAAGAGAAAGAGGAGGAAAGGAAAAGTGTCACGATATCGCGACATGTTAAGAATGAAAGAAAGAGTGTAGCGATATCGCGACATGTCACTTTTTCGTGACCAAAAGTGAAGAGAATGAGCAAGAGGGAAAAAGTGTCGCGATATCGCGACATGTCGTATTTTCACGACCAAAAGAGAAGAGAAAGAGCAGGAAGGAAAAGTGTCGCGATTTCGTGACATGTCACATTTTCATGACCAAAAGAGAAGAGAAAGAGGAGGAAAGAAAAAGTGTCATGATTTCGCGACATGTCGCATTGTCATGACCAAAAGAGAAGAGAAAGTGTGAGGAGGCGAAAGTGTCGCGATTTCGTGACATGTTGGTTTTTCGCGGGCAAAAGCCAAGATAAGGAGCGTGGAGGCGAAAGTGTTGCGATTTCGCGACATGTTGTTCCTTCCTATCCAAAAGCAACAAAAGAGGTAAAAGTGGCAGAAGCGCCACGATTTCGCGACATGTCGTTCTATCAACACGTCGTAGTTTCGCGATGATCCAGAGCAAATGAAGAAAAAGACTCAAGGACGACGCGATTTCGCGACATGCCGATTCTTCGTGGATGGAAGCGACAAGAGAACAAAACGGGCAACGAATGTCATGATTTCGTGACATGTCTCAATTTTGCGACAGGCAGTAGCAAAAGAGCTGAACGGAGGTAGTTTGTCATGATTTCACGATAGGTCTCTTGGTCGTGACACGCCAATGTTTCGCGACTCTCCAGAACAAATGAAGGAAAAGTCATAAGGGCGTCGCGATTTCGTGACATGTCTCTCGGGTGCGGTTGGAAGCGGCAAGCATGCAGAATGGGAGACGATTGTCATGATTTCACGACATGTCTCATGGGTGCGACATGGAGCATATTCGCGGCTGGAAACAAAAAGAGTGCAAATTGGGAGATGATTGTCATGATTCCGTGACATGTCTCATTTTTGTGACATGTTACCATTTCGCGACTTTTTAGAGCAGGTGAAGGAGATGACCTCAGGCCGTCGCGAGTTCATGACTGGTCGCATTTTCACGGATGGGGCAGCAAGAGAGCAATGCGTTGGGCCACTGCCTATGTTCCAAGGTGTTGGTAATATTGTGGAAGGGCCGATGCTCTTTTTTTGGCAGTGTGGCCTCAGGAGGGGGCTAATTGCATGGGATAGACTGTCCCTATTGAGCTTTTGTTCCGTTTCAGCATTGTGCTGATTTTGTAAAAGGTTTTGGGTCAACCTGTAAAACCCGGTTGTAATGAAATTGTACCTTAATTACCAAAAAAAAAAAACTATGCTATGAAATAGATCTTGATCAAAGATGAAATATATATCCTGATGTCGATTTTTTCATCCACTAATCCTGCATAGTCTAAATCTAGATACACTTGTAAGAAAAAATGATCATTTCTCTTGTACTATAGACCATATTCTATGGTATTGTTGACATATTATAGTATTCTTTTTATAAATTTCCAATGACTTTCTTTAGGATCTTGCATAAACCTAAAGAGATAATTTGACAAAGACAATATTCGGTCTACTGTTTGTTAAGTATAGAAGACTTGCAATTAATTGTTGATATATGGTAGCAGATACTTGTGATTACTTATCATATCTTTATAATTGTAGTCCTTGTTCCATTGGAGTGTCTTTAGATTTACATTTTATCATTTTGTATTTTTCAAGCAATGGTTTTGCATACCTTGTATGATTTATTGAGATGTTATTTTGTGTTTGATAAATTTCTAGATCAAGACAACCATGTAGCAATCTCAAATCTATCATTTCAAATTATTTTTTCAAATGACGATTTGTTAGCTTTTGGTGATGTATGTTAATGGAGATGCAACCACAACATGTAAAATATGCAGGATATGGTAATTATATGATAATGGTACTTAAACATGCAGGAAAATAAGAGAATATACTTCTGCAATAACTCAATAAAAATACTATTAATGAAAGTGATGAAAATAATACAATGCAATATAATGGAACTACTCTATTAGAGCATGCAATGAGCAATGCATGCTTCACACTCAAATACAATGCTTGGTCATATATATACTAGTATGTGACTCTTTACTTTCCTATCCTAAGGATACATGTGCATTTTGCATTATAGACACTTGTGCATATACACAACTAACTATGGACACTTGTCTTATTACATTATTACACATTCTAACACTTGTGCATTTATTACTTCTTTCCCAAGTAACTACTTAACCTAAGATAAACTCCTAGTCTAATAATGTACCCAAGGTGGTACATTGGCATGTACCTAAATAATGTAATATACTCTAACACATCCTTGTATTACATTATTTAGGTATTGAATACTTTAGTCTTCAATATGGATCTTCATCTTGATTATGGAATTTAAGCTCTTCTATTTTGATTTCTTCATTGTCTTCTTTGTCTAAATTTGGATGAGTATCTTCATCTTGTTCAGGTTCTTCTTCTTTGTTTGGTTCAATCTTCAATTTATTCTTGGAGCTCATGTGTCTTTTCTCCTTGCTCCAATCTGCTACCTTCCTATATACTTGATCAAATGAATGGTTAGTATATTTCAATCTTTGTGGCTTCAAGATTACAAGTTTCTTGATCTCTTTCATAGTCATCAAATTCTTGTATAAGAATTTTCCTTTTTCCTCTATTCCTAGAATCATATTATCCTTTGTTTTCTTGTCTAGAAACTTTTGCTTCATCACTTTCATTCTTTGATTCTTGTGTATGAATATGGAAGATAAATTTGGATCACAATTGATCCATTCTCCTTTTCCATTCCCTATAATTTATTTCTCAAAAAATCCATTAGTGTTGTCTTGAACAACAATATCTTGAGTGAACCCAAATAAATCTAGAGCATATATACATTAATAAGTCTTGTAGCTTCTATTTCATACTTGGATTCTACCATATCTCTACTTTTAGTTAGTTTGGTTACTAAAATATGGTTTGTAATTAGCCCTTTCAAATTAAGAATATTTGAGACTTTAAGGTGATCAAACCATTGTGGATTTCCTATTATATGTTTACTTGTTCCTATATCCATAATTGCTTTAGCTTTGAAGGTTCTAATCCTTTGAGGTTGACTTCCTTATGGCTCCCTAGTTTTGAGTATGTGAACTAATTTGATAAAACCTTTCCAAGACTTAGGTTTTGTAGAATTTCTTATGTCTCCCAAGTGACTAGAATATGCTAAGTGCTTAGCAACTAATAGTTCACCTTTTGAGTTGATTTTGTAATGTTTTGAGAATAATAATAATCAACTTCTATTTTACCTTATTTCTCCTATTCAATGAAGTTCTCTATGGTTGGATTCCTTTTTTCTCCTTAGTGTGAGTATGAGATAAGTACAAGCAATTAATTCCAACTCCTTTAAGTAAATAGTGAACTCCTTTCTCTATCCTTTAATATCCAATAGTTTGGTTTTCTAAATTTCAATAAGCTATGTTTGATGTAGTATTCCTTATACCTCCCTAATTTGGAATTTTAGAAATAATATTAATTCTCTAAAGTAGAAACCCTTATATATCCTACTTAATTATTTGCAAAATATAGTGAGATTTGAATCTCATATATATATAATATATATATATATATATAAAAAAAATATATATATATATATTCAATCCATTTACATCCTATTATTTTCTTTTCTTTTGGTAGATCAACTAAATCCCATGTTTTGTTCTTCATTAGTGCAACATATTATGATTCCATGGTTGTTTTCCATTCTAGTTATCTCAAAGCCTCTTGTGTAGTTGTAGGTTTTGTTATTGAACTCATTAGCCCCATATTTTTTCTTGTCATACTATGAGTTTGAGGTCTTATAGTGGTAAGATTTGGCAACTTTTCTAGCTTGGAATGCTTAAGTGTATTTATATACCATTTTACCTCTTTTCTTTGAGGTGAAGTTATAAGTTTTGATTTTTCAATTGGTTCATTAAGTAGATTTGATTCTATTTATGCATCTGATAAAATATCTAGTATAGGACTTGTATCAACCTTAATGAATTCAATATGGGTTTTATTTTCTTCATAAAAAAACACATCTTTGCTCACATATATTTTTTTTAACTCGATCAACTAATCTATAACCTTTTTAATCATCATCATATACAATAAATATGTAGCACAAGGTATTTGTATCCAATTTTGTTCTCTTTTGCTTTGGTATGTGCATATATGCTTTACAACAAAAAAGTTTAGATGTCCTACTAAAAGTTTTTGTCCTAATTGGGTTTCTTTAGGAGTAGAGTTTTTAAGAATTCTTGTAGGAGATCTATTTTATATGTAAACTACAATATTAAAAGCTTCTTCCCAATATTGATGACCAAGATTTGCTTCTTTTAGCATACAACGTGCCATTTCCATAATGGAATGATTTCTTCTTTCTACTATACCATTTTGTTGTGGTGAATAAGTTGTAGTTAATTGTATTTTTATACCATTATGTTTTAGAAATGATTCAAATTATTCTAATAAAAATTCACCACCTTCAACAAAAATATTATTAAAATGCAATCGAAAGCGAGTATGAGTATAGTCGGGAGTGAGTGTGAGCGCAACTAAGAGGGAGTGCAGTCGAAAGCGAGTGCGAACATGAGTCGGGAGTGAGTGCAACTAAAAGTGAGTGAGATTGCAAGTTGAGAGTGAGTGCATCCAAAAGCGAGTGCAAGTGCGAGTGCGAGTGCGAGCTAAAAGCGAGTGTGAGTGCAGAGCCGAAAGCGAGTGTGAGTGTAGCTAGAAATGAGTGCAAGTGCAACCAAAAGCAAGTGCGAGTGCAACCAATAGTGAGTGCAATCAAAAGAGAGTGCAAGTGTAAGCCAAGAGTAAGTGCAAGCACAAGTCAGGAGTGAGTGCAACAAAAAGTTTCCAAGTTGGAAGTAAGGAGGAAGTGTGAGAAGGAAAGCAAAAAGTAGAAAGCAAAGTGTGATCAAGAAACAAGTGCTGCTTATTGTTCTAGATCTTAGGAGAATTTAAAAGATTTATTTGAAGAATATCTAGGTAACATGGAAAGAAAGTTGTTTGTGAAATTCCTTACTAAAATTATGAATGACCAAGTTGGAAGTATGAATTCCCTAGCTAGCATTAAGAGGAAGAATGAATCTATGGCAAACCCAGTCCAAGTAGCAGATTCTACATCAAAAGTGATTATCAAGGATGAGACGATTGAGCATGATATAATGGTTCTTAAAACTAGAGGGTTAATATGTAAGTTTCATGGATATTGGTTAGGTTTTTATGAGATTCAAAATTGTATCAAGTGGAAGTGGGGTTTAAATTAAAATTACTCCATGAAATTTCTTTCAAAAGAATTTTTCCTCATTATTTTCTCTAGTTTAGAAATAAGGGATAAAATAATGGATGGAGGCCCTTGGTTTAGAGGTAAATATGCATTATATTTAAGACCTTAGAATGATTTTATGTGGACACAAAAACTATTAAAAGGATTTTGGTATGGATTAAGTTTTTTGGAATTCCTTATCAAATCATCAATAAGGAGGTTTTGAAGTATATTGGTAATACTTTAGGTGGATTCATCTATGAGGGATTAACTACTAAGGAGAGAAGGCATGTTGTATACACTTGAATATGTGTTGTCATGGATATTTCAAAACCTTTACCATAATCAATTAGGATTAAATTTGAATCAAGTGAATACGATCAACAAGTGGATTATGAAAATATTGCATTTTGATGTCGTAAATATCATGAAATTGGGCACATGGCAAGAGACTGCAAAGTGAAATTGGAGGAAGAAATGGAATTTTTTTGGTATGATGGTAGCTTCAATTTGAAACAATAAGACTATCATAAGAGAAGTTATGTCAAATAAAGGATTTTCCACTCCTAAGAAAGTGTCTATAAAAATCTTTCTACATCATCAGATGGCAAAGGCCATTACAATTCACTCAAATAAACCATTAGAAGAAAAAATGATATGGGGGATGAGGAAGTACAATGTGCAAGTTCAAATATAGGAGCTAAAGGTGTGAAGGAAGAGGGGAAGGCAAATTTTAAAACAAAGGAAGATGGGGAGATGAATTTTAAAGAAAATGAAATGAAGGAGGTCAAGCTTAATCCAGGTAAATCACCTTTATTATCCTCAAGTAGCTTAAAATATTCTCCTTATAATAAAAATTAAAGTAGTACGGAGTGTATTCCTTGCACTTTAGGATTTCAAGAGCAGTATAGTAAAGAAAATATTATGGAGGATATCCAAGGAAATTTAGGGTTTTCAATCCAATGTAAGAAATTTATGACTTTGGAGGTTCATCTATGCAGTTTAGAGTTTTCAGGGCAACATAAAGAAGTAAAGGCTAATAAGGCTATTCCTTGCACTTTCGACTCTATAGGGCAACATAAATCTTCATAAGATAAGTCTCATTATGGACAATATAAAAAAATAGAAGAGATTGATGAAGATGAGAGTGTTGGTAGGAATGGAAGAAGGAGAGGAAGGCCATCAAAGCAAGAACAAAGAGAAAAAGAAACTCAAAAGGATATTGATCTAGGAAGTCAAATAAAAATATCATGAGTGTTAATAAGAAGTGGGGCTAAGCCCACTAATAAAATAAAAAGTGTTGATGATGAAAATGATATCATGGAAAATTAGGGGTGTGAAAAAACCCCTAAAAAAAGAGTTATTAAGGAATTAATAGGCTTTTATAGCCTTGAGTTATTTTAATACAAGAAATACAATTAAGCAGTGAGGAATGTAAGGATGCTTTTAAGAAGATTTGGAAGATAGATGATTGTTTAGTATTTTTTCTACAGAAGTGGTGGTATTGCAATAATATGGGACAAATGCAAATGGGATGGACAACTACTAGAAGCAAAAAGTAATTGGATTGTTGGATTATTTTATAGGAAAGAGGAAAACATCAAATTTGGGGTTTAAATGTATATGCTCCAACTATAGTTACTCCTCGTGAAAGATGTTGGAAGGACCTTAGCATATTTTTGTCAAATACAATAATGATTCATTGTGATTTATGGATTCTTGGGGATGATTTTAATATTGTTCTATATCATTTGCAAAAGAAGGGTGGCATTCTCTTGGAATTCTCTTGGAGGTGATTTTAATATTGTTCATCATCTATTACTAGAGGCAATCTCTTGGCAAGTGTGAGCATATTTATAGAGAAGGAAATTGGGTAGTAGATAAATTAGCAAATTATGGTGTTTATCTTCATCTTGGTGAAATTCAAATTTTAGAAGGTAACTAGCCAAGTGAGATTTTATGTCTTAATAAAAATGATGTCAAGGAGTTGATTATGGAAACATAGCACTTTAAGGAAGTTGAAGAATATATTTAAGAGAAAAAAGAAATAAAAAAACTTTGATAAAAAGGTATGTTGCAGCAAATGTAATGTTTTGGTATGTTGATGGGAATGGCCCCCAATAGAAACCACATATAACCTATTAAAAAATCACCACCTTTATCTGAACAAATATTCTTGATTGATTTTCCAATTTCTTTTTCTACAAGTTGCTTGAATTGCTTAAAACATGTAAAGGCTTTAGATTTATATTTCAAAAAGTAAACCCACATTTTTTAAGAATAATCATCAACAAATAATTGAAAGTATCTATGTCCTCCAAGACTAGCATTCATTTGTCCACATAAATTTGTATGCACTATTTCAAGTGGTTTCTTAGCTCTATGTAAACTAAATTCAAATGGTATTCTATGTTGTTTTCCTACCAAGCATTTTGGATAAATTATGGATTGCCATGTTAGTTTAGGTAAATGTTCTTGTAGACACCAAATTTTAGTCATTTGCACAACCAATCCATCAAAACATCCTTCGAACCCCTACCAATTCACCAAAAATCCCAATTTGCTACAAAATCCTCTTTTATTTCCCTACTCTTCCTCAAATTCTTCATAATCCCGCTTAATCCTAATTAAACCCATATTTTCCTCTAATATTCCACTTAACACCCACAAATCCCCTTTCACACTCCATGGGGTTTAAATTTGAATTTATTTGATTTTTTATTTCCATTGGTGGCCCAAGTCAAAATTATTAAATGCCCATTAAACCTTCCACACCCTCCATTTTGTCATTTCACACTGTCAAACAAGTTTATTTGAATTTAAAATTCAAAATGGAGGCCCAAGCCATGCACATTAAATTCCTAAATCCCTTTTCACACTGGGGCAAAAGATGTCACTCCAAATCTTGGGTACCCACCCCTTTTCCTCCAAAAAAATCTACAAATAACCATCCCCTTCCCTCCATTGATCATCCGAAAAAATACTACCAAAGTGCTGCCTAGATTACTAAGGACTTTGGATTTATGCATTTATGAGTGTATGCTTTAATGTGCTTTCAAATATCATTTTTTTTGCATATGCTTTTCCCGTAGATGCTACTAATGATTTGTAGTGGGCTTGTGTGCAAGAATCAAGGACAGTAATAGTATTAGGGTGGTCACGCATGCAAGTAACCAAAAATAGTTCGAGACTCACAAGTGTGACAAAGGAGATACTATGTTGCACCATTGAACTCAATTGTAAAAGGAAAATCCTCCTTTTGGAGGTAACATTGTAAAAATTCCAAGACGGTCTTATTACAACCAAAAGGACACATCTTATAATATCACATTTCATTTGTTCATTTACATGTTATGGTGCAATTTTCTTAGTCATACAATTATACCATTTGATATATGTTTAATTAATTCAAGGATGATGCACTTATATGCCCTAATATCTTATGCCAAAGATCTATTTTCTCTAACATTATTATTGGTAGAATAATATTTGATAAAGTGTCAAGAGCAAATACACCATTAGTGAATGATCTAGTGGCTATGAGGTTATCCTTTTTTAGTGATGCTACATTTATTTTTGCTTTCAATATTTTTGAATTCAACCACTAGGATTTGATCTAGCATTTGAGATATTGGTAGAAGGTTGGTAGCTAAACCTGGTACATATAGTACATTTTTAATCATGCACTCCCCATCAGGTAATATAATTAATATATCTCCTACACCTTTGACTTGATATGTCCTATCATCCACCATAGCAATTGGTTTCTCATATTTTTCTTGAAAAATACTAATCCAAGCTCCAATTAAAAAAGCTTTTAAAGCACTTGTGTTTCCGCTCATATACCTACTTGCTCTTGAATCAATGTACCAATAATTTGTATTTTTTGTATCATACTCCATAAGATACTTTGAAGGTATTTTCATGTTGTTCCTTTAACTAAATTTCTTAAGTTTATGCTTCTTGTATCTTCCAATTTCAATCTATTTAATTTCTCCTTCCAAATACCAGTCAAATTAAATTAATTTATTTCTTTCAATCAATGTCCTTAAATTAATTCCTCCAATCAATTAATTCATTCATTCTTCTTATGACTCCTAATAATTAATTAATTCATTAATCCAATAATTAAAAAGAACAAAGGATATGAAAGTGTTGGTGGAAATATTTCCAAGGATTGGCCATGGTGATAGCTTAAGATCCATCTACAATTTTTTTGTGCATGTGAACAACAGTTTGAAGTTTGTTTGGCTAGAATCTTGGATTGCACACAATAGAGCTAGGGTTTGCAAAGTGAAGCACAAAGAAAAAAAACACAAGTGACAATAATTTATTTTTTTTGGAAAAATATTTTATTTGTTGGAGGAGGAACAAATTTGGAGGAAGATAAAAAACCCTAGCATCGATCAAATTTTCTAGGAGATATTGCGAGTATCATTTCAGGTATGGTACTTCTTTGGCTTTAGCTTTGAAAATATTTCATTGGCTAGGGCTTTAAAAATAGGGACCTCTTCTTTGGGAAGTGATTTATGGTAGTTTGTTGGTTGCAATGACGACTATAGCCTCACTTTTCAAATAAGCAGGCAATGAGGCCTTTTCCATGTTTTCACAATAATTTCCCTTTTATGAGGAGAAGTTGGATCATATGCGTCAAGTGCTTAAAGCGAGGAAAGCACCCCATCCAAAACCACTTGCTCGTTCTTTGTGCCCAAGTTAGATGAGTCTCCAAACAATCATAAGTAATCATCTTTGTCCATGAAGTGGCTTATGGGACTTAGCCCTCCTTAAGTGGCTCTCTCATCTTGGGAGATCTTATGGAGTTATACCTTCCTTAAGGATTATTATTGGTGTTTCCCTACCTTAAGGGTATTATCTATCTCTCTCATTTGTGGATTTTTATTATGGATAATTATTTTTGGATGAATGATTTAATATTTATACATAATGGTGAATTATTTATGTTTATGAGAATATAGTTATGTAACAACTGGTATAAGAGCAATGATTTTGGCAAAGTGAGGATTACTTTTGTGGATTGCAAAATTAGGGAAAAAAGTTTTATAGAAAAATGTCTCATCTTTTAGGAGCCATAACTCTGTGAAAGTTTATCCGATTCAGGTGATTTTTAGATCAGTTTGTGCAAAATTTGAAGAGCTTTAAAATGAGTGGTCATATGAAGGAATATGAACAATATTGAGGGAGGTATGACCTTTTGAAGACAATCATCTGGAACAAGGACAGTGACAAATTTTGTAGATTTTTTTTGGAAAAACGTCTCATCTTTTAGGAGCCATATATCTGCGAAAGTTTATCCGATTTAGACTATTCTTAGATATGTGTGTGCAGAATTTGAAGAGCTTTAAAATAAGTGGTCATATGAAGGAATCCAAACAATATTGAGGGAGATACAACCTTTTGAAGTCAGCCATATGGAACAAGGGTAGTGATGAATTTTCAATTCGTAATTTTTTTGAAAGATGAAATTTGTTAGTTCGGGTAAGCAAATTAGTTGCAATTTATTTTGTTTGGAAGAAAAATTGCAATCTAGTTGTTTATGTAGAATTTTAGCTTCAATTCAGTGGGGAGTTATACATTTTTATAAAACCCTAGTTTGTATTGGGGCATGATATACATTTTCATGAAACCCTAGATTTACATTATGTTGGGGCGTGAACTTATGGAGCTACAATAATTTTTTGGGAATGATGATATTGATGCTAGAGAATGGTGGAAAAAAATTCTCTATATTGTAATACTCCTTTTTGGAAATTCTTCCTTAAGATGAGTCTTAAAGGGGAAGCTTGGTCTTGGTTGGAAAATTTTTGTAATGAAAGGAATAATTAATACACTTGGGATGAAATGGAGCATGCATTCTTGAGTAAATAGGACCCATATAAAAATATAGCTAGTTTTAAGGTCACCATCAAGGGATATGAAGAAGAAATAAACATGCTTCAAAAGGAACAAAAGTAAATAAAGAGACAGCTAGAAAATTTCAAAGAAGTGGTAGAAGATTAAAAAGATGTTAGTATGCAAACAAAGGGAACCATACCTTTGGTGGAAGAAAAATTAAAAAGTGGACAAAAAGATTTATTTGAATCTAAAAAGTCTATTTTGCAGGTTCATGGAAGCATTCAAAAGGAATAAATTATTATTTCCATTAGCACTAGTAGCAGATTTAATTTATTTAATATTGCTTTGGCTAAGAGGTCGAAGGTTCAAGCAACACAAGTTAAGGACATACAGTTGGAGGGTGAGAATGTTCAGATTTTTGAAGATTAGAAGATTACCAAGGATAAATATGTTTTACATTCATATTTTCATGCTATTGAGATGGATGATAAGGATATTGTTCTTGGTTATCCTTGGTTAGATTCTTTGGATACTATTGACATTAATGTGCAAAATAAGTTTATGAAGTTATGGTACAGGAAAAAGAAGATAACATTGCAGGATATTTCTCATCTTAAGGAGCAAGGATCCAAGGAAAAATAAGAAGTGGTTGTAGAGAAAAAAATTGAAGAACATGAAATAGAATCCAAGAAGGTAGTAGCAACAATAGAGTCCATGGAAGAAGCAACAACAATTGAGTCCATGGAAATAATAGTAGCAGAGTCCAAGGAAGATTTGATAGAAGAGCACAAGGACACACCAAACAAAGGGAACATGAAAGAACAATGTGTAGAAGAATTTAGAACAATGGAGCCAAATGTTGAGGAGTCAAATAAGGTAGACCATCAAGTTAAGGTTGCACCATATCTCCATCCACACCACCATGAGCAACAACAATCTTGGAGGCATTTTTCAAGGCAACAATATTATGGTTCCACATGGAATCAGAAGGGCACCAACTATGGCAGTGTTTGGCAAAGAAATCATAGTGATCCTATTTTTTAGAGCGGTTTGTCAGCATCAAGGAACAAGTGGATCCATCATTCAAGTTATTAAAATACAGTAGCAGAAGCATGGAGGCAATGAAGCATATTTGGATACTCAAGTAACAAAATGGCATACCAACATCAACATGTTTCACTTGGATGGATGGATGATCGAGATTGGTACCAGTTGTTAACATTGCTTAGCAAATCATATTATCATGTTTCTTCATATATTTCGAGGATGAAACATTTATAAGGAGGTTGGCATGTTAGGGTACCTAGAAATAGATATTTGGGGATATATTATTATTTTGTATAAAGGTTGGCATGGACCACACATAACCCAAGGTTGATTATATTATAATATTATATTATGTTATAATATAATATTATATTATATTAGTAGTAGGCTGCCCAAAGTAGAATGAGAAGTTGGTATATAAAGAAGAGATATTTATCATTGTAATGATCATGGAGAACAATCATAAGTAATCGTCTTTGCCCACGAAGTGGCTTATGGGACTTTTCCCTCCTTAAGTGGCTCTCTCATCTTGGGAGATCTTGTGGAGTTATTCCTTCTTTAAGGATTATTATTGGTGTTTCCCTACCTTAAGGGTATTATCTATCTCTCTCTCATTTGTGGATTGTTATTGTGGATAATTATTTGTGGATGAATGATTTGATATTTTTGCATAATGGTGAATGATTTATGTTTATGAGAATATAGTTATGTAACACTCCAGACCTCATCCAAAAACCTTTGCTCACGCTTTCCATCCAAGCCCTTGCGTGCAAATTTGTGGGAATATGGCCTAGTCCAATCACAATATAAAAATGGATTAACACACATTGCAGGGGGTAAAGTCTCCTCTTATGAGTTCATGATGATAGGTTGGGGATACTTTGTCGTTACATTTACCTCTATGAAGGACAAGAGCACTATATTTCATGGAGGTCCCTGGTTTTTTGGATCTAGCCCACTCTACATGACCCCATGGAGCACAACATTTGATCCTCAAGAGGAGGATCCTGAAGAAGTTTCTATCTGGGTGAGATTACCATTTTTTCCACTACACCTATGGAACAAACCTTCGATGGAATTAATAGGGAATACTATTGGGATGTTCACGCTATATGTGCACGCATTTATGTGCAATTCAATCTGAAAAAGGACTTGCATGACATATTGGAATAAAGGTGTTTGATTGGATACATAACCAACCCCTAGACTATGATAATATACCATTCAAGTGTATGACCTCCCACAAGCATGGGCACTTCTCCTAAAACTACCCAATTAAACAAGCACAAGAAACAAAAAAGGAAGAACCATGATTCCAAGAAGTCAAAAGGATACCACACAGATCAAGAAGCGAGAAGCAACAACCTCAACCACGGGATCAAAAAAACTTCCAGCACAAAAATAAATTTGCAAGTCTTAATGAAAGAGAAAAGTAAATCACCTCTCTAGATGTGATGGCTCCTAAATATAAAAATAAGATACCTATAATTGAATCTAACAACTCACTAAAGATCTTAGGAGATACACCAAAGAACACAACTGGAGAAGAAACTAATGGGAACTCAGAGGAAGAGGTAGAAGAAATACAAGTGGAGGAAATAGTGATTCTTGGGGGCTTTCCAACCACGTGATCTATAGCTAAGAGAAGAAAATTGAACCAACAACTCAGAAATGAGTAAGCATAGAAAGACTTGCAATCCAAAACGTGGGTCATAATTGAGGAGAGCTTCATAAAAACTAAGAAGCAATCTAAAAAATGAAGATTATGTCATGGAACTATAGGGGACTGGGAAGTCCTCTAAAAAAACTATCTCAAAGTTCTAATATAGGAGCAAAAGCCAACAATAGTCTATATTCAAGAAACAAAAATAGTAGAGGCAACACTAACTATAGAATGGTAAAAGATATGGGCACAATCAAAATTGATAATTGTTGATTTTGTGGGAGCTTCAGGAGGATTGGCTTTGTCTTGGGACCCACAAAAATTATTTTGTAGCTTACAACACTTCTTACCAGATGGAACTAGTGTAGCAGTAATAAATTTTTATGGTCCAAATCATCCTATCCAGAAAAGCGAAGCATGGCAAAACTTAGCACAATGGCTAGACAATGAGAAGTTTGACAACATAATATTGGGAGAAGATCTCAACATGATTCTCTACCACTGGGAGAAGGTTGGGGTAAGTCTAGCAAGGGATCCAAATAGATATCTTCTCAATCAAATTATGGCTAATGAAAGCTTACAAGACATTTGACCGAGTAAAGAAAAATACACTTGGAGTAATAGAAGAGCAGGGGCAAACTATATTGCAAAAATATTGGATAGATTTTTTATTAGTGAAAATATCCTAGCACACTTTCCCCTCACTTCTAATTACATCATTCAAAACTCTACCTCAGATCATAAGTCAATTCTCTTGGATAGTGGCTAAAGTCTACAACCCCAAAAAAAATCCTTTTAAGTACAACTTTGAATGGGCGATAGAAGAATATTTTAGTGAACTTGTGGAAAACACTTGGAACCAACAAGTCCAATCCACCAACCCCCAAGAAAAGTGGAAAAGCAAAATTCAAAAATTAAAGCAGGTGATAGACAATGGTTGGCAGAAAAAGTGAGAGTCAAACCAGATAAGAAGTAGTTGATGCAACAAGGAGAGCAGCTAGAAACATAAATTGAGGATCATCCTCCTCATCCATCGTAAGAAGATGCAAGAAATGACTTGATTCAAAAGCTCAATAAATTATCCACTAAAGAAGAAACAGATTGGAGGCTTAGATCCCAAATGGTTTGGCTAAGAAAGGAGGATAGAAACACCAAATATTTTCATCTGAAAACCATGCAACGCTGCCAAAGGAACATAATCAAGGAGATAGAGCATGAAGGAACCACTTATACAGATAATGAGAAAATTAAGGAACTTACCAATCAACTCTACTCTCCAAAAAAAATGGTAACCCACATTCCCAAGGAATATTGTTGCAGAATATACCAAAAATATTAAGTTTGGAAGAAAAATAGGATCTCAGTCAGCGAATCACTATGGAGGAACTTAAGGAGATTATAACAACTCTACCAAAGGACAAAGCTCCCGGACCTGATGGATTCACAAACAACTTTTACCATCAATACTTACACATCATTAAAGAATATTTGTTATGCATGATTGAAAATGTTAGGATGAAAGGTAAGCTTCTTGGAGCCATCAACTTCACCTTTCTAGCATTGATTCCTAAAGAAACAAATGCCACTACTTTCTATAGATTCAGACCAATTTCTCTATGTAACTCTTCCTATAAAATTATTACCAAACTATTGCCCAATAGAATAAAGAAGAAATTTAACAAACTAATATTCGAAGAGCAAGGAAGGTTCATTCCTAGAAAACAAATGTATGATAATATAATAATGGTGCACGAAGCCCTCCATAGTAGTAGAAAATTAAAAAAGAAACAAATTGTTATGAAACTTGATATGGCAAATGCCTTTGATCGAGTTAATATAAAATTTGTAGAACAGGTCCTACAAAAGTTTGGATTCCCACATCAGGTCATCAAGTGGATCGAAGCATGCATAAAATACCCATGGACATCCCCCTCAATAAATGGAGAACCAATAAATTTTCTTTCAGGATACAAGGGGAATTAGACAAGGGTGTCCACTATAACCATACCTTTACATCATTTTATCTGAGACTCTTGGAATATTAAGTAACCATATTCGAAGAGAAAGAAAAATAATAGGGATAGAGGCTACAACAGGATGCAAAGTTGTGATACATGCCCAATTTGCAGATGATATCATTCTTCTAGGTAAAGCCACCAAGAAAAATGTTAGACAATTCAAGCAATTATTAGATTGGTTCACACAAGCTATAGGGTTTCATATAAACATTCAAAAGAGTCAGTTCTATACACAAAATGTTGCAACAATAAGAGTCAAAATCTTTTGCATTATCCTAGGATTTTGATCTAGCACAGAAAAATACTTTAGATATCTAGGAGTTCCCATGAGCTTCCACCTCAAAGCCTCAGACTACTCAACTCCAACAGTGGACAAGATGGTTAGGAGGATACAAAGTTATAGTAATGGTTGGTTGTCTTGCAGGAAGGGCAATATTGAAGAAATTAGTGTTAGCTTCTCTTCTAGTCTACCAATTATTAGTATATCATGCTCCCAATTTTATTTTGCAAAAGGTATATGGAATCATATGCAACTTCTTATGGCAAGGAGGTAGGCAATCAGAAAGAAAAAAATTCCACTTGGTCAATGAGAAGATGGTCACCAAAAGTAAAATTCAAGGACTGAGAATTAGAAAAATGAAGATAGTTTCAAAAGCATTCGGAGCAAAACTTCTCTAGAATATGCTTAAACACAATCAAGCATGGAAGCGCATACTAGTCAACAAGTATATAAATAATCAAACAGGTATTCAAATGCTCAAACACTTAGACAAACTTCCTAGAGCCTCGTTGGTTTGGAAACATATAGTGGCTACAAAGAGCATAATAGAGGATAGAATTTCTTGGCTACCAGGAGATGGTAAGTCAATTAATCTATGGGAGGACCCAATCCTAGGAAATCCACCATTAAGAGAGAGAACTCAATCAAATTGTAGAATCAGTTGGAAAGCCAAAGAACACTCAAATTAGATTACTTGTTTTATTGGACCTCATAAAATCTGAACTGGATCTCCCCTCCCATTCCATCTCAGCTTCAAGGAGATTGGGATTATTTTAAGTACTACATGGCAAGCATTAGACATCTTCATCCCACGATGCCAAACAAACTTATTTGGGGTAGCATCAGCAGTAATGGGGAATACTCAGTGCATCTAGGAGTCCAACATCAGTATTGGGCTTACCAACAAAAAACTATTGATAGTTTGGAAAATAGAGAACCACCTAAACTGCAAGTATTTAGTTGGCTAGTCTCTCAAAATGAAATATTAACATGTGATAATTTGTAAAAAAGGAGTATAGTAGGGCCTCATGTTTGTTATAGGTGTAGGCAAAAAAGTGAAACAATTTTCCATCTTTTGTGTGAATGCCCAAAGGCAATTTCAATTTGGTTAGGAATAACCATAATTATTGGCACTTCCTACTCTGGAATGCCAACAATCAAAAAGAAAAAATTTCCACTTGGTCAATGAGAAGATGGTCACCAAAAGTAAAATTCAAGGACTGAGAATTAGAAAAATGAAGATAGTTTCAAAAACATTGGGAGCAAAACTTCTCTAGAACATGCTTAAACACAATCGAGCATGGAAGCACATACTAGTCAACAAGTATGTAAATAATCAAATAGTTATTCAAATGCTCAAACACTTAGACAAACTTCCCAGAGCCTAGTTGGTTTGGAAACATATAGTGGCTACAAAGAGCATAATAGAGGTTAGAATTTATTGGCTATAGGGAGATGGTAAGTCAATTAATCTATGGGAGGACCCAATCCTAGGAAATCCACCATTAAGAGAGAGAACTCAATCAAATTGTAGAATCAGTTGGCAAGCCAAAGAACACTCAAATTAGATTACTTGTTTTATTGGACCTCATAAAATTTGAACTGGATCTCCCCTCCCATTCCATCTCAACTTCAAGGAGATTGGGATTATTTTAAGTACCACATGGCAAGCATTAGACCTCTTCATCCCACGATGCCAAACAAACTTATTTGGGGTAGCATCAGCAGTAATGGGGAATACTCAGTGCATCTAGGAGTCCAACATCAATATTGGGCTTGCCAACAAAAAACTATTGATAGTGTGGAAAATAGAGCACCACCTAAACTGCAAGTATTTAGTTGGCTAGTCTCTCAAAATGAAATATTAACATGTGATAATTTGTAAAAAAGGAGTATAGCAGGGCCTCATGTTTGTTATAGGTGTAGGCAAAAAAGTGAAACAATTTTCCATCTTTTGTGTGAATGCCCAAAGGCAATTTCAATTTGGTTAGGAATAACCATAATTATTGGCACTTCCTACTCTGGAATGCCAACAATCAAAAATAAAAAATTTCCACTTGGTCAATGAGAAGATGGTCACCAAAAGTAAAATTCAAGGACTGAGAATTAGAAAAATGAAGATAGTTTCAAAAACATTGGGAGCAAAACTTCTCTAGAACATGCTTAAACACAATCGAGCATGGAAGCACATACTAGTCAACAAATATGTAAATAATCAAATAGTTATTCAAATGCTCAAACACTTAGACAAACTTCCCAGAGCCTAGTTGGTTTGGAAACATATAGTGGCTACAAAGAGCATAATAGAGGTTAGAATTTATTGGCTATCGGGAGATGGTAAGTCAATTAATCTATGGGAGGACCCAATCCTAGGAAATCCACCATTAAGAGAGAGAACTCAATCAAATTGTAGAATCAGTTAGAAAGCCAAAGAACACTCAAATTAGATTACTTGTTTTATTGGACCTCGTAAAATCTGAACTGGATATCCCCTCCCATTCCATCTCAGCTTCAAGGAGATTGGGATTATTTTAAGTACTACATGGCAAGCATTAGACCTCTTCATCCCACGATGCCAAACAAAATTATTTGGGGTAGCATCAGCAGTAATGGGGAATACTCAGTGCATCTAGGAGTCCAACATCAGTATTGGGCTTGCCAACAAAAAACTATTGATAGTGTGGAAAATAGAGCACCACCTAAACTGCAAGTATTTAGTTGGCTAGTCTCTCAAAATGAAATATTAACATGTGATAATTTGTAAAAAAGGAGTATAGCAGGGCCTCATGTTTGTTATAGGTGTAGGCAAAAAAGTGAAACAATTTTCCATCTTTTGTGTGAATGCCCAAAGGCAATTTCAATTTGGTTAGGAATAACCATAATTATTGGCACTTCCTACTCTGGAATGCCAACAATCAAAAAGAAAAAATTTCCACTTGGTCAATGAGAAGATGGTCACCAAAAGTAAAATTCAAGGACTAAGAATTAGAAAAATGAAGATAGTTTCAAAAACATTGGGAGAAAAACTTCTCTAGAACATGCTTAAACACAATCGAGCATGGAAGCACATACTAGTCAACAAGTATGTAAATAATCAAATAGTTATTCAAATGCTCAAACACTTAGACAAACTTCCCAGAGCCTAGTTGGTTTGGAAACATATAGTGGCTACAAAGAGCATAATAGAGGATAGAATTTATTGGCTATCGGGAGATGGTAAGTCAATTAATCTATGGGAGGACCCAATCCTAGAAAATCCACCATTAAGAGAGAGAACTCCAATCGAATTGTAGAATCACTTGGAAAGCCAAAGAATACTCAAATTAGATGACTTGTTTTATTGGACCTCATAAAATTTGAATTGGATTTCCCCTCCCATTCCATATCAGCTTCAAGGAGATTGGGATTATTTTAAGTACCACATGGAGAGCATTAGACCTCTTCATACCATGATGCCAAAAAAACTTATTTGGGGTAGCATCAGCAGTAATGGGGAATTCTCAGTGGATCTAGGAGTCCAACATCAGTAGATTGGGCCTGCCAACAAAAAACTATTGATAGTGTGTAAAAATAGAGCACCACCTAAACTGCAAGTATTTAGTTGGCTAGTCTCTCAAAATGAAATATTAACAGGTGATAATTTGCAAAAAATGAGTATAGCAGGGCCTCATTTTTTTATAGGTGCAGGCAAAAAAGTGAAACAATTTTCCATCTTTTGTCTGAATGCCCAAAGGCAATTTCAATTTGGTTAGGAATAACCAGAATTATTGGCACTTCCTACTCTAGAAGGTTAACCATGGACACATGTTTTACCAAGTGGAACAAAAAATATAAAGGTAAACTGGTAGGTAAACCCCTCCTAATATATGTGGACCTCTATACCATATTTTTTCATCTGGCACATCTAGTTGGACAAAAACCAAAGGATTTTTAAGGCAAAGGTAAGGACAACAAAACTCTAATACAAAGGATAAAAAAAAGAATTAGTCCTAAACATCAAATCTAGATTTTGTCAACAACAATATGAAGAAAATTTGTCACCCACAGAAAGAAGAATGATCTACCAACTTAATCTCCAAGCCTTCTTGACACAGGGAGGCTGTAGAGCAAATAATTATTTGCTTAACATATATTTTTTGGCACTCTTCTTTGATGGTGCCTCCAAGTCCAACCCTGGTCAAGCAACGAAAATGGGACTAATTCTTACAGGACCCCGTGAGATCCTGCTCAAATACATGATCAACTTGGAAACAACATCTAACAATGTGGCAAAGGCTATTGAATGTGAAATCGGCTTAAAATTGGTGGTGAAGCAAGGAATCACTTAGTTCATAGTTTACAGGGATTCTAAACCGATAATAACAACTCTTGCCAAAAATAAATATTTTAGATCTTTACAACTAAATATTATTCAAGACAATATTAGACAACTAGGTAGGATAATTGGTAAAATATCCTATCAACATGTAAGGCGAGAATTCAACAAAGAGGCTAACACACTAGCGAATCAGGCTATAAATATAGCCCTTGGTTATTGCCACCAAATCATTAAGAAGCAGAAGGGCAAGGGTGGTATGTGAGGATGATGAGAACTCCAATAATAAGGTCTTTTTTTATCTTCATGTTCTATTTTTTAGAATGCTCTGTTCAATTTGATCTCTCTAATTAGAGAGTTTTGTACCTTTTGTTAAGTTAATAACTAAAAATAACCTACTTATAACTCCTAAATAATTAAATCATCAAATTATCAAATTAACCTTATAAATCCCAAATATTTAATGAAATAGGCACTTAATATATGTGAATGGTATAAAGGTTAATGAATTACTTTTATGCTAAGCGCATCACACACAAATCAATGTCAAGTCAACGATTATTATCTAAACACAATGTTTTCGTCAAACGTCCAAATATAACCCAATTTTGTAACGCCTAAGGTCAACTAAAAAAATACGTTACTCTGGCACACACTTCTCTTTATCAGGGAGTCCTTGAATGTTTCCATAATGCAATGTTTCACTATCTCCTTGTGCACTTCGCAACAAGTAGAACAATTTATCTATGGTACTCTCACACACAACAATTTTCCTTTTGTGTTCTTTCCCTTCAACATAATGACATAACACAAAATGATTTCTCTTCAACAATGCAACAAGCAATCTCATGCGTAGGAATTTATCCTTCATTTGAAATTAGCACTTCAATTGTAATGCAAGAAGTGAGAACTTTACAACAATGTCCAGATGTCCAAATTCATCCACCTTTATAGTTTTAATGTAGTAAATTCAAATGGCCTCCTGGAATCTTCATTTGTTATGTCTATCTAAGCAACACATTTTTTTGATGTCTAGACAATCTCCTTCAATATGTCAATCTTCTTCTCTTCATAATATCTTCCTCCAAATATAATTTGGACCACTAGTCCACTATTCCAATCTCTCCTCGATATAATTTAGACCAATAGTCCTTTCCTCATATAACTTCAGCTTGGACCACTAGTCCTTTCCACTTGGAACTTCAACTCAGACCACCAGTCCTTCCTTGTTGCTAAGTGGATTTGATACCATCGTTAGCATTTTAATGCAAATGTTTTTAAGTTAATTAATACCAATATAAATCAATCAATCAATATAAATCCATCCATCAAATGAACATCAATATTCCATAAAAACACATTGAAAATATTTTTGCAAAAACTCAAGCAATACCTATAATAAAGCTTATACAAGATACAATTTACAAAGCTTTGTCTCTAATATAAATATACATGAGATGTTTCACCTTACATTTGATCTCCTCAAACTCATGGGATAACTTGACTCTTCATATGCCTTTCATAAAATAAGTCCCACATAATATATAAAGATAAAGTATCTCATGATTGCATATAACTCCTACTTCTAAACTAGACACACACAAAGACTCTTCACTTTATAACTAGACACTTCACATACTTAAATACATGACACTTGCACACTCCTACAAACTTGGCACATACTTTATACATAAAATTAAACTCACACCCTAAACTAAATATTTACAATGAGACCAAATATTGTAATACCTTCAATAGGAACTTACATTGTTAACTCTATGTTTTTAAGAACCATTGTATCATACTTGATCATCTCATCCTTGATAGGAGGTCCAAGGTTTTAAGAACCATTATACAACACTAGTAGGCTTAATAGTGAATACTTTAGAACTCCAAATAGGAGATCCAAGGTTTGAATCCCACAACGGTGAACCATGCTTCGATAACCAGAGTATGGTTGAATAACCATATATTGGTTAAACATCCTTCATGAGGATAATCCCATATGGTTTATGGCCTCATGGACATTACAAGCTACTTTAACTTTTGATAATCTCTTATGGTGTAATATCTACTCCCTATATAGAACATGTTATATAATCACTCATCCACTTATCTCCAACTTGGGCATCCATACGTCCAACTAGGACATCTTTTGTATTATGGTTGTTATGAATAGTTGAAATGGATCGCACATAACCCAAGGTTGATTTTATTATAATATTATATTCTATTAATGAGTGGGATAAGGGTTTAGGAGTCAAATTTCCAAAGTATAATTAGAGGATGGGTATATAAAGAAAGGATATTGTAATTACCATCATCATTTATATCAAGTATTATCTTGTAATAATATTTCCTCGCATTGTGACCTCTCATTTTAAGAGATATTGTAGATTTTTTTCAATGACTTTACATAGGTTTTTATGAGGGGTCTTGGGCCCCTCATACTGAGTGGGATTTAAACCTTGGACCTCTCAAAGAGAGGGCAAAGCCCTTACCACTGCAAAAAACTTGCAGCTTAGGAGATCTTGTAGACTTATTCCTTTCTTAAGGACTATTATTGGTGTTACCTTTCTTAATGGTATTATCCATCTTTGTCTCACTATGTGGATTGGTATTGTGGATAATTATTTGTGGTTGAACGATTTATTTTTTTTGGTAATTATTATAATAGATTAACAGTGGGTTTTTATAGAGGATCCCAAAACCTTATATACAAAATCAGCCTTGCTAAATAGTGCTTCATGCCTCTTGGCTGGAAGAATAAACCTGTATGCAAAAAAAAAAAAAAAAAAAAGCTGATAATTGCCCGAGGGCTACAAGTAAGGCATTTTTGCCTGATTATCCTGGAAACCATGGCCATTATAACTGGGAAAACAAAAACTAGCCGGAGAAGCTGGACCATCGGAAATCAGAAGACAACCAAGAAAACTACAAAAAATTCTCCCATACCTGGGAAATGACTTTCCACATTTCTGCTTTCCCGGAGGCAGAATTCGAAGCATACATGTTGGATAGGATCCAAGAAAAATGACTGGACTAAAACAAACCATTGAAAATCCTGTTGGAAAATTTTGCCCTGGCCCAAATGGCCACTCGTTTAGTCTTCTCACATCCAGGATTTCATCCGTACGGTTTGAGGTTCTTCTTACTTCCCTTTCCCTGCTGGAAGGGAGGTTTTGGGATAAGCGCGTCACCCATCAGAGAATCGGAGTCATCCTGAAACAGCAACCGTTGGGTTCCATTTGCAACATCAGCCGCAGTTTCTTTGTCTCTCTTTTCCTTGTTGGGGGGACGGCCCTGCTTCCTTTCACTACCAAAATCCACCCCTCGCTTTTGACTCCTTGTAATTCGAGGGCTAATATTACCAGGCTGGTAACCTCTTCTTCCCAGCAGGTAGTCTTCCAATATCTTTTGTGCCTCGGGAGAGTTTCGGTCATAAATTTTGGGTGAATCTGCCTGTGTGGTGATAAGGGGGGGGCCTGTTCCTTTTCCTCATGTGGTCCTAGTTGGGGGCGCCCACCACACTGCTCGGAGTCCGGATGGGTGGTGATTTCCTCTTCTGGTAAGGAGGATTCGAGATGGTCCCTGGATGGACTTGGAGATTCATGGCCTTTCGCAAAAGGGTGCTTCATCTGACCTTCACCGTGCTCCAGAGGGTTGCAGGGATCCCGCTCCTTCTTCCTCGGCTTTTGGAGAGGACAATTGGACTGAAGATGCCCTTGAGAACTACACTGAGGGCAGAAAGCTGGCCTGTTCTCATAAACAATAGCTTGCTTGTGTAGAAAAGTACCCCCAGACCGTAGAGTAATGGAGGATGGGAGGTCCGTCTCCAAGTCCGCCAAAACACAGAATCGGGCTTGGACAAATCTAGTTCGAGCTCTGGTGGGAGGGTCTAAAGTGATCATCTCCCCGATGGACCGAGCAATACCTATGATTACATTTTCATGCCAGCAGAAAAGGGGAAGACACGGGAGCCTAACCCATATTGGAGCAATGTTGATATTCCGGGTATCGGGGTTAAAGTCCAAACCCCACTTCCTTAGAAAGAGACTCCTACGGCCCAAGAACCAAGGCCCTCCGGCCAGGATTTTATAGTAGTCCTCCTTGTTGCTCAGCCTAATCGCGAAAAAACCTCGGGTTAGGGCAGCCAGCTCTAAGTGACCAGAGGTCCGCCATTTTCTAGACGCCCACTTGCGAATGGTCTCCATGTCGGGACGACCACCAATAAACTTATCGATGAGGGTAAATTTTTCAAAATCCACAAAGCTTGAGAGAATTTTCGTCGGGATGTCCAACTCGTCCTCGAACGAAAATAACTCCTTGGAGAAGAGCCCGCTTAAGGTTTCAGAGGCCACTGCCAAAGCATATGACTTCCGAGGTCCATCTCCCCGTTTGTCTGGCGGATCCTTGCCGCGACTTGGCAAGGACTCCTCGGCGTCCCCAGACTCTGTTTGCCCTCCCTCCACTCTGTCGAGCCCCTGGTTCGACCTGCCGACGCTCCCGTGCTCTCCCAGAACAGCCTTCTCGCCCACTGTCATCCCCACCCTCCCAAGAAACCCTAATTTCATCGCTCCCTATATCCGAAATCCATAGACCATCATTAGATATTTGTTTTTAAGTTATATTGAATTATACAATTTTATGGTTGAACGATTTATTATTTCAATATATAGTGAATGATTTATGTTAACGAGAATAAAGTTTTGTAACGCTTACACTCACTGTATAACATATTTATAATTAGGCATATATAATTTAGTAAATATTGAACCTTAACCTTAATATCTATAGCAAAAGTTAACATATATAATCAATTAAATTCATACCATTTAATTTATTTATAATTTTCATTTATCATCATATATTTATTAATGGTTATACGAGACTAAAATAAGTCCCATACATGATGACTACTTTATGGTATTACAATAAATTCGTTATATATACAACTTAAATGTGCTTCTTAAGTCCCTATTGAGACATTGCAATGGTATGTTGTTGGACTCTCATCTAGGATACCCAAGTTCAAATCACGAGGAGGGTGGTCCCTATTGTGCTCCCAGGGAGGTTGGACCTAGTTGTACTTCACCTTCTACTTAAAAAAAAATATCTGTAAAATTCATGGAATTTAACCCTTGAACTAATATCATTTGTTTTATTTATTTTAATGTTACTACTCTTCATTTATGTTTGTTTTATTTGAAAAAATGAAAAAATATACTAGAACAATAATATTTACGAGTTGGGACGAGACTCCTCCCAACCTTAGCTAGCAAGAGCACCTATTTCCTCTTTTTAACTTTCCAAAAAACTTCCATAACTTTAAATCCCAATATCCTAAGAAGTAACCACTTTTTTTTTTTGGTAATTATTATAATAGATTAACAGTGGGTTTTTATAGAGGATCCCAAAACCTTATATACAAAATTAGCCTTGCTAAATGGTGCTTCGTGCCTCTTGGCTGGATGAATAAACCTGTATGCAGAAAAAACAAAAAGCTGCTAATTGCCCGAGGGCTACAAGGAGGCATTTTTGCCTGATTATCCTGGAAACTATGGCCAATATAAAAACAGGACCATTGAAAAGCAGAAAAAGACAGCCAAGAAAACTACAAAAAATCTCCCTTATCAGGGAAATAACTTTCCACATTTCTACTTTCTCCGAGGCAGAATTCGAAGTAAACACGATGAATAGGATCCAAGAAAAAATGATGGCTTGGGACTGAAACAAAAAGTTGAAAGTCCTGCTGGAAGATGAAAAGAAGTTGCCCTCAACACTCTCTAGGTCCCAAAGAACCATGAGCCCGCTCGTCGTTCCCACCGCAGGTTCTCACATCCAGGATGACTTTCATCTGTACGGTTTGAGGTTCTTCCTACCTCCCTTTCCCTGCTGGAGGGGAGGTTTTGGGATAAGCGCGTCACCCATCAAAGAATCAGAGTCATCCTGAAACAACAACCGTTGGGTGCCATTTGCGACATCAGCCGCAGTTTCCTTGTCTCTCTTTTCCTTGTTGGGGGGACGGCCCTACTTCCTATTACCACCAAAATCCACCCCTTGCGTTCGACTCCTCGTAATTCGAGGGCTAATATTACTAGGCTGGTAACCTCTTCTTCCCAGTAGGTAATCTTCCAATATCTTTTGTGCCTCGGGAGAGTGCCGGTCAAAAATTTTGGGCGAATCTTCCAGTGTGGTGATAAGGGGGGGCCTGTTCCTTTTCCCCCTGTGGTCCTAGTTGGGAGCGTCCACCGCATAGCTCGGAGTCCGGTTGAATGGTGATTTCCTCATCTGGTAAGGAGGATTCGAGATCGTCTTTGGTCTTTCGCAACAGGGTGCTTCGTCTAACCTTCACCATGCTCTAGAGGGTTGCAAGGATCACGCTTCTTCTTCCCCGGCTTTTAAAGAGGACAATTGGACTGAAGATGCCCTTGAGAACTACACTGGGGGCAGAAAGCTGGTATGTTCTCATAAACAATAGCTTGCTTGTGTAGAAAAGAACCCTCAGACCACAGAGTAATGGAGGAAGGGAGGTCCGTCTCCAAGTCCGCCAAAACACAGAACCGAGCTTGGACAAATCTTGTTCGAGCCCTGGTGGGAGGGTCTATAGTGACCAACTCCCCGATGGATCGAGCAATTCCTCTGATTACATTTTCATGCCAGCCAAAAAGGGGGAGACTCGGGAGCCTAACCCATATTGGAGCAATGTTGATATTCTGGGTATCGGGGTTAAAGTCCAAACCCCACTTCCTTAGAAAGAGACTCCTACGGCCCAAGAACCAAGGCCCTCCAGCCAGGATTTTACAGTAGTCCTCCCTGTTGCTCAGTCTAATCGCAAAAAAGCCTTGGGTTAGGGCAGCCAGCTCCAAGTGACCAGAGGTCCGCCATTTTCCAGACGCCCACTTGCGGATGGTCTCCATGTTGGGACGACCACCAATAAACTTATTGATGAGGGTAAATTTTTTGAATTCCACAAAGCTTGAGAGAATTTCCGTCGGGATGTCCAACTCATTCCCGGACGGAAATAGCTCCTTGGTGGAGAGCCCACTTAGGGTTTTAGAAGCCGCTGCCAGAGCATACGACTTTCGAGGTCCATCTCCCCATTTTTCTGGTGGATCCTCGGCATCCCCAGACTCTGCTTGCCCTCCCTCCACCCTGTCGTGCCCCTGGTTTGACCTGCTGGCACTCCCATGCTCTCCCAAACTAGCCTTCCCGCCCATCGTCATCCCTCCACCTCCGAAAAAACCCTTCTGCATCGTCAAAACCCTAAAAACTCACCTAATAACTAACCACTTTGATTACAACACTAAAAGAAGATATACATTAGAGCCAAATATCCTAAACCATATGTCTGGATTGACTGTCCAAATAGGCCAAATGCTGGATTTGCTAAACAACCTACTCAATCCCCTCGTCCTCAGTATCCATGGCACTATACCACTGAACCCCTACTTCCTTGTTGATATCCATCTTATACAAGAAGTCTATCACTGTATTTAGAGTTCTACCCACATAAATTGGGATCACATAATCTAATTTCCTTTGCAACTCCTTAATTTGGGTGACAATAATCCTCGACCTCCACGTCTCCAAAGAAGAATTCCTCATGCAATTTGGAGCTCCTACCATGATTTAAAAATTTGATTTTATGATTATACTCGTATAACCTTGTATTACCACCTAGGTAGAAGTATTTTTGATAGTTAAGAATTTTTATTTATTGTTCATGGTCTTGCCCAGGAATTGCAATTCCCAATAGAGCATTGTTCGAACATTATTTTTGTAGACCACTCCAATTCAGCTCTATCTGAATTGTTTTTTGTAGCTCCATCAATATTAATTTTAATCTAACCTTTTACGAATGTTTTCCAACTAGCTTTGTCCTATCCCTCTTCTACTTCAACTTCTTTCTCCATCGTCCCTATATCATCCCGATTTTCCTCTTTAGCATACATTGCCATAGTTTTTGTGACTTTGCTCAAAATGACCTATTAAACGTCATCCAAGGATGAAAATTTTTCTCTAAAAATTTAGCCATTTCTCTCTAGCCATAATTTCCACCAAATAAAGTTTAATATAGGCTTTCACCCAATAGGAAGAGCTTTAGATTTAAATTTGCCCCTCTTCCATCTTTCTCAAATATTAATCTAGTTCAAATCATTGTTGGCTCAGATTTTATAAGCTAAAAACAAAGTCTCCTAGATTTGGCCCATGAATGGACACTCAAACATCAAGTGGTCAGATGTTTCCTCACTTTTGTAGCATAAAACACACTAGGACAAGCCAACAATTCCCTTATGTTATCAAAGGTAAAAATTCCATTATGCATGAACTTCCAGACACAAAAGTTTACTTTTGGTCAACCCTTGGACTTTCAAATCATTCTCCAATCCTCAACTTAAAATGCATGAGGAGGAGACTTTGCAAGGATATTTTCATATCCATCCTTCACCATGTAGACTGTAAGGATCCCATAGCCCCAAGTTAATCCATCCTCCTCATCCCTACCTAGGAGAAATATTTCTGCCAAGATTTTAGTCATGATAGGTGCCAATTCTAAAGGGATTGGAATTGGTCACTCGTCCAACTTCTTAAGTTGTTTAAGCGTATAATCTCTCAGTTGGTGGGTGTTGAAATAACTTTCAATCTTAATACAAATATTGCTTTCCATGGTTGTTTTACCAGCTACAATTATGGTAATTCAATAATGATAGATGGAAATTGATCCCATGAATTTGTCTAAAATTGTGCCTTCTCCCCTCTCCCCACTTTCGAAAATAATTCATCTTTCACTTCTTGAGATCCTAGCTTTAGTGCCTACCACACCATGGACCCATTACCATGTAATGTCCCCATTTTCAGTGACTTGGAGGTAATGACCCTGATGACCTATTTTGTGTCCTTGTAGGTCATGTAGAGTGGTTAAGGGACTCATCGCCATGGAGAAAATATCTTTGTTCGAGCTCCAGCATGGTCTACTGCAGTTGATTGGCCATTTTTGGATCATGGGTGATATTTTTGGCCTTAGATGATTTATTTTCCTTTATGCATATATATATATATATATATATATATATATATATATATATATATATATATATATATATATATATATATATATATATATATATATATATAAAATTTTATAAAGGGAAATTATAATTAAAAATTATAATGAAGCCTTGTTGTTTTAAAACAACATTAAGTTTACTAGGTTGGGGGACCAAGGAGGCATCCCCTTCCTTGGAGGCTTCTAGAAGTTGATTGAAACAAGCATAAATAAGAGTGATGTGAGTTCATTTGGGAGGAGGAAAGATATTTGTTTGTTTGGGTGATCTTTTTCTGAGGGCATTGCAAAAATGTGCAGTGTTGGAGCTTGTGGGGAGTCAACCTCCATGAGAACATTGGTTTTGTATGTGCAATACCATACCTAGCCAATTAGAGGAGTTGCTACAACGGGTAACTCATTGTGCTTCAGAGTTTATTTCAGCTTAGGGTTTGTGGATTGTTGAAGGTCATCTTTGGGCAAATCAGAGACATGGGTTTTATTGCTCAGCTTTAGCCATTCAGGAAATCATATTTACATTAAGGATTGGAGCTCATTTAGAAGTACTTTGATGTGTTCATCGATGACTGGTTATTTCATATCAAACCTACATGTTTATTCGTAGTTACAGATTAGAATCTTATTTCGTTGTGGGTATTGGTTCATTGCATTGGTCTTGAGACATCGATCATTTCAAGTATTTAATTGTAATTTTTGACAAAAGGAATGAATTTCTAGGAAAGGTCGAACCTTCCAGTTGGGTGCCCTTCCTTGGAACCCACGACTTAGGGTTGATGGTGCTATTTTGGGTGAATATTGAAGGAAAAAACAATTAAGGCTGACAAAAACAATTAAGGATGACAAAAACAGTTAAGGCTGATATTAATTTAAGGCTGACATTTTGGGGTTTATTGCTGGGGGGGGCTGACATTAAGTTAAGGCTGACATTTTGGGTGGTATTGTTGGGGGCTGACATTGAGTTAAGGCAGTCTAAATGACATCATTTTTTGATCAGTATTTGTCATTGAGAGGCAAACAAGGGTTTGCCAAAATCTGAAGACAACTGGATTGACAAACGGAGCACCTGGGTTCAATTATTTTGATCATCATTGAGGATTCACACTTGGTGCTTCATCCGTTTACAAAGGTATTTACATTGTTGTTGATTTTAATGTATCTAGGGTTTGAACATTCTGAAGTTGTGCCCTAGTTTGAAAATAAAATTGAAATTAAGTTGCAAATTTTGGATGTTTATTTCTGCAATAATTGTGCAAATTGAAATATATTTTAATTCAGCAAATTTAAATAAATTGGGAAAAATTTGAGAAAAAATCACAGAAGGGGGTGGCCATTATATACTATTTATAGGGAAACGAATCACCTTATTTGGATTCATTTATCCTAAATATTTACTAATTAAAACTCAACTGAATACAAAAGTTGGTTGGTAGATCCACCTCCAATAAAGCTTTCCAGCCAAAGCTTTATTATTTAGCTCCAATCTCCTCGGTCCCAAGCCTCCCTTCACCTTGGACTGGATGAGTTTCTCGTATCCTACTAACACCCATTTCCTCTCTTCTTTTGCTCTTCACCATAAAAAAAAATTGGCCATCTTGTCCAACTCCTTTTATATGGTATGTGGGGCAACAATGATAAAAAAATTGTAGATTGGTTTGTCCTAAATGACTAACTACAAAAAAGTTAATCTACCCCCAAAGGTTAACCATTTGTGAGACCAATGGTTAATTATTTATTTGATACAATCTAAAATATTCCTTTAGACAACTATATTTAGTTTTTATTTAAATGTAGAGGGACCCCAAAATAGATCACTATTAGAGAAGTCCTTGTAATTTTCAAGATCTCTAGAATTCTGTCCTAAAGCCTTAGGTCAAGATTGAAGAAGACCACTTTGGATTTCTTATCGTTGATGACTTGGTTTGTGGCCCTAAGATAAAAATTTAGAGTATCTCTAGTCATTATTGCTTCCTTAAGGTTGAACACTACCATTAATCCTATGTCATCCATAAATTATAGGTGAGTCAAAACCTCATTAGCCATCTTGATACTTGTGAGCAAACCCTGTTGTCTTCTCCTCAAGATAAGTTTGCCCAAGCCTTCAACCTATATGAGAAAAAGATAAGTGGGACACAAATCTCCCTAATGAAGGCCTCTAGTGGCTCCAAATGGTTGCGAGGGAATACCACTAATTAACATTGAGTATGTCAAAGTAGAGATGCAACTCATGATCCACTCTATCCAATCCTAAGAGAAGTCGAAGGTTGTTATCTTCCTTGAGAAGAAGCTCCACTCCACCTTATCATAAGCCTTTGACGTATCCAATTTTATAAACATTCCTCTATTGCAAGATTTTTGCATTTAGTGGATTGCCTCCTAAGCTAGAATCACACCTTCCAAGATCTTCCTGCCATCTATAAAACCCCTTTGTTTTGAGAAGATAATATTGTCTAGGAGAGGTTTTAGCCACTCAACCATTACCTTTGTGATTATTTTGTAAATGAAATTGCACTAAAATAATAGGTCTATAATATGAAATATGCACCCCCTCCCCTTTTGAAATCAAGGCAATGAATGTTTGATTTAATACTTTAAGCATTATTTTACTGCCCTTGGACTCCTCTATGACAACCATTACATCCTTCTCCAAGTTATCCCAAAAGGTTTGAAAAAACTAGATTGGGAAGTCGTTTGCAATTGGCGTTTCTATTGTACTCATTCCAAAGACTACCTCCTTTAGCTCCTCTTTATCAATGGGTTTAAGTAGGACTTGGTTTTGTTTTTCGAAGATGATAGAAGGAATGACAACAATAACTTCTTTTTGAGCCTCTTTGTCCTACGCAAAATATTTCTTAAACAATTTAGCAAAACAATCCATTGAATATGAATGCATGTCTGGGATTGTATCAAAGGAGAGTCCATTTTCATCTTAAATAACTTCCAACTTATTCATATGTCTCCTAGCACAAGTGGCCTGATGAGCAAATTTAGAGTTTATATTCCCTTCCAGTAACCAAGTAGTTCTTACTCTCTATTTCCATTAGATCTCCTATTGGTTGTCAATGTCCTCTACTACTTTATGCAACTCATCATCCTCTTATTTGAGCTACTTTGTAATTGTTCCCTCCCTAAAGAGTTTTTGCACCTCATCCCATATGGCCACCAATGGAGCTCTTTGGACCTGGAAGTTTGACTTGTTATATCACCTCTATCATTTTAGTTGATCCATGACATATTGAAGTTGCTTATGGAAGGTAAACATTATTGTCCCATATTTCAGGCATCCCTCTTGTCACCATTGTAGGATTTTCTTTCAAAGTTCTTCCTTTTGTAACCAAAAGTTTTCAAATTTGAACGATTTTCAATGTTGCCTTGTCTTGATCCCCCATCCAATAAAATGAGAAAGTAATATGAGATCGAACCCTTCAAAATCTTCAATTTCATATTCCATTTCATAAATGCATCCTTAGAAACTAGAAAACAATCTAACTTCACCTTTCTGCTACGTGGCTCCCTCCTCTTGTTACTCCAAGTATAGTTGGTTGCAGGGCATTTAATATCCACCAAATGTAATGCATGGGCCTCGACAATCATGAGTTGATCCCCTGAGACTAAAAATAGAGTTCACCTTTCTTCATATCTAGATGATTGTTTAGATTAAAATCCCCAATGACAATGCAATTTAGCTCCTCCCTCAAGACTCTCATATTATGCATTGCTCTCCATTAACGAATTTGTTTATCTAGGTTTTGAGCCCCCGTAGAAATTTGTGATTAAAATCTACTCAACTATCACACTGTTCCTACAATAGAGGACACCTCTCCAAGCTATATGCTCTATGCTCTATTGTATAATCATTGGTTACCTTGAGACGAGTGAGAGTCTATTGTCCTCACCAATCTCTTAGTGACTAGTTTGTCCCCTTGGGATGCTATCAATTTCTTGTTTGATTTTCTACCCCCTTGAGAGTTGTTATTCGTTGATCTCTTCACCACCTGACTGATCCCCAAAGTTAGCTTCTCTTTGTTCTTTTCTGCCACACCCATGATTGCATAGCTTACTACTGATCACTCATGGTTATGCACTATTAATGCCCCTACCATCTTTGGCTATGGTAAGTCATTGCCCTCTATTACCTGCTCTATGATAGGAGTTGAAAGAAGGTCCTAAACATGAGTGTTACTATTTTCATTATTCACAATCACTCCTTCCATAAGTTTTTCTTCTTCGTGTTCCACTAGTGTCTTGAATATCTCATACCTATTTGAGGGGTTGGATTAAGTTTGCTCCTTGCCATCTTTTTTCTTCTGCTTATTTTGGGTTGTTCAAAATTATCTCCCTTTGCTTCTCCTCCTTAAGAAGTGTTGGTTGCTCCTTTAGTGATTATAGACTTATTCTTCTTAGGGGGATCCAATGTTTCCAAAGGGGCCTCCATTATCATGATCATAGTGTTTGGGTAGGACTAAGGACAAATACCCATATTTATGGCAAAATCTACACTTGAAGGGCAATGCCTCAAAATCTAGTTGCTAAATCTAACATAGTCCTTCAAGTTCAAGTTCCACCTATGTTGGAAGAGACTGCCCAAGATCCATTCCAACACATAATCTAGCATAGACGGTCATGTTTCCTTCTATTCTGTCTATAGAGACACCCAAATACAAGGAATACTCACCAAGAGGCTCCTAGTTCTGCCAAATTTACAAATGTAAGAAGTTCAAGGTTGGATGAGTACCCATGAATTTGCAGATCAAGTAATGATTGACTTTATAAGTATCATTTCTTCTACTATACCCATCCCAATGAGGATCTTTGGTCTTGATTCAAATTATTGTAAACATCCATTTACTCTTTGAGGTGCTTCCATGCTGATTGATATTTTTCTAATAATCGTAAAGAGCATTTTTAGTGTTGTTTTTCATGGTTCTTCACTATCTGTTTGAGGTTTCTTCTTCAATAAACCTACAAACAAACTTTGTCTATCTAAAAGGAGATATAGAAATGCCCTCATTGGGCCCTCCTCAAACAACATTCTCATTTAGGGTTTTCTGTTCAACCTCAGATAAAATACCTAAACCTTTCATTACAAAACAATTTAAAGGTGTTACTGATTCCCCTTTGCAACAAAAATAAAAATACAAATTCAATTTTCATTTTCAATAATATCTTACAAATATTAAAGAACAAAAATTCAATTTTCATTATCTCTTAAATAATTTCAAAAACTTACAAATTATTATTATTATTTTGGTTAAAGTTTTTATTTTAATTTTTTCGGTTACATAGAAGAGTTAGTCACAACCACACAATTTTTAGTAATTGACAAGTGCATGGTTCAAACCACAAGGGCTGCTTCCACTAAATATATTCTGCTTCGTTATTGTTGACCCGACATGAAGAGGACCACCGATCGCTCGAGATTCGTACCGTCATCGTCGGTCTGGCACGTACTTAGAGGATTCAAATCAAACTATTACCTTTACAAACATGCTGCCCTCAAGGTTTGAACCTAGGTGTCTTCTTAGAAAATGCCTGGCCAAACAAGCACTTACCAATCCACCTAACCCTCAGGAGTGAAGGACTTATGGTAGCCAATGTGATTTGGACCGAAGTTGAATAAACCCACGGTATAAATTACAGACCTCAACTGGTAGCCTCATACCAACTTGACTAGTCACTCACCCTTAAAAGGACTTATGGCACCAACTTGACTAGTCACTCACCCTTAAAAGGACTTATGGTAGCCAGTGTGATTTGAACCGGAGTTGAATGGACCCTCCATAAAGATCAAGGACCTCAACAAACATCAATTGATAACCTCACACCAAATCAACTACTCAATACAAAGTGTAATTGAAGGTACGACCCTCCCCAAATTTATTTAAAAAATAACCCATAGTTATACCAACTAAAATATTTTATAAAAAGATATAACATACTTTATTTTATTAAATTGACAACCTTTTTCCCCTCTGCCTGGACCAATTGAAAATCTGGATGCAAAATAGTATCCCAAAATATCTATCCTTCAAAAAACTTAAAAAAAAACAAAACTTTAACAAATATTCTATACAGATTTATAAAAGCAAAAGAATGAAAATACAGAGTGGGTAATATCGCGCCAGGTTATGTTAAAAGTACGATTTTTTCTTTAATTTTTCAAAATCCGCCATCAGTGTAGAATTTTCACCTTAAATTTCCTTCGTCTTTTTTCGAATTTTGAAATTCCGATCAAAGATTCTTCATCTCCTGCGCTTTCCGTCGAGCTAAATTTCATCGCCATGCGGAAGGGATTTATCTGCCGCTACAGTTCGAAGACCTTTTTTCACAACCACGCGAGTTTCACAGGGTGAAGAAGCTAGGCGAGCGACGATTTTTATCCTGGTTTTTGTATGAAGGAGGGAAACCGCCCTTGGGGTTTTGGCATGGGTTCGGAGGACATGAATCTGGTTACGACGCAGCGCATGGAAACCGCCCTGAATTCCCAGCGGGTTTACCAGACGGCGGAGCAGCTGCACCAGCAGTACAGGTGCTCGCCGTCGCCGGTGGTTGGAAACCAGCGGCGGGGGGACTCAGGCCCCCGGAAAACCGCCCGCCCAGCCGTCAGCGGTTTCGCCGAGCCCGGCAAGATGTACGAGCGCGAGCGGTTTTTCGGGCGGGGCGGGATTTACGGGCCGGCGGACAACAACGGCGGGGGTTTGCCGATGCGCGCCATGGTTGGCCGGAATACCAGTAACCGGTCAGAGTGGGGCGCCGTGGCCGGTGACGGCGGAGGAAGCGCGGGCGAGGGTTCGGAGGAGGACGACGAAGATGATGACGAAGACGAGGATGACGGCGACGGCGAAATGGAGGGGGAGGTCGACGGCATGGTTTCCGGGCAGGATTCCGTCGAGAACAATACCGCCAATGGGAATGCTTCAAACCCTAACATGGAAGGGTTCCAGAAGGGTTTAGATCGGGACGGCGGTATTCCGAAAACCGCTATGCAAAACCAGCATCAGCATCCTTCTTTAGGTATGTTTCTATCCCCTCCTTATATGGGATCTTTCGCTGCCCACGCTGGTGGGCCCCCTTCCATGCTGGACGCCACGTCAGGGGCCACGTCAGGGCAGAATGGGGGTTCGGGAGCGGGGGTTCCGGTGTCTGGAGGCTTTTACAGGGATGGACTGGTAAAGGAGGCTGCAATGCCAAGGGACAGCAGTAACAGCAGTGTTACTGCCAATACATCCCCATCTTTACATGAACATCACCAGGCAAGGATTCCACATGGATCGGCTATGCATAGCGAGGGTCCAATTGCGGTTGGATCGGTGCAGGAGACAGATCACTATTACACGCAATTGTTGCATTCTAGTGGGCCGCTTGCGCAGAAGGATCCAGGGGTTGACGAGGGCAGTGCATATGGTGAGAAAAAGGGCATGGTGGGGAGCGCAGAGTTGTCAGAGAGCTCGCTGCGCAACATCCTCTCCGATCCTCTCACGTAAGTGCCCTCAAATCCCCCGAATTCACTTAAGTACATCGCGTGCAATTGTGATGTAGACAAGCCGAGTGAAATGAATGAAATGAAATGATTTTAATTACGTTGACAAGGCCAAAACATTCTATGGGACTAGAAGCTTTAACAACAATCAAGAAAAGAACATCCATTTACAAAAGTTGTAAAAATTGTTGAGCAAAGTCAAAAATCTCAACATCCTTTTAACATGTTTTGAAACGTATTTCATCTACTCTGGATTCTGATGAGAAGTTCTTCTGTTTTCTACAAAACTTTCCATTAGCAAGTTCTCTTTAAAAGTGGTCCTAATAAGATTCATATTCCATGATAAGGTTATAAACCCCTTGATTCTATTTAAGTGCATTGCTTGCCATGATGATTTGTACAAACACCGTTACAAGCCGATTGAATTGTGTGTCATTGTTATATAGAGACAACCGATTACAATCTCACTGGTCAAGCTCACTGGCTCCATTGTGATTTAAACAAGCCCAGATACAAGCCCATTCTTTCCACATGGCTTATTTTTCGAATAAATTCTGCTGATGTTAATACTTGAAATCTTATGTTACATCAGATAACACACAATCTACACGGCTGTGCAACAGAGTTAGGTGGAAAATCTAGTCCTATGAATTTAGCTTGATCCAAAACTTTGAGTTTGTTCTCACTTAACATTGAGTTTTATCTAGAACTTTATATGATAAACTATTATGTAATATGGACTATGTAAGTCTTATATATTTTAGCATACCCAACTAAAAATTCCGTGCCATGATGATTTATGCAATCCTTGTTACAAGCCGTTTGTTCTCTGAAGTGCATTGTGTGTCATTGTGATGTAGACACGACCAATTACAAGCTCATTGTCTCCATTGCATGTCATTGAGATGTAAACAAGCCCAGATACAAGCCAATCCCTCCACATGGCTTATTTTCCCATTAAGTTCTATTGATATTAATACTTTTGATCTTATATTTCATCAGAGAACTCTCAACTTAGACAACTGTACAGCATAGTAAGGTGGAAAATCTAGTCCAGTGAATTTAGTTTGATCCAAAACTTTCTGTTTTGTCTTTCTTAACATTGAGTTTTGTCTAGAAGTTTATATCTTAAACTATTATGACGATGCAATTCAGAAACAAACTTCCACCAAAGCAATAACATAAATTTGAGAATGTGACGGTAAAGTAGATTACTAAGGAAAAGATTATTAACAGAGGCCAGAAGGCCATGTTCAAACAGAACGATAAGAAAGAAACAACAATGGTCGACTATTAGGAAGTCAATTTCTACATCTGAGTAGGTTTTGAAATGCACATTTATAGAACATCACACTAAAACCTTACTCAAATGTAACCTTACGTGTTTTTCTCATTCCTGATGATGAGAAATTATGTTGTCTTGAAATTTCAATTTTAAATCCCTTATTTATGATGTATCCCAAGATTCACAAAAAAATGATACAACACCTCATGAAAATCTAACACAAATAAATAGAAAAAAATGGCAATGAGGAGACAACCATTAGCAGGGAGCAATGTGCAACTGGAAGGAAAATACTTCATTTTGCGTAACGAGAAAGTACATATAATTTGAACAGCTGAATCATTACAAGGATACTATGATCCGCTGTAATATTTTCAACAAACATCTATGCCTGTGCCCCATTAGGAAAATTATCTAACATATAATTTTAGCTTTAACATGCATGACCACATCTTTGCCTAAAATTTCCCATTGCTTATAAGCTGCGGAATACTGTTACCATGAAAGCTTGTGTTGCATCACACCTTTTGAAGGAAATCAATGGCAGGTGACCTAATTGTATGCTATAATGTTTTGTAACTATCTTTGGTCAAGTAGTGTTAAAAGAGGACTTAGACAAGAAAGAGGATTATAAATAAATACTTGAATTTAGCTTGTAACCATGCCTAAAAAGTGATGGCTGATGTACATTTTCAAAATGCATGACCAATGTATTTCTCTTTCCCCTCATAAATGCATGAAAAAATTGTAACCATGCCTAAAAGAGATGGCCGATGTACATTTTTAAAATGCATGACCAATGAATTCCTCTTTTCCCTCATAAAATGCATGAAGAATCTGATATATCAGCTTTCTTGAATTTGATTTCCCTGCAAACTTTGGTGAAGTGCAAACTACCACCAAATTTTATGCTTTGAAGAATTTCCAAGCAAACTAGCAGCGTTTTTGCTGTCACATGTAGGATATCACACTCACATTCTTGTTCGACTGTGAAGCAATAGCAGAATTGTTTCCTGGTTGTTCATCATGTGTATAAAGGAGAAATTAGTATTTAAGTCTATTACACATGGAGCAAAAATGTAAGTTGCAAAATGTGCATAATATTGGTTGAAGAACATCAAGGTTCTTTATTTGTTTAGTTTCTAGTTGTTTGTTTGGTAATCTTGCTAAAGGAATGATGAATATTGTGGTTGTCTGAGCTTAGTTTGAATGTGTTTGAAGCTCAAGTCTGATATTTGTGTTTCTTAAATGTCTTCTGGGTTGGTGTGGACCATGTTAGAAACATTTTTAAGAGTGTCAGGGCTTGGAGCCTGTAAATCATCTATTTGAATATACTTGTAGTATGGGTTGTTTTTCTAAATTTGTATTGCAATGCATTCATGAAATGAGACCCGCTTACATAGCAATCATAATACTTTGTTTGAGAATCATGCCTAGTATGAATACATAAAATAACTTTTACTATGAGCATATATAATAGATTTAAATTTTTTATTGGAAATATTATTTTAAAATCCATGTTGGTTGGCATATCTTAAAATATTTTACATGTGATAAACATATTATAACTTAGACATGTCCACAATAAGGTGGGCTCTATGCAATGTATTTTGTTGTTTACATGATTAACACCTTCTTGAACCAACTTATCTAGTAAAAAAATATAAAATATATATGTTTCTGACCAGGTTAAGGAAAACAATTTAGTTATAAAACAATTATTTCATTATGCAAGGAATTTCATGGTATAGAACTCCTATAACATGATAGTTTTTCCTATCTCTTTTTCCTTAGTAGTTGGTAGACACTCTGCCACCTTGGTCAAAGCATCCTTCTTAACCACATATCATGGTGTATTTATGTAGTATCTAAGAGGAAAATTTGGTCCTCAAAATTGTGTTGTTCTATCTCATACAAATACATAATTTTGAGTTTGGCTATATCATAACTTTTATATGTTCTTACATGATTTTCCTATGTGCTTAGTTTTTTATTAAAAACTATGTTACCAGTTCGCCCCCTAGGACCCCCGGATCCTGGTTCGGTTCGTATCTGGTCTCGATATGGGTCCAGTTTGCTTGTGGGTCTGTCCACGGTCCGGTTCGGGTGACCCAAGGACGGACCCGGGCGTATCCGGGTCCCCCGGGCAGGACCTTGGACGGACCCAAGAAAATTATAATTAAATATTAATATTAAATTTAATATTTTTTAATATTTCTTTCATATATTTTAATAACCCATCTACCTCCGTTGCGATTGTAAAACCCTAATTTAAATTTTTTTAATATTTCTTTCATTAAAAGCCCATCTACCCGCGTTGCAAGTGGCATCGTTATGACATGGTTATGAGAATTAAAAGACCTAAGATACTTCATTTATTTTATTCAAGACTACTTAGCTACAAAGACGAAACCCTAGCTATCAAAGACCAAACCATTCCTCAAAGACCTAGCTATCAAAGCGTGCTGTCGAGCTTCAGAATTGCAGAAGTGTGCTTCAGCGTCGCAAACCGTAGCTGCTCGCAGATTGTCGTGCGGGTGAAGAAGGCTACTCCGAACTGTAGCTGTCGAAGTGTGCTTCAGATTTGCAGAAGTGTGCTTCAACGTCGCAAACCGTAGCTGCTCCAGCGCAAACCGTAGCTGCTCCAACGTCTAGGTATGTTTAGCAATTAGCATGTATCTCTTCCTTTATACACAAGAGTCTGAAACGAGTAGGAAAACCAGACTTTCAACTGTTCGAACACCATTATTCTCGGAGCCTGAGTTTGAACGTTCATATTAAACACCATAAAAATGCTTGTGCCTTGAATCTGAAAACCTGTAGGAAAACTTAGGAAAACCTGTTTATATTTCTCACAGCCTTGAATTGCCGTCATTAAAGCCACTAGTCACAGCGATAGTCTGCCCAAAGAAAAACTCGAAGAGCCATAGCCGCAACGCCCCCAAATCAACCTCGGGCACAAAATTTGGAGGTATAAAGTGTTAACAGATTCAAAACTCAGGAACCGATTATACAAATAATAAAGATATAACAGAACTAATATTGGATATTGATCAGAGAGAAAGATGCCGAAACTATTTTATACTGTGAAAAAATTAAACCCATAAAGCTCTAAACAATATCTCCTAAACACCATAGAAATGCTTGTGATTTGAATCTGAAAACCTGTAGAAAAATTTATGTAGAAGAAAAACCGAAGACCTGTTTATATTTCTCACAGCCTTGAATTGCCGACAATATCTCCTCTACGTGGCGGGCCAAATGTAAATATTAAATTTCATTTGTTTTTTTATAAATTTTCTGGTTTCTACACGTAGCGGGCAAATGTAAATATTAAATTCCCTTTGTTTTTTATAACACGTAGCGGCCTTATATGGATGTGGGGGTGTGCCACATATTATGAATTTTATTTTTAATAGTTTGTGGTGTGAATTATAATCCTTGAAAATTAAAAATAAAATTAAATAACCATTATTTTTTTCTCTCGAAATAAATTAATGCATCCTCTCCAATATTTATGTTTAATAATGTATGGGCTCTTTTATTTGTGGTTATTTTCTCTACACTTTCCCATGATTGGAAGTTTATTAAAATGATTGGAAGTTTATTAAAATGATTGGCTAGCTAAGATTTTTATTGGTTAAAATGATTATTAAATATTTAATAAAAAATTATATTATATTAAAATGGTTTATAATTTTTTAATGTAAAACGTGGCCTCATGTAAATACTATAATTTATAAATTTTGTCTTAAAAAGTTAAAAGCTTAGACTCCCCATTAAAAATTAAAAAATTATATTTTGATTTAACCAAGATTAAGGGTGTTAAATAAAATTATATTATATTTAATATTATATATAGGCATATAGCTTATAAAGTTATAGGTGTTATAAACATATAATTTATTAATTTTTTTCAACCGTAATTGTTTAGTCAAACAAAAATTTATGGCTTGGTTTATTTAATATATTATTATTTATGGATGCTTTTATATTTATATTTAAAATAACTAGCTATCTTAGTAGTCCATACGTGATACGAGTCATCTTTGGGAAGGTCATAGATTCATAGGGTATTAGAATTTTTTTCTCTTTCCATCTTGTGGACTATTCATATAAGTCGTGCAACAACTTTAAGTCTGATCATAAATATGGTATAGTGGTTAGTAATATTGGTTATAGAGATTATCAATTATGTCTATAGTTTGATTCACATGAGACCCGTGTTAAGATTAAGAGTGTTATATAAAATAAATAAATTAAAAAAAAATTATATTATATTTAATATTAATATATATATAGTTTATAAAGTTATAGGTGTTATAAACTTATATATAATTTATTAGTTTTTTTTCAACCGTGATTGTTTAGTCAAACAAAAATTTTAATGTTTTATATTTTTAATATTTTTTAGTAAAGACAAATCCGATGAATTAAAATTTAAAAATATTAAAATTAATAATGTTAATTAAATGTGATACATCAATTCGTTGAAGAAATATTTTGACATGTACACTAAATAATTAAAACAAGACAACTCTGAATTGTAGAATTTTGTAGAATTTTCTAGTTGGTGTACAAGTTAATTTTTTTAGCTGCTACTGTTTATTTCAGGTTCAAAGTTCATCAAGCAAAGGACAGATTTTTAAACTTTCAGTTTTCACCTACAGATTCTAAATTAGAATGGCAACAAGTGCAAGCTCTGTAGGCAAATCCCGATTTAGAATTGATCCAAAAGCCCCACTATGGAAATATGTTAGTATGTTAGAGCAGCTTCCAGGGGGTGGGGGCTATGTATGGGTTTGCAATACTTGCAATGTTCGATATAGCAGCTCATACAGTCGAGTAAAAGCTCATTTGTGTGCATTGCCTGGCCAAGGCATTAGAGCTTGCCCAGGGTCAAAAGATGCACCAGTGCCAACATCTGTGATTATGGAATACATAAAAGAACAAGAAGACGCAGATGCTTTAGCTGCCTTACAATCAGGTCATCCTTTGGCAAAGAAAGGATCTCGATCAAAGAAGCCACCTACTGTCCCACCTCCTGCTGGTAGCCCATTTGTGGTTGCACCCCATCCATTTTCAACCACACCTTCCACACATGAAGAGGATTCTGTTCTTTCACGGAAAAGAACAAAAGGACCGTTGGAAAAGGCATTCCAAAATGAGTCTAGGGACATTGCAGATCAGACGATTGCACGTTGTGTGTATGCCAACGACTTGTCTTTCAATGTGGTTAGATCACCATATTGGCAAGATATGGTGAAAGCCATTAATGAGGCTCCAAAAGGGTACCAAGGCCCAGGTTATGAGAAGGTGCGCACCACTTTGTTAACAAAAGAAAAAAAAATTGTAGAAGATTCATTGCAGCCCGTCAGAAATTCATGGGTTGAGACAGGGTTGTCCATCGTTTCTGATGGATGGAAAGATGCAAAAAATCGTCCTTTGATAAATGTCATTGCAGTAAGCCCCAAGGGGGCAATGTTTTTGAGAGCAGTTGATTGTGAAGGGCAAGTGAAAGATGCCCAATTCATTGCTAACATTTTGATTGAAGCAATCGAATCAGTGGGCTCTCAAAACGTTGTCCAAGTCATAACGGACAATGCCAAAAACTGTAAAGCAGCAGGGATGTTGGTGGAGGCAAGGTACGAGCATATATTTTGGACTCCTTGTGTTGTCCATTCACTCAACTTAATGCTGCAAAAGTTGGGGAATCAAATTGAATGGATAAAAGAAATTTATGCCGAGGCTGAAGACATTCAAATGTTTGTGACAAACCATCACATGTCGCAAGCTATCTTCAGACAATTCTCAAAATTGGAGGTGTTAAAGGTAACAATTTTGTATGATTATGTTTCAGTTTAGTTTGTTTTAAATTTTGAAAACATTTTTGTTTTGTTGTTTAATTTTTTTTTATTTTACTAGGTTGTTGAGACTCGATTTGCCTCGCACACAATCGTCTTGAGGCGACTTGTGGAAGTGCGAGAGGCATTGCAAAATATGGTTATTAGTAACCTATGGAGTATATGGCGGCAGTCAAGCACTGAGAGGGCACAAAAAATAAAGATATTGATCCTCAATGATGATTGGTGGGGTCGTGTTGATTACTTGCTCAGTTTCACTGAGCCTATCATAAGCATGATCCGATTCGTAGACACGGATCAGCCATGTTTAGGAGAGGTATATGATGGGATTGACTCAATGATTGAGAAGATCAAAGCCATCATCAATACAAAAGAGCAAGATCCCAATGAGACATTTTTCAAACAAGTGCAGTCATTTCTAATTGAGCGGTGGAACAAAATGACAACTCCATTGCATCTCCTTGCCTTCGCATTGAGTCCCAGATTTTATAGCAATGAAATCCTTTCTTTGCCCGGTAGAGTGGCACCATATAGGGATATTGAAGTTAGTGAAGGTTACAAGGCAGCATTCAGAAGGCTCTATCCCGATCCTGAGATTGAGGACATAGTTTCAGCTGAATTCGGAGACTTCATTTCCTCTATAGGACATAGCCTTGGCGCTTGTCGTGACAAATACAAGAAGGATGCCCATATGTGGTGGTATTTGCATGGGCAAACAACCCCAACCTTGCAATCTCTTGCAATCAAAATATTATCACAGGTCTGATTTTAAATTTTAAAATTAAAATTTATATTTTCTAAATCTTGAACTCTTCAATTTTTTATTTTGCATTGGTTTTAAAAAAATTTCCCTTGTGATTTTCTTAATAGGTTGCAAGTTCGTCTTCATCAGAGCGGAATTGGAGTACATACTCCTTTATCCACTCGCAAAAGCGCAACAAGCTAGCAACAAAGAAGGCTGAGGAGTTGGTCTATGTGCATTCCAACTTGCGCCTTTTATCACATATGCAATCAAACTACAAGGAAGGGCCAACAAAGCATTGGGATGTTAGGGCAGAAGATGTTGATTTAGATGCTTCCCACTCCCATCATTTATTACTTGACACAGAGGCTTTGGCTTCGCCAAGCCAATTGAGTGGTGCTGGTGCTGGTGTTAGTGGGAGTGGGAGTGCTAGTGCTAGTGCTAGTGTTACTGCTACTGCTTGTGGTTCTAATGAATCACATGTTGATGTTGATGCTTTCGATGAAGACATTGAAGACGAATATTAAAATAATAAATATTTGATATTTCATTGTTTCAATATGTGATAGTGTTGATGTGGTTCATTAGAAATGTTGGCATCCCAGTTGTGATAATGTTTGTACCAATGTGAAATGCTTAATGTTGATTTAGTAAATGAAAATGTTGATTTAATAAATTAATATATGATTTTTATTTATTTTTGTACGGCCGAACCCAAAACGAACCCAAGACAAAAAAAAAATTGTCGTACCGGCGAACCGGGTTCTTCGAACCCGAACCCAAAACGAACCGGTAACTTAGATTAAAAATCTACTTGTGAGCTTTTGTATTCAAGAATGTCTACTCATTGTTTTGAATACTAGTTACACAGAAGTTCAATAAAATTAGGATTAGTGATGTATGAAGGGTGGTGGGAAACCTTATTTTTTATTTTTTTCCAAACATAATAGTTTTAGTGAGCATCTATAATAACAAGAAAGGTGATATATGCCTTCCACGTCTATGGTTTTTGAAGAAAGAGAGAAAAGTGGTTGTTTGTTACTAATTTGAGTAGATTAGAATGTACAATGGAAACCTATTTGCCTTACATTTGATTGTAAGTTGATAATCCTTGTTTTTTTTTTTGTTTGATTATATGGGATCAGAACGACCCTCACCTGTATTACGTTGTGACCACATAGTGGTATTATAATAGCTTGGTAATTATGCATATATCCCTTGACAAAGATTTCAACCTTGGTCTCCTCCTTGAAAGTTGAGGAAGTTCACCTCGTTGAGCTCATGCCATTTGATTAAAATGTTAAGGTCACCCTTGAAATTTGAACCTTGGTTAAGTGTGTGAAACTCTTCATTTCCTACCAATTGCTCTAAACCTCATGAGCTTCCTTTGTCTATTTATTGCTAAGAACAAGTGAGGGGCATTCTCAACCATATTTGCAAAGGAAATGGTTTGCACATGGAAAATTTCCAAGGTTACCAGGTGTGGAATCGCGGGTGCGGGTGCGGGTGCGGCCCCCGCCAGAAATAGGGTTTGCCGGGTGCGGGTGCGGGTGTGGCTAGTTTTTAATTTATATATATATATATATATATATATTATCAAAAAAATTAAAAAATAAATATGCACATTGCGAAATAATTAAATAAATGATAAATCATACACATTGTGAAATAATTAAATAAATGATAAACATACACATTGTGAAATAAAATAAATCATTCATACACATTGCAAAATATTTAAATATGGCATCATAAAATCATATTGATATATGATATTCATGTAAAAAAATGAGAGTATGTCAAGTCATAAAGAGTCAAGAGATAACAATATACTAGGCCCTCCTCATCATATTCCTCATCATCATCTTCTAGGCCCTTCTCCTGTGGATCTGGTGGTGGTAGATATGAAAAGCAATCACACTTACTGTCATCTCTGCTATCATCAGGAACTGCATCCCAACGTGCAGAAGGTTCCTTTGTATAACCTTTGTCCCTACGAGACATGAGTCAAAGAGTATTATGGACATACACAAGGTTCTCTACCATGCTCGCCTCTAATCGACCTCTCCTCACTGAATGGATAAATCCATAAGTACTCCAATTCCTCTCACAAGCCGAGGAATTGGCCACCTGAGATAATAAACGACATGCTAATGCCCAAACTAGGTTGGGTTTGGCTAGGTGAACCCTGGTTGGCCGTAGGGTTCGACTTGGGCGAACCCTGAGCTGAACCCTGTCAGACAAGGTTCGGATGGGGTTCGACCTAGCCGTACCTGTTCGTGAACCCGCGAACCCGGTGCGGGTGCATGTTCGCTCACCCAGCCAACCGGGTGCGAGAACCCGATCACATTGAAATTTTCTTATTGTCAAAATGAAAAAGTTCATTATGAGTGTTATTCTAAATATCCTTCACTCGCAAAGATTTAAAATTTCATTTTTTGGGATATTCACGTGGACAAATTTCTAGCTATTCAATTTTATATACTCACATGGGCAAAATTTTTAGTCTTTTTAATCCTCACCATAAGCAAACAAGAAGAAATTGTAATTGTTGAAAATGTGTAACTGAACCTTATTTGCCCAAGGCTGAAATTATATGATGTAATCATGTGGAAACCTTAGGGCAATCACTGTATGATAATGATCTTTAATAAATATTTATGTATTTAGCCAATGAGTGCATTGTGTAACTCCTATGATGGTTAACCTTACTAAACCCTTAAGCTAATGTTATGTTGGTCAAGGGTTATGTAATTTGTAATTAATTATTGAGGTATTTATACACCTCATCCACATGATCTATTGTATCGGTGTGATCCTATTTTCATCATTTGTGTTGATGCCCAAGGGCATCCTTCATCTCTTGTATGTTATCACTCTTTCTGTTTACTCTCAAATATTTTGCTATATGGTTTGAGTTGATGTGTTGCTTTTATTTGTTTTGAGAAAGTATTGTGAAATCTAGCATGGTATGGGAGCAAGTATTGAGCATCGTCGTTTTGTCACACAGATCTCTCTTGGAGCCTCTTTTACTTCTTTAGATTTCTGTGACGAGTTACCCTCTAGATCTTCACAAGTCTCCTATGACATAAGGGGCAAAGGAGGAAAATCGTTTTCTCCATGGACATCAAAATCAAAGATTGCAATTTTAGAGGGAAAATTCATATTTTTAAAGAAATTTTCCTGCCTTTTATACTTCAAGAAGATTCTTCTGTTTGTTGGTGTGAAGGCATAAGGTGTGTTTGATTGGAGGAATAAGTTTTTTCAGGGGTTTTGGCCAAGGTCAAGCCATTCATGTCCTACCGTTATGGTAGCTTGGCATTTTTGCATCTTTGTGGGGTCGTTTATGCAAGGAACACAGGTTCGATTCACACCATTGTTGGCAGATTTATTTTACTTCAACAGATATGAGGAGGACGTGTTAGACTCTACAAGTTTTGAGGCAATTCAGATCCTAGTATGTTTAATGTTGTTGTGGTTAGACACACATTTGCTGGGCTTTATGCCATAGTTTTGAAGATGGAATTCTCAAAATAGTTTGAACAAGGCAAACTTAGAGAGAGAGGGAAGGCTGGTTTTGGAGGTGATCTTCAGATTTATGACTGTGTTTTCACTCTGAGGACCATTATTGAAGAGGCTCTTCAACAGTCTTCTAAAGTCTTTTGCTTTTTTGTATACTTTAGGAAGACCTTTGTCATTGTTTCCAAATAACTCTTGATTCAAAGACTACAAGTCATTTGCATCTTAGAACTGTTTATCACTAAAGAAAGATATCATGAATTATTATTTTTTTTGGGTTATACAGGGGAATCGATAACTTCTCGTCATTCTATCCTACCAGTCTTTTGTTCAACTTTGGTTGTTGCAAATATAACCCCCACCACTCTCGGATAAACATGGTGACTAGCTACCATACAAGCATGAGGTGGACCATTGGCCTCTTGAGGACTCTAAGCATGGTTGCATGTTGATTAATACTCGGTGCTTCCAGTCGGTCTACCCTATTGGACATTGTTGATTGTTTTTGGATGGTTTTCAGATTCTCAGATATCTATATCACCATTGGTATCAACCAAGGATGTCCTCTTTCTCCCATGCTCTTTAGGATCTGCATTGACAAGCTAGAAGAATTTTTTTGTCAAAACACACATGTTGGTGACGCTTGTTTCTTATGTCATGTCTTGCTAACCATATTGCTTTTTGCGGATGATGGAGTTCTTTGTAGTGAATAGGTTTTGCCATTTTGTGCTATTTTGTAGTTTGCGCGCAAAGTGTTTGACAAAATGTGTGTATGTATAATTAATAAAGTCATAATGTAATGTTAAGTTATGTATGGTTAAGTCATAAAGTGACTCATGAAATGACATGTAAATGTAAGTCAAATGCATGTCAAATGTAATTTAGGAAAATGATGAGGTGTTGGGTAGTTGGAGGATGCAACTACTTTTTAGTTGTATAAATAAGACCCTTCCCTCATTCATTCGAGAGGTTGATGGTGTTATGTAATTGTTGTGGAAGGCCATAGTGTGTGGTGGTTGGTTGGTGTTTGGTGTTGTTGTGGTTGGCATGGAAGGAGAGGCTATCTAGGTATGTTGGATATTGTGTATGTAAGGTGAATGTTATACGTAGTTAACTGTATAGGCCATTGTTAATACAAGATCTGCTCATATTCATTTATCATTTGCTATTGCTATTGTATGTTTCTTGTATGTATTGTCATTGCTAATTGTTGTAGAAGGTAGATTTGTAGGTTTATTTAAGTGGAAATGGAATTGTGTTGTATTATGTTAAATTTTATTTCTACATTCTTCCTAGTCATACTCCTTAGGACTCGTGAAGACAATTGGATGCTCTTGCTGGCATTTGCGCCTTAAGACAATTGGCAGTAAACCTTAGTAAGACTAGAGTGATGATCTTCAACACCTACAAAAGTGCCCTTTTCGAATTTGAATTCCCCCATAAGGGAAAAGTGATTGAGATTATCACCACTTACACATACCTAAGGGTTTAGTTTATGAGTCCTCTTAATCTTCGGTCAACATCATAGTCATGAGGGATCCTCATCTCAATTCTAGAACACCAATGATTCTAGATGCATTTTTAGGACACACCTACAAAAACTGACCTCTTTAATTGCATTACCAAATCCATAGTCCTTTATGGATTTGAGATTTGGGGCCTAAGTCTATTGATCGATGTCATATTGAGAAGGGTCCACAAACTACACACTATTTTTTTCTTAACGGTTTATTTGTTGTAAGAGGACTATTCCACAAGGCGTTGTTTAGGATGAGTTTGACGCCCATCCTCTACATCTTGAGAGCATCTTCATAATAAGTTTTTCATTTAATTGCCTTAGATCCACGTTGATTTCACATTAGGTTGAGAGAGGTACTTGTGTTTTGTTGGAAGATGGTGATTTGGGCTTATTGGCCAAGTTCAACAAATAATTATGTAAGCCTACAAGCAATTTTATGTAAGCCTACAAACAAGCTTATGTAAGCCTACGGACAATCTTGATGTATTTACCCCTTGCGGGATTGGTAAAACTACTTTTATAGTTTTGTATTCACCTCTGGTGGGTTTTGTTAAACCAATTGATGGTTAACCTTAATTAAACCTTTTATTGAAAGTGTAGTAATTTGATTTAATCTTGAGGCTTATGTTGACCTTTGTTAATGTAATCATAATTGGGGGATTAGGTATCTACTATAAATACCCCCTAACCACTGATCCGTATCGTTGTGTATCGTGATATTCTTATGTGAGCTATTGGTGGGGGTGCCTATGGGCACCCATCCCTTCTTCCTATTTTGGCTTGCGTTCACTTGTGGTGAATGATATGCTTCATGTGATTTCTAGAAAGTATTATGAAATTCAACATGGTATCAAAGCAAGAATGGAGTGGCTTCACTCGGTTATGCAAAGAGATTGTTTTTGAAGTAGTTTCGAGGAAGATGATGTTAGACAATTTTGAGGGTTTTCCCTCCTTAATAATCCTAGTGGAAACATGGATTGCGAGGATCTCTTTTGGGATTGCGATTGATTGGATCAAGGGAAATATTCATCGACAGGTTCATCATGCTTTGCCTCTTTAACATTCAATTCATTTGTTTGATTAATTATTTTTGATGGATGATTCTAGTGATGCCTTGAAGAAGCAGGTTATGTTGAATTTGGCGGATTGAATTTTATAGTGGTTTTTAGCTAACCCTATTTGTCTTTCTCAATTTTAGTATAAAAAATCCATTTCTTTATCTAGTTTGGATTTTGTTTTGGCATTGGTGCAACACATATGAGAGGGCAGTCTGCATGGTTTCCGAAGCTAAGAAGAAGAGTTTGAACATTTGAAGATCACCTCTTGTCACTAGATAAGGCTTGGGTAGGCTTCAGTGCATGGCAAAGGCCTTTGAGCCATTTGATAGGTTGTTTGATTAGTCCAACAATGCTTTTTTGGTAGGAGAGAATTGCTTGACAACTTGTGTTTTTAAAAGGGTTGCATAGGGCAAATTGTGGCAAATATGGACAAATCGTTAGTGTTTTTAGATTCTCTACAATAATGTTTTTGATGGTTTCATCATTTTTGATGCCTACTTTTGCATACAAAAAAATGGCTATTTCGCTCCAAATTTTGAAAATTTGAATTTTCAAAGGCAAAATATTTAGTTGACTATTCCTTTGTTTGTGCGGTGGGAAAGCACCGATGGCTTTGAGTTTTCATGCGAATGTGTTTGGCACCTTTGGTGAATTTGAATCGTTTTTGGTGGAGTTTCGTGCTTGATTATGCAGCTGTAACGTAGCGGTACATCAAATGGCTTGCATTTGCTTGGATCCAAGTTCAAAACTCGATAACGATGTGGCGTTTATGAAGTTTTTGCTGGTGTGAGTTTAGTGGTCATGGGCGTGCACTGGTAGGCAAGGCCATTTGAAGACCCTTGAGTGCATATGCTCTCTTGTCCCACTCACATGTGCAACGATGCAATCCTTCTTTATTCACCTTCATGCAAATATGGGTCCAATGGTGAGGCACATTTGGCGCACAACTACTTCCTTCAAACAACAAAGGCACGGTTCCTATGTGTGGAGCATGGAGACTATTAATCGGACAAAGTTTGAATGTTTGGATTGTTGAGTTTGTAGCTGTGTGATGCTTGAGTGGACTAGAGCCCAATAACCCAAGTGTTAACTGAGCTACTTCGCAAGGGGAGATATGGTTGCTTGGAGCGCGTATAGGGCATCAGAAGAAGATTTGGAGTTGTGGTTGACGGTGTTTGTTTCAAAGTTAGCAGTGAACAATGGCGTTAGAGAGAGGGTGTGTAAAGGCCTGGCTCCTTGGGATCTCCAGTTCAAATTCCCTATCTCCATTTTCAGTGTTTTGGAAGATTTGTTCTGCTAACATGATCACGTCAAAATGAAGATCACATTTTCATTGTGAATAGTCTTGGTGGCCTGGAAGGTAAGGGCAAGGTGCAAGAAACCTTGGACTCGAAGGGATCATGGGTTCAAACGTCGACCTTTTCTCTCCTTTTGGCTTGAACTTCTTTTTGCTTAATGGAGGGACGCAACGTGTAGGTTGGTGTGTGTGCTTCGACTTTGTTTGAGATTGAGTGGTTAGTGTGAGTTGTGTATGGACTCATCATGGCTGAAGGTCTTGAGTTTAGGTCACGTTGGTTTGTTGATGGCCGTGTGCTTTTATAGTTGGAGCTACATGCGGAGTCTTTAGCGACTAGATAGTTATTCCTCTTGATGGAAGTTGCAGTGTCAAAAGCATGTTTAGCATTTTTGCTCCTAATGGTCCTTTGTAGGGAGTAGCTAGCATGACACATGTAATGGTCCACAAGGTTGTGTTCAAATCCATGTGCAGGAGCCTTGGCTTTATTGAATGGTTCGTTTGGTTGGCAACTAGCTTGGCTATGTGGTTGCTTATATTACTCCTTTTTGATACGTATGGTGGATTTGGACCAAGCGAAACTTAACAGTTGTCCAGTCTCCCTATATTTTATGCCTATCTGCCGACAAATGGAGAGGACATTTGGAAGCTTTTGAATGGATTTTCTATGACACGTGGCAACATACAATTGGTCATAGGTATATTCAAATGTGAATTTAAAATCTTTCGGTGGCTTCGTCAATGCATGGTGGGGAAGACTTCTGAAGGCCATAATTGTTGCATATGAAAGCATTTTGAGCCCTCTTTTCTAAATCACATGATTTTTTAAATTCTTTGTGATGGTTGTAACAATTTTGTTCTATTCAGCCAACAAAATATGGCAATTTTGTAGGAGCATTATGGACCACATATGACTCATTTTTTTGAAGGACGTCACAATATTGTAAAGGTTTTTTGGCTACAAGAGGAGTAGGTTTTGGAGGATTAATGCAAGGTACGTCCTGTTCTAATGGATCTCTTTCTAACCATAGGGGCTGATAATTAGGAAACTTGCCTATTGCTTCACGATTTAGTTTTATTTTGAGTTTAAGGATAGATTGTGGTCAACATATTGCATCTTGAAGATCTTTTCATGGGAGGCTAAACATCTTGTATCTAGAAGGTGGAGTCATGACTTCATATTTGAGGAAGGGTTGATCCCATTCATGTACCTTTGTCAAGAGAAGATAGCAGTATTCATGATGAAGATTTATTGGACCGAATCAGTGGGCAACAAAATTGACCCACATCATGCCTGAAGTGCCATGAGAGCGATTGCGGGAGTATTTTGAACTTGATACTATGTTCCTTACGAGGAAATTGGTAGTCTTCTAGTTGATGAGGGAGGCTCCTTAATCGGTAACTTGATAGTCTTCTAGAGGATGCAAGAGGTGTAGTGGTTCAGATATTTTTTGGCCCAATCGCGCATTTATTATGGGGGGTGGGAGGTGGGGAGGGAAATGATAGCATCTCTAATGTCTTCTCTCCTTGGCCTCAAGCTCAGATTATGGGGGGGTGTTGGAAGATGGTAATCTGATCTTATTGACCAAGTTTGATAGATGATGATGGAAGCCCATGCACAATCTTATGTAAGCCTACTAGCAATCTTGATGCGTTTACCTCTAGCAGGATTGGTAAAACCACTTGTATGGATATGTATTCACCCCTAGTGGGATTGGTTAAACCACTTAATGGTTAACTTTAACTAGAATTTTTATTAAAGGTTTAGTAACTTGACTTAATCTTAAACCTTATGTTGGCCTTGATTAATTTAATTGTAATTGTAATCTGGGGATTAGGTATGTATTATAAATAACTGCAACCATTGATCCATTTTATCATTGCAGATCATGATATTCTTATGTGACCTATTGGTGGGGGTGTCTACCGGCACCCATTCATTATTTGTATTTCGAATATCTATATTATTATCTTTTGTCTACTTGATCTTTCTATTTTACTTGTCTATTCTATTGCATATGCTTGTGGTGAATGTTACATTGCATGTGATTTTTTGAATGTGTTATGAAATTCAACATGTTTAGCACTTTGTTGTTCGAGATGGGTTGCTTCTAGGAGCACTTTAGTTGTTATTAAAGTTGGTACTTATAAGATGCTTCTCTTCTTCAGTCATTTGACATCTCTATAGATCAAGTACCTCCATTCAAATACTTTTTGGAAGCTTATCCTTGCCTTCTTGATGACAAACAAGCTATTAACCAAACAATCAGAATAAATGCTGCTTTCTCCTTGGCCAGAAGGCTATTAGCGAAGCATTCAGAGAGAAATGCTGCCTTCTCTTGTACTTAGCACTTCGTTCTTCAAATTGCGTTGCTTCTAGGAGCACTTTGGTTGTCATCGAAGCTGGTACTTAGAAGTTGTTTCACTTAGATAAATGCTGCTTTCTCCCTGACAAGAAGGCTATTAACAAAGCATTCAGAGAGAAATGCTGCCTTCTCTTGTATTTAGCACTTTGTTCTTCAAAATGGGTTGCCTCTAGGAGCACTTTGGTTGTCATCAAAGCTTTTCTTAGAAGTTGCTTCACTTACTTTAGTTAGTTGGCATTTTTGTAGATCGCCTACCTCCATTCAACTACTTTTGGAACAGTCTACCTTGCATTCTCTGTGAAAGACAAGATCTCTATTTAACATTCAATTAAAGACAAATGCTGCCTTCTCCCTGACAATATGTCTATTAAACAAGCAATCAGATATAAATGCTGCCTTCTCCTTGACAAGAAGGCTATTAACCAAGCAGTCAAAGATGACATTCATGGACAATATAATTAGGTCACTTAGATTGCTCTACCCAAACCTCTTAGTGGCAAGTTAGCTTTCTACATGTAGCATTGCATGGAGTTTGATGATGGCATTATTATTCATCTTGATTATATCTTGTGGTATTAGACAAACCTAATTCTACCTTTTGGTTAGTTCGTAGTTACTTCACATCGGTTGCAAGTAAAGACAGGCCATCATATTCCTTGAGAGGATAGGATTTGTTGCCGTTGGTCTCGATGGGATGTGGAGACTGAAGAGCACTTCGTTTTCAAGTGTCTCGACTATTATGAGATTCACAGGAGGTACTTTTGCTTGTATAGAGATTCAGGTTGGTAGCTTGCCACTTTCTTCTTTTATGTGGATCTATAACTTTGGGAAGTCCTTACTTTTCAATGTTATATATTACTAGAGAAACCAACCAACACTCAGTTAATCACCTAGCTTTTCCATTTTATCTTTGCCTTTGACAAAAATATGCGTTCCATTGAGGCCACAATGTTTGAAAATGATGATCATAGGTCTGTTTGTCTGTGTTTGCATGTGAGAGTAGCTATTAGTAATTTGGTGTCTTCTTCTCTTGCATGCAGTTCGACATGAATGTGGCTCTGTTATGTATTGTCCACTGTTCTTTTTCAATGTTGGGAGATTTTTGAAGGGTTGGACATTATGCCCTTGTAGGGTTATCCAAGCCTGGCCCCCTTTATCCTGGCCATTGTGAGCATCAATAGAGCTTGCGTTGGCTCCTTTTGGATGGTTGGTGAGGACAACAACTTCATTTCTACATTGTACTTCCTTACCGACTAGAGTTGGAACTTCGATCCTCATGGATTTGAACTTTGATCTGCTTGGATTCCTCTTCTTTGGTTGCTGGTTTTCTCATTTCTTCACTACTTACAAAATATTTAGGGTTTATCCTTTTTTGGGTCCACTGCACAATTTTGGGATTTGGTGCCCTGCATTATTTTAACTATAGTCTTCTTCAGTTTATTTACTCCATTTTGCTTCTCTTCTTAATAATTTATTTTTGGCTGCTATAGTACATTGTGACAGGTTATTTTCAATTATTCTCATTGGCCTATTTTGGTAATCTGTGTAAATTAATAGAATTATCTTATTTATTGTTTTTCCTTTTTGATCAGTTTCTTGCTTAAACTTTTGTGACCAGAACTTGATTGACTATGGCATATAAGAAATATGTGTTCTTGTATTTTTAGCCTCTTTGCTTTTTTGTGACTTGTGGTGAGTGTGTGAAGCTCTTTCTGATTTCCTTGGCTTTTACCTTTTGGAGAGGGCAAACATCGAAGCGAAAGGATTGGTAGAAGCATTTATTTTTCCTTTTTGTTTAGTCTAATTCAGATGCCAGGAGTTTATGGTCTTTTAAATCTCACCCTTCCTTTTTGTTTGGTCTAATTCAGATGCCAGGAGTTTATGGTCTTTTAAATCTCACCCTTCTTACCAAGTAAAACATTAAATAAACAGCACCATGACTTTTATAAGCATTTTTGAAGTCCTTGAGTTTGCTCAAGTGTTTTTTTTAAGCAAAGTTTTCCATCCTTCTTTTGGATTACAACTTTATAGGTGGATGAAGAAATGACACTGATGAATTGGTATTGCATTGAAAACACTTCATGGAAGCTTTAATAGTTTTAGAATTATCCCGAACATTGTTGCATATAAATAAATCATTTCATGTTCATAGAAACTCATTTGACATATCTTCATTGGAATTGAAATGTGTCCTTAAACACAACATAAACTTTAATTCATTTCTGAGCATGGGAGTAGATATTAAGGCTAAAATTGTAGGGTGTTAGCTTGTAGCATCATACATGGCTGAGCTTCTCATTGTTCAATGATAAGTGGCATATATCGGTATATTACATTTATCTCTTATGCATTCTTGATATTTCACTTTTGAGGTGCACTTTTTTTTTTTCTTAGTAAAGCCTGCTTTATAATGCTAGTTTCTTGGAGACATTGTGAAATTCAGTTTACACTGTTCCTTGAGAACCTGTAAGTTTCTAGAGCATGTTGCTACTAACACTTGCCCAGTGGACTGCCATTTTATGCTTTGGACAAAGTTGCATTTTAGTTGTGTTATATTGATAAGTAAGTAGCTAATATAAATGGTGTGGAAAACTAGGTTGCAAGTTTTCAACTGATTGTGTTTGATGCAGTTTCCTTTGATCTATTATGCAAAGTACCTACAATGCTTCATTTGTTTCATTGTATGTTCCAGAGGTGCACTTATGGATGATGCTACGATTTTATCTTGTGGACATTCCTTTGGAAGCGGTGGTCTCCAACATGTCCTTGAGGCGGTGGGTCTTTTATCTAACTTATTTTGATCTAAACCGCTTATACCACTTTTCATTTATGTAAGGGGTGATGCTGTGGACTCTGCATCCAAGATAAATGTCTTAATTTGTCTGACATTTTTATCTATACCAATTTCATTTATTTAGGGTGTGATCATGTGGACATTACATCCAAAAAAAATCTCAGTTATGCTTCTAGAATTGGTTTCTTGACTGCTGTCTTCCGGTTTTGTTACAGCTCATATCTGTAACAATCCCATTACTTGAGTTGGTCATAAATGATATATTATTTCATTATACATGATAGCAATGCACCTGATTGCCACTTGGTGAGAGTACAGTGTAATAACAATGCAGATCACATCACTGTCTTAAATGCATCCGACTCAGATCTCTAAAACTATTCTTGATGCTATTCATCATGTGTTCCTTTCATTTAATTGTTCTGGCCTGAATACACCAATCTCTAGGCAAACCAGGTTTATAAGTTTTAAAGGTATTCATCTATGCCATGATGAGAACATGATTGCAAGTCTAACCCTCAATGCCTGTGACATCTTTGTACAAGACTGAGTTGACCCACTCTTACAATTCCATTCAACCCTTTAAGGGTAAAACAACTTATCTCTGTACCAATTAAATCATATTTTTGAGAATTATTCACTCTGGGATGTCAAGCCAGTCATCGTAGCTGATTTGAAGTCGTATATTCATCGCAGCCTTTTAGTGATGAGATTACGACCTTCAAAACCAGCACAAGTCTTACATCAATTATTCATAATGTCATTTAACTTTACCGGCTTCCTTCTCTAAACACACATTGGGATCAGCCAAGTATTCAAGGTCAAATTAGAAATATTCCTATAGCAAGGAACCACTTTTCACTACTTCTATGCATACTCAGAGTATGACACTATCATACTTTATATAAGCGTACGGAATCAGACTCAACATTATTTCGAAGTCCTCATGATCCTTCCTAGAAAAGACTACTGATTTTTATATAACAGTGTTCTCTTTGTCATAAGGATGCATAAATTTTTCATAAAGGTCAATTAGTTATTTTATTGTTATACTCCATTTACTGCAACCCAAAAGAGTCTTTTACTCTTTTTCCATTCTCATATGTTAAAAGAATTTACCATCCAACAACAAGGAAACAACCATACATACATGATATAAATGGATTCGTGAAAGTTCATCTATTTTCATTGACTCATCCAACATAGTTTTCACAATAAGATACCAAAACAGGGTAACAGAATTTCATTCATTCCTTCAATTCTTGACAGCATAAATGGGATTTAGTACTTCTTCTTGAAACAATTCTTACAACTAGGCTCTTGCCTTTTATACATATAGAATCCCATAACAAGGAACATCAAGTATGATATAATCAACTTATGGTCCTTTTCATACTCAGGTTTCAACCTTCCAATCATCTAGTTACAGTTGAGTGACAAACTATCCCTACATATCTTTTTTCACAAAGCACAGCAGCTTAAGAACGAATTACATGAACAGATTGGGCAACATTTCTACAAGATTCAGCTTTGTCACAATTTACTTCAGTTCATAATGTTGATTGCAAATTACATAAATTATTAAAAGGAGGTACTGAAATCCACTCATATTTTCAAGTTCATTTAAATACTGCTTTTACAAATTGCATAATAGGTTTGACAAAGTTTCCAGTGAACAACAAGTCAACCTTTCGAATGTTTTTTTTCCAATGTTACACGTATACATGTCATTACCATAACAGGTCATCTATCAAGTGCTTGTGCAAACACTACAACAATTAAACATGACAAACTGATTATTGTTTTCAACTCAGTTTTTATGACTGTCATATACAGGACAACATGAGTTTTCAAATTTTTGAATACAATTTTTCAAACTGGACAACTGGATACAGTATTGAATGTATGACAAAAGTTTACATAAAGAAACATATGATCAGCTACCATGAAGTGCAACAATACATAAGAAGTACATATCAGATGTTCAATGTGCACAGACCCCTCAGTCTTGCATAGGAGGGTTTTAATGTCAGTTGGGAGGCAGAACTCCTAGTGTTACATAAGGAAAGTATTCTACAACAGAATCATTTCATATCACTTTATGGTTCCTTTTTTCTTGGAATTGAATCCAAGCGCTCAAACAAATTAAAAATAATTAACAAATATTACATGGGCTGCCAGGTGCACAAATGATGCACTTATACTAGTTTAGGAGGCCCTCTACTACATGATGGGTTTGATGTTGAAGGCCAATGTGCAGAAGAATGAAGCAGATTGGAGGAGATTATTTTCTGTGACTTTTTTTGGAATCGCTATGGATTGGTGAATGAAATTACTAGAGGGCGAGTACCAGATTTGGGAAGCATTGCACGAAGCATTTGTGAAGGAATTTCGGTTGTTCCACAATGACAGTGAGGTTTGCGCGAAGTATTTGTAACAGAATTTCGATTGTTCTGCAATGACAATGAGGTCATTGCTGAATGGAATAAGGTGAGATAGAGTCTGTTTGGTCCTACAACTGGAGGTTGGGCTGGTTGTTTACCTTTTTGGAGGAGGATCCATTATTTGTGTTGAAGAAAAGGTGATTCATAGAAGGCCTTCTTGAGTACTAGACGAAGATCAAGGGGGTCCCTTCGGCGTCTTATCAAGAGGCTTTTGAGCGGGCCTTGAACTTGGAAAGCGATGCAAAGACATCATTAAAATGTTGGGGTCACATTAATGAGGACAAGAGCGACTCGAAAGATGGAAGTTACTCTGACTTTGAGAGTGACTTTGACAGTGAGAGTGATGAAATTTGAGAATGAGAATAGATGATTTGAAGGCATCATCGAGATGTTGGTGTTGAGAAGTCAGTGAAAAAAGTGACTCTAAAAATGAGAGCAATGAGAGTAATGACCCCGAGGATGAATGTGAAGTGAAGAATGCATGTACAAACGTGAGTTCATCATTGTAGGTGTGTGCAACACAAAGGGAGACTGTACCAATGAGGGATACAATCAGTAGTGAGGTTTGTGACAACTGCTAGAGAATTGAAAGATGCTGAATTGAGTATGATACAGATGGCAGAACCATTGTGCAATGCTGGCAATGCCATTTATGGGGGCACTTTGCACGTGAATGTGAAACTATTGCGAGTTGAGACGAACCAAAGATGTTTCGAGGCTTTGAAGAGGTAGAGAAGAGTCACAAGCCTAGCTAAGAAGCAAAGGAGGTGAGCTTGATTTTGATTCCAATTGAGGAGGTGAACTTGATTATAATCAAGGAGGCAGAGATTGCATTGATGTTTGAGGTTGCACATGAAGAGGATGTTGCACAAGTGGATGAGATTACACAAGAGGTTGAGATTGCGCAGGAGGCTAAGATTGCACAACCAGTTGAGATTGTGTAGGTGGTTGAAATTGCACAACTCGGTAGAATTGTTGTGGGGTAGAGAAACCCTTGTTACAAATAGAAAGACTTGCTTGTGCTTTAGACAATCTAGTCTTCTCCATATTATCGTATCTCTAGAGCCATTGATTCTATATGAGTAACTATTGAACTCAATCACCTGCTGCCATTTATCCTCAGTTTCCCTTTGGAATTCATCCCATACATAAAAGTATTCCTAGTTGGATCAGTTGGATGAGGAGACTGTGGTAGACGATGTGGTGTCAATGCAACTCAATCCAAATTAGGATGAACAATGTGCGCAACCCTGCGAAGGAGGAATTTACCAATTATTGGTTGTAGACGGCAAAATGAGTGATGCAAACAACTAAGAGGGAGGCTGTTCAGTGTTTGACTGTTTGCTAGGGCCTTTGGCCATTTGGACTTGAGTTGTCTAGAGCCAGGCCCAGGCTGTCAGGACTTGGGTCGTCTGAGTTGGGACCCAAGCTTTTTGGCACAGAGTTGAAGCGTTGAGTGTTAGAGTGCATGAGCTAGGGTTTTGCTGGAGTGAAACGAGTTTGAAAGAGGGGCTGTTAGAATATGGTGTCTCATATCATGTAAATTCTAATAATTAATTACTTTGTAATAGGACGTCCCATCAATTCTAGATAATGTGGTCCTAGAAGTATTTACTTGTCAATTAGTTATGTTAAAAAGGTGATGAAATGATGTATTAAATTGAGGCGCTCAGGAATTAATGCCCTAATTGGATGTTGAGATTACTGAAAGCATGTGGGGCCCATTCTTAGGATAAGGATGAGCTGGGCAGTGGAGTTAGTGAAGCAACTCTTTTAATTGAAGGCGGAACTGGAGACTTGATGGATAGAGATGGAATAGTTAGAGCTGAGTTAACTATTCCATCTTATCTTATCCATGAACAACTCCTTTACTTATTTAAGGAGGCGTTGGAATTCATTTTGTATTATCTTCATCATTCAGGTTTGGTGTAGAGGAAAAATGGGGAGGATTTGGACCTTTGTGTAGGAGGATTGTTGATTGCACATTTGGGAATAAATCTCTACATGGGACGGTGGTCCTGATTTTATTCATGTTTTTTTATTCGTAAAGGGTTTTCCTCGCCAAATCTCTATCTCTCTTTTTCTATGTGTGTGTGAATGTTGTATTTATTCTTTTATGTTGCTGGTATAAACTAAATGCCACTAGATAGAGGCTGAAAATTAAATTCAGAGATTATAAGGAACACATTAACTGGTGTAAAATGTTTCTTGTATAGAAATTAATGACTGCCCATAAGAATTTATATGGCTGTAATTCATTTCAGACCGCTGAAATGAATTTACAGCAGACTGTCTCGTGTTTTGTTGACTGTAAATGTAAGACAGCAGACTGTTTCCTTATTGTACTGGCTGTACATGAATTTACAGCAGACTGATTGCTACTCTCCCTAGAAGATTGAATGTTTAGGAATTATTTCCACAGCTTTAATTCCTTATAGTGGCAAAGTAAGAGCCAGGGTATATAGTTGCAGAAAAGCTGACAAGGGTTTTAGAGAATCAATCGATAGAGAAGTAATCCCTCAAATTAAGCCGCAAAGCCCAACAAAAATCTCAATATGAGGATTTGGCCGCCACAGATAGAGTGCACAAGCGTTACAACAACTGCAAGAGGCCATGTTGGCACATGCAGTTGCTGGTGAGTAGACAAGTTTGGAGAGTGCTGTTGGAGGAGGATAATGAAAAAGGAAGTATTGGAGCATGTTGTCAATTGTATAACGTGAGCTCAAGCTCTAGAAGAGAAATGCTTGCTATAGTAGTTTGACAATTTTGGAAAGTTTTGGTGGAGGGTGGAGAAATGTGCACAAGGTGCTGAATAACCCTATGCATGGTGGTAGGAATTTGCCATATGGCGAATAAAACTGTGCATGGCGGTAGTAGTTTGCTAGATGGTGAGATGCCAAATAACCTTGTGCATGGCTATATAATAAGTTGCTAGATTGCGGAGTCTTTAGGTTAATGTATAGCAACAATGTGACCCTGACGAGCTTGAGTAGTGAGGAAGGAAGCCCATTTGCTAGAAGCCCATTCGCCAGATAAGAAATCGCATTGAGAAGCCCATTCACTAGATAAGGAAACCCATTTGCTAGATAAGTAAGTTGTGCACGTGAGGGTTGACAAGCTTGAATTAAAAGCCAGTTGTAGATGTTTGAAACAAGAGAAGAGGAAGAATCCCAATAAGGGTTTTGGTACCATGTTCAAAGCTTTTGTCTTTAGTGTTCAATTGAGGTGTTGATGAGGACATCGACAAGTCTAGAGAAGGGGATAGATGTAGGGAAACAATTTGACACGTTTGCATGAATGCATGTTTGAGTGTAGGAATGTATATAAGTTGTCATGTAGTGTTGTATGTGTACGTGACAAAGTGTTTGTAGTAATGTGCACATGGCAAAGTGTTTGTAATATTGCCCACGTTGCAAAGTATTTGTAATATAATGGGATACTTTTAATATTTAATGTAAATGGGTAGCTCGAAGGTAGTTGGGTAGTTGCAAACCACCTATTGGTCCCATTATATCTGTAAAGACACATCTATGTGAGAGACGTGGGTGTGCTTGTTGTTGTTAGTTGAAGTGTGGTGTTGGCCAAGGGGTTATTGTTGGTAGATTGTTCATTGAAGTGTGATGTATTGCAGAAAGTTTGTGTAGTACACCTGCAATGTGCGTAATGTATCTATTTGTATTGTGTAACTATGCCTACATGAAGCCATCATAAATCATGCAACGTACCAACCGTCACAAATTCATGCATTCCATCAATGGATATTCATCCTACATGAATTCACCTTAAATAATGCAATCAATTAATGAATAACCCATCTACATTGAGTCACCATAAATCATGCAACCATGCAATGAATTTTTGTCTACATGAACTCACCATAAACCATCCAGTCACGTGAACAATTGTTTTTATTAATCATAGCTTGGCCGAGCTTTTGTGTACGGTCTACCTGATCTATGCCACGAGGTTCAATTTGGCACATATCCATGCTATACAATATGCCATCCCTCTTGTTCATTGACTTGGGCTTGGATTGCAAGTCCATCTGCAATCCATCCATGGCCTCTATAATATTCCCTTCTTGACATATCCATGTGGGGTCCACTCTACCCAGCTGTGGCAAAAAAGAGTGTTATAGAAGGTGAACTAATAAGGCAGATTTGCCAGCTGGTTCCAGTTAGTGATGCAGTAGCAATTAGTTGGAATAAATCTTAAAATAGGAAGTTGTTAATAAGGCAGATTTGCCAGCTGGTGCCAATTAGTGTGTTAGCATAGCATATAATGTCATGTTTTTATTACATTATCTAGTATTATTTTACACCCGCTCTAGGAAGATGGTTCGGGTAGTTAGTGCAACAGTTTGCAGCAGTTTGATAAACGAACTTCAAGATTCGTTGAGCACCTGTATTATATATTCCAAATATGAAATCAATACAAGTTAATGCTGCGAATTCTAAGTTGGTATCAAAGCGGATGTAATCACGGGCATGCGCGTTTGATTTTTTTTCTGGTTATCTCTCCGATGCCACCCCATAATCTGCCAAACTTGAGTAGATAAAGCACTCAGAAATTGACTCTAAACAGCGAGGGACTCAGACGGTTTGAAGAAACTAAAATCTGCGGCCCACATGTTCTGACACAGCCTGATCTCCGAGGGACTGCAACACTGAAGACAGCGCAAATTGTTGTTGTGGTGTATCCTGAACTCAGATGCACGCAAGCACAATCCGGACACATTCCGGTGATTTTGAGGTACCCGATTGCACGGTTCGCTGACGCCATTTACAAACATTTGCAGCGCACTGAGGCCTGTTAAATATTCTCAAATATGGCAGATTGATGTTCTAAAGTTTTTAACAAAAATCAAAACTTTATCATGGCGGCAAAACAACCCTAACTCTAGCGGTGGGACATGATTGGTACATTAAAATCTGACTTGGAGACCTGCGTGGAGAACATTGATTGGCTCATTGAAGTCTCACTGTGACAGTGAGTGATTGGAAGCTCTGACGTGCCAAGTTCATGTGCGGGGGGGGCGCCGCAAGCAAAAGCAGCTGCATATAGGCACATTGTGCCTAGTTAGTTCCATCCGCTCGCCTGACGGAGTTGGTCGACGGGGGCTTTGCTCAAACGCTTGGAGGGAGGCGTGAGTTCGAATCCCGCGCTCGACATTATTTTGCACAAGGCGGAATCACTTTAAAAGAAAGGTATTTTTTTATACCTAAGTGTTCCTTATTGCAAAATACAATTTTTTTTGCAATTTCACCTTCTAGTTTGTTTTGGAGGGATAAGGCACAATACAAGATACACACACTAGTGAAATTTGAAACCTCGTGCATTTCTTTATGGAGGGATAAGGAAACCCAACAAACATACTTTGCACTTAGTTTCTTTTGAAAATTGAAAGGGTACACACAATTTTCATCCTTGTTTATTTTGCCATCAAAAAGGGGGGATCAAAAGCATTTTTTCTCTTGCAAAATTCTAAGACAAGGGGGGAAGAAAATTGTGGATTTGAATATCATTTTTGCAAACCAAAACCTCACATATTTTGCAAAAATCATTGTAACAAAGATGCATTTTCGGTGGAGACCGACATCTTAAACAAAAACTGGCATTGTAAATAGGTGCATTTTCGGTGGAAACCGACACCTATAGTTAAAATTTGTGGGCACTTGTGATTGTTTATTGCATTTAAATTTCTTTTTTTTTGCATTTCAATCATAAGGTAAAATATACAAAGCAAAGAAAAGACCCCAAATTTTACACCTATTTGTGCAATTTATTGCACCGCAGTGTTCGGTATATGTGATACCTCTGGCCCACACTTACAGGTAATGTTGTCGTGCTTTGGGCTACTGTATCTACCGCCTAACATAGCTGCAACAACGACGTTTGAGCTTGTTCTCTATAAATCGTCGGGGAGAAATAAGGAAAGCCAGTTTTGATATTCACTCCATTTTATACCCTAATTCTTTCTGATTGTTTGGCTTAAACTCCTCCAACTCATCATCCTTTTTCGGAAGGGTTTTGAGGCAGGTGCCATCAATTTGATTGAATTCTCTTTCAGTATTGCTTATGTGCCATGGATCGATCTTGGTTCACGTACCTTAAAGTCTCCCTCACGTACGGTCGTGTATATAGAGGGGACCAACTTATTCCACGTACCGATGGGTATATCGAAATAGCGGGTATATCGAACAGATCAGGTCTATCGATCTAGCGGTATATAGAAAGAGGGACCATTTGGTGTTATAAGGAACCTTCACAATGGCCACTGTTCACAAATATCTGTCAGATTCACAATTGCTCAAAGGTTCTAATTTTGCACCATGGAAGACAAAGATGAGAGCTATCCTTCAAGTTGAAGATTTGTGGGATGTAGTGACTGGCACTACAAAACGTCCTACAACACCAGGGCCAGATCAAGAGGCATTTGATAAGAAGGATAGAAGGTGTCTCATGTTTATTCTTCTTGCTACTACAGATGAGGTACAACCTCATATTTGTGATGCAAAAACTGGTAAAGAAGCTTGGGATGCTTTGATTACCATTTATGAAGGGAAGAATCAGTCCACTATTCTTAACCTTCAATCTCAACTACATACACTCAGTATGAAATCTGGTGAGACAGTTGAACTGTTCCTATGCAGAGTGGCAGAATTGAAAGCCAAATTGAATGCTATGGGAGAAGCAGTGGCAGATACTCTCTTGACTTCAGTCATTTTGAGAGCTTTGCCAGAATCCTACAAGGTGTTGATCACATCTCTACAAGTGTCTGGTAGACAAGTTACTTTTGTGGAGTTGGTAAATTTGCTTCAAACTGAGGAGGCAAATCAGCTTCAAAGAGATGAAGTGCCAGATAATGCACTTTACTCAAAACAAGGGGGAAAGAAGCAAGGTAACTTTCAGAAGGGAGGATCTTCATCCAAAGGAAAAGGGAAACAACCTCAACAGAAAGAAAAGAAATATTGCAAAATCTGTGATATGAATAACCATGACACCAACAGGTGTTGGTTTAAGAATAAACAACCCAATGACCAAGATCACAAGAAAAAGGGAAAAGGGAAATACAAACCACAGAAGAAGAATAAGCAACCCAAGGGACATGTTGCTTATGAGGAATCAGACTCAGACTTTGAGAGAGCACACAAGGTGCTCATGACCCACACATCTTCTCAGCAGAAGGATCATGTGTGGTATATTGATTCCGGTGCCAACAAACACATGACTGGTGATAGATCGTGGTTTGAGACATTTGAGGCAAAGGAAGGCAAGCCAGTGACAATCGTTGATGATAAGACCTACCGAGTCCAGGGTGAAGGAGATGTTTCCATCACTCTTCCAGATGGCAAATGTCAGATTGAGAAGGTTCTCTATGTTCCTGGATTGGCGAACAATTTGTTGTCAGTCCCTCAGATCTTGGATAGAAACATGGATGTTGTTTTCAGAGTTGAGGATGGCAGAAAGAGATGCTTCATCACCAGAAAGGGAAAGCATGTAGCAACAGGTTCATACAAGCATGGCTTGTTCATCTTAGATGCCATTTCTACGCCTCATGTTGCCATGGCAGCAAACACAAAGGAGGCCACTTCTCTTTGGCACAAGAGATATGGGCATCTGAGTTCAGGATATTTGCTCGAGTTGAGAAAATATGAGATGGTGAAAGGCCTTCCCAACCTTTCATCCACATTGCCAGTATGCTCGGATTGCTTAGCAGGGAAGCAACACTGAGTACCATTTGAGGTCAGCTCTTCACGAGCTAAGAAACCTTTGGAGTTGGTACACACCGATATGTGCGGTCCTATGCCAAACAGTTATGGTGGAAAGAGGTATTTTCAATTGTTTGTTGATGATTACTCACGGAAGATGTGGGTTTTCTTTTTACAATTGAAATCTGAGGCACTTCTGTACTTTCAGCAGTTCAAGAAGAGTGTTGAGAAGGAGTCAGGATGTTCCATCAAGACCCTCCGCTCAGATCGAGGGGGAATATACCTCCAAAGAATTTTCATCATTTTTGAATGCACATGGGATTAAGAGACAGCTGACAACAACCTATACTCCACAAAAAAATGGAATTGCTGAGAGGAGGAACCATTCCATCATGGAAATGGTTCATTGTATGCTTAAGGGGGCACATCTTGAGCAGGAGTATTGGGCAGAAGCAGTGAATACAACAACGTACCTCCTGAATAGAGCACCCACAAAAGCTCTACAAGGCATGACTCCACAAGAAGCATGGAGTGGTAGGAAACCCTCCATTTCTCATCTAAGGGTTTTTGGATGTAAGGCATTCATGCACATTCCAAAATAGAAGAGGAAGAAGTTAGATGAGAAAACCTTGCAATGTATTTTTCTTGGTTATGATGAGCATTCAAAGGGATATCGGTTGATAGATCCTAAGACCAAGAAAACACACACCAGTAGAGACGTGGTATTTGATGAAGCTTTCACATCAGATAACACATCTACAACTGTATACCTGGATGAAGAGGAGCCTAAGAAAGAGACTCCACCCCCACAGAACAAGGTTCCAAAATGGTATACTAGCACATTGAGAGATTCAAAGTTGACTTCACTTCCAGATCTAACTCTAGATCGACCTTGTACTCGCAACATGACTCAACAGATGAGAGCAGAGGCATCAACTTCAGAGGTTGATGAGCTTTGCCAACAGTTTGATGAACTATTTGTAGATGCAGAGGAAGACAGAGAAGCAGATATGGATGATGAAAGGGTTTATATGTCTGCATTGGATGAGAATGAACCCACAACAGTTCAAGATGCCCTTAGTGAGCCTCAGTGGAAGGCTGCTATGGATGCTGAACATACATCTCTCATGAAAAATCACACATGGAAGCTAGTTGATCTGCCTTCAGGAAAGAAGCCCATTGGCTGCAAATGGGTGTTCAAAGTGAAGTATAAGGCAGATGGAACTATTGATAAGCATAAGGCCCATCTTGTTGCAAAGGGCTATGCTCAAAAAGAAGGCATAGATTATGAAGAGACTTTTGCACCCACGGCAAAAATGACTACCATTCGTGTACTTTGTGCTATGGCAGCTCAGTTCGGGTGGAAGTTACATCAGATGGATGTCAAAAGTGCCTTCTTGAATGGTGACTTGCAAGAAGAAGTGTACATGACCCAACCAGAAGGATTTGTGGTTGAAGGGCAAGAACAAAAAGTTTGCAAGTTGGTCAAATCCTTGTATGGGTTAAAACAAGCTCCACGAGCTTGGTACATCAAAATAGACAGTCACCTATTGCAGCATGGATTCAAAAGAAGTCCTTCAGATGCTAATCTCTATATCAAGAACAATGGTTCTGACATAGTGATTTTGGTACTCTATGTGGATGATCTGATCATCACTGGCAGTTCAGAGAACATGATTGATGCAGTGAAAGATGACTTGAAACAATCATTTGAGATGACAGATCTAGGACTTCTTCACTATTGTCTTGGTTTAGAAGTGACTCAAAAAAAGAATCATATCAGAGTAACACAAAAGAAGTATGCCAAGACATTGATTGAAAAATATCGCATGATTGATTGCAAGCCTAAAGCAACTCCAATGGAACCAGGGCTTAAGTTATCGCGATATGATAAATCTCCACAGGTAGATGGTACTCTCTATCGCCAACTGATTGGGAGTCTCATATATCTGACAAACACCAGGCCAGATCTTAGTTTTGTTGTGGGTTATCTTTCAAGGTTCATGCAGGAACCTAAGGTGAGTCATTGGAAAGCAACAAAACGGGTTCTTCATTATGTCCGTGGTAGTACAGAATATGGCCTGGAGTACAAGAAGAATGACAATTTCTTCTTACAGGGATACACGGACTCAGACTATGCCGGATCCATTGATGATCGGAAATCAACTTCTGGATACATTTTCCATCTTGGATCTGGACCTGTCTCTTGGCACAGTAAGAAGCAACAGGTGGTTGCTTTATCTTCTACAGAGGCAGAATATCGCGCAGCACGTGGAGCAGTCTGCGAGGTGATATGGTTAAGTCGCATTCTTACAAACATGGGTCTTCCAAAGAATCTTCCACTTCATTTGTTTTGCGACAATCAAGGTGTTTTGAACCTTGTCAAGAATCCAGTTTTTCATGAGCGTACCAAACACATTGACACTCAATGTCATTTCATTCGAGATGAAGTTCCAAAGCACCACATACAGCTCCAGTACATTCCCACTGATGAGCAGGTTGCAGATATTTTCACTAAGGCACTTGCACGTGTCAAATTTGAATTGTTTCGCAACACTCTTTGTATTTCCAAATAATGTAATAAGGGGGGATGTTAGCATAGCATATAATGTCATGTTTTTATTACATTATCTAGTATTATTTTACACCCGCTCTAAGATGATGGTTCGGGTAGTTAGTGCAACCGTTTGCAGCAGTTTGATAAACGAACTTCAAGATTCGTTGAGCACTCATATTATATATTCCAAATATGAAATCAATACAAGTTAATGCTGCGAATTCTAAGTTAGTGATGCGGTAGCAATTAGTTGGCCCTAATTAAGAAGAGGAAGGTTATAAAGGGGGCTGCTAGGAAAGGGAGGAGTTATTCTTGTAATGTCAAGTCATTGAGACCTTTCTCCAAGGCATTTGTGGACATAAACCCCAAGTTTCGAGTGCAGGCCATTGAGGACAAAAACCCTCATCTGGCTGGAATCGTATGAAGGTTCCGTGTTCATTTGCAAATCTGAAATTTGTAATATTTTATCATTTTAGTTATTATTGTGTTTCTTTCATAAATATAAATTACAAAAAAACAGTTTGATGCAGCCTACTTTTGTGTGTTTTTTATTCTGCATCTTAGGCATGTTCTTTACAGCCTCTCACTTTCCTGACTGACCCTCTCTCTCCTAACACCTTAAATGCACATACATCATACACTCAAGCTTACAAGCAGGCATATTCATCTTACTGCTAACTCTTGATTAGCTCACCATGCCAAAGACATGCTGCATTGTCTGGCACGTCCTATGCATTGTTTGTTATTGCTGTAATTAAAAACATACTTATGCATCAGCAACTCATGGTTGAAAACAGAGTATCGACAACAGTTTAAGCCTTCTCAACCCTGTTTGAAAACAAGGTATCAAACGATTTGCCAACAACAATTCATGCATCATTATCCAAGTTTCAAACACAAGGTACCAAAAAAATTGCCAAAACAATCTTATGCTTCGCTGCTCAAGTTTATTAACACAGGGTACCAAACAAATTGCCAACAACAATTTTATGCATCATTGTTCAAGTTGTAAAACAAGGTACGGAACAAATTGTCATCACAAAACCATTTTGAAAACAGGGTATCAAACAAATTACCAGCAACAATTTTATGCATCATTGTTCAGGTTTAAAAATAGGGTATGAAACAAATTGACAACAACAATTTTAGTATGATACAAGATCCGTGCAACTGTTAACTGTAACAACCAATGAAGGTTTGCCCCTTCTCAGGCCTAATTTGGATGCAAACCAAATTGGAGTATCAACATCATACTAGCTGACCTTGTGACCACATTCCCTATGAAGTGACATAGGATGAACTTTGCAAATCGTCAACCCCGTAGCAGAAGTGAAAGACTCTCAAAGAAAAGCATTTTTCAGTATGGTTCAAAGGAAGAATCAGGTTTCAATAAGCTAGGAATGGTCATAGGAAAACATGAAACCAGAATGGAAGAAGCCCATACGCCCTTTCTTCTGATGACTGTACAGGTCTGGTCATATTTACATCAAATTTACAATCATGCCTAGCATTTTCTTGTGGATGGTAGTGTTCAGCAGAACACATGGAGCATTTGTCAAGATTGTTAATCAATCACTCAAGCATTCAGCTAGGTTATGATTTAGAAATATGCATTCAACTAGGGCATATCCCAAAACTCTCAAGCATACAAATATTCAACTATGGCACATCCCAAAACTCTCAAGCTTAAGGATTTCCCTTTCAGGCACATTAGTACAAATTTTCACAAGAGAAAGCTGAATGCCACATACCCATCAAAGTAAGCAAAGGAACAACATATAATATTGTTTTTGTTTAAGGCTTGAGTTTCACTAAATTGAACACTCATTTATGACGCCCTCATGCCCTTGCTCTTGAAGTTGTCTATTATTAAGAGCAAAGTTGAGAAAATCAGAATCGGATTGAAATCTGCATGGAAAGGAATCGGGAAAAATCAGGAATTGGCAAAAATATTGGGAAAAAATCAATAAATTTTCATTGAAAAAACTGACAAAAAATGCAAATTTTCATTGAAAAAAAGCTTTTTTCATGCATATCATAATTTTTTGGAAAAAAACCGGCAAAATCGGCAAAAAATCGGTCAGGCTGTGAATAGGGAAAAATCTAACTTTGACAAGATGAGCTTAGGTCCTTGAACGATTTGAGTTCCTCCAAACAAAGTGGCAAGCTGTTTTGCTGAACGTTTGCCTTACAACTTATCCTTTACACAAAAACAGGGGCAACCAACTGGGATGCATGGCAGAAAAATTAAAATTATATTAAAATTTAATGTCCATGAGTGACAAAAACAGGTCAATGGGATGCAACGAGATAGCAAATTAGAATAGAGAGTAGTAAGGTTGGGAAAAAAAAAGTAACACCTAGGAAAAACAAAGATAAAGAGTGGGAAAACAAACTAATCATATAAAAATAGACAAGAGGACAAGATAAGAGAGCATTGCAATTAATGTTGATCATCCAAGTGTTCCCAAGAGGGGTCTAAAAAGTCAAATTGAGCTTAGAACCATCTCTGGAAGCATTAGTACTCCGAAAGGCATGAATAACTGAGTCCTCTTTTTACAAAGACTACAACAAGAGATAGTGGTACCAACTTTATTGATTCTTGATTTCACTGCAAGCTTCTAGTGAAGCAGCAGCTACCTGAAGACTTTGTGCATGAAACATGATCATGATTTTAATGAGTGACATCACTTTACACATTGTGCTTGATTGTGAAACAACCGCCATTGCCTGTTCAGCTGTGAAGAGATATTGGAAGTGTCGATTAGAATATCATTGTTTTATTATTCTTCTATTAACTAATGTGAGTGAACTGCATTTGGAATTAATTTCATCTTTGAATTCATTGTGATACTGAATTCTTTGCAGTATCAATAGTACACTTACATGAGTTATTGGATAACAATTTCAAGGCTTTAATGCTTGTAATTATGCATAAGGAGCAAATGTGATTGTAATGTCAAATAAGAGTCATTGACTGCTAAGCAAACGTGGTGGTGTTGGTTTGGTAGGATGAAAGAAAGAGAAATAATATCTGATGTACATGAATGACTGAAATGGATGAATGGGAGTGCAATTTAGACTCTCTGAAGATACCAACATCAAGAGGCTGTCTAAATAACATACCCCTAGAAAAAAAGAGAGAGCTGTGATACAAGATAAACATTTTAGAAAGAACAAAGATTACAAAAACTATGAAGCAAGAAAATACAATAGGATCCAGGGTATGAAATTATCCCAGAGTAAAGCTTCAGACTTCAGAGCACTGCTTTTTAATATTATTTTCCTCGTTATATAAGATACAAATCAAAGTAGTGCGTTCTTCCAATTGATTACCATGTTCAGAAGAAAGAAAAATCTTCCCCAGATCAGTACTTTGTCTAATAGAAGCCTAGAGTCTTAGTTTGTATAATGACTTGTGTGGATACAAATCTAGGCTATACCATACTGGCATACTCCTTGAGAGGATAGGGTATGCCGTCTTTGCTCATTTTGGGAGGTGGAGACTAAAGAACATTTCATCTTCAGGTGTCTTGTTTATTATGAGATTCGAGGGAGGTACTATTGCTTGTATAGAGACTCATGTGGGTCACTTGCCACTTTTTTCAGCTATCCTAACCAAAGATGCTTGGGTATTTACCTGAGGGAAGCTATCACTCTTCAACATCAGTTATTAGAGGACAAACTACAACTTGACTAATCACCTCATTCTTTCACTCTATATCTGCTCTTGAGAGTAATAAGTGTTCATTTGAAGATACAACTATTGAAAGTGTTAATGACAATATGTGTGCCTTTGTTTGCATACAAGACTGGCTTCTAGGGCTTTAATTGTTTCTTCTTGCGCGGGACAGGAAAGGACTGTCGTTTTGTGGCGTCAAGTTTCAGCCACCCCTCACATACCAAGGAGTTGTAGACAGCTGCAACTTACTAGTTTCTTGTCCTCTTCTATTCGTTCCACAACCATGGATGCTAGAGTAGTCTTAAGGGATTAAACTCTATGTCCTGTCAAGATTATCCAACCAGGCCATATTAGTCTTGGCGATTCTCTTGGAAGCATCATTAGATCCTGTGTTAGCCCTTTTGGGTTAGTTGGTGATGATGATGACCGTGCTTCTACTTTACACCCGGCTATAAATTAATGTTGGCGCTTGGATACACTGGAACTTTCTATCTTTGTTGTACCTTGACTTCTAGCTCTCTCTTAATCACTACTTTTAGCTTGGTAGGGTTTATCCATTTTGGGTAACCCTTGAGGCTGTAATATAATGGCATATAATTGTTCCACTTAAGAGTAGTTTACACTTAATTCTTTACTCTAGTTTAGCATATTTTTTAGTACTTTTTGGTTACTACAGTGCATTGTAATTTATAACATCTCTTTTCAATGAGTCCCATTGGCCTACTTTGGCTATCTGTGGACATTGATAGAATTATCTTATCTACATCTTCTTCGTGCAGTCCTCTTTCCGAGAGGAGATTTTCAATGACAGTTTGAGCCCCCATTGTGCCATGCATGCATATTGCTTGTATCATACATGTACTTAACGAGGGTTGTATGTTCCACACAATGTTATCTACACAAGGACATCTTTTGCCTGTTTTGGGTCAGAGATTGTGTTTTGACTTTAATTCTGCTGAGGTATGAGCAAGAGAAACTTCAACTACCGTAAGCACCTAAGAGATGTGAGTAGATATCATGCCAGTAGACATTAACCAGCCTTTCTAGAGGTATCTGTGTGCCTTCCATAGCAGAGATTGAGACCAATACCTTTTATGTCTTATGCCTCAAGAAGATTGTACCTTGTGCTTGTAAGGCCCTATTTACCATGAGCTTTGTCAAAGAATTGGAATTTAAGGAGGCACATGATTTAAAACAACATACATAGGGTAAAGTGAGGATTTTCCCTTTTACGATAAGGGGGATCGTTGTCCATATAGTCATACTTGCTAGTTGGGGATTAAAAAATCATGTTGCTATGGAAGTTCTACATGAGTTTATACAAAAGCCTTCATATCATTGAGATAACACTAAACTCATTTTGCACATTTAGCGAAGCTCCTAGCAAATGTATGTGTGCATGTGTGTGCAAGTGTTTGAGCATGCACATTTTCTCTATTTTATATCTGTGTGCATGTGCAAAATTTTCAAATGAAACAAAAGATCTTACTTAGGGTACAGAATGACAATCTGATTTCCATAACTAGTTTACCTAGGGCCATAATAAGGTCATTATATTAAGTCACTTATCCTAGAACACAACTTAACGGTGTGTAGTGTGTTTAATCTTGTGAATCCCTATACAACTTGGTATTTATATGAGAACTAGATAACTAGATGTACTTTGGAGCGGATCTCACATACAATCTTCTTTCTCTTCTTGGTGCTTGCTTATTAGCTTCTCGTGGAACCTATAAATTTCAGTCTGACAAGTTGGCAGTCCAGAAAAGGACTGGATAAACTCTGTACTAATTGGTGATAAAGAGAAAAGACATCAAGAGCCCACTATTAGTTTGTTTTGGTAATTGAACATCTAAGATTTATTTTTCTATCAACATTGATGATAGTCAGTGCCTGGTACAACACTAAATTGTACTTGTGAGAATACTACTTGAGAGCTCTCTCTGAGTCTTCCTTGTATGCAAAATCACATGCACAACGTTATTTCCATAAAATATGAAGGTGCTTATTTAACGGACTCTTTGATTTCAATAACCCTTGTCATTTCCCTCGCTATCTTTAGCAGTAAACAATTACGTTTTGTATTCTTTGTGTTTTTTATATTGTTTATTATTTTCGGGCTTTATCTTGCAGTTCAATTGACAAGTAAAACCTATAATGTCAAAAATCTAGAATCATTTTTTTAATAGTGTATTACAACATAGAATTAGTGACTAGTGAGTATTTGAAGAAAGTTTTATTTTGGAAGTCACTGGCTCTTCCTAACATAAGCAGTCTCTCTGGCATTTGTTAGAGTATTGTTTAAATGCTGTATTTCTGATTGTTTGTTAACATTTTTGAAATCTACTACTGACTTCATTATTATTTTTTTAATAGCGAGCCTGCATCACTTGTGGTCAGCCAGTTACAAATGATTCGATTGCTCCAAACCATGGTAAGAAGAATAATTTATTGATTCTTTTACATATGCATTTCCAGACAATGCATTATAGGGAGATCATTGAAGCCAACCCTAATCTGCAGTGGGATGTAAAGTAGAAACAGAGTTGTCGTCAGGGAGGAGGGCACGAATGCATCCATAAAATACAACTGTTACGGTTAATGAGGCCTATTACATACCCTGCTATGTTGGAAAGGTGTTGTGCTCATTAATAAAACAGGCAATAAAAGCACACTAAGTTTGCAGAATAATGTTACATTGAATCAGGATTGATCCATCCAATGTCAACTGTGATAAGCATTGAATGTCTTCTCAGGTAGCTTGAATTTTATTGCTTTGAGTATTGTTTACTTGGAACCCATGTGTGTCATTTATTACTTCAAGTTATGAATAACTTAAGAACACTGTAATTGAAATTGAATACTATAATGGTAATTATGGTGTTAGGATTGAGATTTCATGCATTCTTTGATTTATGTTTCATCTTTTTTTCTGGGAATTTGATTCCGGTTAAATAAAATTACTCTTAGAACTGATTATAGGTCTGTATCTAATTTAACATATGGAGGCTCACTTGGAGCTTTGTTAATAATTCTTTATCGAAAAATTTTAAGTCTTCATGAATTTTTTATTTTCTTGGTTTTTTTTTTTTTGTTTTTCAAATGTTCCATTTGATAATGTTCGAGTATGGTTACCAACAGGGGAGATTACATCATCTCTCTATTTTGATTTTGTTCTCAATAGAGTAATTTCTTTTTCTAAACTTCACTCAATTTTTTCTTGGGTCATTTGTCTAGGAAACAACTTTCAAGTTTGTCTCAAGAGAAATATTTGTTTAATTGAACAATCAAAGATATTCCTCCTATTTGCATCATCAACTAGATATGACCATAATGATAAATGAAGCCATATTTCCAAACAATGGACTATTCAGGCCTTGATATTAATGTGTTCCTTCACATGTAATAATTCAATTATAACCATTTTATTTTGTTCTAATTCAATGGGGATTGTGCCAGGTCTCCCACAGCATCATCACCTGAAGAAAACGACAAAGAAATATTCACACTATTTTATGTCATTCACGAGTACATGCTTATGCAACATCTTTTTGACATTATAATCCAATAGGGCTAATCAAAATGGGCAATCCTAATCATCAAACCTTCCCAGGTACAAATATTTGCTACTAAAACAGAAATGTATCACTAAACATTCCTAAAGACAATATACTATGCGCCAACTGGACCAGACCTCCTTAAAGCTATGACAAAACAATGATAGTATATAAAACACCACTCAACAGATCACTGGGAATCACCCAATAAGCATCAGCAAACCCATACATCATGGTCCTTACCAGCAGTGTATCTTCGTTAGGCCGCTTTCTCACTTGGATTAAAAATAGCTTGCCTTCTACACATGTTGTCTGCTACTAGTGCTGAATTTGACTTACGAGACTATAATGTTCATTAAAATGTCCTTCGCTTTTGTGTTATCTTTGTATATTGAGTTTCTGATAAATGCAACTGTATTTCCAAACAGAGTGCTAGTGTTCCCTTAAGATTAATGAATTGCTTAAAATTTTATAATTTGATGTGAACTACTTTTTTACCATGGCATTGTAAATTTTTTTTTGAACATCCCTTCTGTTTGTGCTACACACATACATATGCACACATACACCTATACTCTTCATAAATTTAGGGTTTTAGCTCAACTCATCCTTTGACAACAAAGCAATTTTGTTTGATATTGAGGGATTGGATGTAGACCCATAGGGCTTGTCTGAGTGAAGATTCTCTCAAATTTTGAAATTTTCAGTTGCTTTGCTGTCTCCTATGGTTTTTAAGAGGGTAAAAGAAAATATTTATTAACACATTTAATTTGAACCCTATGTTAGAGGAAACTTATAGCAGAAATCTCAACATTGGGCTCTGGTCTTCTTTCATTTGAGTAAAATTTAATGTGTTCTGTCTCCTTTTGATGCATGTTAGAGATGGAGATATATCACTTTGGTTTGGTACCTGGTTTGTTTTGATATTGATTCAAATAGAACCAGAGAACATCAAAGTAAAACGCCAAAAAAAATTATATTTTGATGCCATCATTAACTTATCTTTGCTTTACTCACCACATGGCATTTGATTGCTTAGAGATGGATCTTGGGATTTTTGTTAAGACTGCTTGACCTTGGGATCAAGGACATTTGCAGGGTTTTTTTATATTTGGCCAGGAGTTTGTAAGTAATTGTCCACATATACTTGCCTATTACAAACTGGGAAAATCCATTAGGTATCCGCTGAGATTTCTATGTGAAAGTTAAAATATTCATAACTGGGTATTCTTTTAGCTCAAGTACTAGTGGAAAAATAATATTTCAGACTGTAGGTTGACTGATTCGATTTGGTTGATTTGACTGGCATTTTCCTTTAAAAGCTTTGTTGCATGAAACTTCTAAGATGCCCAAGTTTTGGTTCTGGAAACTTGGGAACTCCTTGGGATTTCCTCGAAATCTTCTAGAAACTCATCATTGACTTCCCCCGTTTCTGGACATTTCTAAGAGACATTTCCAATGTTTCTGAAGATGTTTCCAATGTTTCTTGGCATTTTGAACCAAAAGAAAAGTCCAGGTTTGAGGTTTTTTAGGGGGTTGTATGGGTTTGCATGAGGCCCACATGGGACACACATGACCCACTTCAATTAAAAATCAACTTACAATAAAAGAAGATGAGGCAAAAGAGAACAAAACAAATGATAACTTGAATAATGATAGGTGGAAATCAATGAAGCCAAATAATGTAGAACAAGTGGCGTGCTCTTCAGCAACAATGATGAATTGACAATTGCTTGTTGAACCAAAACAGGTTTGGCTTAAAAAAGAAAAAGAGAGATACAGAGAGGATCTGGTTTTTGCATTCTATTGTTTGTCTTGTATTTTGCAATAAAATAAAGTACATGAGAGCAAAACTTATGTTCCACAAAGTTCTGGAATGCAGAGCTGGACAGCTATTCAGGACGATGAGATGTGTTTTCGAGATGCATCAGTGTGTCTCCGAGATGGCTACCAAATCCGAAGATGCATCTCCATGGAACATAGCAGCAAAGTAAATATAGGGGAGGGAATCCTAAAAATCCTTGGGTATTTCCATGGCTGCCCCTAATCTTGAGGAAAATGGAAGTCCTTCTCATATGCCTGCTGTGAAAGCCATACAAGTTGGCTTTTCTATCAGTTTTAGTGTAGATCTTGATAATTTTAAATATTAAGAACTAGGTTTATAGTGTATTCCATGTCGTTTAGTTAGCACATGTATAGGCTTATCTATATAGGTTGACCTTTAATATTAAACATTGTACTGTATATGATATTTAGTAAATAAATGTGTTTTTCATCCATTTGTGATCTCCTTAATTCAAAATTTTCTGTATATTTTAGGAATATTTATTTCATCTCTCTCTCTCTCTCTCTCTATATATATATATATATTTTAATTAGGCATTACCTTTGATGTTTCTGCCTTTCTGGAATTTGAGGAATTGCGTTTCTTAAGGCATCCTCATTTCAGAAACTGTCTATTTCTGAGTTTTGTACAACTTAGTTGTAAGGTAATTAGCTTAATAAAAGTTTAGTGTCTAAGAAGACTTTAGCACTATGTTTGTTAGTGATAAGGACCCTAATAAACATTATCGTTCAACAATCCATTAGGGGAAGATCTGTATACCTCGACTTCCCATCAATCTGTTGTTTATATTACCTTGTGCATACTTCATACAGTTATTCTTTAGATAATGCCTTTTCTTGGCTTACTGACCATGAGCAAGGAAATTTTTCTACTGCTCTAAGTTGATGTCATTAACATAATAATTCTCAATGGTGTTTTCATGCGAATCTACAATTATTTTGCCAACACAATAGGCTTGCCATAAAAAGGTCCTTATAACACCCTCTTGATGTCATTAGGCTCAAGTGAAATGTCCATCTTCATGCCATTAATGTGAAGGCAACAATCTTGGTGCACAGATCATAATTTAACAACACGATATCTCTCAAACATGTGCCAAAGTAAGGATTTTCACATGAAAACACCAAGATTTTTACAAAAGATGAGACTAGATGATGATTGGTGGAACAATGCCAAGTATATAATATCGGCTGTCACAACTTTTGTAGAGGTACTTAGATATTCAAACATAGATTCTCCCAGTCTTGGGGAGGTTTATGAAGTTTTTGATAGTGTGATTGGTGAAATGAGGCCAGCCATTTGACAAAAGCATCCCACATTAACATTCTACGAGCAAGACATTCAACCTATTAGTCGAAGAATCAAAAGAGGTTGGAGAAGATGAACACTCCATTGCACATGACTGCATATGCTCTCATTTTTATGTGATATGTGGCGAGGTTGAGGAGAGTATCTCCTATAAAGGATATTGAGGTGAAGAAGGGTTTTATGAAAGCAATTAGGAAGATGTATTTTAGATATGAAGCACAAATGCTAGAAGATTAGTGAGTCAGATTTGTGGAGCTACAGGGGAAGTCTTGAATACACAAGAGGCTAGAGAGGATAGACTTCCCATTGCACAGGTGAGGCCTTTTGGATGGTGGCAGCTACAAGGGGATGAAGCTCCATTACTAAAGATGCTTGTCATTCGCATTCTTTCTCAAGGTAGTAGCTCCTCTTGGTCTACTTTGTCAAGAGGAATATATTCACCTCTAGCAAAGCGAAAAAGCTAGTAGTGCACAACACCTTCCATATCCAAGATTGAAAAACACTTGAGTATCATGAGATTCGTGTAGCATGATGGGATTTTGACATTGACAGCACGAGATAGATTGATGAGGAGGAGGAGGACCAAGTAGGATTGCTTGGTGTTCTGCTACATGAGCCCCTTGATTCAGAGAGCAGTGATGATGAAGGCATCTTTGACATTGTAGATGACACCAAGGATGATTGAAGACTTACATATGTCAATGTTTCATTGCTTTGGCCCTGGTTTCAAATTTATAATTCATCTTTGGCATTTCGGTATGTTGATTATGTATTTGGAACTTGTTTAATTAGACTATAGATAAATTTTCAAATTTGTAATGTGTCGAAGTTTCAACTCTAATGAATTGAGAATTCCTAGTTTCCTATTGAATTGGTTTCTTTTTTACTGTTACATAGATGTTGACTTGTAGCTCTTTTAGGTAGCAATATTTAATTATTCAGTATTTTGGTTTTACATTATCATTATATAATGTTGCCTGCTCATGCTAAAAACATGCAATTTGAGGCTCAAATTTGTTTTTCTTTTCTTTAAATACAGTTTTCATATATATTATATATGTGGCTCTGCTGCTGTCCCGGATTTTGGGGCCAAACCAGTCATCCAGAAATACGTATTGCTGTACCGTGCCGTCTTGGTGTTGGAAACTCCATGGAACATAGGAAAATTTGGTCTTCTCAGATTGAGATGTAGAGGATTATCCAAATATGAATTGTTATGCGAGGGCTTGCTGAATTGCTTTACATTTTGCGCATTTTCATCATATTAGCATGTTTTTCCTACTAACAACACCTAATCAATTGTCAGATTGTTTAACCATATAGTTACTATTCATAGGGATTTGCAGTTACAACAGATAAGAATTTTAATAATATGTGAGTAATAGGCAATGCTTAGTAGCAAATCGAGATTATGAAAATTGGTAAGCAATGGGTTTCATAACATCTGATCATCGAAGTCTAAAAGCAATTAACAATTCTATCTTATTTATTCTGTAAACTGCTGTATCTGAACATCATTTCTTTTATTTGATTTTCCAAATGATCTCTTGTTCCATGTTGCAATATCAATCAGATTGCTCAGTCTTTTGATTTGTCAAATGTTGTTTGTTGATATGTAAAATGTTCACATTTTTCCAGCTCTTCGAGCAGCAGTTCAAGCATACAGGCGGGAAGAAGAATTCCAATCAATGTCATCAAAATCAGCCAAACGAAGGAGAGACAAGTTTGAGCAGGTTTCAGTATTCGTTTTCAAATAGTTACCATCCTGCTTACCTTTTTGAATGTGAAGGGTGATAATTGTGTTATGAAAATCATCTCATTGTTTGCTTTGGATGTTTTATTGGTGAACATATGTAGGATAAGGTTGGCTTCAGTGATCCAATGTCTATGGATTGTTCCAGAGGTAAAGGGGTTCAATTCCCTTTTGTTGTTAGTGATCGGGTGATTATTAAGGTATGTTGGATGACAACCTCAGTAAAGTTTTTGTTTTTTTTTTTCCCCAGAAAACTGAGCTCTAATTATCAAATTACGTTGATGTCAATTGTATCTTTATAAGTATATCGTAATATATTTTCTGCATCTAAGTGATAAGTATAATCTATTCCCTTTCTTCCTTTTTATCATATTTTATCTTAATGGCTTCTAGATGGTTCTTACCTGGCTTGTTTTACAAATACTTTTTTCGTGATTGAGTACAGTTGCTTGAATTTTTGAAAAGTATGTAGTCTTTGTACATGATCAACGAAAAATGATAGTCTCTGTAGCATGGTCAGGAGAAATGTTAACCAATTCGTTTTGATTGCCTAGATTCACATTCGAATTTAGCTGTTCTCTCCAACAATTTTGAGTCAATTAGTTGTCCTAGAGGTTTGTAGGTGTAGTTCCTTTATTTAATTTATAAAATTACATTGGCGGTATTTTTGCTTCATTTTAGATCCTGGTATTGTTGAGCAATATTTTATCATGTACTACAATCCAGATAAAACTCTGATGTATGACGAAATTCAATCTTTTAAAAAAGGATGTACTCTTTGTTTTTTCTCACATTCATTGGGCATTCATAGCATATCCCGATTCTCTTAATTTTAAGTTTGACGACGGGGCTTGAATTTTTGACTAACCAATGAATAGTTTTTGTTTGAAGAACATTCTCACATTTCATATGACTTGACATCTCTGAATGCATCTATCCTCAGTCTTATACCTGTGCTTTCTATTGGACTTAGATGTAGAGAACTGTGTACAATATTTTCATACAAGAGCTTAGTCTCGTAACAAATGGTTTAATGCAACTATAGTAACTAAAAAGTGTTATTAAAATAAGCTAAACTAGAGTAAAGAAACTAACATAAACTGCACTAAACTGGAACAATTATATGCCATTAAATTACAACCTTGAGAGTTGGACCTAAAAGTTATAAACCCTAACATGCTAAAAGTAATGGTGAAGAAAGAGCCAACGGTCAAGGTAAAAGAGAGAGAGAAAAGAGCTCTAGTGGATCCAATCGCCAACACATATCGGTAGTGAGATGTAAAGTAGAGGCACAATCATCATCATAACCATCTTAAAAGGCAACATAGGGCTTGACAACGCTTCAAGGAGAATGGCCTTGGTAGGATAATCCTGGGAAGGCATGAAGTTTGACTCGTTAAGACTCTTTTTAGCATCGACAAGCGTGGAGCCAATAGTAGAAGATGGGAAATTTATAAGCTTTGTCTATTTGCAATTCCTAGGTATGTGAGAGTTGGTGGAAACAAGACATTGGAGAACTATAGCTCTGTCCTGCCGCATGCAACAAAACAAAAGAACTGAAGCTCTAGTAGCCACTCTTGTATGTTGACAGGGGTGCATAGATTTGTCATTAACATTTTGGAGAGCCCTAGCTTCAAAGGAACACTTTGAGGTGATTAGTTGATCTCCCTTGTAATACCTGACATCAAAGAGTGATATCTTCCGGAAGGTACAGGGCCAAGCATCTCTAGTCAGGATAGCTGAAAAAAGTTGTAAGTGATCAACTTGAGTCTGTATAGAAGCACAATTGTGCCACCCTTGAATCACATAGTGCCAAATATGAGTACCTCTCTCAACCTGTGGTGAAGTCACCCATGGATTAAGGTGATGAAGCTGAAAAATAATTCTAAAGATGCTCTGAATGTGAAGAGGATGAGTGCTGAATTTAGCTTGAACAATACATTCGGGAGCTGTTCTTTTATGTTTTGTAAATTGCTGGAGAAAAATAGTTTGGACCCTCTCAATGTGAACCCAATCAAGACACCCTGGACTCTGACCTCAAATATCAGTTCCATAAAGGATTACAGGTTTCAAGATGCAATAAAAAAAACATATCTCTGTAGGTTATGCCTTGGAAGTGTTGCTGGAAACATCGGCGATCCAAGACTGAGAGAGATGTGTATCCCTTGCAAAGCTGCAATTGTGAGGCTAGCTGAAGATTAATGGAGGACCTGCAACCCCTAGGTCGGTTTAAGTAGTGGTGATCTCAATCAACTCATCCTCATAGAAGAACAAAAGCTTAGATAGGTTACTCTTTGATTCATTGGAGATCATCTCCTTAGTCTTGCTAAGTTTGAGTGCTAGCTGTCCTAAGCCACATAAGCAAGCAAGAGAATCCAACTGTGTTTGTAGGTCCTCAGGAGTATGAGCAAGAAAAACTACATCATCAGCAACAAGCAATATAGCTATTGAGACATGACGTAAAAGGCAACTAAACCCCCACGTCAGTGTAAGCAGTGGTGATCTTGATCAATTGACCCTTATAGAAGAACAGAAACTTAGATAGGTTATTCTTCGATTTATTGGAGGTCATCTCTTTAGTCTTGCTAAGGTTGATTGCCTGCTGTTTTAAGTCACATTAGTGAGCAAGATCATCCAACTGTGTTTGTAGGTCCTCAGGAGTATGAGCAAGACAAACTACATTATCAGCAAAAAGTCATATAGCAATTGAGACATGAGGTAGAAGGCAACCATCTTCAACATATCTGTTTCGACAAATAAATTGTTTGATGCCAATTGTGCTTTGGATATCCTACGAGAAACCAAAAGCTATCCAAAAACAATTGCCAACTACCTTGTATAGTCTCTTGATGGCAGTGATAAAGAGCTTCGAGATGCTGATGTCATATAGTCTTTGAAATAAAAAGATGTCTGGGAACAGTGTCAAAGGCCTTTCTAAAGTCCACAAAACAACAAAATACTTCAGAAGGCCATTGATGAGCCTTCTCATAATAGCCTTAAGAGTGAAAGCATGATCAATGGTCTGATGATCACTTTTGAAATCAGCCTGCTTTCATGCTTTAAGCTTGGCCCGATATAGTAGTTCTGAGATTTTTGTAATCAAAACATAGGTTAGCAAATGTGTGCTTAATCATGTTAGTTCTGTAGTTTTTTTGGATCTGAAGTGTCCCCAGATTTGTGAATGGATGGGGTGGAATCATGGATGATATGCTGTGACCAGGGGAAAAGGAATCCAGAAGAAATAACCTCGATGAATAATTCTGCAATGGGTTAGCCAATAGCTTCAGCACCATATTTTAAGAGCTTGGCCTGAAATCCCTCAAAATCAGCAAGTTTGCTGGTGCACAATTTTATTTATAGCTCCTTTGATGCCCCCTGAAGAGAATAGTTGATATTATGTAGGGGTGGGATGAGATATGAATGGTGGACTAAGTGGACTACTGATTAAAACCAGGGGTACCTACTCAAGACTTGTGACATTATCAAGACCACAGTGTTGAGACTCTTGCAAGTCTGGGAGCTGGGTTACCCCACATGAGTCTTTTCTGTGAAGTCTAACTTTATGTTATATTGTCTCTTATTTGCCAAGTTATTGCTGAGCTTTGCCCAGAGTCCAAGTCTGGTGAAAAGAAAAAAAGGCTTGCTAATTCTGAGACAAGTCTGAGCCTCAATACTATGATCAAGACTGACAGGTAAGACATATCAAGTGAAGAAAATGCAAATGCCTCTGAACTTGGACATCTTCTATGCATATTTTTATAGCTTTAATGTGTTTTCTATGTAAATATATATTTGTGTTTTTCTGAACCAAACCAAAGCTTTTTTGAAAACCTGATTTTCAAATATTTTTCTCCTTCCATATGGACCAAACTGTCTTCACCTCGAAAATAACTTCCAAGCCATGCTGAAAATGTGTGTAACTGCCAATTCTGATTTCATGTACTTATTGTGGGGCCAATTGCCTTAGTTTAATAGTTTATTATCTTCAAAGTTTCTCTTTGGTGTTTTGATGTTTGCATGCTATTCATCTGCACACACAGGGAAATAAACGAACTCCAGAACGTTTTGTTGGTCGTGAAGCTGTTATTACAACTCAGTGTTTAAATGGATGGTAACCTCTCTTCTTTAGTTATTGAGCTATTATTTGACTTTTGGTCAATTCTTCTAGACTTTGTAGGATTGTGTCCATTGTTCTTGATTATCTGACTGACAGATATAATAATTTTTGAACATATCAGGTATGTGGTGAAAACCTTGGATAATGCAGAGACTGTTAAACTGCAATACCGATCTCTTTTGAAGGTTGGAGAGCATCAATCTTCAAATGAAATATCACATAAGGGTTTGGGACCTAGCTGGCTGTGATCTTATTGGTGTGTTTATTATATTTGGCTGTGATCCATTTTTCTTTAAATGCAAGTCTGAAAAGTATTGTACCAAGGATAATATTGTTGAAGTGATTTTGTTTTGACCTTTTCCAATAATGCACTTTTTCTGTCTTTTAATTTCTGTACAGGCTTTCCTGGCAAAGCAAAACATGTAACTAAGGTACCTGTTTTTATCTTGACAGTGTGATGTTGATTGCATGTAAATTGTAATTTCAATAACTCGTTAGAAATTGCCTTTTTTGAACAAGAGTTCAGAATTATCTGTTACCTATTCATGTAACAGGTGATTCAGAGCTCCTAGGAGTTTCAAGATTATGACAAATTTTAAAATTGTATTTCTTCACAAGGTTTCTTGAGCAAGCCAATTTCAAAGGTCAGTTTTAATAAATCATATTTTGTTATATATAACAAATGAAGAATCAATATTAAAAGGGTATAGATAGGGATGAATGAGTGAGAATAAGGAAAGGAGTGAGTGGACTTAGCTATGTGTGTTTGTATATAAAAGCACTAAATGGTATGAACATAGAATCATAACCTTGCATATATACCTTTTTGATAATTATTAATGCTTAATGAGGTAAATTACATGCCATACCTGGTTGGAGGGCTTCTTCCTTGAAGCATGGTGAATGAACTTTGCTCTTTCCTTTAATCTATAGTTTGTTCTTCACAACTTTAAATAATTGATTGAACTGTAAGTTTACTTGAATTATGCTTAGTGAAACTGTATATATGCTTCAAAGAAATTTAAAAGTTCATGGTTGGTCGAAAACCAAAAAAGATATAGGCCACGAGCCCATGGTTTAGAAATGGTCACAGAACAGTGGGAAACAATTGCCATAGAAGAAAAGCATGGCCACAGGCCAAGTAAATGTAGGCTATAAGCCAATCACATATGAAAACCTACAAATGTAGATTTGTATAATAATAATGCTTAGTCAGTTACATTATGTATCTATAGAAATGTAGGAATAGGTTGGAAACAATGTAACTTTCAACATGTATGTTTAACTAACATTTGTATAGGTTATCTTGTTACAATGGCCTTTATGTATGCGACTAGAATTGTCCTTGTTGCTTTCCTTTGTTTTCCACCATTTTGATTTGATTATTGGTTGCATAGTTTCCTCACCCCCAGGTTTTCGACAAATGGAATCAACATATTAACCAGATTAGACAATTGATAGATAGGCACAGAATATTGGAGAAGGTGCCCTTAGACATCAATAATCCTCTTCATTGAAAATAAAAGAATGATATCCAATCGATACAATAGATGGTTGGGGATTAGTGTATAAATACACCTATAATACAACGCACATGTCTGAAAAAAATGCCAAAACGACACAAGGTTATTACATCACATTGATTACTTTACAAGTTGTCACAAGGGCCCATGGGCTAATACATTTTAGAATGTCGGTTATGGCCAATTAGTGAAAGATAACAAATTTCAATATCCCCCCTTAAGCTGAACTGGAGGCCACAAAGAGGAGACATTACTGCATATTCCTTCTTAATTGAAGCTCTTCTATGTCAGTACGCTATCACAACCGTGTGAAAATGACCTCTGATATCACCTTTGTGAAGATACTCTCAAGCTGATTTGCTGAAGCCACAAAACAGGAAAAAGCTTGGCCTTGAGATGAGATAATATAATTCTCTTAATGTCCATGGATGGCCAAAGCAGGCCGTAAGAGTGAAGTTGTGAAAGCTTGTGCATCCAGAGCTTAATGTGTGTGGTTCGTTGATGCTCAAAAAGATAACAGGTCAACTGAATAGTGCTCTGGTTATCGCAGAATAAAGCAACAAGGCCCTTTTGAAAAAAAAAACTACTATTCAAGAAAATGCACATCTTAATTACATGCTTCCTTTCCTGACTAACACTGAAATACTCTGTTTTAAGGGAAAAAAATGGTATTCTGCTTCTTGGGACACCAAAAAATGGGTCCAGAACCAAGATGGAACAAATAGCCTGAAGTGGATTTCCTCTCATTTGGATCTTCGATGGAAACTATATGCGAGTACCCTACAAAATAATTAGTAATGTCACAGTGGGTAGTACCCTTGAAATAGCAAAGAACTTGCTTGGCAGCCTTTACTCTCAAGAGCCATGGGCATGTACTTGGAACAAATAATGACAGCAAAGCAGATGTCTAGTTGATTGTGGATGAGATAGAGAATGCTTCCCACCAATGATCAATAGAGAGAAGCATCTGCCAAACGAGGACAATCTCAAATTTGACCCCAGAAGAAAAATGGGTAGGAGATAGCTTATAATACTCCATCCAAAACCGGTACAATAACTCTGAGGCATATTGAGGCTGAGAAAGGGAAATCCTTTAAGAATGAATAAGTGTGAATGTCCAGAAAATAGTGAAGTAGGCTGAAATGTGAGGCTGTAGCTGTAGACCCTGCATCATTGAAGCTGAACTCCCTGGAACAATCAGGTCGTCAACATAAAGTTCATTAATCAATATTTCACCATCTTGATGCTTGATATAGACATCATGATCCACCTCACTGTGAGTAAATGCACATGCAGGAAAGAGGTTGCGAATCTTCTCAAACCAAGCACTAGGTGCTTGGTGAAGCCCATACAAGGACTTCTTGAGCCTGTAAATCAAAGCTGTAGGGTCATCTTTAACAAAAGCTGGCAACTATTGCATATAAATCTGCTTTTGAAGGACCCCATTAAGAAATGTAGTCTTGACATCCACCTGATGGATTTCTTTACTTTGTGAAGTAGCAAGAGAGAGAATCATATGGATGGAGTCTATGTGAGATATGTAGAAATGGAATACAACACATTACAATATAATACTATTACACACACATAAACAAAGGTACACAATGCAATTAGCTTACAAATACATATGGATACATTGTGCACAACCCAACTATCCGCAATTCGTCATGGGCTGGTCAAGTTTACGACACATAGACTTTCCTTGACCAACATCGACCAACATGCCTCGACGAACAACTCTATTGACCTATAAGCATCCTTGGCCAACCATCGCCCGTAACCAAGGTAAATGCGTACTAATAGGTATCGCGTGATTGGTAGGCATTTATCATTGAACTACCCATGTACATAAAAACATTAAAATAACCCATATGGTATGTTACATTATTACAAACACATATATTTCCACGTACACAAATACAATGTGACAACACTTACATTTGACAACTTTCATTTACGTGTATCATGAACACCTATTTATACTTCACATACATACGCCCATATTCCCTTGTGCCTCCATGCCAACGTGTCAAATTGTTTGTCTACAAGAAACATGGGCAAAAGTCCTATTGTAGTTAACTCACTCCTTTTGAGAAAATTCTTTTGCAACAAGTCGATCCTTATGCTCATCAATTTAACAATCAACACCATACTTGGTTTAATAAACCCATTTGCATCTGATGATGATCTTGCCCTTGGACAAGGAAAGGGACTCCCATGTTTGGCTCTTCATGAGAGAATCATACTCAGGTGGCATAGTTGCTTCCCATTGAGGACATAACCTGATTACAAGTGATAGGATTTCCATCAACATGCCACTTGCCAAGCAAGGTACAAGGTTGAAGGGGGGTTTGTAATCATTTTCCAATTGGAAAAGAGACTTAACATTCTATGAAGAACACTTAGTCCACTTGGACATAAGATGAACTATAGGAGGTGCCTTAAGAGGAGGAAAATTATCCTTACAATCCAAATTGGGAGTAGGAGAATTCAATACATTATTAGGATAAGAGGAAATATAAAGAAGAGAAGCACTTGGAGTGGGAGGACCAAAGCCCTCTATGGAAGATCCAAGAGAAGATAAGATAATTCTATTAATACCCATAAATGTTAAAAGTGGGCCAATGAGACTCATTGAAAAGAGCTGTTACAAATTACAATGCATTGTAGTAACCACAAAGTACTATGAAAGTAAGCTAAACTAGAGTAAAGAATCGAGCGCATTGTTTGAGGTGTTTGACACGATCCAAGGAGAATTCAATATAATATCTGGATAAGAGGAGATATAAAGAAGAGGAGCACTTGGAGTGGGAGGATCAATGCCGTCTATAGAAGATCCAAAAGAAGGATCATGAGCTTCATTTGAAAAATTTGACTGTTGGAAGTTGGAATAGAAGAGTCTCCAACAAAAGTTGTTTGAGAGTGATATCGCCAAAAAAATGCAGAGGAATTGTCAAGAAGAGATGGAAGTGATCCTGAAGGTGTGTCCAAAGATGACATACTAAATCCAATGCTACGTCGAATAATAACCTCATGTGTAGTGGGATCATAAGGCAGATATACCTTACGACCTCATTGTAGCACGGAGGCAAGTACTCCAACAGTTGGAGGAACAATTTGATATGATATGTTTAGTAGCCAACGAAAACTATAGTCAATATTGATCCACACTTGCTCAACATCTCCACTTGTACGACAACTTGATCAACTCTGGTTGTATGACAAGTTGTCAAAACTCACTTGTACAACAAGCACTTGTTCGACAAGTACTTATACGACACCTTTGCAATCCACTTGAATGACACTCTTAACTGCACCTCTCGTACAACTCTTATACGACGATTTTGGTTTGCAACTCCTGCTTTACACCTGCACACAAAACATGGAACAACAACCACCTACCAATCTACTGCAGCAATAGCTGCACACGATACACATACAACACATAGATGAAAGGATGAATCATCATTGCATTACTTTTGCTTGTGCGGCATTCACATTACAAACTGTCTGCACTGGCAATATATAATGCTACAATGAATATACAGACTTAAAATCTAGAGGCATAGATGCTCTCTGATACTCGGTACTCTCCTCTCTGGTGTACAAACAAGTGAATGAGGGGTCCTTTTTATCTTTGAGGGCTGGCAGTTAACAACTACCGCTTGGGACACCTCACCACTAACTACCCTCCATTTGCATATTATAATGAGCTAAAATATAAAAGAAAACACCAAAAACACAAATCTTGCAGATAATTGCGAAATTGAAATATTCTTGGAATTTTTATTATTTTTTTTCAAAACCCAAAAAATGGAAATACAATGATAATACTTAGATCAACACATGCAAATAAGAAATCACACTCCTGAGAGCTGTAGAAGACTAAAAATCACAAATCTGACCAATACTGCTCACAAAATACAATTATAACAAACTATAGATGGGACGTTGAATGTGGGACACCAAAATAACTTGTAGAAACACCGTGAATCTGCTGAAGTGCTGCTAATACTGGGAGATGGGCATGAAAGACTGCCAAACTACTGGAATTAACCTCCAAACTCTGATATTTTATCCCTGCAATGGGGACGTCTGCTCTCCTTGGCTTCTAATCTGCACTGGAACCTGAAATCTGCCAATATTTGTCTTCACTATGCTGAAACAACCCTCCTTAAGTGCACCGTCCACTTTACAAAGGCAATATGGGGATCCAAGATGGAACGTGGGCTTCACAAAGCCACCAGATTGCTGATTCTCTCCTCCAAATGGGTCGATTGCTGCCAGATATCAGTTTTGCTGCTTTAAATCGTTGAATTAGTCTCCCTAGAGGGGACGTCTCACTCCTTATGGCCTCCTTTGCCAAGATAGATGATAAAACCCTGATGTCAATGCCCTCAATGGCTGAATTCTTCAGATGTCTGCCCAATTTTGATTAATTAAGCACAAAAGGTGAACCCTGAGTGGATTCACACCTCAATCAGGGTAGCAAGGATCAGCCTTGTCTACCAGATTGGAATTCTCTTCCACAAACCTTGAGCACCCCCCCAAATTTCGCAGAAGTTGAGCTAGGGCGCACCCCTCTCTCCAATTTTTACTATAACGACAATAACATAATGAGAATATGGGCGTTCCATGTATATATAAGCCTCATGTTATAATCCTTCGTTGAGTTGGGCCCACACTTAGTTACACACACATAATGTATTTTAATAATAATAATAATTTCCTCACACCATATAACAATAATAATAATAATAATAAAAATAATTATTCTCTCACACCACATAAATCCCCTTAAGCTAGGACACTCCACACATAATATGATAATATTTACATAAAATATTTACATGACTCTATTTCTCCAAAAAGGGTCATTACACATATGCTTAACTACATACATTAGTCATACATTACAATTTCAATTTATCAAATGATGATGTCATCACCCTTGACGTCAAATTGCACAATTGAATTTCACTTTTATTTGCATTTCATGTACATTTACATTTCATTTACATGTGTGCACATTTGTACTTATTTTCATTTTGACATCACTACCGAGGCTGGTCAAAACTAGCTCGTACATCTGCCCTCCTCTTTAGATTGGTTGACGTCCTCATCAACGATTGCCTTTGTTCCTTGTCAAGTTCTGTTGGTGTACATGCATGACAACATTTATACCTCCTAACTTTTGGATTTGTAGCTTGAATGCCTCTACCCCTCCTTTCAATATTTTGGCAAAGGCCTAATATGGAGCCCATTGCACACCATAGTGATTTGCCCTTTTGCTCGACTTTTGCCAACTTTGCCAACAATTCAGCCTCTCTTTTTGCAGCTTCAACTTCTTTTCTTGCAGTTTTAACAATTTTCTTCATTGCTTCAACTAATCCTATTCCTCTTGAGCTTTCGTCTTCTCCTCAATGTCCTTCAACCTTGCTAGTTTTGCTTCATCATCCTCCTGCACCTATCGAAGTCATGCCGCCATTACTTGCAACTGGTTAGCCTGCTCCACATTCGTCTGTTGAAGCTTTTCCAATCCCATGGCTAACCTTTTAATCATATATGCCAAGAAATTCATTTTGGCATAAAATTTCACCAACTTAAGTGCAAGTTTAACATACTTGACGCTTGCTTCATCTGTTGGATAGGCTACCACACTCCCTTCATCTACATATACATGTGCTGGATGTCGGTACAGTACTTGAGTTCCTTTGGGTAGGTTCTTCATCTCCAACATTGACTTGACATTGCCATTTTGTAGATCCCATAATTGCGTTTGTTGAAATTCTACAAACTTCATGTGCTCATCGTCATGAGCCTAATGCACTAGCTTTCCCAATTCATTCTCCATTATGAGCTGCTACAATCACCAGTCTCCCATACATCCAACTCCGGACTCATTGTGAACTCTATCAAACAATCGAGTCACCTTTTTGAAAAACGTATCAACCTGCTCATTGATGATTTCTCCCAAAACTTGTGGTCTTATCAGATTTGGCACTTCGATGATGAAATGTTCATGTCTTCTGGTAGTTCCATATTGGTGTCAGCTCTAGTGATATTTCCTCCACATCCTCCCCACAGTGACTTGTTAGGTTGAGAGGTCGTCTGGTCGCCTTGCCCTCCTGTATTGTCAGCCTTGCATGAGTAATTGTTACATTTACTACCGTTTCTTGCCCTCTTTCTTGTCCATTCTCCAAAGTTTGGCTTCCTTCACCTTTTTGCCACCAACTAAGCTTTGATGCATTTTGTTTTTTGTTCTCCCTCCTTTTGTTTGACACAACTGGACTTGGGATTGCCACCTATGTTGTAGATGTGATCTTGATTTGTGCGACCTCATCTAGTGGGGGTGATCCACATGGATCCACTTGCTGCACAAAGTACATTGGCATACTATCAAAGCGATCGGGTGAGTTAACATTCTCTACCTGCATACTCCTTGTGTATTTTTCTCCTATACTTTGTCCATTGCAATCTAGATCTCCTCATCCGCATCTACAACAATGAGAGGTTCTTGTGCTTGTTGCATAGTCGTCTCCTTCGGTTGTTGCGCTCTCTTCTCCATCTCTTGTCCTACTTGTGCAAAAGAATCCCTTGGATGTTGTTCACCCATTGTAGCCCTCTTTGAGGTCACCTGCCTACTACCTACAATGGTACTTGCAGTGCCTTCTTACACAATCTGACTCCCATCTTGTGCACGCATTGTTGCCTGTGGCGTCCTATGTGTCTTGCTCCAACCCTTTGTAGTTCGTCGTGCACTGCCACCCACTCTTGTTGTGGCTTGTTTTGGGGGTTTTGCCTGTGACTACTGCCCTTCATAATGATGTTGGGGTTGAGGTTGAGGTTGAGGTTGATCTCTTGTCCACTGCTACTCCAACATCCTACACCGCTTCTCATTTTGCACCAACTCCTCTGTTCGTGGTTACTCCTCAACTTCCTTTGAATCCTCACTCGCATCATATTTCTGAGCTTCCTAACCCTTTCTCTTATTCAAGGTATCGTTCTTATTTATCGAGGTATTGGATTTTGTCAGTGGCATCATGAGGATCGACCTACATATAGTTGGCACATGTTCCGAAATTACTCTAGGTGGATTCAATCTTGGAAACCATAACTTTTGTGTCACAACATTCATCATTAACGCAATAGCATGAAAAGCCATCGAAACATTTCTTGTATACTGCATTAGAAAATTCTTGATACGAGATGACAAGTATGATGTCTAATCATATGCTATGCCAACCATTATTCCATGTACAGTATGTGCTAGGTGGGCATCCCCGAGGCTCTTTTTTCTTTCGAGAGTTTTGACATTATTATATTTATTTGCTCATTGTGGTTTTGGTGTCTTTAGCTGCTGCAGGTATAGTCTGTGACTCCCGTGCTTTAAGAATGTTGTCGCCTCGTTCGGACTGAGATCAATGACCTTATCCATGAATTCCTTCCATCGGTGTAGGTCAACCGCCTCCTTCCTCATCGGTATCCTTGAACTTGGTAATCCAAATGTTCTAACCAAGTGAGAACACTACTTGTACCTCTGGGTCACCAATAATAATTTTGCTTCTGTGTTGCTGCTGATCATACATTTGTAGCATTTGTAGCAAATACTCCTTGAAAGTCAAAATTTAAAATTTGCAAAATGTAATGCACACCTGTGTTTTTGAATGCAATTTTCAATGGGTTGTCTACCGATTGTACTCGCCACCAATGTTTACAAGGCTACTGCTATGTCACATGTTGCAAGGGTATTGACATTCTTTCTCTCCCCTTGTCTCTCTCCTTCTCCTGAGGCGAAGCTTCCACTTCTCTCTCCTTTGGATTGATGGTTTTCGGCTTCTCCCTTGAATATCCACCATGTTGCCTACTGCTATTACACTCGACGTACGAATCGTGTTTTCTCTGCCTACCATGCACACGTTTTCAAGACCTCTCCTTACAACTTCTTTGTCGCCAATTCCTCATTAACGAGGTTTTGATTGCACCATTGGATTAGATGGAACTTTTCTTTGCATTTTGTTTACTTCCAACAACTCCGACTAAACTGTACTTGCACTTGTATGACCCTTGCCGTGCACATCCTACTACTTGTACGACATCAACTTTGAACTCGGCTTGTATGACACTGTTGTCATGCCCTTGGTTTGTATGGCAATGTCATTAGGCTTTAATTTGTACGACACAACTACTATTGCTTCCACTTGTACGACATTGTCATATGATCCTTCCACTTGTATGACGACGGGCTTCTCCTTTGTCTGGTATAGTGTGGTTGTTCGACTCTTCCTGCTTACGATTGTATACCATTGCTTGTATAGTAGCCCCTTTGCACTTTGTATTTTGTGCACAATTTTTGCGTTACTTTGTTGTTCAGCCCCAACACTTTGTCTATACAACACTCATTACAATTTTGCAACCCTCATGCATGCATCTGCAACTGCAATCTGCATTTCAACAATCGTCTGTACAGTTATACAACTTGTTTAAGCAACTGTCTGTATGACTATATGGTTAGTACATTTGCAAATCCAGTCGCTTGCAGTTCCTATAGGCAACGCTGTCCTTCAATCTCTTCCTTTTTAACACTATGGCTTCCTCGTTAGGGCACATTCGTTCAATCTACACTTTCTTCCGTCAGTAGTTCCTTTCTTTTGCGTTGCTAGGTTTGTACGCCTCCTACAGTTACTTCGCAACATTGTGTCCACCTCTCCAATTCGTTGAGGTGGTTTTTTGCTACACTCGAGGGATTTCTGCTGCGCTCGGGAGGAGATTTCTGCTGCGTTCGGAAGGTGGTTTTTTGCTGCGCTGAGGTGGTTTTTTGTTGTGCTTGAGGTGGATTTTTACTACGCTCGAGGGATTTTTGTTGTGCTCGGGAGGGGGATTTTTGCTATGCTAAGGTGGATTTCTACAGCGCTCAAGGGGGATTTCTATTGCGCTTAAGGGGGATTTTTGCTGCGTTGAGGGAGATTTTTGTTGTGCTCAGGAGGTGGATTTCTGCTGCGCTTAGGTGGATTCCTCCTATAGTTACTTCGCAACATTGTGTCCACCTCTCCGCTGCGCTGAGGTGGTTTTCTGCTGCGCTCGGGGGATTTCTGCTGCGCTCGGGAGGGGATTTCTGCTGCGTTCGGGAGGTGGTTTTCTGCTGCGCTCGGGAGGTGGTTTTCTGCTGCGCTTGAGGTGGTTTTCTGCTGCGCTCGAGGGATTTCTGCTGCGCTCGGGAGGGGGATTTCTGCTACGCTAAGGTGGATTTCTGCTGCGCTCAAGGGGGATTTCTGCTGCGTTGAGGGGGATTTTTGCTGCGCTCGGGAGGTGGATTTCTGCTGCGCTGAGGTGGATTTCTGCTGCGCTCGGGTGGATTTCTGCTGCGCTCGAGGTGGATTTTTGTTGCGCTCAAGGTGTATTTCTGCGTGTGCCCTAGCGCAGCCCCAACCGTGCCCTAGCATGTCCCAGTTGTCCTCATTGCGAATCGTTTAGCAGCCCGGTGTTCTTGGTGTTATGGGGATACTTGAAGGAGGAGGAATGGAGGAGACACGGGCTTCTCCTCTTAAATCTGTCCAACGCCTTCACACAACAGTTTCATATCAGCGTTTGTCTAAACAGATTAATTCTCTGCAGAACAACTAGACACGTAAGCTAGTATTATACTCTCCTTGCAAGACCAAGTGAAAGACGACAACCGCATTATCACGGATCTCCAAATTAAACTTCAAGATCAACAAGCCATCATTACTCAATTGCAGACTGCACATACAGAACAACCTCCTCAGAATTCTGTGAATTTACACTTTGAAATTTTAAAAATTCGAGATGAACAGGCTGTTCTTCTTGTTGAGCAAGAACGTCTCAAGGAAGCGTCAACTGCACAAAGCCAAAAATTAGCCGACCAACAATCTTGGGTTCAGGTTGTAGCCGGAAAGAAGAACCCCCCTCCCATAGTTGAGTTGGCTGTCCAAGCTAAATTTGAAGAAGAAAGGATCCGTAATGCGAAAGCGCTCAATCTCAGGGTTCGTGGGGTGCCCAAACCTATTGATCCGCTTCAAGCTGGAAATGCCTTCATTCACAACACTCTTGAGTTAACAGACGTTACTCTCGAGAGAGCATGGTTCTCTCTCGACTCCACATTAATCATACGCTTCAAAAATGCGGAAGAGCGTATGAAGGCATTGAGGGCCAAACGAAAATTATTTACTCTTCAGGACAAGATCTACCTTGATGAGGACCTTACGCGACTCCAGGTTGAAGAATTGAAGGAAGCCAGGGGAACAAGTAGCCGCAGCCAGGAAAGCCAACAAATGGGCAGTTATTCGTAATTTGCGTGCAGTGATTAGGGACTCTCCCCCACTTGGGTGGTCCAAACCCTTGCCTAACAAATGACTCCATCGACACGGAAAGGGGGTGGCAGATAAGCTAGCTATAGCTTGCTGGAATTGCAATGGTATGATGTGGTCTACCCTAGGGTCCTTTCTTGATGTGATTGGTAGACATGACATCATTCTTATTTGTGAGACACACGAGAGTCTTGAGCGGGCCCTTCCAGTTATCTCTGGTTACTTTTGGTGGTCCAGTTGTCGGCAACTCACTCGACGCTCTGGGGGGGTTTGAGGATCAGGAGGTGTTGCTGCTCTTATGAGGTGTTTCGATTGACCCCTCCTGATCCTCCTGAGTTCGGTATCCCTGGTTTCGATTGACCCCCACTCCAGGTTTTTATGGATTAAAATCCATCGTCACCCACCTCTTTGGGATATCTACATTGCCACTGTTACTTTCCCCCCACCACGTCCAATTTTGCTATTCACACGGACGGGGACCCTTTCCAGGATCTCTATGAGGACATTACTAGATACTCGGCTTCAGGGGAGATACTTCTGCTGGGAGATTTCAATGCTCGGACCGGACCTATGCAGGTTTCTCTTCATGACCTCACAACCGATGAGATGCAGACTCGGGAATTGGATCTTGAGGACCTTGGTTTTGCTCGAACCTCCAGCGACACACAGGTGACTGCTTACGGTAAGCATCTTATTGAGTTGGGTGAATCCAACAGGCTAGTTCTTCTCAATGGTATATCTTGTTTTCCGGATTCCGGTGGGTTTACTTGCTTTCCTCATAGTGGTGGAGCTAGTGTCGTCGACTATGCTATTTCCTCTACCACCCTCATTCCATTCATTTCCCGATTCAACGTCTTTGATCACCCTCCCCCCTTACCGATCATTCAGTTCTTTCTCTTACATTATCCATTGTTTCCCTTCCTGTTACTCCTCCCCCTCCTCCCTCCCCTTCAGCCCCTCGAGTCATTATAGACTTTGACTATTATTATTCCTTTACCTACATGGACCGGTTGCGTCAGGTTCTCCCCAAGGTGTCTTCTCTTCCCGATGTTTCCAATCGTTTTGCTTGCTTGGTCCAAACTATTTGGAAGGCTGCTTTGGACTCGTACCCCCACACTATTCGTCCTCCCCCTCGTCCTCGTCCCCCTGGTCATTGCCCCATGAACATCTGGTATGATGAGGAATGTAAGTCTGCCCACCGAAGGTTGAAATATGCCATTCAGAATCCTTCCCAGCTCTATACCATTTCTCACAAAGACTACAGGATGCTTCTTTGAAAGAAGAAGCGTCTCTTCCTCTCTCGGCATCGACTTGATCTTATCCACTCCCTTCAGCAGTCTCCTAAATCCTTATGGCGCCTTATCCTCCCCCGTGATCGGATTACTCATGGGATCGATCTTTCCTCTTGGACCATTCATGCCTCTTCCCTCTATACCATCCCAAATCAGCCTCCTATTACTGTTCCCTCCCCCCTTCTTCGTGCCACCTCTTTTCTACTGGTCTTGTCAAGCAGGCTATCTGGAAACTCTGTACGAGCAAAGCAGCAGATTTGGATGGGTTACAGGCAGAATTTTTGAAGCATGGTATTGACCCTCTTGTTGGGCCCCTCATTGATCTCTTTAATCTCTCTGTCTGTTCTGGGTTTCTTGATTCCTGGACTCAGCATATCATTCACCCCATTCATAAGGCAGGTGATCCCCATGAACCCAATAACTACGGGACTATCATGATTGGGCATATCTTTGCCAAGCTCTATGCCACAACATTGGATGTGCTTCTCTCCCGAAGGTTGGAGGAGGGGGGTTTCGGGGCTCTTGGCCAAGGCTGGTTTTCGGCAAGATCACCAGACCACAGATCACATTCTAGTCCTCAGAGCTATTATTGAGGAGGCGCGTTCCAGGTCCTCGAAGGTTTATTGTTGCTTTGTTGACTTCAGGAAAGCCTTCGACACGGTGCCTCGGCATTTACTTCTTGAGAGACTACGGTCAGTTGGCATCTCTGGGCAACTTTTGACAACGGTTACACGGTTATATGAGACTGTGAAAGGTCGGTTTCGCTCCCCTCAAGGGCTTTCAGACAGTATTCTTAGCACCATAGGAGTGAAACAGGGGTGCCCCCTTTCCCCGACACTTTTTGGGATCTTTATCGACGAGCTTGAGACTTTTATTAAGGAGAAAGCTCATGCAGAGGATGGTTGCCTTCTTCACTATGTGCTGATTTCTATTCTCCTCTTTGTTGATGATGTTGTTCTTTTGGCCTCTTCTCTTGAGGGACTTCAGCGCCATCTGGACAAGCTTGCCGCTTTTTGTGACTCGAGACAGTTGACGGTGAATCTTTCTAAGACCAAGGTTATGGTATTCAATACTACCAAAGAGGCTCTATCTCATCTCCACTTCTCTTTCCAAGGTCGGGAGGTCGAGATCACCACCTCTTATGTGTACTTGGGGGTTATTTTCACCGGTCCCACTTTTAGTATGAAACCCGCTGCCCAAGCCCGGGTGTGTAAGGGATATGCAACTCTGTCTTTGCTAGAGAGGAATTGCTTCAAAGCACATTTTCAGGATATACTGTGAAGATGAGGATTTTTGATGCCTTGGTCAAGCCAACTATTACTTATGGGTCAGTGGTTTGGGGTCCTAGCCTTGGCCCGACTGAGTGGTCACGGGTTGAACGAGTCCGGACACTCTTTCTTCAACGATTCATTCGTTGCAAGGGCACAATCCCCCGCTCTATTATTTTGGCAGAGTTTGGGGCTTCTCCTCTCCAACTTGAGATTATCTTCCTGATTATCGGTTATCTTCACAGGATCCGTACTTTCGGAGATACCCCTGAGGGTTGCGGGCGGTACCCTTACCTCGCCCTTCGCTCCTCGATGGAACTCTCTCCGAGTTCTCGGGGAGGCCGGAGGAGCTAGTATTTTCAGGTTTCTGCTCTCTTGGCTAGCATTCAGATACGGATAGACAGGCTCCCGCCTTATTCTTTGGGGGTTCTCCCCCCTCTCGGCTTAGTAAGGAGAAGATGCTCCACGAGATTCGGAAGGATGTTAGTCTCCAGTACACCGGATGCACATGGATCTCTCCTGTTGCCCCTCTTTCCCCCAAGTTGTCTTTCTACCATGAGCACTTCTTACAGATTCGGGAGGGCAGAATAGTTCCTCCACAATACCTTCGACAACACACAATGCATAGTCTTCGGATCACTATTGGGCAACTCAGGGTGTGTTCTCACCAACTCCGGATTGAGTCGGATCACCATCTTCCGACGGAGGAGCGGATTTGCTTGTTTTGCTCCTTGGGTGAAGTTGAAACCCTTCATCACTTTATTTTTTGTTGTCCCATTTATTATGAGATCCGAGGTAGGTTCCATTGCCTTTTCAGGGACAACTCTCGATCTGTTTCTACCTTCTTGAGATACCCGGACCAGCGTTGTCTCGCACTCTTTCTTAGGGAGATAACTCAGCTTCGACGACATAAAAGTTCTCCAAATGGATCTCACCCTCCTCAACATCGGCTCATCACAACATACTTCACCAACTCCGACGGACCGGGTGACTTCAATCGGAAACGCCCCACATCATCCAGTTCGGACAGAAGCAAGGTCACTAGACAGCGCACCAACAGTTTGTCAGGGTTTCGAACTAGCAATGGGCAGAGACATATCATGGACTTCTTCAGCTCCGGTACTTCGGCCTCAACTGTTAGGAGAGATTAGTTTTTGGCGGGTTCTTGGAGCTTGCCCCCCTGGGCTGCTCCCTCCCCCCTCTTTCTCTCTCTCCGTTCTTCTTGGCGTGCACTCCTCTCTGTTGGATTGCAGCCCTCCCCCCCTCTGCTCTCCCTTTTCTTTTCTTTTCCCTTTCTCTTTGGCCCGTTTGTCGGGTTTCATCTTGTATTTATCTTAGTTCTTTTCTTTGTTGGGCTTTTTAGCCTGCTAGTTGGCAATCATTATTGTCCTTCTTATAGTCCCTTGGGTCTTATTTTGGCCCACCGCGGACATTAATAATATTTCATTTCATTTCATTTCTCCTTGCTCTACCATACATGTTGGTCTTCCTCTCCTTGCTCTCCTTTAGGTATTGAACAATGGAATGGCCAAGCCTCCTCGAGGTCTGTATTTATAATATGGTGGAGGGAAAAGTATAGTTGGTGTCTATATGGTAACTTCCACTTTACCACCTCGTCACCTTTGCATAATAACTGAATGACACGCTTTTTCGTCCTTTACCCTTTTTTTCATGCATTTGAGTTTTATCTCTACCATTGACTATATGACAACGTAAACATCCACTTGAATTGTGTCTTCCATTGTTGAATCTTCTTCCTCACCTTGACGTTGTACTTCCTCCACCTGCTTAGGCCTTGTATGATGTTTGGTTGTACAAGCTTCACTTCTACGAGGGTCTGCCATACAGGCATCATTGTTTGTATGGCTTGAACTTGTATGACAACCTTATCATGCATTTGTCTTGCAAGGTGCTTCATTTGTATGCCAATTTGTCGTACAAGTGTTATTTGTACGACGATTTACTGTTTGCCTTCCAATTATACGACAGGTCGTCTTGCTCTATATTCTTTCATCTTGCCTTTGTCATTGTTCCTGTCATCTTGTTTGATCTGGGTGGCCTAGTCCTTGACCGTCTTCGTTGTTGCCTTCTTTGTGATGGCCGCTCAAACTCAAACACACTTCTTTCTCTACTCACTCTTCCTAGGCGGTCCTTCATGACTTGGGACTATCTGTTGCTTACTCTTGACTGTCCAAGGTTCGTCTGAGTTCTTCTATTTCTTTGCCTCCTATTTCTATGACTTCTCCTATTCGGGCAACAACCAAGAGGTGGTCTTGACGGGCCCAACCTGATGGTTGTGTGGAACTTGGTTGTTTCTTGCGCAGTCAAAAGGCAGTCTTGATGGGCCATCTCACTAACTATGCGACTTGGGGGTAGCTGGAGGGAAAAATCTTCCCTTCAAACTCTCAGGAAAGAGGCCAACCAACCTCCCTTCTTGGCCAGGCAAACTCAATTGGTCTAGGGAACTTGATGGTCCTCCTAGGCTGCCTGCTTCACGTACATGCCTTGGGTTGCCTAATAGTCCTTACGAATTGCTTCTACTCCCCAAGGAATCATTTAGGTTTGATGGTAGACCTCCAATCCTTCTCCTTATCTGCCTTACTTTCTCGGAGTTTGTTGTGTCTTATTACTCGTCTTTTGCTTGGGGAACTTGCTGTGATCTTGATGTGTTTCTTGTCACTTGTCTTATGAGTCCTCTGCTTGATCCATCACGTCTTGAATAGTCTTCGTTTGTAAAGGACACACTACTGAGTTTGTTCTCCAATTCTTCACTTCTCCTTTTGGTGTTGTGGGTGTTTCAAATATATCTCTCAAGAGGATTTCATTTACTGCCAGTCTTCTTTCCTCTTTTTCTTGAAGATCATCTTTTAGCCTTATTATCTCTTGGTCAGTTTGTTCCCTCAACTGTTCGTTTCTCCATTGCAGTTGCTCATATTGTTCTTGTAACTGCTGCATTTCATTGTGCATTCTTTGTTGTGCAAGACCCATTCTTGCTAGCGAACTCATGCCTTTGTATTCACTCCCATCGCTCCGAGGCTCTTGATTTGGTGGCTCTGCTCCCATTACCACCACTCTTTGTGCATCTTCCCCATGCAGTAATCTCAGTCTACCTTCTTCCGTGTCTAGAAATCTTACATGTACCTGTAGTCTTCTTCGTTCTATGGGGAGGGGTTTCAATTCCTCTTGTTCTATTACAATTTGTTCTCCATTTGCATTTCCAAATAGCCAAACTAGATCTGGGTCATTGTCGTGTTGGTTTACACCATCTACTTTCTCTTGCAATAGCTTACAACAGGCTGCACTCTCTCCTATACACTCTTCTCTATGCATACCCTACTAATGAATTGAAAGGGTGGTCCTTATAAAGACTTGAACGGACTGTTAACAACAACCGTCGTCCGTACCCCTCACTTCAAACTAATTTTCCTTTTGGACATACATTCACTACCCTTACAAAACATTAAGCATATGCAAATATTTATTCAACTTACATTTACATTCATTTACATTGCATTTAACTCTCATTTCATTACAAAATGTCAAAACAAAAACTTAGTGCATATTTTGTACTCAAAACTCAACTGAATACTGCTACTTTTTCTTCTTTTTCTATGCATATTTTGAAATCCTTGAAGTTGATAAAGTCTTTGCCCTTGGGCTTAATAGAATTAACACAAAATTTGTTGATATCATCAATAAAGGCAAGGAAGTAATGATTACCTAAAAAAATGGAATAGTCATAATACCACAAATGTCATTATGGATCAACCCCAAAGGTTGAGAAGCTCCCTGTGGTTTGTCCTTAGGAAAGGACTCCTAACGGTGCTTGCCCAGCATACATCTAAGGGAGGATTGCTCAGTGGACGACTCAGAACTATGTGAGGATGACTCATGTGCCTGAAGGATAAAAAATTGGTATGCCCAAAGCTCACTGGTAGAATTCATCTTAGCCACTATTACAACAAAGGGTCCCTTCTTTGAGAAAGACAAAGCATGATCAAGCTTCTACATATGATCTGTCATCACAATATCTTGAAGCAACAATCTTGAATCCACCATCCATGAAGGACCTTCCCAAATTTGGCAGTCATCAACAATGATGTCACCACTACTTGAAACCTGCAAAGCCAAATCATCACCAATAACAACACCCTCTCTTTTGCATAGGTGGCTATGGTAAGAAAGTGAATGTCTATGCTTAGTCATATGCTAAGCAGCCCTAGAACTAGCAATCCACTTGTGACAAGTAGATGTCCAATGAAGCAGAATGCAATTCAACATATGCATTATGAATAGTGCTTTCCCCATTATCTGGATGATGAATAAGGCTCTCATTAAGACCAACCTTTAATTTTACTTAAATCTTGTGAGGACGAGCAATGACCACCTTTCTTGCAATAGTCATAGAAGGATTTCTTCTTGGATGATATGGACTCATTGCTTTTAGGCTTATCTGTCTTAACCTTCTCCGATGTAGACACCATCTTGTGATGAGGTTTTTTGCTAGAAAGTTCATACTATTCCATTGAGTAATTTTAAAATGCATTAGAAGAGCAAAAACATCAAGTTTGGAGGGGTATGCCCCTTAACAAACACAGGACAAATATCTTTGTATCTAGAGGTGATACTATCTGCCTTCAGACTTGTTTCTTTCTCATTAAAGATTCTCCACAAAGCTTTACTTCACAGTAAAGAAATCATCTAGTGAAACCAGGTATTATGATTTTGCCTATTCAAGTGGGCAACCACAGTATCCATCAGATTCTTGCACAAACTTGCCTCCAGACTTATAGAAAACCAAAAAATGGCTACAATATTGTGTAGAGCACGAAAACCTGTGCAATCTGGAGAAAAGGTATCAAAATCCTTTCATATGCAGAAAATATGCTTTCTAGAGGCAAAGCCCTAGAAATAGTCCTTGAGTGGCATATTTGGAAAAGGGAACCTTTTTGTTCTCTCCAAAAAAATAATCTTTCCATGTAGCATACTACAGAGGGCCAGAAAAGGGTAACCCACCACCACCTGCGCTTCGTTCAAGTGGGTAACTGTAGGATCCATCAGATTCTTGCACAAAGACGCCTCCACACCTATAGAAAACCAAATAACAGTTGCCACCATTGCTTAGACTGCAGAAAACTGTGCAATCTGGAGAAAGGGATCAAAATCCTTTTTTTTTTTTTTTAAATGGCGAATACATGGCCTTGAGAAGTAAAGCCCTTAAAATTGTGCATGAGTGACATTTTTTTTAAGAACAAACCATTTTGTTCTCTCCAAAATATTAATCTTGCATGTCACATATACGATTGGTCCAGAGAAAGGGTATCATGCCACCAACTGTCCTCTGGCGTCTGCTGTTTCAAATCAACTGAAAGAAGACTCCCGTTTGGCACACTATGGGAAATATGTTTCTCATATAGAGAAGAATGAATTTCTTTTTTGGGTGCCATACTGGTTGACTTGTCTTTGACAAACAAATGGAGCCAAAAACAGGAGAATAGAATAAACCATTGAATTGGGACCCCAACAATATGATTCACAGATTCCAAAAATGAGGTTTTCCTTGAAAAAGTCCCTATGGTTTATGCATAAATACCATTTATTGAATTTCTTGTTTGAGCACCATATTGGTTGACTTGTCTTTGACCAAAAAGCTGGAGCCAAAAACAGGAGAATAGAATAAACCATTGAATTGGGACCCCAACAATATGATTCGCAGATTCCGAAAATGAGCTTTTTCCTGAAAATAATCTTTACAGTTTATTCATAGATACCATTTATTGGATTTTACTTTTAAAGTTGCAGCCCCTTGATTGAATCCCTGTGAAGACGGAACCTGGGAAGCACTCCTTGTTTCTTTATAGTCCAATCTAGAGTGTCATTATCTATGTTGCTATAAGTTCTACCCAAGAACCTGTCAATGCATTAAGGTCGGCAATAATAATTCAACAAAAAACATAATCTTCTAAAGATAGTGTCACCGTCACAACTGTAAGCTGGATTTATCAGTGGGGTAACTAGTATTTGTAGTATAAATAAACCATTAATGATTTTATGATCTGCTTAAGATTGTTTTTGGCCATGCATAGCTTCAAAAACTTGTAATCTTGGCATGCGATAGAGCATATTTTTTATTTTTCATGTAATAATGCAATATAGCCTATAAACAGGGAACCTTTCAAAGTGTTTCTTCATTCAATGCTCCTTTACAGGCAAGAAATTATTACAACTGTTTGATGCGAGCATTGTTTTCAACACACCACAAGCTGATTTTGACCCTACATAAGATCACATTTTTCCAAATTCTCAACGTGGAAGTCAGTCAGTCTGGGATACCTTAATGATGATGTGTAAAATTTCTGTTATTTTGATGCTTTAAAAAAAATTGTTAAATGGGATTGAGACGGGCCACACGTATATTACATCATGACCATATTGCCATGGTATACATTTTGGCCATTATGCATATATTGCCTGGCAAGATTTGGTTCTGGGTCTCCGTTTTCAACGCATTTAACCAGTTGAGCTCATTCAATTTGATATTTCAATGCTTTATCTTGCTGCTCCAACTTTCTGGAATATTGACCTCCATCAACATAGATGCCCTATCCTACTAAAGTTGCTGATGATTTACCATCGTGTAACAGATAAAAAGGCTTTAAATGTGACTATCTGTCAGTTTGGAGCTGTTTTCAGAGATTAATGTTTCTAAGACAACCACCCAGGTATTCTAACAGAAACGATGCATATATGCCTGAACGCACACAAAATCCCATCGGGAAAAAGAGTTTGTGATCATCTGAAGGAACATTTGTGGGTGTCTGAAAGGAAGCCTGTGGATATCTGTGCTTGTGGGCATCTAAGCCTAGATTATAACACAGTTGTCTGGGCTTTGGAGTGGCTCATGTCTATGTATGAGGAGTTCATGGGCATTTGAGAAAAGGTTTGGGACAAAGTATCAAGACTAGGAGTTGGCAAGGCTGTTCTTTTGATCTGCACTTGGGCTCCTTTCAAACTTATGGAAAAACTCAGCAATGACTGGCCAAATAAGAGGAAACACTTGAACCTTTTGATAATGAGTTTTTCCTTTTGTAAGAGGTGGAGAACTTTGTCCACATGAATTAAATGAGCTTCCCATGACTTGCTGTAAACTAAGATATCATCAAAGAAGACTAGTACAAACTTGCAGAGAAAAGGATAGAAGAAAGAGTTCATGAGGCTTTGGATAGTGGAAGAGCATTAGTAAGACCAAATGACTTGGGGATATCCTATTCTCCCACCCTCATGCATGCAAAAAGTAGTATTGGGGATATCCTATTCTCCCACCCTAATCTAATGGAACCCAGAGTGCAAGTCAAGTTTTCTAAAGTATTTAGCGCCATGCAATCAATCCAACAAATGATCTATAACAAGGATAAGAAATTTATCGTTGATGGTGATTTTGTTGAGAGGTCAGAAATCAGGAAACATGCACCAAGATTTGTCCTTACGTTGCACCATAACCATTGGTGAGGAATAAAGATTGATGGTCGGACAGATAATTCCTTGCTCCAATATTTCTTGGACCAACTTCTCAATCTTAGGCTTTTGGGGTTGGGGCTAGTGGTAAGGAGGAACATTTGGAGGTTAATTGCCCAAAACTAGGGGGATGGCATGATCATGTGTGTTCTTAGGGAGAAGACCCATGGGTTTGCCAAAGACGTCTACAAAATGATCCACAATAGTTTGCATGTTTGAAGGAAGAGTTGGAAGAAGCAACTTCGAAGACTAAACTTCCATGTGATTGTTTTGGGTGAAGAATCTGCGACCACCTTTCTGCAATAGCTTTTCCATGTTCTGGGAACCAACCACCATGGAGGGGGAGGTTGAATTCCTTGGAGACAAATGACCTTATCATTCTTCGTCCATTTGACATATAGTCGTTGTAGATTAATAGTAACATCGCCAAACAGGATAGTCATTGTGCTCCCAAATGACATCCTCACCTCCTAGACTCATGGTGAAGAGATGACCAAACGAAGTATAATCACCCATTTGGATGTTAACCTTAGTCGTTCGACCCACACACTGAGCTTTGCCCCTATTTGCAATCAATACTTGAAATTTGTTTTGGGTCGAAGTATTGATGTACATCCCCAAAGTGTTGTTTTTTTGTCTATTAAGTTATGCATACTACCTGAATCAGTCAACACATTGGCGCGTTGATGTTTGATGAATCCTTGGACATTGGTATGATGAGCCTGCAACCCCATTAGGGTAAATGAGGAGAGAGCCATGGTATCAATCTCATGGTTAGAATTTGCTACTTTAGGCAGTTTTTCTTGTTGCGTGGAATCTTGATCTTCATCTTTACATTGTTGCTTTCTTGTCTTCCACTTGGAAGTTATGATGTACTTCATAGGCCTGATCTTGGGGATGGTGTTAACAACATTTGTAACAGAAGAATCCATGGGGGTGTTCGTCATTGTGGTTATTGAAGTAAGGTCGTCAAGGGCTGAGATCATGTAGTGATTGGGGATGGGACAATTAGAGCTTCTTTTCTACTACTAGAGCCACATGTTCAACATCCTTGAGGGTTTATGGATCGTACATGTCGACTTTCTGCCATATTTCATCCTTAAAGGCCATAGTGATTGGTTGAGAGCACCATCGCTGGATCTGATTGATAGGTGCAGGTGAGCACACTTGTGAACTTTGCACAATAATCCTTAACAAATCCAATTTGCTTGGTTTACATCAAACAAACCACATACAAAGTAGAAGATCCTTTGTTTAAGTTATAGAGGAACAATGCTTTGAACTCGGGCCACATAAGATAGTCTCATGTTGGCGGAGTTACAGAGGAACAATGCTTTGAACTCAAGCCACATAAGACAAGTCTCGTGTTGGCAGAGCTCCCATAACAACCACTGATGAGCATAGGTTCTTAACTTAGTAGTAGCATATGTAACATGACCTTCAAGTATATGGTGTAGACAAATGATGCTATCCATTGTTGCTAACCAACCACATGGATCCACACCCTCAAAGGTTGGGATGTTAATGTGTGAAATAGGAACATCACAAGGCCAAGAAAGGAAATTAACAACACCCCTTGCAAAGGGATCAAGATTTGTAGCAAAGCTCGGTTAAAACCATCACTACCTGGAAGAGTGTCCCTTGTAGCATAGGGAACTATGTGATTGCCATGGGAAACTAGAGGTCTATGATCAAACGACGATTGCTGGTAGATGTCGGTGTTTTGATACTGGTGCCCCTTCATTTTTGGTGCCTGTTGCATGCATTGTGGTTGCTACCAAGCGACTTATTGAAACTCTTGTTCAAGGGGAATAAGGGTAGGATTGAAAGGGCTTTGGATGGACTCTAAGGTCTTCTTTATTTGGTCTTGAGATTCGACAATGGAGTTAACCAATTTGTCTAGGCTAGAGTACTGGTTTGCGTGGTGCTCAAGATAGGTTCACAAATCGGGGTCAATTGTATTGTACAGAGCACTACCAATTGGAGGAGTGGTAGGAGGGGTGGTGGGAGGAGGTGAAGCCATGGCATTTAAACAAGTAAGGTCATGTTGGTCAAAACTATTTATGTTGATACCTCTAGGGATGTTGTAATGCTTACCAAGATTTCTAGGTTGATGCTTCTTTTTGCTCATGTCCACATCTTCTAGATGACCAATGCATCACAAAAGACTGTTGATTTGCAACCCACCAATAGAAGCAGATGGTTCATTCGTGAAGCAAAAGCAAAAGTCGAAAGAATCCCTTGGAGTTCTTTCGAAAAAATGTTGCGCCAAATACCTCGTACTTTGATCTGTTCAAAGAGATGATTGCAATAAGATGGGTCTTTCGAAAGGGACCCAACACACCTGATTTCCAAAAAAGTGTTACTAGAGATGCCCCTTATTTTGACCGGCTTGAAGAGACCATCACAATGAGATGGGTCCCTTGCAAGGGTTTTGACGCATCTAATAATTAATTTTTTTTAATCAGCTTTAGAAAAAGAAAACGATGTGTACTCTTCCTATTTATGGACTAAATGAACAATAACCCTTATCCTAATGCTCTAGGGCTGACTATCTTAACCTAGGGCTTGAGCTAACAAGAATAAAGATAGCCAATGTGTATATTGAAGTTGTTACATTGCTTTGATAGATGGTAAATTGGAATGTCCAAAAATTGGGTTTATCAAAATTAATTTTGATGGTTCTTCCAAAGAAATCTTAGAAAAGTTGGTGGAGGTGGTGTTCTTTAAGATAACGAAGGCAAAATTCAGCTTAATATCATATGAAACTTCAACTTACAACAATGTAGAGACTAGGGCACTTCTTATAGGGATCAAAATTAAAATTGAAAAGGGATGGGAATATATTTAAATCAAGGGAAATTTACAAAATATCATTAATGCTATCAACAGAAATGGATGTGGGGGTTAGCTAAAGGATCGTTGCCCATGGGGTTTAGAGCAATTGCTTTGGAGTGAAGATTTTCACACCGTAAGAGTTTAAAATTTTCATGGGTGAATCTTAGAAGTCCATGGGCTCTAGAGCAAGTGGTTGGGAGTGAAGAGTTTCACACTCTGAGCCAAAGGTTCAAATCTCATGGGTGAACCTCAACATTTTACTCAAATGACATTCACTCAACCGGTTAAATTCTTCTACTTTCAAGGAGACCCAAGTTTGAATCTGGCTAAATGACATGTATAATTGCTAAGTTGTTATAATGCCACTATGTGGTCATGATGTAATATGGGTGGGGCCGTTTCAATCCCATGGTACCCATTATAAAAATTGACGTGGGAATTGGATAAAAAATAACATTATTGCGGATGTTCATCGACTACTATTATAGACAGTCTCTTGGAAATGTGAGCACATCTATAGTAAAGGTAACCGGGTGGCAGATGTTTTAGCCAATTGTGTTGATTTTCATCTTGGTGAAATTCAAATTTAAAAGGCATCTGGCCAAGTGAGATTTATATCTTAATGAAAATGATGTCAATGAGGCGATTGCAAAATCATAGCAGTTTGAGGAAAATGAAGAATATCTTTGATAAAAAGACAAGTTGGATATATAGTTTAAATTAGGTTCCACGAGGTTGGGGGACGAGGGGACGGGTTTTAGGGATGGTGGGGGATGACAAGCCTATTTTAGGAAATGGCTAGGGGAGAATAAGTATAATAGTGTTAAATTTTTTTAGAACATAGAAGCCATTAGAATAATTTAAATTTTTTAAAAAATAAAAAATACTAATAGTCCCGTTACAACAAAGAGAGTTTACATTGTACAACAAAAATGGTCTCTTTATGCAGGAACTTTTGTTGGGTGATTACTATCAAAATCTGTATCTGATGAGCTGCCCTCATCATCTGTGTGAAGTCTCCAATGGAACTCCAACCAACCCCTCTTGATCTTCATCCTCATCAATCTGTCCTGCATCCTCTGGATCAACATCCAATCGTGTAGCTGGAGATTGCCTGTCCTTTGGCTTAACTCTCTCATGAAGGCGAAGAGAGCTATGCACTGCAACTAGCTTCTCCACTCTTGCGAGAGGTAGGCTTGTTCCTCCTCACGTTGTTAATAAAGCTGTATGTGGACCAATTCCTCTCAGCAGTAGAGGAACTAGCAATCTGTGAAAGAAGCCTAATTACAAAATGTTGCGAGTTAGATGCATCATCCCCATATAGCTACCACCATCCAATGGGATTTCTTTGGGCAATGGGAGCCCTATCCTCTCTACACTTTGGTTGGTTGAAGCAAGGTCCCCTAAGATTCACAAATTGGATCCACTCATCTCTAAGTTTTGAGCTCCCCTCCTTCGTAATTATATTTTTAAGGGTATTTAAAAAGCCTTGTCTCACCTTTGGATCTTTATACGGAGCCACTCTCCCAGGCCTAGGCTTATACCACTTTGGGTTTATTACATATGCTGCCATATGAAGGGGGGTGTTCTTCCTATCCCACCTCCTCTATATAATAGGTCCAATGTTGGCCTCATAGAATAATAATAATGGATCTCTAGCACCAATGATTCTTTTCATCTCCCTTAGCATGCTATCAAAAGTTTCATATATCTCTCCTAGATTAGGAGCATTTGTATCAGCCTATCTGATGATTGCAACAATCTGGGCAACAAAGGACACAATGTTCGTACAAGAAATTAAAAAAAAAAAAATTATAAAACTTAGACTATATGAGCAATCCAATTTGAAACTAAAAATGAAAAATCATAAAATCATTAATGATAATCAATGAATCATAAACAAAAAAAATAAACATGAACCAAATCTTAACTTCAACGTTTCTTACTTGGCTCGAGTCCACCAACTATCATCCAATACTGTCTTTGATTCTCTTTCCTCCTTTGTCTTTGATTCCGGTCACCTTTTGTACTACGTACATACTACCGTGGAATGTAAAGCATTTTGCATCTCGATCATCCACTCCAATAAAATGAAGTAGGTGGCATATCTAGTATGTATTGGTTTGATGAACTCCATCTTTGAGAAGGACCAAAAGAGGGCTAAGGAAGTGTGATGGTTGCAAACGAAACATTTGCAAGTCTTTGGCTTCTACAACCATAGCCCTCACCCAATCTATCTTCCCAATGTCCTTCAATGCATTGTTTAATGCATGAACACAACATGAGGTCTAAAAAATGTCTATATGACTGCTCTATCATTTGCCTCACACGCTGGTAAACAGGGGTTGCATCTGTAGTTACCTGTAGTGTACAACAAAAATATTTAGTTTCTAGAATAATTTACACAAAAAAAAATAGTCTCATTTACACAACCATATAGATTTTTATAAGAAAAAAGAAAATTGATTACTTGTACAACATTGGAGGTCCAACCTCCTCAATAGCCTCCTTCAACATGAGGTACTGGTATTCAGCATCCTTTCTTCTCCTCGTGCAATCAATAGCTTGAAGAAAATAGGGACCTACTGAACATGTGACAATAATATTAATGAGTGGACGTTGACGAATGTCAGTCTACCCATCCATGATGATATAACATCCACTTGTCAACCATGTGCCCCTCATTTGCTCCATAACCAAACTGCATCTGGAATATTGTTTGTCCAATAGATAGGTATGAAGCTTAGTTTCTCTAGGCGTTGCATATGAAGGCCTTGCCTTGGCTATTTTTTTAATGCTTCCTTGAAATAGGGGGAACATGCAATACGGAAAGGAAGCCCATGTGCAAAAAAAGAATTGTGCTATAGCATCATCTGCATCCTCTCTTGCTTGCACATTAAGCATCTCATTTATAGTTCCTTTTTTCTTTGAAGGCAGCGGTGGTATACTAGAGGTTTGGGTTGATTCTTGTTGTTCTCTTGAGGAGGTTCCAAAGTCACTTCTAGATGATTGGCCAGGTTTAGGGAAAGGCATGCCTAAACCTTTAAGTTTGACCTCTTGCACAAGCCTATTGGCTTCAGCAACTTGTAGCTGGTTCATTTTTTTGCAAGGCCTAAACCCTGTTCCTGTTTTATCAGTAAGATGAGATTCAACCCTAGTATAGCTGCCCTTAAACTCAGTTTGACAAAAATTGCACAGCCATGTTCTTGAGCCCCCAAATTTTTTTTCCCTTGGTCACGGTTGGTTACAAATTGCAGCAGAGATTTTCTAATATTAAATTGACCCTTGTCATATTCTTTTAACAGTGGTGATGGACAATCAAAACTAGATGTAGTGCTGTCCCCTTTGGAAGTTTGAGGTTGGATAGTAGAGGCAGAATCCTTAACAATATGAATAATTTGCTTTTGATTTTCATTTTGGTTGTTCCCCTCTCTTTGAATGTCAAATGGGTCTGATTTATAATCCTCACTGCTGCTTATGTTGAAACTTGAAAGAAAATTATGAAAATAGACTTGGATGAGGTAATGAAAATTTCAAAATAGGAAAACAAACTTGGATCTTTTGCTGCTATCCTGCTGTTGTCTTCACTGCTGTTGCTGCTGCTCTCCTGCTGTTGTTTTCACTGCTGTTGCTGCTGCTCTCCTGCTGTTGTCTTCACTGCTGTTGCTGCTGCTCTTCTTCTTCACTGCTGCTCTTTCTCTTCACTGTTGCTTTTGAATGAATGACAAATGTGTTTTAAGTTTTAAGTTTTTCTTTTTCTTTTCCTCGTGCAATCAATCCTTGGAGACTTTCATGGGTACCGCCCCCATTTTTTTTTTAATTTGAGTGTGAGATGCCACAGCTGGGCGTCTTTGGGGACAGTCAGGGGATGCCTAGGCGTCCCCTAGGAGTTCTCGGGGATGATTGAGTGTCCCTGGGGATGTCCCTCACATGAGACATCTCGGGGACAGCCTCCTGTGGTCCCTTGGTGTCCTGACGACAGCCTCCTCGCTGTCCCCCAAAGGGAGACAGCGGGGAAATGTCCTGGATGTCGTCCCCCTGTTTTGGGGACGACGGGGACGGGGGGACACGTCCCCTAGGGTGGGGGATGCATCCTTGTGGAACCCTGAGTTTAATTGACCACAACAAGTGTAACGTTTTGTTATTTTGATGGGAGGTGACCCCCAATAGAAGGCACACATGGCTTATTGAAAATAAAAATGAAAATATGGCTGTTCAACTCAAATATGAAGATGACAGGGTACAACATGCTAGGGAACTCAACAAATGAGCTGTCATGAGGAGACTCCCCTTCCTCAGAATGGTCAAGTCCCTGGTTGTCTAAATGACAGCATTCTTGTTGGCTCAGCTTGAGCTGAGTATACAACAATCTCAGAAGACACATAGGAACTTTGGTAGAATTAGTCAACGATTCAATTCGGTTGCCACAAATTTTATGTTATCTGCATTGAGTCTCTACATGCTGGACAGTTTCCACAATGCAACCTAAACGGATAACATACAATTGGTAACTAACTTATCACTAGGTGTTATGACACTAAGTTTTAACCCTTCTATAAATCACTTAAAACATTAATTTTAATTTATGATTCTTGTGACCCTCTTATAACATAATATGTAAAGTGGTCTTAGGCATTGTGTGGCAATGGAAATATGAGCAATGGAGCAATGGAGCAATGGAAATATTATCACCGCTTGTCAATACAGTTTGTCGTAATACCACGATATTGTACTTTGCTGAATTTTTGTGATAATGTAGTCATGATATAATACAGTGGGGTCTGTTTTAACTCCACATAACCAATTTAAAAAAAAAAAAAAAAAACAATACTAATGCAAACCACATTAGGCAAGTTAAAGGAGGACATTAAATTAAACTTAACTCACTCTCCCTTAATGTGTACTTCATTGCGGCAAGACATTTCTCTGAAATGTTCAGACTTGGATTCACCAAGAGGCTTGGTAAAAATGTCGTCCTTCTACTTATTTGTTGGCCTGTAATCTAACTCCACTTTGTTGAAGTTGTTTGCGTAGTATGTGGTGATGCATCTCAATATGTGTGGCAGGTGCATGAAACAGACGATTTTTGGCAGTCTTTACCACAATAAATCCTGGTCGAAGGCCAATGTCACTCACAGCAGACTTATAGTTGGCCTCTGTTGATGATAGGGCAATTGTTGGTTGTTCCTTTCTACTACAGATTTTGGTGATCTTAAATTGAAGTTTGAATCTGAATATTCTTGGAGTCTCAAATTATTATGGGTGTATATTAAACCATAAGAAGTAGTGGCCTGCAAGTATATCAGGACCTTTTTCGCTGCTTTCCAATGACTGTTTAAAATTGTTCATAAATGTGGAAAGCATCTTCACCCCAAATAGAATATCTGAGAAATTAGTGGTTAGGTAAATCAAACTCACAACAAACAGTATATATAAATTTTCATTCCATGGATTACCATCTTCATCAATAGTCAGGTTAGTTCTCGTTTCCATGTGTGTGAGAGATCATTTATAACTCTTCAGCCTAAACATTCCCAGTATTTCTGAAGTGTACCTTGTGTGGGAGCTTAAGATTCTTACCGATTCATGTTACACTTTCACTCCAAGAAAGCAATGGTGTGGACCTTAGATTCATCATATCAAAAATTTCTGTCATCTTCACGTATAATTTTCTTCTAGTTGTAAACCAATCATGCACATTGACTGCAATAGAGTGACAATCTCACCATTTGACCTTGAGTTCATTCCTTTTCTCGAGTTCAGGATATGGATTGCTATCATTTCTTTTTCAATTTTCCAGTTTCTATGTTCAATATATGGGCCCTTATGCGTGGCCTTTTTTGTGACACTTATCTTGCATTCAACAGATCCAAAGATGCTCCTAAACTTGTTTTTATGAATCTTTATCTTAAAATGAACATACATTGGGATTTTTGAATTTCTGATTTAACCTGGTACCTGCAACTTTGACTTGAGCACCTTAGACACAACTAGAAGAAATTTACAACTCACTGTAGATGTCTTTCTAGGAAGATTGATCAAGCTTCACTGTAGATGTTTCTGATAGTCGGTTCAAGGCACTTAGGATAGAACTCTGTAGGCATGTGTGTTTGGTTTATGCTAATTTCTTTATGGTTGCATTTTGAGAATTATGCTTGTGTAGTGTTCAAGCTTCAAAGAAGTATTACACTTCCAAAGTTTTTCTAAAAACTTCATAGATTGGCAAAATTACTTTATATAAGTAGCATTTGGGTAGAGTTCTTATACTGTGATGCAAATCTGGGCAGTCTAATAGAATCTTATATGCGAAATGCTAGGAATAGCGTGGAAGGTTCATCTTGCAATTCCTGAATTTTTAGTTCAAAGTTCCTTTTTTTTTCGTTGGTTATCTTTTAAATTTTTTGAGAGTCCCCAAAAACAAGTCCACTCACATGACACTGTTAAATATAGTAGAGAATTATTGGGTTTTCTACAGCAATCAGGCCATGGTATATGAAATTAATGAATGCATAGGCTGGTTGCAGGTTTTATATTCTAGATTTCGGTAGGCCAAGGTATAAACTGAACTAAATTTTGTCGAGAGGATAATTAATATAAAACATAGAAGACTGTAACATGACATTTCTGGATGGAGTCCCTGCGCTGTTTATTTGCCTTTGCTGAGTACTGCATCTGTTGTCTTTTTGATGCAGGTTTTCTGATGATGGTGAATTTCAAATTTCAATGCATGCATTTTAACGTTATTATATCAAAAATGCAACAGAGGCAGGTGCAAGCAGTCACAAATGTTTGCACATTAGTCCTTCCCTGCAGATGCTCTGCATGCTTAATGCATAATTGTTTATAATGATCCCTCGGGATCATGATTGTAACTTACCCCACATGACTTTTCTGCTCCAAATGAGTAAAAGGTTGTTGTAGAGTCCTTAGTAATCCTTGACCTAGATCCAACCGTGCGAAATATTGGTTGTGTTTTAAAAATTCGATTTTGGCCCTGTAAATTTGTTGCAAGCTTTATTGAATGTATCTAACTTGATTCAGATAAATCTGCCATCCTGTCCAAAATTTTCTTAGCTTTGGCTATGAACAAATCAGATCCTCGTTGCTTAGTTTTCAACATTTTTTTGGCTTTTATAATATTATGTGCAAAGTTTAAGGTTGCTCTTTTTGAACAATATGTGCCACTAATAAATTTTATTGTATTTATACAAGGCAGATGGAATCAGTGTAGTTTCTTCTAGTGTAAGTGTAAGCACAGCAATCTCCAAGCTGGAGTTGTGAACAGGCGATTGCTTTGGTTTGGAGGTTAACACATTCAATTAATCTTAGACTGCACTCTATCTTGTTGCCAGATTCTGTTCCTCCTCAAGGTGTTAATGGAACAGTGGATGTTATAATTATTCAGCTTTGTGTCTACTGGAGATATTGTTCTTCAATCACCTATCGTGGATATATTTCTAATATGTACTTTTCTTTTGCAGTAACATCAGATAAATGTACAAATATCATGTTTTATTTGTGTAAGCCAGTAAGTATTTCATTTCTATGTATGTTTCTTACAGGTTTTATGTAACACCTTACAATTTATCTGCTCATCATTGATTTGATTTGATTATTTTGGAACTGAGCCATCGAAGATTTAATACATGTAAATCTATCATGGTGGCAATGGTTTTCATGCACATGGAATGATGCATGCAGTCTATTATGTAATTTACTAATTTTTGTAGGATATAATTGCAGATTTTTAGAGGCTACTAGAGAGTACCAAGTATTTACAATGTATAGCTCTTAAAGCTTTTCTGCTGTTTTTTTGGTTCATGAATTGGTCTGTATAATCTACAGGATGTGTAAGAGCATCCACAGCTTTTCCTACACACCTTGGTTCTATTGAATTTTCCTGGGATTTGGGCCTCGGTGGTGGTATAATTCTTCAGCCTAGATGAGCTTATGGGCAATTCTTTGTTCTTGACAGGAAACCTTGAATATCTTGATGCATATTTGCAAAATTTTGGATGGCCATTTGTATGTTTACATAAGATCCTTGAGTTAGGCATTCAGTATAAGAAACAGAGTGACTCATGTTGCAAAATAGGGACTCTATAAATAATTGTCAATATCTAGTAACGTTGAATTAGCTAAGTTTGAAAGGGGAGTAGATTTTAGCAAGTGTATAATTATTTGTGAAAAATAACAGAGATTCTTGGTATATTAGTTGGCGCACAATGAAATCATTTTGAAAATTATTGATTGACATTAGAGGTAATATTGTTGTCTGAAACAATATTTTAAAGTGTTTATTGAAGAAAAACTTATGACTTGGTAAAATTATTTTTTAAACACTTTTTAACATGGGCAGGCCACTAATCATTGTTATAATCTAGCAATAACAACTGGAGTTCTAACATTTGAGGTGTTAAATGGATGTGGCAGTTGAGGAATTTAATGTAGTCTTTACATGTGTAATACCAAAGCCTGTGTTAGTGGTTCTGAATTCAACCAATGGCTTTTATTGGATGCTTGGTAAAACTTAGAGCAATGTTCATTGGTAAATTGTTTCCAAAAGTTCATTTATAATAGTTTTTGTTAGTGATCCTTACTAAGGTATTATACCACATTGTCGAGATTGTTGCAGTCATCTAAATTTTCAATAGCTCTTCATTTTTTTTTGTCAATAATGATGCATTAGGCTTTTATTTTTAAATACAAAACTAGTAAATATTTTACATGTCTGGGCTCTCAAGGTGGTGACCAATGTGCAAATCTCGTTAAAGTGTTAATGTATTAGCACCATTATGTGGCTGGTATTAACATCTCATATATATATATATATATCTCTTTGTGTTGAAGTAGGATGTAAAGAGTAAAATTGGGAGCACAATGGGGGCCATTCTCTCCACGATTCAAACTTGGGTTTCCTTGACGAGATTTTAAAGACATACCTACTTGGGTGTCTTGATAGGGACAATTTTCTTTTTGCATCATACTTGTTTAAAACGAGAGTACAAGGTTCATTTAAATATCATCTCAATAATCTAATTTTGCTTATAATGGGAATAATGAAAAACGAGGCAAAAAACTTTATTTATAGTATTAATATAGGACCGGCAAACAATTAGGCAAAACTTAGGGGCTAATAACAAGCTTAAACATTTTGGTTTCAAGAAGGTAAGGAAGATGATTTTAGAGGGAGGTTTTAAAATGGTTATTAGAGGAATGAATCAGCAATAGCTTTGGGATTGCAAATAAAAAACAAGTGTGAGATTGGAATTAAAAAGCAAGCCTTGATTAGGCTCTTTTCTTTGGATAACTCTTGGGCTAATCGGGTAATAGACAAGTTTTAAGTTGATAGAGTTATAGGAAGTTTGGTGTGAAGAGGATTGAAAGTTGACCTAGGAGAAAAAATACTTGAAGATTGTGATTACGACATTGGTAATGAAGGTATTGTTAGTGTGTGAAGAAGAGGTGGAAATAAGTATTTAGTAAATGAGTGGGTCCTAGGGACATGGAATTTGCTAAAGGTGATTAAAGAAAGTATAAATGACTTTGTTACTATGGACTGGTGAGTAGGATGGTCTATTAAGGATGTTGTCTTGGTAAAATAGGCTAAAGCTCTTTTAAGAGATGACATGTTTCTATCAATTTGTCGCTTGATCTACAAAGAAATGACTTTCTAGGAGGAACTTTAGGATAATTGATTATGTATTTAGTAAAGAGGAATTGGTTGTTATAAAAAATGTTAAATAGAGGAAGGAGGGGGTTAAGGATTTTAAGGGCATATAGATTGGATCAATTGACAAAAGAGTTGGAGTAAGTGGGCAAGGAGTAGGTTAGATAAGACAATTGGAGGGGTATTGGGAGTTTAACGAGACAATTAGCCTACATGAACATCTATGTAATCACCAATGGTCTTATGAACACAAGATTGTCCACATGCAAAGGGTTGAATGTTTTGCGGCATAGTTCATCTGAGTTGAACATAATATGTTATGCAAAGTTTGCCATCCTTTAGTGGTATAAATAATATGATAAAATAGCATGGCATAAGTTATGGGGTAACTAATTCCTAGATGATGTCTAGGCACATCAAGTATACTATATATACCATGATATATTGGAGATGATCATAATATGGATGATACATCTTGTATATTGCGTATTTATATGTATTTGCAAGTTCTTTCCATTGTGTTCTATTTCTTACATAATAGAATTGTATTGTAATGTGTTGCATGGTACACATGTTTGAATGGAATACTCACATAAGCTATTTTTTAGTGTTCTTGTCAAGGATATAAGAAGGTGACATGGAGGTGCAAGGAGTATCTTAGCTTCAAAAGGTAGACAATGTAGGAGCCGATTTTGGACAACCAACGTCTTAGTGTAAGTAGTAGAAGTAAGAAGTATTAAGGCACATAAAATGTAATGAAATGAAAGTCGATGTAATAGAAATGTGCATGAAATGTAATTTTGTTTAGATGTTGAAGAAAGGTTACATTATTATTATTATTTCACAATAGACTCTAAAGTGCATAAAATTGTGTCATGTACATGCAAGGGGAATACCATTATGCATTGAGTCTAGTAGGTCGTTGTTGGCAACAACTCAAGCCTAATCATAAATATGACCCCTTAATTTGTTTGGGACACCTTAGCACATCAGGAGGAGACAGAGCCTATGCATATATTGTGTATACTAGAGCATATTGAAGAGAGTGATATAGAGATTGTATGGTGAAACCTTGTAATGTTGTACATATGACCAAATACAATGATGGTTCTCTTGTTTATAATCTGTGTATGTTGTAACTATTGTCGGTAGATTTGTAAAGTGCATATTGAGTTTTGTGTGTAGGTAGTGTTGCAATCAAATCAGATATGAAAAGGTTGCAATCCAAAATGTGATGAGACTTGTACAAATGATTACATGAAGTGTCGTTTTGATGGAGTAAGCGTGTTGTTTTAGTGGATTGCTCGTTGTTGTAATGAACTCCATTTTAGTGAGTGTTGATTGTCGTTCTAGTGTTTGTCGTGTAAGTACATCGTTGTTCAAGTGAACAACAAACTATCGTTCAAGTTATCTAACCGATGCCATACTAGACAAGTGTCGTTCAAGCCTGAGTTATGTTTATGGCTACATTGACAATGCCCACATTCCTTCTTAGCTTCTCGAATCTACTATTCAATTGTTCCTCCAACTATTGAAATACTCATCGTTGTGTTAAATCTGGCATTGTTATCATTTGAAGTTCGAGCCTAGCACATGAAGATTGGAGAGGTAGATGATGGTTTCCTTGTCGTGAGGATGCAGGAGAAGTAATGGGAGAGATTAAAAGCAATGTTTGATTAAATAAATTGCCAATCGAAGATTACAATCAAGGAGAACAAAACTTGAGCAACGAGGTGGAGCGAGTGTGGAATCCTTAAGCGGAGGATAACTTTAGTAATAAGAACAAAAGATGACACATTATTATTGACAACAAAGGACGAGGTGTGAAGTGAGTTGTAACAAACAAACGAAGGAGACATTCTTGTAAATCAAGATGACAATGTGGATAGTGCATGTGGAAACAACGTTGAGGGGTTGGTTACGTCGACACAAATACAAAGGAGTTTTTTGAGGAGGTTCAGAGGATGGGAACCAGGCACCAAAGCAACCGTAGGCAAGTGCTTGGACAAATAGACTAGAAGTAACACATATTTGCGAAGGTTGCAAACTGAAGGTGCACCAAAGATTAGTAGAAGATTGTTTGTTGGGAACAACATGCAAGGTGAGGAAGCACGTTGGGACAAAGAAGTGCTAAGATCCAAGGAACCAAGAGAGGAAGTGCTATTTGAGACATCACTGAGTGGGGAAGAATCAAGTGAAGAGAATCAATCCCAATTGTGAACAATGCGACTATGGTAGCAAAGCAAAAGTGCTGGCATTTTTGGGGATATGGAAAATGAGATCTAGATTGTCACATAGGAACCTGTAATACCATATGGAGAGCAAATAGGGTGGATGATCCAGATGTATTGTTGAAATTGGTTTTAGTGACATTGCGAGGGACCATAATTGATTGGCATTTGAAGAGGGAGAGAACGAATGCCTTCACAACTTGTGTAGACTTGGTGGGTGAATTCAAGAAGGAATTTATATTGTTGAGAGATAACACATATTATAGGAGAAATATATTCCACTAAGCAAAAAAAGGATGAAGACGAAGTCCTACAATAGATGACTCAAAGAACTCATTGATACAACAAATAGATTGTAAAAACGATGGTTCATTAATGGATTACTACCACACTACAAGGAAAAGCAAAACAAATGATGTTAGGACTAAGTCACCTCAGAAGCAATTACTTGGTAGTGACAAGGAAGACCTGCACATAGCAATCCAATCAATGAAGGACTTTGAAAGAATGATCAATGAAGTGAAGGGTGAGAAAAGAAAAGAAAGATATGGTGCTTAGATTGCAAATTAGAAGGAAACACAAATATAAACTATCCAAGAAATGCATATTATAATTGTTGTGAAGTAATGAACATGCATTAGGAGAATGTCCAATAACTTGAGGAGTGCAAGGCACCAAACAATGACATTGCAAAAGGAAGGAAAATAACCTAGTGCTTCTAAGAATGGACAAGGGGCAATGAATGGAGGTTATAGGAACAATCACCATGGTGGAAGACAGTCCCAACAAGGTAATTGACAAGGTGGCCAGAGTTGATTATAGTATGCCTTAGATAAAAGAGGACATTTTATCTATGTAGAAATTGATAAAAGAGGACATTTTGCGAGAAATTATCAGAACCCACAAGTAGGAGGGACAAATGGAAACAATACATACATGTGTAGGTGGTTTGGACTAGGCAATCACAAGGAAGTGAATTGCCCAAAGAAAGCAAGTTCTAGTGGAAGACAATGCCAATCGTATTGACATTGAAGAAGCTTTGACAAACCAACAGGACAATGATAAACATGTACTTGCAGTAACAAAAACTCTAATGAAGAAAACCAAGCAATATCCAAACCCTACTAAAGATAAGGGGAAGTGAAATACAACACATGATTGATTAAGGAAGAAATGCAAAAGAATAGATAAGACAAACTCCTCTAAGAGAAGAAACTAAAGAAGTCAATCACTATAGAAGAAGTTTCGTGAAAATGATCATTAACATATCACTTGGTGGTACAAGTGTTGAACACGACAAGGGAAGTAAAGATGCCCAATCTACTTGGTGCAATACTTCAACTATATGCATAGGTAGGAGAGATTGCACGAACAAAGAAACTTGTGGAGTCAATATGTCAAGAAGTGTTTCTGACCAAGAGGGATCAATTCATTGACCTAACAATATTAATGATTGAGACAATAAATAAATTGACATTGATTCACATGAAGTTGTTGAATCATAAATTAACACAAGTAATCATAGATTGAGGATTTAGCATAAACATGATGTCGAAGAAGCTTTGAAGGATATTGGAGCATCATTGTTGTGGTCTCCAAATTGTTGTCTATATAGTGTAGATCAATACGGTACAGATGAAGGGTGTACTAACAAATAAAAAGGTAAAATTCTTTCAATGAAGATTTTATTATGGATTTGGTGGTGATTGCAATGCAGAAACCAACTTATGTTGCATTACTAGGGTGTGGATGGTTGAGAATTGTGAAAGCAAACCATAATTTGTAGAAATAACGTTTAACATTTAAAAGGGGCAAACACAAATACATGATAAACCTAAGAAATTAATCCGTTGGTCAAGACATTATAACATTTGATGAATTGGAAAGTTCATCATCAGATGAAGACAACAAATATGAACCTAATGAGGAAGGTGTGTTGGCACTTAAAGGCTATACGAAGGATAATGAGAACTCTAATAATGGGCTTCTCCATTGGTAGATGGAGGATTATGAGATGTTTGTCCCATATTGTTTTTGTATCCATGTGGAAGGAGAAACCCATGATGATAAGAAAAATACCATGCATGAGGTCGACAAGTCTAATCAGAAAAGGAGATTTGCATAGAAGAAATAGGAAAAAGACATGGATATTTTCCAAGAATTTTGTCCAGCACACTGTCAAAGATACAATTATTGATGAGAAAGCAACCCACCCGATTGATGTACTCAAGGCAATAGAAGAACCTGACATCATTCGATATGAAGGACCAAATATGGTGTAGGTAAAACTTCAATGAACAACATGAGAGGAAGTTCATTCATTATGGAGATGAATAGAGCCAAGTACTGAAAGTATCAACTTTCAAAATTTTCTTGCAATATAAGGATGTACTTGCATGAACATATAAGGATATAAAGGGGACCCTACCAGAGTTGTGCATACATTGAATTCCACTAATTTAGGGTGCACAACCAGTACGAAGAAGGCCATATAGAATAAATCCTAAGTATGTAGCCTTCGTGAATGCAAAAATCAAGAAAGTGCTAGATAAAGGCATTATCTTCAAGGTAACATTTAGTGAATGAGTGTCACTAATAGTAATCACCTTGAAAGACGTAAGCCAAATCTATATTTTTGTGGATTTCCAAAGCTTGAATGTAGTAACAATCAAGGATCCCTTTCCTATTCCTTTTAGAGATTCAATATTAAAGTAGTAGGGCATGAGATCTATTCATTTTTGGATGGATTCTCAAGCTATAATTAAATTAGTATTACTGAGAAGAACAAGTTGATGACTATCTTTGTTGTGGAGAATGAAATCTATGCATATAACTAGATGCCTTTCGATTTATGCAATGTGCCAGCCACGTTTCAAAGGGTAATATTGTACATTTTTGAGCAAATGTCCATTGGGAAATTTAAGGTCTTCTTAGATGATTGGCATTTGAAAGCTTTAGAGGAATGCGTGAGTTTGTGCAAAAGAGCTTGTCTGACATTAAATCCAAAGAAGAGCTTGTCTGGTTCCTTACAACAAATTACTCAGACATGTTTGTAAGGAAGGGTTGAATATAGATCCCAATAAGGAGTCATAGTCAACATGGAGGAATCATACAATGACATTTCAGTAAAGTCCTTTTTAGAAACTATCAAGTAATATCGAAGGTCCATTAAGAAATTTTTAAAAGTGTCCCACCCATTGTATGCCTTAATGTGCAAGAATGTTCCTTTTAAGTTGATGGCAAAACATTAGAAGATCTTTGAGGGGCTAAAGGTAAAGTTGGTGTGCACTCCTATTTTAGCATTTTGGATTGGGATAAAGAGTTTCATGTCCATGTTGGTGCATCAAATTTTGCAAGTGGATGTAGGTTGGCCTAGGAGGGGTAGTTTTGGCACTAACCCATTTATTTTTTAAGTCGAATGTTATCTCAAGCGAAGAAAAATTACAACACTACAAAGAGAGAAGCATTAGGGATGGTGTATGATATACAAAAATTTAGATATAATCCACTCACCAATCCCTTTGCCTTCTTAAAAAGGCACTTTTATTTTCTTTTAAATGTCATATTTTCTCCCCCTACTTGAGAGCTTCCAATTTCATATTTTATTTTACTCCCCGATAGGTACTACTTTAAAGAGATGGGTGTTATCGGTCACCCAGGAGTATTTAGCCTTGCAAGGTGGTCCTTGCTGATTCACACGGGATTCCACGTGTCCCATGCTACTCGGGTTAGAGCATAAGCGTTTAAAAGCTTTGTTGATCGTCAAACATTGATGTACTTGATCAACAAACCGACTATATACAAGTGATTGAGCAAGTGGATCATCACGTCACAAGAGTTTTTGTTTTGGGTAGAGTGAGAACCTTGAAAAAGCATGCAATAAAGGATCAACTGCCATGGATTCACTCAGAAGAAACTATTGAAGGAGTACCAAACAAATTTCTTGATGCTTATTTTTTTATGGTGAATGAAGTACCAACCTTGTACACATATACTAAGGAATATTTGTCAAAAAATAAAGTTGTCAAAAGAGATGACGACAATAGAATGACAATGCATCATTATCAAGTCACCAACATTTCAAATGATTATAGGCTTGCTATATAAGATCAAACTTGATAGAATTTTATAGAGATATCTGTTGGAGGAAGAAGTAAACAACATTAAGAGGTAAACTGGTAGGACACATGGGATCAGATGCAACAACCAGGAAAGTACTATTGGTAGGTTTATGATGATCTACTCTCGATCGTGATGTTATGCGAAAGCATGCGATACATGCCAACAAACTAGGAAGACACTGAAGAAGGATTTATGTCGTATCCATCACAGTTGTAGTTGATTGAATGATGGAGTCTGGATTTTGTTGAACCATTGAAGACAAGCTGAAGGAGGAAGTGTCGATACAATTAGTGGCAATTGAATATTTTATAAAGTGGGTAGAGGCACGAGTCTTAACAAATAATTCTGTGGGAAGTACACCCTAATGCTTACATGAATAGGTAATTACAATATTTAGAATCCTCTTGAAATTGACAAGTGATAGGGGAGGAAAATTTGTTAATGAAATTATTCAAAATTTACCCATAGATTTTAGGATCTTTCATTCTTTGTTAAGTTTGTATTACTCCAGAGCCAATGGGTAGGTAAATATGACAAATAAGATCCTACTCTTGATTATATATGATGTGGAGTGGAAGAAGCTAATTAGGAAGAAATAATTTTAGTCATCCTGTGGGCATACAAGATAAACTTCAAGCCAACCACAAACCATATGCCTACAAAACAAGAGGTAGTACTGCTAGTAGAATTCTTGGTAACTAGTTTGAGGGTGGTGGTATAGAACCATTTGGATGACTAGGAAATATTAGAGGAGAGGCTCATGATACTAGTACAATTGGATGTGAGGCAAGTAATGGCTTGATGGGCAACAAAGGTTACCCAACAACAAATAAAGTTATGGCACGTAACACACCTTAGGAAGATGAAGCTGAAGGCAAGTGATTTAATCCTATAATTCATTGACAAGAGAGAAATCAAGCCAGGGAAGTTGAAGATCCTATGGATTGGGCCCTTCCAAGTGGTTGAAATGATGGTACGATAAGGTTGTAGAAGTTAGACAAGGCACAATGTCTTGAAATGGTCAATTGGTTGAGGTTAAAGCTATACAAAGCGAAGGTGCAAGTCAATATGGTTAATCTTGAATCAATAAAAGAAACCATAGGAAAGACTAAATGAAGTACCATAATAGTAATAAAAAAGCTTTGAAGGAGTAGTGGCCCATGAAAGAGGAGAGTTAAGCATGACCAATTTGGAAAATGGTACATTATAGTAAAAGGTAGAATTGGATTTAGGATGGTTTTTTGGGACAACAAATGGTGAGCAACCCATATCAAACAAGATTTGGAACCACATTCAATAGAACATAGAAGGTTATAGGTATATATAATATTCCCAAGAATAGATGAAGAGAAATAACAACGATTTTTGGCTATGGCAAACATGGAAAGGTCAACCAATCACAAACCTTAAAGTAAAGATAATGTGCATGAAGATATGAGTTAGCATAGATTGGTTTCCTACAATAAAGAATACGTTAGAAGACATAATTGCTACAAGAGCAAAGGTATAATATGCAAATGATGGGATAAATTGTCCAAGAAATTGACAACATGATACAAAGCCTTAATGAACGGGAAGCAAGGAGATAGGAAGTGTTAAATGATCTTGCACTAAATAGGTTGAATAGAGAAAAAACAATAGAGATATTATGAAGGGATATGTTTGAAGCACCTACATATCCAGAAGAAAGGAGAAATTAGGTAACATAAACAAATAATAGTTCTTATACAAGCTCATGAAACCAATATCAATACTAGTAATAGCAGCTCAAGCTCATCACTTATGAGACGAGTTAGGAGAAACATGTCAAGTTCTCAATCAGTTCCCTAGCCAAAAAAAAAGGAGGAATATGCAAAATAAATATGATGAAGGGAGATGAAAAAGAAAACGATTGATGACATACCAATAATAGTTGTTTCAAAAGGAGAGCTTAGTAATTCACATGGATTACTAGGTAACCTTGTTATTATGCAGGAGAAAGGTAACTTAGGCAACTTGGAAAGATCGTTAGATCTTCTTGATTGTCTAAGATTATCGTGCCAAAGGAAAATTTTGGTTGTTTTACCTCCTGGTAGCTTGAGGGGAATTATTTTCCCTCTGATTACCTCTAGGCCATGTGGTTAGTAGGATAGCCTCCAAGGAGGTCATTCATTATCTATGTACAAAACAACCAATTATTGTGTGATCATTAGGTTGGTATATCAGGATCACCTCGTGGTTTATGTTAAAACCAAAGATGTCATCAAAATAGACAGATGATAAACCCAAGAGGGGGATGAATGGACGTTGGAAAACTTGGAGAAAACAAATAGTTCCACATTATGGAGGCTCACTAGATGGAAGAAAATAAACAAAGGAGAGTCTAAAATAGGACAATTGCTGAAAGGGAGAAGGTGATGAGAACAAGGAAGAAATAATCTACAGTAGAATTGGATAAGAGAAGATCAAAAAACAAAGTAGAGAGAAAATAAGGAGAGCTATGGCTCATTGTCATAGAACAAGGCAAGAAGGAGCCTTATGGCAAATGATGATATAAACAAAAATCTTGGGTGCTATATAGATGAAGGCTGCATTTATGGATGTTGTACAGATAAATGTCACATAGGGAGCATAGGCCATTCAAATGACAATGATGGTATGTCAGAATGTAGTCCAACTGTCGAACATGAAGGTCATCATACAAATGGAGGTAATTAAATGATAGATCAAATAGAAAGGTAAGGTCGATAGTAAGAAGGAAGAAGCAAATCCATCGATCAAAGTTGTAATTGAGATAGAAATAGGGATGGCCATACGAATCATATGACACATTGGACATTAGATGACATAAACCCCTTGTAAATAATTAAAAAAATACATAAAAAAAGAAAAAAGAAAAATATAAAAGCACATGTAAAAAGGGTGAGGTGGTGGACTGATGTTCACCCAACATTTAATGCTTGTGGGTGTAACGATTTTTCCTCCAATGCATTATAAATAAGCGTATTGTTGGGTTTCATTCCAACATAATATGGAGAGCAAGCTAGTGCATGTAGGAGAGGAGACGATAGGAATGCATAGTAATGAGGATGAAAGTGAAGGTAAAGGTGCAACATAAAGGAGCACAAGAATGCTAAAGGATAACTATAGAGTACCTTGAAGAAAAGAGATCGATTGAAAGGAAAATGTGCAAAGATGTTGTAGGTGTACGGGGTAGATACATGAATACTTCTCTAACGGAAGCACAAGTGTTACAAAATTGTTACAAAGAAATGAACTTGCTATAGAGGAACACATTTACTACAAAGGAATAAATTTACTATTGAAGAACCATTTGAATGCAAGTCATTTGGACAAGTTGATGCAAGAAAAATGTACAAGCTGAGTAAGGAGGGTGTCGTGCAAAGTTGCACTAATAGGTTGCCATATAAGCAACAATAACTCTATGCCATGTGAATAATGGAATATACCATTCAAGTACCATAGCGGATGATGGTCTCATGGAATTGTAAGTATTGTACATCATACAATAATGATGTACATATATAGTGCCATACATACAGAGAGTTGGATGGTAGTGCTATATAAGCAGTCATACAAGCAATATTGCAGTGAGAGGTTGAAGTGTTGAAGACTAAGCATGCAAAAGAGACCAAGTATTGTCAATTAAATAAATTGAGTGGATCAACAAAAGAGAGATCCATCAAAACCAAGGCCGTAACCAGGATCCTGTTCATGTGGTGAAGATGTTGGAGTTGCTAAAATATAAGGATTTATAGAATGGGTACATGCAAGAGAAGCAAAATGAGAAAGGCAATATGACGATAGATCAAGGACAAGTAATCCATGAGGTTTAGAGATAAAATTTGTACCTTAGGAGAAGGAAAAAGTGAAAGAGAGGGTGGCAATACCACTGCATGAGATGACGTGGATGTAGCCAACATGAGAACTCTATCAGGACTGGTGGAATGAGATCCATCATGAACATTTATCAAAGACTACATTCAAGAATGCAGGTGCATACCACATTTTATAGATATCAAAATTTGAAAAAGTTTTTCAAGGATCAGTTGCTATAAACATTGTGGACATATTATGAGCAACATCATATGAGTCAGGTGGTGATTGGTGATCATGAGATTAACGTAGTTTTTACATTGGGAAACTTTAGGAAGACATTTAAGTTGCCAAATTTAGGAGTACCAATGATAAAAAGATAGTGGATTCACATCAATGACATGAAATTATGTCAAATCACTAATATCATCCTAAAAGAGGTAACTAAGATGCTTAAACATGGGAGACATGGGTTTAATAACAACCAACTAAAGAGCTTGGAGCTATAATGTGTGATGAATGTGGTTATGTTAAAATTGGTATGAGAGCAAACATCGTTGATGATGTTTGCTTGGATTATCCCATACATGGAAGGGATAATGGATGGAGTTGCATATTATTGGACAACATACTTAGCATATCACATTAGAAATTTCATGATGTGGTATTCTAGGAACTTTTCTATGGATTTCCATGTCATTGCCTTGATGATGAATGTTGTTATAGAAGAGAAGATGCAGTTTCCTCGATTGAATCCATCAAGAGTAATTTTAGGGCATCAACCGATAATATGGTAGTGGGTCCATGTGATTCCATTGACTAAGCCACCTACTCTAATCAATAAGAAGAAAAGTATACCATAGAATATAAAAAATTATGTTCCTTCAGAGGATGAGGAGAGCTTAGTTCTAAGGAAAGTGGAGCACAACCACAATAGGAGTTGTTACGAATAGAAAAAAGGAAGAAGGTGGAGTAGCACTTGGAAGAGTAACCATAACTACAACAAAAATCATAATAAAAAAGGATGGAGCTATCAACAATAGTATAAAGGGATGTCCCTGTACCTCAAGTAAGTTAGGATGTACAGAAACAAGTTAAACAATAATAACAATATTTAGGAACATGCTATAGAGAAAGAAAAATTACCAAGTAGTCATGTTGCATAGGCAAAGAAATAGTCAAGGAGAGTTCCGTAGAAAAATGATATGCTAGTTGCAATAGATGTGAATGTAGAAGAATAAAATGTAGTGGAAGACGACGCAAGGAGCATAAGGATAAAAAATTTTCTTAGATCATACAACTTGGAGACCAACCTATTGCATTTTGCATCAATAGATCCATGTGGATCACTCCCACTAATTGATAAAGTATGCATAGATATCTCATCTATAGTGTTAGAGGTAATAGAAACAACGATATTAACAAAAGGAAAAGGATATAAGGAAAAAGAGCATGCATCAAAAGAAGAAAGATTCATGTATAGGGGTGATAATAGCCAACTGATGGAACATGAGAAAAAGCAAGAACTGATGGCAACTAATGCAACAAAACTTACACAAGAGGACAATGCATTTTTAAAACCTATCAATCTATATGGATGAGGAGGAGAGGATGTGGAAGAGACAACCACAAAAGATGATACATACATGGAGTTAAATGACCATGTTATGATAGAAGTATTAAATTTTTAACAACCACCAAAATTAGGAGACTAAATTGATGAGTAGGTGGATAATTGTTTACAGAGGGTATTTGGAGTCATAGACAAATTAATATTAGAGTTACAAGTGGTAAGTGTTAGATAATGGTTGAAATGGTAGCTGATGGTGGAGAATGATCTAGGCAGACTGGTACATTGGATATAGGATGAGGAGTTGATGATAATATTTGCTAGCATACATCAGATGTAACCATGGGAATTGAAGACTGAAAACATTAGAAATATGATAGGTGTAAAATAATTGCTAGATGGGATTCAAAAACTATATAGGTGACTAAAATGTATATTTTAATGAAGGAGATATTAGAACTTATCCCCAAGATGAAATTGGTCTAGAGTTTGTTAAACTTGCACCTGATTTGGTGAAAATGTATGCCTGGATCAAAATTTTGGTATACTTAATTTAGTGGTTAGTCATAGGCATTGAGAAGATTCATATTTTAGGGGTAGAAAGGGCTAACTAGATGCAAGCAATAGAGGTAAAACTTTGGTAGAACAAAACTAGCTAGACTAAGAAAATATGTTGAGGAGAAAATAAATGCATATGAGGAACATGATTAGTTAATTGGTTATTCATGTACTATGCGTGAAGAACAACTTATTGCTCAAAATGTATACAAGCTTTATCGCTTCTTTTTCTATTACAACTATGATGTCATTAAATTCATTGCATAGACTTAAAACTTGTTGAATTTATTCTTTGGAGCATGTATACCAATATTTAAATTCTTTTCGGGTTCCAATTGAACTCTTTGAACTCCTGTTCATCAATATTCATCTTATGGTCAATTGGACAGTCACTCCTATCAAATAAATTCTCGAGGGTGATCAGTCCCTTAGGAATATGCTTATATATTAGTTGGTTCACTTCATCCTTGCTTATGTCATTAGTTGCATTTATGCAGTCTATTTCCTAGATTAAGAAGTCCATTATTTGTTTTTCATTGTCAAATACTTACTAGAAGGAATTCTTATTCAACATAGATGGCTTAAATGATAATTTGATAGCTCAATTAGAGGCTAAACAAAAATTGGATGCATGGGAAGCCAATATATTAGCTTGCATATTCTGTTCTCTATGAATTTGCTTTTATATTTAGTGCATCAAAGCTTTTGAACATAACTCAAATTCTATTTCAATAATCTTTTAGATAATGTTGCTTGTTGCTACATTTTTCTATAACTTGATTTACCACCAATTCAAAATCTCCATAAATTATTAATAGTTTAATTTCCATATTCTCAGTTTCTTTGAGTCCAGTACACAGTACATCATACTATGTTGCACTATTTGTATAGCCCCAGGTCAACCTATATGACAATATTATGGTTCCTTTAGATGGTGAAGTCAGCACAATCCCTACTCCAGTGTCATTTTTACACCTAGCTCCATCAAAGTAGAGCTTCCATATGTTAGTTTGCTAGAGATATTTGGTCAAAGACTTTTATTTTTTGACTTTGACATAGAATAAGTGTTGATTCTTGTTTCAACCATAAAATTGAATTTTTTAAGTGATAATTGATCTTTAGTCTGCATCTTGTCTATGATTTATTCTACTAGATCAATTTCTTTGCTAAGTACATTGATATTATCATCTTGCTAATCCTTGTCTACAATTTTTCCTATATGGTAGGTGGGTAGATTTTCAACCAATATTTTCACCTTTCTACCCTTCTAAGGAATTTCCATGTGCAAATAATTCAAGGACAAGTATCCATATTGTTTGGCTATGAATTTACAGGAAAGGCACATACCAAAGCAGGGCTCCAAATCTACTACAACCACCTCTTGTATGACTATTACCTAAGGTATTCTATGTAGAACCATGTGTCTTCCATGCCCAATTTTTTCACATATGGCTTTTGATAAAAGTGTTGTCATTGCTCCAAAATCCACCATGCAATTATGCACGACCCATCCTTCCATATGCAAGGACATGTAGAATGGAGGTAACCTATTTTTACTTGCTACTAGAGTAGGTTTGCTCTATGCCAAATTAATTTTTGGCTGGAGTCATCCCTCAAACCTAATGGACTTTGATGGTGCTCAAAGAAGATCAATTTGTCCTGAAATCATTTAAGCATCATACATGTTTACTTTGTATGTTGTATTCTTTAGCTCATCCACATTGTTAAAGTTGGAGGATTTCAGTTGCTTGTTTTCCACCTTCTCTAACTTATTGAATTTATTTTGGTACTCTTATGTTGCTTCAATATTTTGTTTCTTAGTGATGGAAGGGTACTAAAGTCTATTTCTATTTTGTTCTTGAGTTTCAACTTCTTTTGCTTGGGCTAGTTTATGCTATTCTTTTGGAAGCTCTACTATAGGTTGTTATGTTCATTGAGCAAGTTGGTGTACTTTATTTTCAAACTACTTGCTTTGCTGGGATGGAACCTTGAATTTGGTCTAGCTTTTTAGGATCTACTTATAACGGCTTTTTCCTCGATTATGTCGACACTAAAATTGGTTCTTCTTGTACCATCAGATTCTAGTCTTCTTCTCATAACATGTTTATCTAGCTTTTTTGTGCTCTTTCTACCTTCTCAATTGTAATATTCTACATTTGATGTTGGTGAAGCATGCATGTGCTTTCACCATGTAGGTCATTGCAAGTTGAGCATCAATAATTTGCTTTTCATACAGAGGTAGAAGGATTTTATTCCTTGTTATTATACACCACATTAGATTTTCCACTAGTATTGTTAGCAAATGCTCCTTAATTTTTTACCATATATGAAAATCTCCTAGGCTAGAAATTTTTATCAACTTCTCTTCTTTTCATAGTGGTGATATTGTTTGTCAAGTTTTTCAATGCTATCATAATATCATTCATACTAACGGTTTGAGGCTGAAAATTCGCTAATGTAGGCATGGTAGGAGGTGCTAGTAATACTAGATTTGGTAATATTAGGAATTTGGGTGCAGGGGTTGGAGTTATATTTGGTAAATGAGTGATTAAAATTGGTGTTTTTTTCTCATGTTTCAAATGAGAGATTTTTGAAAAGATTGATATTACATTCCTGAGAGGAAGTCTAATAATAGCTATTAGAGTACTTTTTGCTACTACAACTGCTTGATAAATTCCTTTAAATTTCAACACATTAGATTGTCATATCATCAAACCTAGATCCAATCTGAAGGTATGGAAATAGTAGTACAAAACTTGAGCATCCATAGACCTCATTTATTATGGCACTCTTTTTCATTTTCTACTAAATTTTATATTAAAATACATTACTACCTCTTGAGAGTGCCTCTGTATAGTGGTGAATTGGATTAATAATAAAAATGAATATGTTTGTTCATTAAATTCTTACACTAGTCTACTAGCAAGTTATGCCCATGAACTAATACACCTATCTTGAAGGGTTCAATATAAATATAGTACCTTACCTTTCAATGATAGGATTAATAGTCTTATCATAATGTCCTCATCATGAATATTAAGGATTGCGGCAAATGAGGCTACATCTTGGTAATGATCATAGGCTATTTTTCCAATGCCTTCATACGTTGGCAAAGCATTTAGTGTTGTTAGAGGAATGGGATTATGATTACCCTAGTTAAGTGGTCCCATATTATTCTAGTTGGAAAATTTTTGTGGAGGAAGGTTTCTGAGCCATTTGTTTGAATTTAGTTGAGTGGATTGCTGTTGGAGATGTGAAATATGTAGATACTTGACTTTTTATAGGACTTATAAAATATGGTGTTGTAGGAAATGATGTGGATCTATGTCTTATAAATGCTAAAGGAGGTAATTCTACAAATAGTATCAGTTCCTCTAGTTTCTTAGTTGCTGTTTGTGTGAGCAAAAGCTTGCAAGTCAAATTGTGACTAGGTTTATTTAGAATATCATTTCAATAGAGTTGCTAGGTGATTGAGTTTTAATCTATTAGAGTAGAATATCACCATAGTTCTACTCAATTGAAAGGGTAATATTTGGGTCCCATTGAGCATACCAAAAAACTCTTAGTTCAAAATCTATCCAAGTGGATGATTGCACCCTCAAGACCTCATTCAATATTGGATGGCTCAAAAATAAGTATTTTTGAGTCAACCTTTGGAGTAGGTTGACTCCTATGGTCCTAGCTAAACTAACTAAAATGGGGTGGACTATTGAAGTAAGGGATGCCTAAGGTTAGAACCTAAGCGAAAAGTGGTACAAATTTAGCAACATCAAGAGACAGTGCTTGAGAGTCTTGCAATCCAAACTAATACTAGATTGCCTAACATACCAACTTACTTTTCTTATGACAAAATATTTAATCATAACAAATGCAAATTATTAAGCATTCCAAGAACTAATGAATAAGATATCCAAGAAGAAATATAGAAAGCAAAATAATTGTAATAGAATTAGCCATTTATAGCTTTCACAAAAATGTTTAATCACTTAGGTGGAATACATAAATGTTTTGCATAAAGTTGAGAAAGAGGTCAGACAACAATACAATCTTTATTCAAAATGTGTATAGCATCATCATACTATTATGCAATTGTAAATGCTAAGGATCGACCATTTGAATGACCTACATTCAAGTATTTATAATTTTACAAATGTGTTTAGTTAACCTAATATCATTTCTTTAGGAGTGGATTATAGTTTTGTTAGTTTGTAGCACGTGTGCATCTTTTCTAGCTCATTCTATTACAACTAGCTTGGAATCATGGTGATGATGTGGCTTACCTCTATTCCATCCTAGGGAGTGGTGGTTGAAGTATCTTCATCTAGTGCATTGGATCTTCTAACAAGTTTGTTCTATTTTTAGCTGCCCCACTAGTGCCTTAGTTGTATCAACATAGGTGTTAGTTAGAAATGCTATCGGTTATTAAGATTTTTTGATAGGAGATCATAACAACTAGGTGCATGCTTGCACATTTTAAATCATCTGATACCTTTAGCTTTCATCTTCTTCTTGTTCAATGCCAAATTTATTATTCTTTCTTGATGACATCAACATTTGGGATGTTCGACACTGTTTGATGCTTAACTAAGTGAAGCACTTTGGTAGAAGTCAAATGCCAGATCTATTTTGCCTACTATGCAAGATTCCATGCCTTAGAATATTTTTGTTCATTTTAGGCTTTCTCTTTTTGTGTTAGGTTTTTTTTTTCTACTCTTGTTGATGTCAACATAAAAATTATCCAACACTCTATTTGCCCTGTAGCTTAAACTTATTGTACCTATAGACTTTGCTACAATGTTGGACATCAGATTTCATCCATACTTATCTAAAATATTTCTCTTAATGTGTCAGATGCTTTTCCATGACTTTTCGAATGCCAATCTTTCTTCAAGCTCTTGCTGACATCAACAATTTATTTTTCAAGTCGTGTTTGATACTTGGTAAAAATTTGAGTCCAAACTCTTTTACCTTTAGCTGTTGGGTGCTAGATGCTTTCATGTTTAGTGTTGACATCATCGCCACAAAGTTTCTAGCATCTTTCTATGCTTAGAAATAGTTGACATTATTTCTATTTGCCTTGCCTTCTTCTGATCCGATGACTTTTTTAGGTGTCCAATTGCTTTTCTTAGAAAAAATAACAAAAAAAATTATTGGAAAATTTCATCTCCTTCTAAGGAGGTGGATGTGGGTGAGAAATGTTATCCACAGGTTGCAAAGTGAATTAATTTTTTTTTAAATAATAAGCATTTCCTCAACTGAGGGAAGGATTACCCATGTTGTCAACATTAATTGACCATAGGTTTCAAGTTCCTATCATTTAATAAATTTTATTCCAAAAAAACTAATTTGTATGCTCACCTTAAACACATTTATTTTTTAAAAACATAGAATTAAATGTATTAAGTATTTTAACTAAATTACAAACCACAAATTAATTAATTAAATATATGACAATTGGCGGTGTTGGGAGAGACTCTACTAATGTGGTCAGATTTTTCTTTTCCATTTATAAAGGTGTTCACTCCAACAATTTTATGGAAGCTCTTGCAATTATCGAGGCCTTGCAGAGGGAGTTTTCTCTTGGCTGGCGCAGGAGCATCTACGAGTCCGAATCTCAAATTTTGGTTAATATTTTAAACAAAAAAAGGTTGGAGGATGTTAATTGGTAGTTGGCCTCTATGGCCATTCAGATTCTCAAAATTAGTGAAGAGTTCAAATTTATCTCCTTTGTGCACATACCAAGGGAATGAAATGGGGTTGTTGATTATTTGGCCAAAAGAGATTTTGAGCTTTTGGGTCCTTGGATTATAAATAAATGGGAGAGTCTCTCGACTGGGGACTCTCAGCGCCTCTAGGATTTGATCCACAAGGATGTCCAGACTTAATATGGTTTTTTCTTGTTGTTTTCTACGGCTTGACCCTATTTGGTGGTTTTAGCCTGTTTTATTGTTTATTTGAGTCCTGGTTGGGGGCTTCATTGTACTCTGTAATCTTGTCTTCTTATCGTCCATGGGTCTAGGTGGATTTGTAAGTTGGGGCACTTACCAAGAGGAGACCTAGATTCCAATTTCACGGGCGTGCCCATGCATAGCCACTATCTCGATTCGACTCCTCTGTGTATTGCACATGACTGATGACAATGATCTATTCCTTCTTGTTCGGTGGTACCCCTTCATGCCACATGTTGAACTAGATTGACAAAGACGGTGTAAACCCTGTGCATTCGACGGTCCCCATATCACGTCAGGTTACCATTAACGAGACGGTGGGTGTGTTGGAAGCCTTCACTGATAGTTTGAACCCTACCAACTGCATTGACAGTTACTAAAAATTGTGATTGTAACCAATTCATCTATGTAACCAAAAATAAATAGTCTTCTTATCAATAAATTTTTACCCCTTATTAAAAAAACACATTTATTTTTTAAAAACATAGAATTAAATGTATTAAATATTTTAACTAAATTACAAACCACATATTAATTAATTAAAGATATGATATCATGATGTACCTTTATTTATTTTTGGAAAGAAATATAAGATTAAAAGAAACATCAAATATTTTAATGTCACTATACTTATGGTTGTTATTAAAAAAATATCACATTAATATAAAAATTTAAATCCTACTATTGAAAGAGGATAATGATTTTTATAGAACTTTGCTTAGATCCAACGTTCTAGGTTATATTGGAATTCATAACTCCATGGCTTTCCATAGTAATTTTGACAGATCCAACACTCTCAGTTACATTGTTTTTATAGCTCCATAGCTTTCAGAGTATCTCAATCACATCTAGCACTCACAACCACTTTATTCTTCATAACTCTATAGACCTTGCTCAAAACTAAAAATCTTAGCTATAATATTCTTCATAACTCCACACAAATTTCTTTTGATACTATACAAGTGATGATGTCATATGATTGACATTTTGGATTAAAACCTAGTTGTTAGAAAATATCACTAAAACTTAAACTCTGGTATGGCCCTTGGTTATGGTAGATGCTCATTCCCTCAATACGGCTTTTGGTTCTGAGAAATACTCATACCCTTGATGTGACCTTTGGTTCTCATCATATGAAACTTTCACTCTAGCCACATCGATGGTTTTTTATCTAAATTTTTTTGGGTAAGTATGGGTTTTTGAAAGTCTCATTTCCTTGTACCAACATTTGAACTTGGGTCTCCTAAATGAAAGCCTAAATGCAAACCACTATAGTATCCACCAAGGATTATAATTTTAGGGTAAGTATAAGTTTATGAAAGGGTCTTCATTCCTTATACCAAGGTTCAAACATGGGTCTCCTAGATGAAAACCCAAAGACATACCACTATGACATCTTCCAAGGACTATTTTTAGGGTAAGTATGAGTTTTTGAAAGGGTCCCATTCCTTTGTACCAAGGTTTGAACTTGGGTCTCCTAGAAGAAAACCCAAAGACATCTACCACTATAATATCCCCTAGGGATAAAAGTTTTAGGGTAAGTATGGGTTTTTGAAAGGGTCCCATAACCTTGTATTGAGGTTTGAACTTGGATCTCCTAGATGAAAACCCAAATACATACCAATACTATATCCTCCCAATGACCAAAACTTATAGGGTAAGTATAGGTTTCTTGAAAGGATCATATTTCCTTGTATCAAGAGTTGATCTTTGGTCTCCTATATGAGCTTGGTATTTTAAAAATAATAATATTAATTAAATACATTTAAAAGAATAATATGATTTGATTTTTATACATATAATAATTTATACAAATCTATTGAAATCATCTTAGTCTATTCTCTTACATTTTATAATAAAAAAATAAAATAAACTATTTATAAGAAAAATAAAGTTAAACCCTTCAGATATTTTAATTCTATTATGCATCTTCCTTGTAAATAAACATGTTTTTTACTTATTTACTTGACGTAACCTAAGATTAAAAGAAAGTATTAAATATTTTAACTCTATTCTTTTAATTTTAGTGCATACCACCACATGGATAACCATATTAATTAATTAGACATATGATTAAATCATAACACAATTTTATTTGTTTTAAAATACTTAGTAAAATAATCCATGTATTGTAGGTGAGTTGGAAAGGGTAGGACAATCCTCCAAGGGAGGTCCTTGGTTCAAATATCCATCCTACCAAACACACATTGAATACCCAAAATTTAGTTGATAATGTTGGTGTGGTCAAAACCGAGCGCGACTCCTAAATAATTTTGACGGTGTAAAATCCTTGATTGTGGTTTCTCAAATCAATATGGCCTGCAAAAAGTTTTTTTTCTAAATTCAAAAAACATTTAGTAAAAGAATCAAAATATTTAATTTCATTATACCCCCATCTTCACAAATTAAATCTTAATTAATTAACCTTTAGGTCTGCGTGGCATGTTTGACCCACAATATTTGTAACTAATAAATTAAGTATGGCTTAATTTTAATAAACTTATAACCTATATACTAGTATTTTCCATGAATTTATTGAGGATATGTTTTGTGTATGATTATTTTTGATTGAGGTTAGCGTGAGAAACTTCTACGGTTGATGTTTATGGTTGGGCATTTCCATCCCAATCATGACCTTTGATAAGGGTGAGAGTTGAACTTATCATTAGGGACCAAACACACAACCATACACACCCCCTAACACACTCGTCCATGCTGTGGTTTGAACCTTGGATCTCTCTCAAAGAGCTAAAGTTTGAACCTTTGCACTATTCCATAAAATAAAATTGGATGATGTTTATTTTTAATTCAATGATATTTATTTTTTATTTGATTTTATTTTATCAAAAACTTTATTATTTTTTTGATTTGGTACAACTTTATTATTATTTTTTTGGTATTGATAAAAAAAGGGGGTTGAAGGGCCCCGACCCTTTACACAGAGCTCAAAATATGTACAAGAAAAAAACAAGAGAAGATCATACAAATGCAAGATAGCCCTATCTTAGTAAAACAAACAAACCTGGGCTAAACCTGTTGATGGAGAAGCTGAAATAATATTCCTCCCGCTATCCTTCTATTTAACATGGCTGATGCAGTGCTCAATGCTTTACATAACTGATAAAGAAACTGCTGACAATAATGTAATTTAGTGTGCTTCTGCTTTGCTCTGCCCTCTTTATCTGTTGGCTTCATTATCAGTTCTTATAATCTCTTCCAACTCCATGGGGGCATATGACCAGACCTTGAAATTCTCAGATTTAACTGCCATATTCGCCATTTTATCGGCAACTTTGTTTCCCTCTCTATAAATATGTTTAACTTGACTTTCTTCTAGGTTTCCCAAGATAGTCCTCGCATCTGTAATTATTTGGAAAATGCTAGAATTATTTAACTCCCCTTTTTGAAGGGAAGTTATAATATTCTTGGAATCCCCCTCAAGAACAATTCTCCTAAAACCCAAATTCACTGCAATTCGGAGGCCTGTAAGCATTGCCCTTGCTTCAACTTGGTGATTTGTGGTAATTCCTAGATCCTCAACATATGCAACCACTACCTGACCTCTGTCATTCCTAATGAGGCCCCCACCACCAGCATGACCCGGGTTACCTTTTGCAGCTCCATCAAAGTTAATTTTTACCCAGTCTTTGTGGGGACGTTCCCATCTAGTATCTAGTCTCACCTTATTGATTTTTTCCATATTTAAGATGTCTTTTTCTCTAGAGAGGATCATTGCAAGATTTTCTTGGCCAACAATGTTTTTAATACAATCCTCCAATAGGGTTGTTTTTATCCTGGCATAAACCCCAATTATTCCTCTGGTTTTATTTTTGAACACTCGTCTGTTTCTTTCCAACCAAATCCCCCAACAAATATGTGGAATGCATTTTTGCCAAAAAATATTGCTTCCTAAGTGCCATTGTTCCCAAATCCTGATTAGAGAATCTGGAATGACCCAAGCAACATTAACTTCTCTCAATAACATATTTAGGATATCACAAAAAAAATCACAAGTTCCAAACAGGTGGTCCACACACTCATCCGCTTTGTTACATAAGACACAAACAGTTGGAACCACAATCCCTCTTTTGAACATATTGTCTTTTGTAAGGATCTTATTGAGAATGGTAGTCCAAAAAAACATAGCAACCTTAGGGATGATGTTTAGCTTCCAAATTCTTTTAAGCTCTGGTTTCTCTGAAGTTACTTTGCCCAAGACTCTATATCCATCCTTCACCAAGTACTGGCCTTGCTGGTTTCTTCCCCAAATTATCTGATCCTCCTCTAAACCTCTACCTAAATAATAACTCCTTAGGAGGTTTTGCAGATCTTTACCCCTCGGGCCTTGCATATCTTCTTGCACGGTTTTCCACTCCTGAAAATCACCCACCCTATGAATGTAACCATTAATTTTCTTACCATAGGTTTTGGTTAAATGTTCTTTAATATCTTTGAACTTTCTGTAGTTTGCTAAAGGCTCCTCTTGAATCCAAGGGTCTTTCCAAAAGTTAATTTTGTCTCCCCTGCCTACTCTCCATTTTAGACCTTGCCATAGAACTTTCCTGCTATTGATTATATTTTGCCAAAAAATAGACCCACGTGGAGGATTAGAACAACTGATAAAGTGGTTTCTGCCCTCCAAGTATTTGTTTTGGATAATGCTAGCCCATTTCCCTGATGCTCCAGTGCAAAGCCTCCAACCATGTTTAGCTAGAAGGGCTCTATTTAGATCTCTCAACTTCCTCAGACCAAGACCCCCATTCTGTAAAGGCTGGCAACAGGTATCCCAGGCTACCAGATGTATACATTTTTTGCATTCAGTGCCATCCCATAAGAAATTTTTTTGTAGTCTTTCTAAAGTCTCTTCCACTTTCCTTGACATCCTTAGGAAAGACATGAAATAAATAGGGAGGCTTTGAAGCGTGTGTTTTATGAGTTGTACTTTCCCTGTAGAGGATAACAGAGATCCCTTCCAACCTTGAAGTTTCCTATTAAATTTATCAATAATTGGATTCCAAAGTTCATCTTTCATCTTGCCTATAAACAAAGGCAAACCAAGATAGGTGATAGGGAACTTTTCCTCCTTACAACCCAACACTTTAACTATTTGATCTCTTATACTTTCCTCCATGTTTAAAAACATAATCCTACTTTTTTCATAATTTATTTTTTGGCTTGTAGCTTTTTCATAAGAATCAAGGACTTTTTTAAACTCCAAAGCTTCTTCCTTTGTAGCTTCCCCTAGCAAGAAAGTATCATCCACAAACTGTTGATGAGACAAAGCTTCACCAATGGATGAATGTTTTAGACCTTTGATATTACCATCCTTTCTCTTTCTTTCCAAAGTTCTTCCCAAGGCATCTGCCATAATGATAAAGAGATATGGAGACAACGGATCTCCCTACCTGATTCCTCTGGTAGAAGGAAAGAACCCAACAGATTGTCCATTGATCAAGATTGAAAAGTGGGGGTTAGAAATACACATACCAACCCATGCCCTCCATTTTTCATTGAAACCCATTTGCTCCATTATTTTATCTAAGAAGGACCATGAAACCCTATCATAGGCTTTGTTCATGTCCAAATTAAGGAACATGCCTGACCCTTTCCTCATTTGAAGAGAGTGTGTTATTTCATAAATGGCAATGATGCTTTTAGTAATCTGCTTACCTACCACATAACCTCCTTGATCTTCATTAATGATTGAGGGGATGATGTTTTTCAACCGATTGGCCAAAACTTTAGTAAAAATTTTATAAATTGTATTACATAGGCTAATTGGTCTAAAGTCCTACAATTTATCTACCCCATATTTCTTGGGAATTAGAGCAAGGAAGGTATTATTCCATTCTTTCAACAACTTACCAGATTCTTGGGCTTCTTGGATTGCATTGACTACATCTTCTTCAACAATATCCCAATGATGTTGAAAAAACTTAGTGGGAAACCATCTGGCCCCGGAGCCTTGGATGCTCCCATAGAGAACACAACTCTTTTAATTTCCTCCTTAGAGATTACCTTGCATAGATATTCATTCATGCTATCATTAACTCCTTTGGGAACATTGTTAATGATGCTTTCTATTTCCATGTTGCACTCTATTTTTTCTTTGCTAAGAAGGTTTTGAAAAAAAGTAATGGCCAGATTTTTAATATCATTTAAATCCTCATACTTTCTACCATCTTCCCCCATAAGGTAGAGGATTTTATTGTTGTTCCTATGTCTCATAGTCGAAACATGGAAGAATTTAGTGTTTCTATCACCTTCCTTGAGCCACAAAACTCTGGATTTATGTTTCCAATGAATTTCCTCTTGGGCAATGGTATTATGATACTCTGTGAGGAGTTGTTTTTCCTTTTCATGCCACTCTGGTTTTCTCCCTTCCCTCTCCATTGTTTCCTCTATATATTGGATATCCTTTTTAAGTTGTTGTTTTCTTAAATTGATGTTACCAAAAACCTCTTTATTCCAAATTTTGATTCGATACTTGATGTTCTTTAATTTTTGGGTAACTCTGTACATTGTTGATCCTTGAACCTCCTCCTACCACCAAGATTGAATTTTATTTGTAATGTCTAGGTGCATATTCCACATGAGCTCATACCTAAAGGGTGCTCCTCCTTGCTTCCCCTCCTTTTCCATATCCAAAAAAGGGGATTGTGATCTGATCCTATTATGGGCATACATGTAAGTCTATGAATATTATTTATACTTAGCCAATTATCAGAAATAAGAACTCTATCCAGGCACCTTTGAATGTGATTATCTCCCATCCTTCTGTTTGTCCATGTAAACTTACCTTTACACATATCCAAGTCAATCAACTTATTATTCTGAATAAAATCATTAAAATCTTGCATACCTTGAGTGATGTTAATCCTCCCTCCACTTTTGTCCTCTATTCTTAAGACTGTATTGAAGTCACCCAAAACCATCCAATGCAAATTAATGAAGAGACTCCTCTGAAAAGATAGCTTATTCCACAGATGGAATCTCTCATGATCATCATTTTGAGCATAAACCCCTATCATTACCCAACAAAAGTTAGTTTTTTTGTTCTTCAATTTGACTATGCAAAATCTCTCTTCTTGAACAATTAAAGTGCCCTCAAAATTCATTCTATCCCAAAAGATGCAAATACCTCCGAAGTACCTTGTGTTGGGCTTATGATCCATTCAACATTCGGCCAAACCTCTTTCTGAATAATGTCAAGTTTTTTTGTGTCAATTTTAGATTCTTGAAGATAAACAATATCAGGTTTTACTTCCATGAGTAGATCTCTAACAATTCTTCTTTTCCCAAGGGAATTTAGCCCCCGCACATTCCAAGAAAGGATTTTCATTTTTTGGTTTTGTTTGATGGGCTTTTACCCTTACCCATCCATTCTTCATTTGGATCTAATTCTTGTCCCCTGTTCTCTGGTACTTTTTGTTCTTCTTGTTTGGGGGGTCTTCCTTGCTTTCTTTTCCCATAATTACCTATATTCTTTGTATTTTTTGTATGTTTTCCAGGAGGATCATTCTCTCCCATTTGATTACATCCTATCGGAGATTCTTCTGATGTTGATTGAGTTATTTTACCCAACTCTAGTCTTTTGTTGAATCTTGTTTGCATACCCTCCTTAGACTGCTTTGAGTTTTCTATTATGTTTAGATCCTTATGTTCCTCAAATTGTTTAGTTTTATTCTTTGAACTTAAAACTTGATCTAATCCTTGCCATCCCTCTATTTCTTTGATTTTAAACCCCCAAACTCCTTCAATCTGATCCTTCTCCTGTTTTGAGTCCATTTGAGTGGATGGGGTATCCTCTACCATTTTAGCATCATCTACTAATATTTCTTCTTCAACTTCCAAATTAATGTATGCATTCTCTGTGCTGATCGCAATCACATTTTGTTGTTGTGTCTTGGTATCTAGATTTATATGATTTTCAATCATATTTATTTTCATCTTATGGTTACCATCTTCATAATTATTTTCTTTTTCTTGATTGATACTATTCTCTTGTTGATTAGTGTTATTTCCAAAACCACTCAAGTTTTGTTTCTCATTATGTTCTTCATCTGCTTGTTGGTTTAGCTCTGTGCATTTACTTGCATACTCCATTGTCTTATTAGGATTCTGATGTTCTTCCTTGTACTGTATAGAACATCCATTACTAATTTTACTTTCTACCTCTTCATTTACCTCCTGGTAAATTTCTTGATATTGTTCCTTTTCTTGTGCCCTTTCTTGTGGGCTAGAAGTTTCCTTTTCCATGCTTGTGGTCCTCTGGTTTATTTGATTCTCCTTTTGTTGCCACTTTTTAGTAAATTTGGTTTGTCTTTGTAGATGACATTTCCCCTCCACATGTCCAAACACTTTACATTGCTTACAATATACCAAAAAATTTTCATATTCAAATTTTTGTTCCCATTCTCCAAGCATTGATTTGATACTCACTTTTTCCACTTTGTCTTGTTCTAGCTTCACATTAACACAGACTCTTGCACACAACATTCTTGTTTTGTTGCGGGTGGGTGGATCCATGGTTATAAACTATCCAATTTGTGTTGCCAGACCCTTAATAATTTGATCATCCCAATATTCTATAGGCAGATCTGGGAACCTAATCCAGATGGGAACAGAAAAAAATTCTTCCTTTTGAGGGTTGAAGCCCTGATGCCAACGTTTTAGGAAAACTGGTCTTTTCCCAAAGAAAAATGGACCTCGTGATAAAGCTGCCACCAGATCCTCCTCAATATTAAACCGGATTAAGAAGTATCCCTTTGATAGACCAATAACATTCATTGAACCCTTTGTTTGAATTTTAGAATGAAGCCATCTTCTAAGCACATCTAAATCTGGTCTGGGCCCTAGAAATTTGCCTACCATGCTAAACTCATTATCCCTCAATATTTTTTTGATTAGGGAGTCAACAATACATACCTTTCCATTTTCATGAGATATCTTTGTACCAACTTCTCCTTTAATTGCTTCCTTTCTTCCTTTGAGAATCGATGCCCAAGAATCCTTTCCTGATCCTTCCTGTAGAACATTTTTTGCATCTGTCATTCCCTTTTCTACACATCGATCAACATTCCTTAGATCCCTAGCTCTTCCATCTGGATCCCTAATTTCACCATTTTGCCCTAACGGGGGGAAGTTTTTATCATTCAAGGAATCCATCCAAAACTCTCGGTGTTCACAACTCGATGTTCACAGCTTGGCAACCATCCAAAACCCTTGGCGTATAATAAAATGAAAACTTCTATTTGTATTCACATTTGATCAAGTATTATAATTAAATAAAAATAATTTTTCTTTTTTTGAAATAATATATAATTAATGTGAATTTTTTATCAATGGAATTAGAACCTTAGGTTAAAATATGAAGTTTATTGCACATCAGGCTGACGATGATGGTACGAATCTCAAGAAATCGATGGTCCCCTTCACACTGGGTCAATAATAATGAAGCAGAATAGGTTTGATGGGAGAAGTACCTGTGGTTTGAACCCTATGATTGTCAGATACTAAAAATAGTGTGGTTGTGACCAACTCTCCTATGCAACAATAAAATGAAGTTTATTGATTTTAAACAATTCTTCTAAACCCTTTGAACTTATAATTTTAAATTTTTCAATAAAGGTGAAAATATTATTAAGAAGATAGGTTCAAATTTATAATAACTAGCTTTCAACTTTTGGGCAGCCCCAAGAACCTAATAAAACTCACTCTAACATCTTCTTGGACCATAATTTTTTTAGTGTCATCCAAAGAGCATAAACTCCTATCCTGATCACAATTTTTGTTAATACTATTCCAAATAGCTCATATTAGCTTCTACCTCTTACCATGACTTTGGGGGCTACCCCAAAATGGGACTAAGAGCGCTTCAAGTAGTAGAGTGATGTTAGACTAGAGGCTAATTATCATTATAATGTACCTTAGGCCAACAAACTTCATTTCCTAGATCCCTATTGTCAACTAATAAAACTTGTTGTTCATCTCCATCTAATATATAGTATCCCCTATTTTGATCAAATTTCAACAAGTACCTAACAAGATGCCATAAAATTAGTCATAACATTCCCCCCCCTACCTACATAAACTGGAATGGCATCCTAAAATTAATACTAGATGACCTTGATCTGACTCACTATGTTCTTGATCCACCATGCACTCAATATCAAATTCCTAATATTATCTAGTGATCCCACCAAAATTTATGAGTTACACTCCACTATGATTTTTTAAACTCCATTCTCCCAAGCATTGAGAGAGCCTTGTTTGATTTCCAAAGTCATTGCCCTTGGGTTATCCGTGGTTTCTCCAATTATGCTGATTTTTTTCTAGCTTAGGGGTGGGTGTTGCCAAGATCCATGTCTGGATCATGGTAGCATTATCTCCCCCCTAGTTTTTATATTCCACATAATATTTTGCTATTTCTATAACCTTGTTTACTTTTTTTTGCCAAACTAGCTCTATTGAAGTGTCTTCCTCTCTAAAAAATTTGGAATTTCTTTTTAGCCATATGTACCACTAGATAAATCTCGAACATAGAGACCAACCCAATTGAACTAATTTATATTTTAAAATGTTTTGTTTCTAGGTCTCCCATATAATAGTAAGTATTAACTATTGGTTGAGACAAACCCTTAAGAGATCAATTCATTGGCTCTACAACTCTAGGGTAAATTCAAACTAGAAGAGCAAATGATCTATTATCTCTACCTCGATGTTGTGCTTAATTTGATACTCTTAAGAGTAAAAGATACACTCATTCAAACTAAATCAAAATGTGATAGCAATATTTTCTATGCATAATTATATAACTAAGTTCTTTCTACTTATTTCACTAATTATCAATTGATATTTTTAAATGATTAGAAACAAAGGATCATAAGTAAAAAATGATTAAAAAAGAGTGCAATTCAAAAGGAATAAAGTAAACCAAATAACCAAATAAAAATTCAAAAACATATGACACAAAGTAACAAAAAAATAGAGTGCCTTGTACGGTAAATATCTATGAAGAGATGCGATGCTATAACATTGCATCGATTACTTATATTTTTCACAATTAGGATACTTTTTATTTGTTTATTTTAGTTGGATTGAAATTATGCTATATTAAAAATAAAATGTCCCAAATGGAAATGTGGTGGTTTGTCTTCCATGAGTTAGAAGATCACCTATATGAATATGGGATTGTTCCAATTCCATAAGTTACAAAGTGAAATCTGAATACAAGTAAAATTCTTGTGTTTTTTTCCCTATATAAGATAACAAAATGACTATCAAAATAGAAATATTTAGTTACAGGAAGGTTTCAAGTATTTAGGTTTTGTACTGAAGCCGAATAATTATAGGAAGAGAGATTGAGGAAGGCTTTTAGAGAATATTGAAGTTAGGATTAACCATTGATGTAATAGATGGTTGTCTATTGGTGGGAGATTAACACTTGTAAAGTTTGTTCTTGGGAAAATTCCTATGTTTTGGCAGTCCTTGGCCTTCATTCCCAAAGGAGTTCTAGAAAAAAAAGAAAGCACGGCTTCCAATTTATTTGAAATGGATGCAAGGAACATGAAAGTATTCCTTTAGTTAAGTGGAAGAGTATTACTAGACCAAAGGAGGAAGGTGGTTGGGGAATTGAAAATATCCATCTTTTTGGTTCTTCTTTGGTAGCAAATAGCTTGTGGAGGATTTTGACCAAAGAAGGATTATGGAAGAAGATTATTTAACATAAGTAAATTCCTCCAGGGAAATTTTTAAATTGGATTAGAAGTCCATAAAAAAAATAAAAAATATTTCAATTCAATGGAAGGCACTAGTACAAGCCTTTCCTATGATTCGAAAATATTTGGCTTGGAAAGTGGGCAATGATAAACAAGTTAGAATATGGGCTGATTCTATTTTGGGTTGTGGAGAAAATATTTTGTTTCTGAAAGCTATGATAGGTTCTTTACAAGAAAAGGGTTTTTAATTTCTTAAATAGGTGGGGGAGTCATATTCTTCTAGTCTTTGGACCCAAGGTTGGAAGCAGGCTCAGGCTAGTCTTGGGTATTTTTGGCAAGCATGCTATTTTGTGGAAGGCTTACACTTATAATCTTAATAAGAGTTATATCAAGCTGAGAGCTGAACCAAATACTATTGCTTGGGCATACAACAAATTTAGAGGTTAGTATATGGCTAGAATTGGCTATAAAACAAGTTTTGACCTTGATCCTCAAGGGTCTACTTGGTGGTGGAAGCAAATTTGGGAATTATGTACCCCAAAAAAGATAATTATTTTCATGTGGTTAACTTTGAGAAATAAGGCATTGACTTGGAAAATTTTATAGACGAGAAGTATACTTGGTCCAAGTATTTGTATGTTGTGTCAGTTAAAGGAGGAAAATATCACACATTTATTAATTAAATACTCTTTTTATCAATATGTTTAGTTATAAGCTAAACATGTAACATGTTTGATTAAGACAATGGTTTTTGAAAAAATATCTAAAATAATTTCTTTCTTTACCATGTCTTATATGTTGGAGTATATGGTTGGCATGGAATGCAACTATTTTTTAAGGGAAGTTAATACCCCCGTTTCAGGTCATATTTCAGGTGAGGACTTTGGTCTCAATTAACAAAGGGCCCTGCAAATGTAAGAAACCTTATCAATCAGATAATTTGTTCATTGAAAAATCTCAACCGTGGGATTTTTTTTGATGGGGTAAGTTAGAGATAGTGAAATTTTAGTAGCATGGGAGGCATTTTGTACTTCTCAAATACCCACTATATCAAATTTAAAGTAGGTCTTGGGATAAGTTCCAACAATTTTGCTAAGTTTCAGGTATTGAGATTGCTAATGAAGTGTGCTTCAAAGAGAAATGTGAAAAAAATACAAATTTTTGGAGATTCTACTCTGGTCATCAATTGGATGAATAGATCTACTTAATTACAAAATAGTATGCTTAGACCAGTGGGAGATGAACTACTGGAGGTTATTTTACTTTTTGAAAATATCTCTTTTACTCATGTTTATAGGGAATTAAATCAAGAAGCAGATAGGTTATCAAAAGAAGGTCAGCAGGTTCCAAAAGGTTTCTTGCAGATGGAAGAGATCAAGGATGGAGTTTCTTCTTTCACCCACATATCATACCCCTAGTTTCTATGCTAGCTCTAGGTTTTAATTATGGACCTATTCATTTTATTAGAGCTTTATAGCATATTTTAAAATTTTCTTTTCTTTTTATTGTTTTCTTATTTCTGTTGGTTTCTTTTTCACTGGTTTCTATCCATGTTTTGGAGATGGAGGTTATTTCGATGCTTATGTATTGATAGATAAGGATTTTTATCCTTATTATCTCTATGTTATTTTAAATATGGGTTTTCCTCTCTGATCTACCCGATTGTAATTATATTTTGACTCCCAATAATATGTTTTTATCTAGGTTTTTGTTTGTGCCAAGGCACTTGAGAAGTGTAATTTTATTTCATTCTTGAAATAAAATTATGATTTTTTTCTTATAAAAAAAGTATTTAGTTTTTAGTAAATATACTATTTTAAATTTTTTTAAGTATCAAAAGAGTTATTTATTGCAAACTTATTATGTAGCAAAACTCTTCAAAACTTCTTCTTTGATCTCTAAGATTTCCAATGGATTTTAAATGGATGAAAACATGGTCTTGATAATAATGTTATACCCTCAATGTGGTGGTTGGCACAAAAAAAAAAAAAGGTTATGAGAAAAAAGACATGCATACTCCAACAAGATTACATGCCTCAACTTTTGTTATTAAGTGAAAAAACCATTGTTTCAACCATGGCATTAACTTTAGTCTAAATCTTGTCTTTGATTCCTTCTACTAGATCAATTTATTTTCTACTTACATTGATATTATCATATTGTTGAACCTCATCTTCAATTTTTCCTATATGGTAGGTGGATGGATTTTTAACAAATATTTTCACCTTTTTGCCCTTGTGAGGAATTTCCATGTGCAAATAATCCAAGGACAAGTATCCACCTAGTTGGTTGTGGATTCATAGGAAAGACACATATCAAAGTAGGGCTCGAAATCTACTACAACCACCTATTGTATGCATATTATCTATGGAATTCTATGTAGCACCATGGGTATATATTTGATCACTCCAATAGTCTTTAGTGGAGTTCCATCTAGCTACAACACTTTGGAACTAGAATGTGTGTATTGCATACCCATTGTTTCACATATGGTTTTTGGCATAACTATTGTCATTGCTTCAAAATCCACCATGTAATTTTGCACGTCCGATCCTTCCATGCATAGGGACATGTAGAATTGAGGAAGCCTATTTTTACCTACGTCTAGAGCAGGTTTTTCCAATGTCAGATTAATTTTTGGCTAGAGTTGTCCCTCAAACCTATTGGACTTCAATGATGCTTGAAGATCAATTTGTCCTAAAATAATTAAAGCATAATATATGCTTACTTTTGATGGTGTTTTATTTAGCTCATCCAAAATGTTGAAGTTAAAGGATTTTGGATGCTTCTTCTCCACCTTCTTCGACCCATTGAATTTTTTTGGGTACTCTTATGTTGCTTAAATCCTTTGTTGCTTAGTGACGAAAGGTTACCATAGTCTATTTCTAGCCTGTTTATTGAGTTTTAAATTCTTTTACTTGTGCTGGTTTATGTTGTTCTTTCAGAGGCTATACTATAGACTATTCTATTTTTTGAGCAGGTTGGGGTACTTTATTTTCAAACTATTTGTTTTTCTAGAATGAAAACTTGAATGGATATAGCTTTTTAGGATCTACTTGTAATGGTTTTTTTTCCAATTATGTTAGCAATAAAATTGGTTCTTTTTCTTGCACCATCAAATTATAGTCTTCTTCCCATAGCATGTTTATATGGCTCTTGTGCTCTCTTTCTATATTGTCAGCTGCAATATTTTGTATATGATGCTGGTGAAGCATGCATGTTCTTTCACCATGTAGGTCATTGTAAGTTGAGCACCAATAATCTACTTCTGATATGGAGGTAGAAGGATTTTATTCCTTGGTATTATACACCATATTAGGTTTTCCACCATTATTTCTAGAAGATAATCCTTAATATTTTACCATGTATGGAAATCCTAGGCTAAAATTTTCTCTCAACTTCTCTCCTTTTCATGGTGATGATATGATTTGTCAAGTTTTTCAATGCTATCATAACATCATTTATACTAGTATTTTGAGGCTTAGAAGTTGGTAATGTAGGTATGGTAGGAGGTGCTAGTAATATTGGAGTTGATAATGTTGGAAATTTGGGTACAGGGGTTGAAGCTATATTTGGCAAATGAGTGATTGTAATTGGTATTTGTTTCTCATGTTTTATTTGCAATATTTTAAAAAATATTAGAATTACTTTCTTGGGAGGAAGTTTGCCTATAGCTATTAGAGTGCTTTCTACTACTACATCTACTTGATAAATTTTTATAAATCTTAACACATTATATTGTCATATCATCAAACCTAGATCCAAGTTGAAGGCATGGAAATAGTAGTACAATGCTTGGGCATCAATTGGCCTAATTTATTACAACACTCTTTTCTATGTTCTACTAAATATGATAATAAAGTCCATTACTACCTCATGAGAGTGCCTCTATGTAGTGGTGAACTGGTTAATAATAAAAATAAATATCCTTGTTTATTAAGTTTTTACACTAGTCTACTAGCAAGTTGTGCCCATGAACTAATGTACCTATTTTGAAATACCAATATAGTACCTTGCATTTCAATGTATATTTGGAAAATGAGTGGTTATAACTGGTATTTGTTTCTTATGAATTAGTTGCAATATTTTAAAAAATATTGGAATTACATTCTTGGGAGGAAGTTTGCCTATAGCTATTAGAGTGCTTTCTACTACTACATCTACTTGATATTTTTTTAGAAATGTCAACACATTAGATTGTCATATCATAAAACCTAGATCCAAGTTGAAGGTATGGAAATAGTAGTACAATGCTTGAGCATCAATTGGCCTAATTTATTACAACACTCTTTTCTATGTTCTACTAAATATGATATTAAAGTCCATTACTACCTCATGAGGGTGCCTCGATGTAGTGGTGAACTGGGTTAATAATAAAAATAAATATGCTTGTTCATTTTATTTTTGCACTAGTCTACTAGCAAGTTGTGCCCATGAACTAATGTGCCTATTTTTAAGGGTTCAATACCAATATAGTACCTTGCATTTCAATGTATATTTGGAAAATGAGTGATTGTAACTGGTAATTGTTTCTCATTTTTTAGTTGCATTATTTTAAAAAATATTGAAATTACATTCTTGGAAGGAAGTTTACCTATAGCTATTAGAGTGCTTTCTACTACTACATCTACTTGATAAATTTTTAGAAATATCAACACATTGGATTGTCATATCATCAAACCTAGATCCAATTTGAAGGCATGGAAATAGTAGTACAATGCTTGGGCATCCATTGACCTAATTTCTTACAACACTCTTTTCTATGTTCTACTAAAATGATATTAAAGTCCATTACTATCTCATGAGGGTGCCTCTATGTAGTGGTGAACTAGGTTAATAATGAAAACAAATATGCTTGTTCATTAAATTTTTACACTAGTCTACTAGCAAGTTGTGCCCATGAACTAATGTACCTATTTTGAAGGGTTCAATACCAATATAGTACCTTTCATTTCAATGATATGATTAATAGTATTATCATAATTTCCTCATCATGAATATCATGGATTACGACTAATGAGGTTGTATTGGCAATGTTGATAGGTTTTTTTTCTAGTGTCATCATACATTGGCAAAGTCTTTAGTGTTTCCAGAGGAAGAGGATTCTAATTGACCAAGTTAAGTGGTCATGTATTATTCTCTTTGTGAATGCAGGTTTTGAGCCATTTGTTCAGATTTAGCTTAGTGGATTGACGTTGGAAATGTGAAATATGTAGATCCTTTAATTTTTCTAGGACATAGAATACAATGATATAGGAGATGATGTGGATCTATATATTCTAAATGCTAAAGGAGGTAATTCTACAAATAGTATTGGTTCCTCTAGTTTCTTAGTTGCTGCTTGTGTGAATATAAGCTTACAAGTCATATGACAATTGGGTTTCTTTAGAATATGATTTCAATAGAGTTACCAAGTGATTGGGTTTTGATCTCTTACAATGGAATATCACCACAATTCTCCTCAATTGGAAGGGTGATATTTGGGTCCCATTGGGTGTGCCAAAAAACTCTTGGTCCAAAATATTCCTAAGTGGATAAGTTGCATCCTCAAAACCTCAACCAAGATTGGATGGCTTAGAAATAAGGATCTATGAATCAACCTCTAGAGTAGGCTAACTCTTATGGTCCTAACCAAACCAACTTAAATGGGATGGCTGGTGAGTAGAAAATGGTGTTATGTAAAACAACTATTTCCTTTCCATTTAATTATCAATTTAGGAGGTCTAAGGTGTAGACAAATTGTTTCGACCAAACCCCGTAAGGGGGGTGGAGGTCCAAGGTTTAAATCTCGGGCCTCACCAAACTGAACGCTTGTCCCTTTCCTGATGCTTTTAGCGGCATAAAAGGTTTAAAATGATTTTGGTATGGTGGTTATAGGGCAAAATACATGAAAAACTATATGGCGGCTTTCGGGGTGGACAACACAAAATACTGTGGTGGCCATAAAAAGTTGGACAACCTACCCGGATTCGTGGCGACTACCGATTCCACCATATAAATTCAAAAAAAAAATATCAATCCAGAAGATGGTAAACTTGTGAGAGTCCCTTTGTGCCTAGCAGTTTGGTGGAGGATTGTTTTGTTTGTGTATTTGTAGTTCAACTAAACTTCGTAAAATTAATACATTTAAATAAAGGAGATAGAATAATGCAGGAAAATAAATGCATACAAAAATAAATAAAATTAACAAACTATAGAATTAAAATAACTAAAAGGAAAATTGAATTAAAATTATGAAAATAAAATGCAATAAATAAACACACAACTTAAAATAAATTACGGAAAAATAAACACATTAAAACTAGAAGTAACAAAAATAAAAATAGGGGAGAATTACTGCCTAGAGTGGGCCCAAGATCCTGCAGATGGTCCACCAGGTTGGTTACATAAAAATCACTCCTTTAGTCTAGCAAATAAAAGAACACTCAAAAACTTTATTTATTTATGTAGTACAAAAGAAATAAAATAATTTATGGACTGATCTTCTTAGGAATGGCCTGCGTTTTTATATAGAACATGACCAATCCCATTACAAAAATAGCTTTTTCTCTTTTAACCATAAATCATGACAAGTGCATGCATAGCTATGATTTTCATCTATTAAAAGAGTGGTCGTTTAAATTTAATTGTGCATAGATAAGAATGATTCTCCCTTATTTTTCACAACTTCCTTAAAAAATGCATGATCAATTGGTTCCCATAATCCTGTTGGACGTAGCCGCCTACCTGCGTTGGGATATAAGTGCCTACTTATGTTAGGAGATTGGCATAAGGAGATAGGCACTAGGAGATAGCCACTAGGATATAGGCACCTGGATACCACCGAGAGATAGGCGCCTGGCTACCACCGGGAGATAGGTACCTACATACCACTAGGATATAGCCATCAAGAGATAGGTACCTGCCTACCACCAGGAGATAGCCACTGAGAGATAGGTGTCTGTATGTCACCATAATATAGGCACCTACTTCCTTGTGGGAAGTAGTTAGCTTGTCATTAGCTGAATATAAGTGCTTCCATAATTCGTTGTAGCCTTCTTCAAGATGTCTTCATACTTCAAAATATTATATTCTTCATGCATTTCCAGGTATGAATGGGACGTTGACTCAAAAATATAAAAATAGTAGCAACAAACTACATCTACATACATTTTCCACTAAAAACGCTAGTCAAGCATAATAATTCATTTTCTATTAAATATATGCAATAATTATACAAAAACATATTTCTAGTGTTAAATATGCCATGCAATACCCATTAACACATGCATAAAAAATGAGTATTTTTGGTGCTCATCATACCCCATGCCGAACCTCTGACATGTCCTCATGTCACATTCCCCCGATACGTTCTATTATGGGGGTTCTACTTCTAGTTCGTGTTGTTCAATCAGATTCAAAATCCAAGTGTTCAGTTATTGGCTGACCAAATGACTTAGAAGCCCTAGAATGTTTCACTTCTAGTTGACCAGCTGATTGGGCAGCAGCAAAATATTCTGCTAACTCACCAATAGACTGGGCAACTATGAAATGTTTAGTTATCATATGACCAACTGATTGGCTAGCCACAGAATGGTCAACCTTTGTCTGACCATATTACTAGGCAACACCAAAATGTTCTACTAACTTACCAATAGACTAGGCAGCTACAAATTGCTTAGTTATCGGCCAACCAACAAAGTGTTCTACTGATGCACTAGCTAACTGGGAAGTCAAAAAATGTTTATCTTCTAGCTAACCAACTACATAGACCATGGAAGAAATTTTTGGATCGATGGTCCAATATGTATGCACAACTACATCAATCTATTCTCCTTTGTGATGAACAGTTGTTGCACTATGCTCTTCAGTTATTGTACTATTACATCAATTACTGCACAGTGTGATTGAATTTATGCTACTCAACTGTGAAAACATGCTAATATTCATAAAATATTGCTTGTACAATGTGATATTTCTCCTTCCAATTGGAGGCCTAGGCATTCTCCCCCATTTATTAATTTTTCTATTTATATATATATATTTTTCTATTTTTTACTACCTCAATGTTGTTGTCTAGGAATAATTTGTGGTGGATGTAGAGCAAGAGTAACTCTTTGTCATTGAAGCTCTACTTCAGCCTATTATCACTAGAAGTGATCCTCGATCAATCATTGATTTATCTACACAATTATTTTCCTATGGATGCTGCAAACTCATAGGCCATGGTAACATCTTGGCTGATTGACCAGACTACAATAGTCTAACCAGCCCATAGACTTGAATTATTCCTATACTACACCCATGAAATCAATAAGTTTACTCCTTTTCTGCATATAGTTCTTGGATTGTCCTTCCATGGTTGCTGCACTCATTTATTTGTACCGCTATATATTTTATATATTTTTCTCTTCTTCTTTATATATATATAGTGACTACACCTCTTGTTGATAGCATGTCATAGGAGGGTCTTCCTCCCATTATTTAAATAACATTACTACACCTTAGCAATGTTTTTAGATGTGTGCTTGGGTGTAGTGATATTAATTACAATTCCTCGCATGCCTGATTTATACCATGTGACTAACTGTTGGCGTGGGGTTGCATAGATGGACAATAGAAACATGGACTTATTTTGGCACTTAACTCATAGATATATTTTGTAATAACTATGCATATAAATAATAGAAAACTTGGTACATACTTGGGTGGTTTTTTGCAGATCATGATGCATATGATACCTCATGGTGCAAATTGATTTTTGGATGCATTGATTATAGTGTATTGGGGTGAATCAATGACTTACAATTTTTTTATGTAGTTGATCCTGTCAAAATGGTTTTATTGGGTATTGCATAAATTTGAGTTTTGAGGTATCATGCTAAAAATAAAAAGTATTATTTTATTTTTTGTGGGATGACACACATCCCCCCTTGGAAGTTGAAGTGCTTCGTTATTCATGTCTTAGGAGCATATGTATTTTTATACAGGAATAAGTGAACTCCGATGATAAAATCTAAGGAGTAAGCGGATTCCATCATCAAAAAATTGAAAATCAGACATACTCCATCTAATGGAAGTGGATATAGGTGCCATCCTTATGGAATGTAGGTACCACTACTATATTTAGATATAGGCACCTTCCTTCTAGTGGGAAGTACGCACCGCTGCTGCTGGTTTGGATATAGGTATCTTCCTCTTGGTGGAAAGTAGGTGCCACTACATTGACCTGAATATAGGCACCTTCCTCTTGGTGGGAAGTAGGGACATTTGCACTGGTTTGAATGCAAGCATTGCCTTCCTAGTGGGAAGTAGGCATATTTTCCACATCATTGCTCTCATAAAAAGCAAGAAAAATGCAAGGTAGTGTAGCTTTATGCCTGATAGGCCTAGTTTGACCCAGATGCCTACAGATTGCATCTCAGCCCACGTAACCTTACAAAATAAAAACACAAATAAAAGAAAACCTATTCCAACATTGTTAAGCAAAATAGGTTCCATGCCTCTTTTCCTCATCATTTTTTTTCTTTTTTCTTCACTCTTATTTTATTTTATTTCTTTATTATTTATTTTTTCATGATGAACGTACGAGCATTCATCAAACTGCTAAAATAATATTGAAAATATGGGATCTCCCCCATGCCTGCATTTGATTTGATCTCGTGAATGTGAGGCACATGGTAAGGCCATAAATGGTGCTCATTGACTGCTAATATTGTCACTGCCATCAATTTAAAGCTTAGAGATTTGGTATATGAGGGTCAATAACTGGGGCTTAGAGCTGAAGTGGCAATAGTCATATTGATTCCTCAAATATGATCAAAAATATTGAAATAATATGCTAGTTTTAGGAATAATTTAAAACACTCTGTATCAATAAAAAATTGGATGGAGTTTTCCTGTATCACCACCGAAAGGTAGTTTTCCAACATGACTACCAAAATATTTTCTAAGGAATCACACATCATATGTCTTGTATTGTGCTTTCTCGTGCACTATTATGAACTCCCTATACAAATCCACCACTTCATAGAATATTCATAGCCAATTATTTATTCATCATATTTTTTTTTCTTTTTTCGAGGAAATTAGGATGGAGCGCCACTTGCCTGATAGGCCTGGTTACCTTGGATGCCTACAGTCTGCAATGAGCTTCATTTTGTCCTATAAAATATACCAAAATAAAAATAAAAACCTAACCTAATGGTGTTAAAAATAACTCTATTATTATTTATTTATTTATAATTTTTTGGTTTTTATGTTGAAAATTATAATAATGTTCATCATATTGTTGGTGGTAATATTGAAGGTGGGGTCTTCCCCATACCTACAATCGAGCTAGCCTCTAGAATTTGGAGCTTGTGATAAGATCTTAGTCTGTGTCAAAAATTTGATACGACTAAGTCTTTATTTGCCCCATTTACTTCTTCATCCAGCGCTATGATACGTTGTAGCATGAGAAGAGCATCTTCCTCGATGGCCTCAAAACTAAGTTCTTCCAACTCATTGGTAGATTGTGTAGGCAAGTAGATGACTAGTTTTTTCATCAAATGTCACTATACCTATTCTACAACTAATATAGGAATCAACCATCATTAGCTAGGGGTATCCTAGGATGAGTAAGTAACCACCCAATTTTAACTTTGATTGTAAAATAAAGAAGTCAACTGGGTACTCTAGTGCATTGATGGTTACCATTTCATCTTCCAACATGCTCTTTGGAAGAAGTTTTGACCTATTTACTAGTTATAATATATTATTAGTTGGTCTCTTATCGTTAGTTGTAGCTTGTGCATTATTTCTTTGGGCATGAACTTAATAACTACCCCTAAATTCGCCAGAGTGTTGGGTAATGTTAAATTTGTAATTTTTACCATCTATCCTAGTATCTTGAGGTATAACTTCCTAATGGACATTGTTTAAATAGGCACATCGCTGATAGTTTGAGGAATGATAATGATAAGATTTCTCAATTGTTCCATAATATCAAACTTGGGTTGTATCATTTTTCTAATTTCTCATAACCTTTTGGGATATAGTGGAAGTCCTTCATTATTTGATTTTTCAATAGCATGATTTTTTTCTACTTCTACACTAATATGGTACATTGAGTAATTTCCATAATTACATAATAAGTTGTGAATTTAAACTGTTACCACTAGGATTCGACTTTGGTTGTGCTGATAATTGTTTTGGCCTTTTAGTAGGTGGAATTGGTAAGTTGGGATGTTCTTATGGTTGTGTCTATGGAAGTGGGTCCACGAAGTAAGTTTCTACTTCTTTAGGATCTTATTTTGTTATTTTTAGACACAATTTAGTCTGATGATCCAAGTGACAATTTCCATAGACTTCCACTATGTTTTCTAGACATTCATTTTTTCATGATTTTTTCTACACCTCAAGCAGAAAAAGACAAACATTGCTTCAGTTTCTTTCTTCTTCTTCTGTAATGTGTCTAACTGTAAAGCAAGAGATAAAATATTACTTTGCATACCTTCAATCAATGTTCCTATTTCTATTTTGACTATGGAGGCTATTGTTTTTATTCCTCATGTTGGCAGTTTTTATTTTCTCTTAGAATAATTTCGGAACAGTTGTTGAATTTTATCTATTGCTTGATCACAATTATAGTTTGATCCACTAGCTATTGTTTTTTTTATTTTAGAGGATGTTTTCAACTATTCGATAGATATTTTTGGAGTATCCTGAGCTTGTGGCTCTGAGGTGTTTTCTATTCTTGTAATAAATTGTCTATTGGATTTTCTAGGCCTTTGGCAGACTCATGCTTTTTAGGTAGGGTATCTACGTGTAAGGTAATCTGAACGTGTTTTCAAACTAACTAACCTATGGATCATAACACTAAAGTTTTGAAATTCCCCAACAACAATGCCAAAATGATGAGCAAAAAATGGTGTTCCATAAAATAGTTATTTCCTTTCCATTTAATTATCAATCCGAGAGTTCATAAACTTGTGAGTGCCACATAGTATATGCATGTAATATGGGGAATGAGTCCCTCTTTGCCTAGCATTTTGGTGGAGGATTGTTTTATTTGTGTATTTATAGTTCAACCAAAATTTATAAAATTAATACATTTAAATAAAGCAGATAAAATAATGCAGGAAAATAAATGCCTACAAAAATAAATAAAATTAACACACTACAAAATTAAAATAAGTAAAAGGAAAACTGGATTAAAATTGCAAAAATAAAATGTAAGAAATAAACACATAATTGAAAATAAATTATAGAAAAATATACACAATAAAATGGAAATAACAAAAATAAAAATAGGGGAGGTTTATTGCCTAAAGTGGGCCTAAGCTCCCGCAGATGGTCCGCCCGGTTGGTTACGTAAAAATCACTCCTTTAGTCCATGTGAATAAAAGAACACTCAAAAACTTTATTTATAATTTATGTAGTACAAAAGAAATAAAATAATTCATGGACTATTCTTCTTAAAAATAACCTGCATTTTTATATAGAACACGACCAATCCAATTACAAAAATAGATTATTATATTTTAACCATAAATCACCACAGGTGCATGCATAGCTATGATTTTCATCTATTAAAAGAGTGGTCATTTAATTTTAATCATACATAGCTTTATTAAAAGAGTGGTAATTTAAATTTAATCATGCATAGATAAGAATGATTCTCCATTATTTTTTTCAATAACTTCCTTAAAAATTACATGATCAATTGGTCAACTAGTCAATGTTGAATATAGCTCTTATATTCTCGTTGGATGTAGGCACCTACCTGCAGTGGGATATAGGCACCTGCTTACATAAGGAGATAGGTATTGAGAGATAGGTGCCTACTTACTGTTGGGAGATAGACACTATTTGCCACTAGAAGATAGGTATTGGGAGATAGGTGTCTACCTACCACCAGGAGATAAGCGTCTGCCTACCATTGGGAGATAGACATCAGGAGATAGGCACCTATCTACCGTTGGGAGATAGGCACTTACCTACCACTAATATATAGGTGCCTACTTCCTTGTGGGAAGTAGTTACCATATCCTTAGCAGAATATAGGTGCCTCTATCATTTGTTATAGCCTTCTCCAAGATGTCTTCGTAATTCAAAATATTATATTCTTCGTGCATTGCCAGGTTTGAATGGGATGTTGATTCGAAAATGCAAAAGTAGTAGTAAAAACCTGCATCTACGCACACTTTCCACAAAAAAACCAGTCAAGCATAATACTTCATTTTCTATTCAATTATATGTAGTAACTATACAAAAACTCATTTCTAGTGTTAAATATGCCATACAATACCCGTTAACACATGCATAAAAAATGAGCATTTTTAATGCTCATTAGTGGTAAACTAAAGTAAGGGATGCCTAAGGTTATAATCTAAGCTAAAAGTAGTGTAGATTTACCAACATCAAGAGACATAGTGCATAAGAGTCACAACCCAAACTAATACTAGATTGCCTAATAGACAAACTTACTTTTATTATGACAATGCATTTAATCATAACAAACACTAAGCATTATTAAGCATTCCAGGAACTAATGAACAAAAAATCCAAGGAGAAATATAGAAAGCAAAATAACTCTAACATAATTAACCATTCATAGCTTTAATAGAAATGCCTAATCACTTAGTTGACATACATACATGTTTTGCACAAATTTGAGAAAGAGGCCATACAACAATCCAATATTCATTTTAAAGGTGTATAGCATTTTAATACAACTATGTAATTATAAATGCTAAAGGACCAACCATTTGAATGGCCTACACTCAAGTATTTATAATTTTACAAATGCATTTAGTTAGCTTAACATTATTTCTTTGGGAGTGGATTGTAGGTTTATTAGGGTGTTGCAACACATGTAGGATTTTTCTGGCTCATTCTATTACAATCGACTTGGAATCATGATGCTGATGTGGCTAGCCTTTGTTCCATCCCATGGAGTGATGGTTAAAGTGTCTTCATCTAGTGCACTAGATCTTCTGACAAGTTTATTTTATTTTTAGCTTCCCCACTACTACCTTAGTTGTATCAACACAAGTGTTAGTTAGAAATGCTATCATTTATTGAGAATTTTTTATAGGAGATCATAACAATTAGGTGCACACTTAGGCATTTTAATCCATATGGTACATTTATCTTCCATATTATTCTTGTTATATACCAATTTTTTTATCCTTTCTTGATGATGTTAGCATTTGGGATGTCCAACATTGTCTGATGCTTAGCTGAGTGAAGCACTTTGCTGAAAGCCTAATGTCAGTTCTATTTTTCCTAGTATGCCAAATTCCATACCTTAGAATATTTTTGTTTAATTTAAACTTTCTCTTACTATGCCAAGATTTTTTGCTCCTCTTGCTGCCATTAAGATCCAAACTTATCCAACACTCTATTTTACCCTATAGCTTAAACTTATTGTACCCACATACTTTGCTACAAAGTTGAAAGTTTTATTTCATCCATACTTGGCCAAAATATTTCTCTTAATGTGTCAAATACTTTTCCATAACTTGTCAAATACCAAGCTTTCTTCAGGCCATTTCTAACATCAAAATTTTATTTTGTTGGTCGTGTTTGACTTCAAATTTGAGTTTGGACTCTTCTTCCTTTGGTTTTCAAGTTTTGGATGCTTTCATGCTTGGTGTTGTCATCATCGCCATAGAGTTTCTAGCATCTTTCTATACTTAGCAAAATTTGGTATTATTTCTACCTACCTTGCTTTGTTCTAATCCGATGACTATTTTAGGTGTCTGATTGCCTTTCTTAGAAAAAATGACAAAACTCATCTCCTTCTAAGAATATGGATGTGTGGAATTATACCCACAGGTTGCAAAGTGATATAAAATATTTAATATAATAAATATTTTTTCAATTGAGGACAAAATTGACCATTTTGTCAACATTAATTAACCATAGGTTTCAAGTTCCTATCATTTAATAAATTTGATTCCAATTTGGATGATGATATTAAACCATAAGTTTAAATTTCCTATCATTTAATAAATTTGATTCCAAAAAAAATAATTTTTATGCTCACCTTAAATATGTTTATTTTTAAAAAACATAAAATTAAATGTATTAAATATTTTAATCAAGTGACATTAGCTCAATCGGTTAGATTCCTCAATATTTAAAAGAGAAGACCAAGGTTCAAATATTCCCAAGTGATACATGGATAATATCCAAGCTTTGTTATAATACAACTATGTGGTGATGATGTAATATGGGTGGGGTCCATTTCAATCCCATAGAACCAATTAAAAAAAAATGTATTAAATATTTTAACTAAATTACAAACCACAACTTATTAATATAAAATATAATATCATGATGTACCTTTATTTATTTTTGGAAAGAAATATAAGATTAAAAGAAAGAATCAAATATTTTAACCTCATTATAATCATGGTTGTTATTAAAAAAATATTACTTTAAAATATTTTTTGTTTTATTAATGGTGAAAAAACATGGTTTTAAAATGTCCCAGAACCTTTTACATTAGAGGAGGTAGAGAAAGATAAGGTCAATTAAGCACAGGCTAGCCTCCAAGGCCAAAATAAATAGAAATTAAACCAAAACAACCATCCAAAAGCAAAGACCAGCCCACCACCCAATAGGGCATAAAGGAGAATTTTTATTCAACTTTCTTTTAGAGACACCAATGATCCTGCTCTATTTTTCATAAGATTGTAAGGGAAGCAAATACATCAAGATGCAGATAAAAAAAATCCAAACTCAAAGAGCAAGGGTGAAGGCAAACCATCAAGCATATTCCTTGAGAATGGTAAACACCATGGACCAAAAGGGCTAAATATCCAAAAAATACCCCCCAAAGAGAGGATCACTACAACACAAGTGAGATCTCATCCAAGTAGAAAGACAATAAAAAGACCTACTGGATAGGTAGACCCAATGCTTCCAAAGCAACAATTGTCATTAACCGCAAAGGGAAATTATCTTCTCAAATTTTGAATTGGCCACTATCCACCCCTAAATTGGCCATAACATTAGTAGCCTAGTTACCTTCCCTATAAATATGCTCAATTTTAACTTCTAACATGCTTTCCAGAATATTCAAGGTGTCCTTAATAATATTCAGGATGAAACAATTTTCAGCCTTTCCAACCTGCAAATATCAAATGATGTTCAAGGAGTCAACTTGAACAAGAAGTCTTCTAAAGCCCCTCTTAAAAATTTGATGAACACCTAAGAAAAGTGCCTTAGCTTTAGCTAGGTAGTTGGTTTAAAAACTCTAATCTTTAGTGTAATCCCAAATGACCTCACCATTATCATTTAATACAACACCCCCTCCACTACCCCTCTCAAGGTTATCTTTGGTAGCCCCATCAAATTTTTAGAATGAACCACCCTTTAGCTGGTTTATGACATCTATTAGCCAATATTTTTGAATAGTGGATACAAAAGAAAAATTCCCTAGATTCAAATTCCAACTAACAACAATCCCTTTCTCCACAACTTCCTCCCTACCATTTCCAACAACAAAGACAACCAAGTTATTCTCAATAGCAACTTTAGTCCTTCTAAAGAAAAAAGATTCATCCCTAGAAATATCCTTGAAAATTATTTTGTTCCTGTCCCACCAGATACCCCATAAAAAATAAGGAAGAACCAGATACCACACCCTAGTGAGATTGTGACTGATGAAGGAGGATTTCTACTGAGTGAAAAGTTCCTTGAAAGTTTGAGATAACATCCATTTGAAAAAAAATCCAATAAAGCATTGAGAACCTTATTTAAGAAATCATAATATATGAAAATATGATCCACAAATTTAGCATCCTTAGAACACAAGAGACAAATATTGGGAAGATGGAATCCTTTCTTACATAAATTATCAATAATCAAAATTTTGTTTTGCAAACACAACCACAAAAAAATGCAATCTTGGGGATCAAATGAGGATACCAAACCCCTTATGTTAAAAAATATCCTCCCCTGGATAATGATTGGGCCTCATATGGAGTCTTGATAGAAAAAGCTCTTTAGGAGAATGAGTCCATAGAAGGAAGTCCTTGTCATTTTATTGAGGAAGAAAGTATTGTTGCAGAAACATGTTCAAACTTACCAAACTCTAAAGGATACGTGATGAGTGTAGGATTGATATTGTATTATGTAGTATTTATCTTGATTTTTATATGTAAACTTGATGAAAATGAATGTGTTTTGATGATCATTATATCTTATTTGCTTAACTTATGAATGAATTTGACTTATAAAATGTTAAGTGATATATGCCTGTATTTTACGAAAATCATGCAAGTTTTTTATATGTTTTTAGAAGGTAAATATTGCAGGTGTTTTATAAGAGATGTTGTAGTAGAACATAGGCCGAATGTCAAGGACGAACCAATTGCATGGATATGCATTGAAGAAGCTGCATGGAAGTGCATTACGAAAAGGTGTTACAAAAAGCACCTACGAAAAGGTGTTATAGAAAGCACCTACGAAAAGGGTCTACGAAAAGACATTGACCGAGTAAACCATCTGATGCATTGGAATTCCACATCTGATGACAACATAGCAGTGCCACATGGGTCTCATAGTCAACATGATTGTTTGGCATGTTGGCATTATATACGTGACTTGACATTTGTTAATTTGTTATATGGTTTGTTATTAAAAGTTGTAATGTTGTTGAATTGTTAAGTTGCTTAGATATGGACGTAAACTTAATTTATCTCTTCCATAAGAAGAGGACAAACAATTGTATTATCTTGTCATCAAATTATTTAAGTTTAGGTCTTTTGATTATGTTAGTTTGGAAGTTTGCCACTTGGACAATTTCAATTGTAATAAGTCCAAGGTAGTTGTTAGTGTGTCTTAATTTTAGAATATCTTTGTTATGTAATATTAGAATTCAAATCTTCAAGCATTTGAAATGTAACAAATGGCAGAAGAGAATTTTATTGTAAATGTCCAAGTGACATTATAAAATACAATGTAGAGACCTTTGAAAAGGTCTAGCTACCATATAATATTAGAGGATCTATTGTTTCATCATATGTCGTTTGATTAGCCATCATTCACATTGTATGCATGAAGAATTAAAGTTCATCAATAAAGCAGCAATATTTTCTTCCATGAATCTGGTAATGGTATCTTGTATTTTCTGCATGATTTATTTATTTCTGTAGCCTTTACTTTATTTTCCTACATCCATGAATTAAATAGTGTTAAATTATTATAATGAAATATTAGTTACTAAAATAAATTAGAAAGGAGAAGAGAATTACACTGACTTCTAGGAGGTAGGGCCCACTCCAACCAGTCCCTTACTCTCTTTCTCCTAAAATAGATTAGGATTAGTTAGAAAATAGAATTAGTCTTAATATAAATTAAATTACATAATACATGATTATAAATCATTTTAAATAGTTAATGCATTATTAGATTGCACGTGGATCCACAACACATAGAATTAGTCTAAGTCATAATTGCACTTTTAATTAAGCATTATTTCATTTAATTTCATTTTTTATAACTTTCATTTCCTACAAATGAGACTAAGAAAATAGAATAAAGTCAAATGATTAATAATTATGGAATAATCTATATAGGATTTTCTATTCTTTAAATCTAACCTGGATTGACAAATTAAATGTAAGAGATACAACTCGACATTTTGGCATCATTATCGAGGAGAACAATATCATAATTTTTTATCAGAGATTACTAGGGTGAGAGGGAGGCTTACCTACGTGACTAGAAAGAAGTCCCAAGTTCATGCAGTTCAAAGTTGGGACAATAGGGTTCCAACAAGTGTCTTCATCTCAATACTTCCAGGTTCCATTTTCTTAGGATCAATTTTACTACTTTCCTAGTTAGCATCTTTATTTTTAGTAAATTTATTTTCAAAGCATTGGGTGGTTGTTGTTACCTACTTAGGTCTGGGTTCTTTAACTTGTGAAAACAAGTAGTAGGTGCGACAAGATCATACCAAAGTGTTCCTTAAAATCAAGTAGTAACAACAATTTAACCTTTTATTTCAACATTTTTATTTTTATAAATTTACTTTTTAGCATATGTGGTTGTTATATACTTAGGTCTAGGTTCTTTAACTTGTGAAAACAAGCAGTAGGTGCGACAAGATCATACCAAAGTGTTCCTTAAAACCAAGTAGTAACAACAACACTTTACTTTCCCTTACTATGCTAAAATTGGTTGTGGATTTTAGACCTAGTTTTAGTGGTAGTAAGAACTATTTTAGAATAGTAATTTTACTTTCTCTTGTGTTAATACTAGTTATGAATTTTAGACTTGGTCTTAATAATAGTAAGATTGTTCTATTTAAAAATTTATTTTTAAAACTACATTTTGAAAACAAAAAAAAAAAACAAAAAAAAGTAAAAGTTGCTAATGGTGGAAATTTACTTTTAGTCTACATTAATAGACCTCAAAAAACTATTCCTAGAACAAGAAATCAACCTACTTTTTGAACAAAGACATAGGTCATCTAGAAAATAGTGGGACTATATGTGGGAACACCTTGATCTCATTAAGGAAAGAACAAAAGAGTTGAGCAACATCAAGAGGATTGATATAACTAAAGCTCTAGGGCCAGATTATCATTCACCTTATCTTGATCTTGTGAAGAGTTGTGAATGTTGGCTAGGAGATAGGAGAGCGAGTGTAAATTCAACTACATATCCTTGGGGGCAATACTTTGAAGACTCCCTTACTATCCATAATTTCTTAGAAGACATAGAAAATAGAGAAGTGAGCCTAGAATACAACAAAAGATATAACAAAGCTCCTAGAATCATGTGCTTCAGAGAGTTATACCATGATTTACATTACAAGTTACAGTTTGAAAGTCCTATCTCAAATAAAAAATAAGCTTTTATTGTTCAACTAATTTATCTTGTGAAACAAGATTTTGATTTTGAGGAGGAACATTACATGACTCCTAAACAACTAGACCCAATTAATGATATCCATAAACTATTTAAGGAGGAATGAATAATTTTTGTTGTAAAAAATTAAAGATCTTTGCAAATTTATGAGTAGACCTAGAGATTCAAGAGGAAGATTCATCAAAGTCTGTAAAGAAAACTCTAGTGAAAAGTTTGATATTTCTAGATTAAAAGAGACTGAGATTTTAGTAACTAGAGATTCTCCAAAAGAGCAAATTGAACTACCATTGACTCTACTAGATCAAAATCTTGAAACATTTCTATTGCCAGAACCTGAATTCGATAATCATATCGATCCATCAACTATCTTTTCTGAGCCCATACCAAGTCCAATCTTAGAATTCATCCAATCAATCATGGATGACCGTAATAGTGAACATGGGGAAGTAGATGGAAATAAAAGGGGGAATAGGCAAAGGAATAATGATCATGGAGAAGTAGAAGAAAATTAGAGAAGTAGGCAAAGAAAAACTTTTGCCTTTCCAATTTCTTCTCCAATAGATAGGCTAACAAGAGAACCAAAACCGATCTCTATTGCTATTTTACCTACCTTCCATGGGAAACCACATGAAGACCCTGATACATTTATTTTTGAGTTTGAAGTGGTGTGTCAAGCCTATTTTTATACCACTGATGAACAAAAATTAAGACTATTTCCCTCTACCCTTAAGGATGCAACTTTAAGATGGTTTATGGGTCTAGGTGAAAGTGTTTGTAACCGATGGGATGGAGATCATGGATTGAAAGATATATTCCTTGAAAGATATCAGGATTACTATAGAGTTAGGGACAAGAAAGTTGAGCTATTTCGTATGAACCAATGAGAAGAAGAATCCCTTGAGGATTATCTTGAAATATTTTAGTTTGTAGGATCTAGAGTGAATATTGATTTAGATGAAGAAATATTAAAAGAACTTTTTCTAAAAGGATTAAAAGAAGATGTCCTTGATGTTTTAAACCTTATGGCTAAGGGGGATATTCATCTAATGGAATTTGAAGAGATTGTGAATCTTTGTAGAAATTATTCAAGGAATAAGCCTCTTAGGAACAACAAATACTCATCCACAGGAGGAGGAGTAACAAGAGCAAAAATTGGTAATATGTTGGAAAGCCTAAAGACTGATTTGTTAAGCACATTAACTACATCTCTTGACCTCATGGATAAGAAACCAAAAGAACAAGATATTGAGGAGATATACTATCATAGATGTAGGAAAAGACACAACTTGAGGGAATGCCCTCTTAACATTACAAATATTTCCAATATTTTTGCTACTTGTAAAATTTGTGACAAAAATCATAGTACTAAAAACTACAAGTATATTTCAGCTATGAAATATGCTATAAAAGAACCTAAAGTTGAGGAGGTAGAAGATGTTTATTTTGTAGCCCAAAGAAGAAGTGGCCCATTCAATGGTCCATCTAATTGGTCAAATTCTAGTTATTCCAACCAACAAAGACCTAACCAGTGGTCAAATACATCAAATTGGACAAATTGGAACCCATACCCAAACAACCAAGAATGGAATATACCTCCATGGGCCCAATTTATGGCCAACTCATATGGGAATCCACCTCCATGGACTCAAGGAATGTCAGGTCAAAATATGCCTAATTGGAATATGAATGACCAATATAATCAAGGAGGACCTAGTTGGTCTCAAAGTCCACCCCAACAACAAAATTTCCAAAATCAGTTTAGGGGACAAGCCCCTCAAAATCAGCCTCAAAATAGACTTCTTCCACCTCCAAATAATATGAACAACCCTCCTAAGCAACCACCTTTACCAACTCAACCAGTTCCCAATCCTAATAATAACAAGACTATTCAACAAGTCTATGAAACAAATGAGACATGTTCAATATCTATGGTACCTTGCCAACAGATCCATTTAAGGTCTGGAAAAGTGTTGGAAAATAATGTGACTCTCACAGAAGTTGAGGAACCTATCCAAGACTTGTTTGAAAAAGTAGACAAAAATGAAAAAGAAATAGAAACTTTACCAGAAAATATTCCATCAAAACAAAAAGAGATCCAAATCCCTCAAAGGAAAGAAATGGAAATTCCATTTCCTAAAATACTGGCAATACCTAAAGAACCCTCCAAACCAGCTTTCAATTTCCTCCAAGAATTAGAGAATGTTACCATTAAAATTCCTCTATTACAAGCTATCAAGGATATTCCTATTTATTCTAAATTAATAAAGAGTATGTGCACATCAAATTCAGGAAGAAAGAAGAAGAATGAATCTCAAACCATCCAAGTTATTGGATAATTATCAGAGATAATGACTGAAGGAAGGTTACTACCAAAATATATAGATCCTGGAATACCTATACTCATAGTCCATATTGGTGATACAACCTTGCATAATATCTTAATATATTTAGGGGCTGCCATCAATGTTATGACCAAGGAAACAATAGAGTCTTTAGGGGTACACAAATTACAACCAACCTCTATAGTGCTTCAACTTGTAGATAGATCTACCATCAAACCAGAAGGAAAATTAGAAGACATCATAGTTTTTGTAAGTTCATGGGAGTATCCTGTAGACTTTGTGGTCTTACAACCTAAGAAGAAGTTAGGGGGACATCCCTTAATTCTAGGATACCCATGGCTTGCAACAATTGATGCTTACATTAGTTGTAGATCTAGAAATATGACTATTTCCAATGGGAAGCACACTAAATATTTGAGTCTATTTCTTGAGTCAACATTAGATAAAGGATTCTCAAAACAACTTTGGTATGATTTTCCTAATGATTTGGATGCTATTCAAACTTTATCAATTAATGTGTTAAGTGAATATTTACAACAAGAAATTGAAGGACCATTAGGACCACTTTTTGATGAAGAACAAAGTACTAATTGTTCAGATGAATTTACTATATCTAATGATGAAGCAAGTACAAGTCAATCTCATCAATTAGTGCCCTATAACTATCAGTTAAATGTTCTTGAACATGAAATAATGGGAATAGATGCAAATACTAAAAATTGCAAATAGATAGACATCACACCTAGGAAGACTTTAAATATTAATAATGAGCTTACAAGAATTCAGGAATCACAATTGATAGAAGTACTTAGAAAACATCAAACAACATTTGCATGGAACTATGAGGACATGAAAGGGATTCATCCAAATATTTACACCCACTAAATCTTCATTCAAGAAGGTTGCCACCCAATGAGACAACCTCAAAGAAGACTAAATCCAGCTATGAAAGACATAGTTCAAGAAGAGATCATTAAGCTTTTAAATGCAGGATTTATATATCCAATTTTTGATAGCCAATGGGTATCACCATTAGTGATAGTTCCCAAGAAGAATGGTAAATGGAGGATTTGTGTAGATTATAGGGAATTGAATAAAGTAACAAAGAAATATTATTTTCCTTTACCATTTATTGATCAAGTTCTTGATACCTTGGCTGGAAAGAAATATTTTTGCTTTTTGGATGGTTTTAGTGGGTACAATCAAGTCTCAATAGTAGAAGAAGATCAAGAAAATATAACTTTCACATGTCCTATAGGTACCTATGCTTATAAAGTTTTACCTTTTGGATTATGCAATGCACCTACTACTTTTCAAAGGGTTGTTTTAGCTATTTTTGCTGATTTAATTAATGAATGTGTAGAAGTCTATATGGATGACTTCACAGTCTATGGTAACACTTTTGAAGAAACCCTATTAAGCTTACAAAAAGTTCTTGTTAGATGCCAAGAGCAAAATATTTCCTTGAGTCATGAAAAGTGTTTCATGATGATGAGAGGAGGAATTATCTTAGGGCATTATATATCTGAGGAAGGTGTTAAAGTAGATCCTACAAAGATCCAAGTTATTCAATCCCTTCAACCTCCAAAGACACAAACTGAGGTAAGAAGATTTTTAGGACATGTAGGGTATTATCATAGATTCATTAAAGATTTTAGTAAATTTACCTCTCCTATGCTTAAGATCTTAACAAAAGAAAGTGAATTTAATTGGACTGAAGCATGTCAAGAAGCCTTTGAAATTATAAAGAATAAATTGACTATTACTCCAATTTTAAGGGGACCAAATTGGGAATTGCCCTTTCATATACATTGTGATGCTTCAGGATATGCAATAGGAGTAGTACTACAACAAATAGAGAACAAAATACCTTATGCTATCTATTATGTGAGTAAAAATTTGCATGGGGCTGAACTTAATTACATAATTACTAAAAAGGAATTCTTAGTTGTAGTTCATACCATTAATAAGTTCAAACATTACATAACAGGGTATGAAGTATTTGTTCACACTGATCACTCTACCATTAAATACTTGATGAAAAAAGCTACAGTAGGAGGAAGAGTGGTTAGATGGCTTCTCTTATTGCAAGAATTTAATGTCACAATTATAGATAAAGTAGGTAAAGATAATGTCATTGCAGATCATTTATCTCATATGCAAATATTTGATGATGATGAGTTAATTCCTGATAATTTCCTAGATGAACATTTGTTTGCTCTTTCTATTTTTACTCCTTGGTATGTTGATATTGTAAACTATTTGGTAACAAGAAAAATACCTCAAAATTTTACACCACATGAGCATAGAAAATTAGTTCATCAAAGTGCCCCTTATATGTGGATTAATGGAATTTTGTTTAAATCTTGCCCTGACCATGTAATTAGGAGATGTGTGCAAGAAGAGGATGTATATGACATCATTAGGGAAGCACATGAAGAACCTTGTGGAGGTCATTATGCAGCCCAAAGAATAATTAGTAAAATACTTCAAATAAGTTATTATTGGCCTACTATAAATAAGGATACCCATAAATTTATTGATAGATGTGATGCTTGTCAAAGGGCTAGTAAACCTACACCTACAATGGAGATGCCTTTGGTACCACAAATAATGTTTGAACCATTCGAGAAATGGGGGATTGATTTTGTTGGGCCAATAGATCCTCCAAGTGCAGGAAATAAACACATACTTGTGTGCATAGATTATATCACCAAGTGGGCTGAAGTAAAAGCCTTGCCATGAGCACAAGTTGAACCAGTTGCTGATTTTCTTTATTCACATATCATGCAATGCTTTGGAGCACCTAGAGAACTAGTTTCAGACCATGGGTCTCAATTTCTCTCCAAAGTAATTGAACATTTTGTTAAAATCTATCAAATAAAACATAGAAAAACTTCACCATATCACCCTCAAGCTAATGGACAAGTAGAAGTTACAAATAGAGAACTTGAAAAGATAATAACAAAAATTATAGTTATCAATAGGGTTGATTGGGTAGAAATATTAAAAGAAGTTGTATGGGCATATAATACAACTTGGAAAACTACCATAAGATTATCACCTTATGAAATGGTTTATGGGAAGCAAGCTATTATGCCTATTGAATTTGAAATAGAGACTCTTCGCACAATGGTACAACTTGATATGAATTTGGATCAAGCACAAAAAGCTAGATTGGAAAAATTAAACATTCTAGATGAAAGAAGATTAGAGGTATTACACAAGACTGAATTAACTCAACTACAAAGAAATAAATGGCATGATAAACATATTGTACCATGAACATTTCAACTAGGATATTGGGCCTTGCTATTTGAATCCCACTACCAAGATTTCCAAGGTAAGCTAAGGACAAGATGGCTTGGACCCTATGAGATTGAAGAAATATTTGGGAATGGTACAGTTAAACTTAAGCCTATTGATGATTCAACAAGAAGATTATTAGTTAATGGACATAGGCTTAAGCTCTATAGGAAGCCATTATCTAAAGAAGAATTTATAAACCATCTTAAGCAATAGGTTGATTTGCAATGCATTTCTGAACTGCAATCAACTACTATTAAATAAAAACTTCTCTTTTCTATCCTAAGCAACAAAAATATTATCTACTAAATAAAATTGTTGCTCTATAATCTAATATATTTAGTAAATAAGTGTAATCATTAAAAAGAGTGTAGTCTAATCAGTCCTCTTGTTTGGATGAGTAGATACTAGTAAATAAGATGGATGGCAAAAATCTTTACACTACTTGGCCAATGAAAGGAGATTACCATGGAACAATAATATTTCTTGAAAATAAACTAGAAGATCACTCTATGTTCTTTAAATATGCTTCCTTTGTTTCATAATGGAGTTCTAATATACAATATTTTCATCTTATTATTCATCACTTTTCAATCACAGTATTAGGTTTTAAGAAAGAAGTCAGATTCAGTGTGTGAAGGCATGCTCTTACCTTACAGAAAGGAGAATATATATAGTCATGATGGTATCAACAATTAATAAACACAAGGTAATTAAAAACCTTGTTTCTTATAGCCCACAAATAATAAAAAGGAAGAAAAGAATAGTAAGGATAGGACTACACTTCCATCCAGATGGATATGTAGCCCGAATCCCCAAAGTTCTAATATCTTCCCTAAATAAAAAAGGTAGTAAGGATAGGGTTACAATTCCCATCAAGACTTTGATAGAGTGGTTGGAAATTCAACTCCCCAAAGCCTTAAGGGGATAAAGTAGTAAGGATAGGGTATAATTCCCATCAGGACTTTGATAGAGTGGTTGGGAATCCTATTCCCCAAAGCTTTGCACCCCTACAAATTAAACAAATAAATGCATGGGCTATGAAATAATAAAACAAAGATGATACCATAATGACTATCTTATTTCTCCTCTTCCAAAATAGGTTTTGAGTGTGTCCAACCATTGATGAGACCTATTTTGCAAACCAAAGTATTGATGATTGATATTGATTTAAATTCATTATTATATTTCTCTCACATAGAACTCCTCAATGAAGCCAAAGGAAGTAGAACAAGAAATTGATCTCTCTAGGGTATTAGAAATATTTGTTATTAGACCATGGAATATTTTATTAAAAGGTCAAGGAAGACATTAATATTTTTGCATAACATCTTTGCTATTGGGAACAAACAATTCCATTCTAAGAAGATTTATTATCCTACAAACTTATTTGGTGGCTTGACTTAAATAATTGGTATATAAGTAAACACCCCCATATTCAATAAATAAATAATAATAATAATAATAATAAAAATATATAATAATATATATACTAATATTTTTCATAATATAAACTTTTATAAATAAAATTTCTCTCCTTATCCTATTTTGGCTATATAGCCAAAAATATAGTTGGGGGAGAAGTAAAGGATTTATGCAATAAATTTCATGATACAGTTTGGGGGAGAAAAGAAAAAAGAGAATGGGAAGAAATCAGGTAAAGTATTCCTATGATTCTATATTTTTTCTGTAGTTGTTTTTCGTAGTTATTTTATAGTTGTTTTCTGTAGTTGTTTTTTGTAGTTGTTTTCTGTAGATAGTTTTCGTAGATAGTTTTTGTAGATACTTTTTGTAGATGTTTCGGTAGCATGTTTTCATAGACACAACTTCACAAAAATTTTCTAAGTATTAGTTGGTAGATTCGTGCATGACTTAAGACACGTGTCATGATATAACAAGATACCTGCAAGGTAATTATCATTATTTCTTATTTACAAGGGCCTTGGCATGAAGAAGGAAATTCACGCGAATATTTAAATTTTTACCATGAAAGCCATCATGTGGACATTTAAACCTTGTGAACTATGGTACAAAAGTAAAAATACGGGTTTAACCTTGGAAATCGCACAAAGGGTTCAGATGTAGTAGGTTTGGACTTTCGAAGGACACAAATTAGTAAAAAAATAGGAAAACTAACCTTTGCATGAAAATTATTTGAAGATCACCGAGAATGCAACTTGATGATGTGGAAGATCACAATTGGTAGATGAATGTGTAGGTTTCTTCGAAAATCACCACGCGTATTATCAAGTATGCACCATGAGTATTTGGACTCAAAAGAAAGGATAAGAAAATATTGTATAGGACAAGTTGCTGTTTTTTTGCACATTAAATTTGAAGTGAATTGAACTTGGATGCATTATTTGGGGAAAAGGTAAATCATGGTTATCCAAAATTCATCATTTTGCGAAGAAACCGGCCTATCCTCATGCCCAATGCAATAACTAAGATAAGTAAGGCACCCTGGGTTATGGATGAATTACATATGAGGGAGCCGACGAATGTGAATCAAACATATCAAAGGTAAGCATAAGTACTAATAATATATATTTTTTAAATCATCGACTGATGTAAATCCACCAAAGTTTATTATTAATTGAACAAAAAAAATTAAAAATTGGGAAAATTTTATTATACACTAAATTCAATTTTCAAATGATAATCGATACTCGTGAATGTCAACGTTTTAATCATTAGATAATTGATACTTGTGCAAGGTGATGAATTGATAGTATGATATTTTCTAGAGGAACGACCATCAATAGAACTAATTTGATCAATGAAAGTTGGTTGCATGAGCTAATAAGGGAAGTTAACACGAATTGAGTGGAGAAGCCATTGATAAAAAATATGATCAATAACCATTTTTGTTTCGGGCCATTATGTCATAAGAAGTATAAGAAAAGCCCTAATTCTCCAAAATTCTCCTTTGTGAATCAAGGTGATCTATAGATCGATTCCTCGGATGACCTACCTGTGAAATCAATTGGAAACTATTATGTGAAGTTTAAGGTCGAGGCTAGTAGAGGCATCGAGTCGGGTGAACGACAAAGAAAGAGTAGTGAAGCGTGGACGTTGGAAAGAATTAAAAAAAAAAATATAATAGGACTGTAAGTAATCTAATTCTTTAGAAATTATAGAACAAATTTATAAATGAAGACTGCAAGGAAATATATTGAAATCCTTTGAAGTGTTCCAACTTTTTTACAACCAAAATAATGGATATTCCATTACTTGAATATAGAAATATGTGATAAATTATCATGTTTATTTTTGTGTATGAATTTAAAGTATACACTTTCTGCAAGAATTTTTATTTTTATAACATAATATATATATATATATATATATATATATATATATATATATATATATATATCTACCAAATTTTTTGCAGGTTTTGTTCTTTAGCTAAGCATATCTACAATAGAAATTAAAAAAATGAAATTCGACCCTATTCTCTAAGAATACCCTATCTTCTTGTCCTATGTTTACCATTCCTCTACCACCATGTTGAGAGCCACCTTCCAAAAACATAGTGAACCAAGCTCTATCAACACCCAAAACCCCAACAACTTTGTCAAAAAGCTCTTTCAAGAGGCCCAATGGTGGGAAGCCCTAACCAAGTTTCAAGGGCATGATCAAGGTGTGGCAAAGCAGTTCATTTTGAATTGTGATCCCATGACCATGGTTACCCATGTGGGTGGGGTCAAAATTGAGATCACCCCTAGTATAATTTTTGAAGTCTTAAGTCTCCCTGAGGTTGGCCAGAGATATTACAAATCCACCTACAAGGGAGTAAGCCAAATGGTTGATAAATTAGGGGAGAAATGTGTAGTTGTGAGAGACAGGTAAGGGTGGATCAAGGGTGTAGCCACCTCTTTGCTCCCCTTGAAGTGGTAGGAGGCTGCTACTATTTTGATGAAGTTTTTCATAGTAGAAGGGAGGTTGTCTAATTATGGAGGTTATCATTTGAAGATGATGTTGAACCTCAAATACCCCAAACATGAAGACTGTGTTATTAATTTACCTTAATTTCTATACAAATTCCTAAAAGCTATTGTTACTAGAGTCCAACCTAGGAAATCTAGTGATGAGCCTAAACTTCATTTGATTTCCCATCATGGGCTTATAAAATTATTGGTCTTACATAGAGCATCCAAAGTTGAAATTGCCTGAGATAGAGTGTTTGAGGAGGTAAACCTGTTAGTCTAGTTTGAACCAAGTGAGTCTGAGTCTAGTGAGGATGTTGCATCTTAAGAAGATTATGAGTTTATGAGTCTGTATAAAGAGGAAGAAGAGCCCCTGCACCTAAAAAACCTACCTGTACCAGGTCCAATAAATATCCAGACCCTCTTCACCTGTAAGAAAAAATAGATATGAAAAATTCAATCCTAAAAATCTAGAAAAAGGAGAAGCTTCCAACCCACAAGCAAACTCACCTACCTTAGATCTTTCCACTGAAACCCTTGACCACATTTAGACTCAATAGAATTTGTTGCACATCAAATTGGATAGACTCAAAAATGTATTATTAGACCATGTAGCCTTAGTAAAATGAGCTCTTACTCTTCAGTTTGAACTTCTAAAGCAAATTTCTATGGAAATGGTGGCAAAACTGGCTAAGCCAATTTTTAAACCACCAGGTTCCAGTGGCTCGCCCAAAAAAAGCTCTATAGGTGTAAAAAAGATGAAGAAGATGGTAAAATTTAGCAAGCACTTTGACATTAAAATACTTGATGAGGATAGATCACTCTCGCTATCTAATATCCTATCCCAACAACATCATAGAAGTCCTCAAAAACTGGACCCATCAATTGAGATTGAGATTCCCATTGGAGTGGACAAGGTGATTAACAAAATTGTTGAATCTGTAGGACCTTTGCCACCATCAAATAACCAAGAATTACCATGAGACTTAGAGGGAATAGGAAAAAATTTGAGGAGGTTGCGTACATAAAAATCGTGGCTATTGAACAACCACTAAACCCAGAAGAAGCCAAGGCATAGGTCCAAAAAGTGAAGCGTGAAAGGAATCTTCCTGCTTGAATTTTTCCAACCCAAATTTTAGCCTGGATCTGATCTAAGCAAGTTTGATTTTGAAAAATAAAATTATCAAATCCTATCATGAACATTTATGTTATATATATTTGCAGTGTTTATAGTATTTTTCTGCAGTGTTTTGCTTATTATGATTGCAGAATTTCATCTGTGATATTTTTAAGTGTTATACCTGTAGTGTTTCATTTATAAAATTTGTAGCGTTTTGTCATAAAATTTGTAGTGTTTTATTTATAAATTTACATGGTTTTATTTATTTTTTCTACAATATTATATTTGTAATATTTTGGTTATGATATGGTATTAATCTTGTATGCATGACATGCATTTCCTCCAGTTTGGGGGGAAATGATGAGTGTAGGATTGATATTGTATTATGCAATATTTATATTGATTTTTCTATGAAAACATATGTCTTTTGATGATCATTATATCTTATTTGTTTAACTTATGGATGAATTTGACTTATAAAATGTTAAGTGATATATGCTTGTATTTTACGAAAAATGTGCAAGTTTTTTTTGTATATTTTCAAAAGGCAAGTATTGCAGATGTTTTACAGGGGATATTGTAGTAGAACACATGATGAATGTCAAGTAAGGATGAACTAGTCATGTGGATATGCATTGAAGAAGCTGCATGGAAGTGCATTACAAAAAGATGTTATAGAAAACACCTCTAGAAAGGTGTTATAGAAAGCATCTATGAAAAGGTTCTATTGAAAAGTTGTTGACTGAGTGAATCGTCTGATGAGCTGAAGTGCCACTTTTGATGACAACATAGCAGTGCGATATGGGCTACATAGTCAGTAGGATTGTATGATATGTTGGCATTATATACGTGAATTGATATTTGTTAATATGTTATATGGTTTGTTATTAAAAGCTGTAATGTTGTCGAATTGTTAAGTTTCCCAGATGTAGACGTAAACTTAATTTATCTCTTCTATAAGAAGAGGAAAAATATTCGTATTATCTTGTCATCAAATTATTTAAGTTTAGGTCCTTTGATTATGTTAGTTTGGAAGTTTTCCACTTGGATAATTTCAATTGTAATAAGTCCAAGGTAGTTGTTAGCGTGTCTTAATTTTAGAATATCTTTGTTATGAAAGATTAGAATTCAAATATTCGAGCATTTGAAATGTTACAAATGGTAGAATAAGGTTCGAGGTGTAGACCAATAGGTTCAACCAAACCCCGTAAGGGGGGCGAAGGTCTAAGGTTCAAATCTTGGGCCTCACCATACTGAATGCTTGTCCCTTTCCTGGTGCTTTCAACATCGTAAAAGGTTTAAAATTATTATGGCATGGTGGTTATAGATGCGGACTGCATGAAGATCTGTGTGGCGGCTTCCAGGGTGGACATAGTAGAATACTATGGTGGCCATAAAATCTGGTAACCTATCCAGATTCATGGCAGCTCTTGATTCCACAATGTAAATTCAAAAAAAAAAAAAGACGATAGAAGAGAATTTTATTGTAAATGTCTAAATGATATTATAAAATACAATGTGGAGACCTTTGAAAAGGTCTAGCTATCATCTGATATTAAGAATCTATTGTTTCATCATCTATCGTTTGGATAGTCGAACATTCATATTGTACTCATGAAGAATTAAAGTTCATCAATAAAGAAGCAATATTTTTTTCCATGAATTCAGCAATAGTATTATGTATTTATGCATGATTTATTTATTTATGTAATATTTACTTTATTTTCCTACATTCATGAATTAATATAGTGTTAGAATAGTTTTAATGAATAATATTTACTGAAAGTAACTTATATCAAGAGGAGAAGATAATTACATTGTCTTCTAGGAGGTAGGGCCCACTCCAAATAGTCAGTCCCTTACTCTCTGTATCTTGAAATAGAGTAGAATTAGTTGGAAAGTAGATTTGTCTTAATATAAATTAAATTACATAATATATGATTATAAATTATTTTAAATAGTTAATGCATTAGTAGATTGCACGTGGATCCACAACACATAGAATTAGACTATCATAATTGCACTTTTAATTAATTTCACTTAATTTCATTTTTTGTAACTTTCATTTCCTACAAATGAAACTAAGGAAATTGAATAAAGTCAAATGATTAATGATTATGGAATAATCTATATGGGATTTTCTATTCTTTAAATCTAACTTGGATTGATAAATTAAGTGTATTATATACAACTCGACAATCTAATGATCAATTATATGTAAATTCAGATGCTTTCAAATCCTCTTGCCATTAATGATGATTATGTAATCAATTAATTTTTCTCTATATTTTAGTGATAAAGGAGCCTTCAACTCATAAAACTTGGGACTAATAAAGAGAGGTTCAGGAAGAATCCAAGTATCCTCCTAAAATAACACATCCTTACCATTCCCAATCTACCATCACATACCCTCTGTAACCAAAATTCTAATCCCCAACAAACTATTCTAGATCACAAAGCCCCTAGGAGGAGCAACACTTCTAGAAAAAGGAACGTGATTTTCCAATACTTACCTCTCAATATATTTCCATAGATGGTCCTCCTCAACACATAATCTCCAAGATATTTTTACGATCAAAACCTTATTGAACAAAAACAAAATTTTGATTCCAAGACCACATTCTTTCTTAGAAGAGCAAACCCTATCCCAAGAGACAATGGACACGCTCTGTTTATCCTCCACCCCAACCCATAAAAATCTCCTAAATATTTGGTCAATCCACATCATAAATATGAAGGGTATTATGAAAAGAGACATGTAATAGACGTGAATGCTTTGGAGGGTAGCTTGAAGCAATTACAACTTACCTGCTTGGCTTAGGATATTACCTTTCCACCTAGATAACTTAAGTTGAATCCTATCCAAAACAAGAGACCACAACTCCTCCATCCTTCCAGTAAATAATAGCATACCTAGATATAAAGAAGGAAGGTTAGCAATACCACAACCAAAAATTCTTGTAATTCTATGTTGAAGCTACCTTCTAGTATTCACAAAAATTATTTGTCTTTTATGGAAGTTAATTTGTTGGCTCAAAGCTTTCTCATACAATTGCAAAATATTTAGGAATTCCTTAGCCTCTCTCATAGTAACCTCCCCAAGAAGTACAATGTCATCTACAAATTGTTGACAAGAAACTACCTCTACAATACCAGCAGGTCTAATGCCCTTAATATTAGAGGATAAGGTAGCAGCAAGAATCGATCTTCCTAAAGCTTCAGCTATCAAAATGAAAAGATAATTTAAATCTATAATTTAAAGTTGATAATGATTTCCATAGAACCTTGCTTAGATCCAACAATATTAGCCATATTTTTTTATAGCTTTGTATCCTTCCATAGTACTTCTAACAAATCCAACACTCTCAATTACATTGTTCTTTTTTTCTCCATAGTCTTTCAGAGTACCTCGATCACATCTAGCACTCACAAAAACTTTATTCTTAATAGCTCTATAGACCTTGCTCAGATATAACATTCTTAGCTATAATATTATTTATGGCTCCACAAAATTTCTTTTGATACTATACAAGTGATGATGTCATAAGATTGGTATTTTGGATTAAAACCTGGTTATTAGAAATTATCACTAAAACCTTAAAATTTGGTATGACCCTTGGTTATGGTAGATGCTCATTCCCTCAATGTAGCTTTTGGTTCTAACAAATACTCATATCCTTGATGCGACCTCTAGTTCTCACCATATGGAACTTTCATTCTAACCACATTGACAATTTTTCATCCAAAAGTTTTTTGTAAGCATGGGTTTTTGAAAGAGTCTCATTTCCTTGTACCAACATTTGAACTTGGGTCTCCTAAATGAAAGCCCAAAAGCAAACCACTATAGTATCCACTGAGGTTATTAATTTTAGGGTAAGTACAAGTTTATAAAAGGGTCTTCATTCATGATACTGAGGTTTCAACATAGGTCTCCTAGATAAAATCCCAAACATATACCACTGTGACACCCCCCAAGGACTATTTTATGGTAAGTATGAGTTTTTGAAAGGGTCCCATTCCTTTGTACCAAGGTTTGAACTTGGGTCTCCTAGAAGAAAACCCAAAGACATATACCACTATAGTATCCCCTAGGGACAAGATTTTTAGGGTAAGTATGGGTTTTTGAAAGGATCCCATAACCTTGTATTGAGTTTTGAACTTTGATCTCCTAGATAATAACCCAAATACATACCACTATGACATCCCCCAATGACAAAAATTTACAGGGTAAGTATGGGTTATTTTGAAAAGATCATATTTTCTTGTATCAAGAGTTTGATCTTAAGGTCTTTTACATGAACTTAAAACTTAAAAAAAAAAAATATTACAAATACATTTAAAAAAATAATATCATTATAGTTTCCAATATAAATATTTTTTTTAGTTAATTAAACCCAAGATATTATGATTTATTTATTTATCTTGACCCAATAATAACAATAATTAAATTAATTAATTATAATTTATACAAGTCTCTTTCAATCATCTTAACCTATTCTCTTACATTTTATAATTAAAAAATAAATTAAACTATTTATAAGAAACATAATATTTGAACTCTGTTACAAGTCTTCCTTTTTAAATAATGATCTTAATCAATTCACCATGACTTCATAACATATTTTTATTTATTTACTAAAGTAACATAAGATTAAAAGAAAGTATTAAATATTTTAAGTCCATTATTTTCATTTCATTGCACACTTTTGTGTAGATAATCATCTTAATTAATTAGACATAATTTTATGACATAGTTTTCTCTTATGGATGCCACAAAGAGTTTGGGCTTTGTTTTTTTAAGAGGTTCAAGGTTCAAACCACGGCGTGTGTGGTTATGTGTTAATCCTCTATTAACAAGTCTAACTCTTAAACTGACAAGGCGTCATGACTGGGATGATGAGAATGCTTAACCCTAAGCATCAATTATAGAGGTTATAAATAGATAAAAATACTTAACCCTATACCTTAATCATAATATTTTTTCACATTAACCAAATAAAAAAACATAATTTATTTATTTTAAAATATTTAATATTTAATAAAAGAATACAAAAAAATTAACTCCATTATACATCCATAAATCTTAATTAATTAATCTGTACGACAGTGTGGCATGTTTGACCCATAACAATTATAACTAATAAATTATATACGATTCTTAATAAACTTATAATCTTTATAGTCTTATTACGGACATTTTTTTTTGTGGACGATGAATATTATATGAACTTATAATTATTTAGTTTATTTTCAATTCAATGACATATATTTTTATTTAATTTTATTTTATTGATAATTTTATTATTTATGTTAAGTATTATAATTAAGTGATTTTTTTTTGTTGGATAATAAGGGGTTGTACTCGGGTCCTCCACCTTTGAAAAATTACATCTTTCTTCTTTAGAGTTTGAGAGTTTACAAATAGATACACTTCTCATTGAGATGTTATAGTTATAACCCTACATCATTTTACATACAATGTTTGAGTTCTTGATTTTCATTTTCTGGATCTTTTCAAATTTTTGTACGAATACAATTATTTCAAAATTTAGCATCTTTCTTGACATTTTCCTATAGTAGCCTTCACAATACCAAAAATTCACCTCTACTCTATGCCTTGCATCTTAGTAGAGTAATATTTTTAAAACATTGCACTATCATAGCCCGCTTTACCAAATTTGAATTGCTAATTTCCTTCCTTGCTGAAGTCATAGCTCTTCATTGCTCTTTCCATCATTCGAACTCTAGTTGGCAACTATATGCAATTTTGTTTTTCATGATTTGAAAATTTGTCATTGCCCTTGTTTCAAATGGTTGACTTCATAGTATCATATAACTCTGTGCAAGTTGGTCCAAGAATTAGCTGAATCAAATAACTCTTCTTGAAGATATGGCTCCCAAAATATGAGATGTTTTTCAAGAAAAAACCCTAATCCTTCGCACTTTGCAATTTTTTTTTTTGTGACTTGAAAATTTATCGCTGCCGTTGTTCTGAATGGTTGACTTCACAGGATCGTATCTCCTTCAATATTACTTGGATGTTTACATATGACCACTTACTTTAAAGGTATTCAAATTTTGCACAAGTTGGTCCAAGATTAAGTTGAATTGGACAATTCTTCACAAAGATATGGCTCCTAAAAGATGAGATGTTTTTCAAGAAAAAACCCTAATCCTTTACACTTTGCACTTTCATTTTTCTCATTGTAAGAAACCTTCCACCCTCCTTTAGCCTTCCCAGCCTTCCACTCAACATCCCAACCTTTCGTTGAAGCTCCTTTAGCTAGCCCAACCTTCCACGCTCCTTCAACCTTATCAGCCTTCCACGTTCCACCCAACATCCCAACCTTTTATTGTAGCTCCTTCAACCAACCCAACCTTCCATGCTCCTTCAACCAACCTAGCCTTCCATGCTCCTTTAGCCTTGACACTCCAAAGATAATTAAGTGAATTTTTTAATTAAATAATTTTGAAATAATATATATATATATATATATATATATATATATATATAATTAGTGTGCATGTTCATCCATAGAATTGGAACCTTAGGTTAGAATATGAAGTTTATTGTTCTCAAAAAAATATTCTAAACCCCTTGAACTTATATATATATATATATATATTAATAAAGGTGAAAATTTTATTAAGAAAACAGGTACAAAGTTATAATAATTGGCTTACAATTTTTTGCCAGCTCCAAGATCCTAATAAAACCCACTCTAACATCTTCTTGTACCATAAATTTGTTTAGTGCAATCCAAAGAGCATAAACTCTTATATTAATCACAATTTTGGTTAATACTATTCCAAATAGCCCATATTAGCTTCTCCCTCTTGCCATGACTTTGGGGGCTATCCCAAAATGGGACTAAGAGTGCTTCAAGTAAAAGTGTGATGTCAAACTAGAGGCTAATCATCATTATCATCTACCCTAGGCCAACAAACTTCATTTTATAGATCCTTATTTTCTACTAATAAAATTTGTTGGTTCACCTCCATCCAATCTATAATATCCCTATTTTGATCAAATTTCAACAAGTATCTAACAAGATGCTTGCTTATATTTTTAGCCAAAAAGTTAACCATAACATTCCTCCCTCTATCTACAAAAATCAGAATGACATCCTCAAATTACTACTAGATGACTTTGAACTCTGTTACAAGTCTTCATTTTAAATAATGATCTTAATCAATTCACCATGACTTCATAACATGTTTTTATTTATTTACTAAAGTAACATAAGATTAAAATAAAGTATAAAAATTGGGCCTGGTGGACAGAGGGCCCAAAGTGTCGGCCTATCTCTCCTAGAACTAGGGACGGGTAACTTGGAAACCCATATTGAATCCCAGGCACCCGATCCAAGCTTCCAGGCTCCAGTGCCTCCTTAAGGTGACAGTTATCCCATATTTCGGAGGGAACGACAGATGTGTTTGGCATGGCTCTCCCAATGGCGTATTTTCTGTTAAATCTGCCTACAACCTCCAAAGAGTCCTTGACGAGGCCCCATTCCCAACCCATCAGGTGTGGGCCAAGAAGCTGATCCCCAAAATCAGTCACTTCGTCTGGGCGACCATCCAAAACAAGATTCTAACCATCGAGAACCTGATCAGGAGGGGCTTCCAGTTCTCACCTTCTCTGACTCATTGAATTTCTTTCGATACTCTTATGTTGTTTCAATCCTTTTTTGCTTAGTGATGAAATGTTACTAGCGTATATTTCTAGTCTGTTCTTGAGTTTCAATTTCTTTTACTTGTGTTGGTTTATGTTGTTCTTTTATATTCTCTATTATAGGTTTTTTTGTTCATTGAGTAGGTTGGGGTACTTCCTTTTCAAACTATTTTCTTTGCTAGGATGAAAAATTGAATGGATCTAGCTTTTTAGGATCTACTTGTAATGGTTTTTTTTAATTATGTTAGCACTAAAATTGGTTCTTCTTCTTGCACCATAAGATTATAGTCTTCTTCCAATAGCATGTTTATCTGGCTCTTGTGTGCTCTTTCTACCTTATCAACTACAATATTTTGCATCTAATGCTATTGAAGTACGCATGTGCTTTCACCATGTAGGTCAGTGCAAGTTAAGCACCAATAATATACTTTTGATATGGAGGTAGAAGTATTTTCTTCCTAGTTATTATACACCACATTAGGTCTTCCATCAATATTGCTAAAATTTTCTCCTCAATCATTTATCGTTTATGGAAATATCCTAGGCGAAAAATGTCTAATATTCTCTCCTTTTATGGTGGTGATCTCGTTTATCAAATTTTCAATGCTATCATAATACCATTCATACTAGAAGTTTGAGGCTTAAGAGCCAATAATGCAAGTATGGTAGGAGGTGCTAGTAATACTAGAGTTGGTAATATTGAGAAATTGGGTGTAAGGGTTGGAGCTATATTTGACAAATGAGTGATTGTAACTAGTGTTTGTTTCTCATGTTTTAGTTGTCATATTTAAAATAAGGATTATAATTACATTCTTGGTAGGAAGTCTAATGTTAGGAACCTTATAATTAAAATTAGCACATTCAAAAATATATTACAATAAAACATAAATGCAGGAAACACAAGATATCAAAATATGATATATAAGTGCAAAAATGCAATAATATCACAAAGTAACATAGGTTCGTAGGCCACTTCAAGGGGGAAAACTCCTTCAATGTTTCATTCAATTATGTAAAAATATACATTCATTCCCTTCACAATTTTAAATATTTCATCTCTCACCTAAATCTCAAGGTTGGCTTACATGCAAAATGCCACCCAAGCTAGAATATCTACCTACAAAACAATTATATTCTTGATAACAAATACATATAATGGTGCCACTTTTCTAGGTGCTTCTAAAGCCACAACTATCACAAAATATTACAAAAATTTATCATGGATGTCCCCAATGTTTAGTAAGGGTTATTACATCATAGTGGTAGAATGGGGTCCAAATGAAGAACACAAGCTTATACTGAGAGGGGGTGAACAATATAAGATAAAACTTTTACTTTTCTTTCCAAAGCAATATCATCCAATATTATCAATTGCAATAATGAAACAATGCACAAATCACCACACACATAAGAGACAAATTTAATGTGGTTCACCCAATGTGGGCTACATCCATGAAGAAATATTTCTTATAAATTTTCTCAACAAATTTTTATGGGAACCAAACCAATTCCCTATTACAATTGTTGTGGACCCCAATCCACATGAGACACCAATACCCTCTACTCTGGTTCATGGACCTCAATCCACAAAAGACACCAATCTCATCTGCTTCAAAAATTTCTCACAATTTTGCTCAAGTCTACTCATAACTCTGCTCAAATCTACTCACAAAACCTTCTCAAACCTACTCACATTTATGATCAATCCTGCTCACAAATCTACTCAAATATGCTCACAAAACCTGCTCAAATATGATCCAAAATATTACATACAAACAATGCTCATCTATACCCAAAACCAAATATAACAATCCATAAATCTGCCATGCTCATCTACTCCCAAAGTCAATCATACACAATGCACAAATTTTGCTTTCAAATCTGTTCTATAACCCTTGCACATTTACTCCCAATATCAATCAAAACCAATGCACAAGTTTACTCACAAATCTGACCTATAACCTTTGCACATTTACTCCCAATTTCAATCAAGACCAATGCACAAGTTTACTCATAAATTTGACCTATAATATTTGCACATTTACTCCCAATTTCAATCAACACTAATGCACATCAAATCAATCCTTATACCTCCAACCATATGACATCAAAAATATTTTCCTCAAACAAAACCACCCTTGAAAAAATAATTAAATCACCATACCTCTAAATATGCCTCAATGATGATAGTCTTCTTTTGCATGTGTCTGTCTTGACAAAAATTTTTTCTTTTCTTTCCCAAAAAAAAAAAAAAAAAAAAAAAAAAAAAAAAAAAAAAAAAACAAAAAAAAAAAAACACAAAAACAAGATTCGACCTCGTGACCTCTTGCCAAGTAGCGCTCCACGCAAAGCCAACAACCAACTAGGCTACCTCAACATTCAAAAACAAAAGTGCTCATAGTGATATTTATCCAAGTCTTCCTCATTCAAAAAAAAATAACAAAAAATAGAGTCGACTAGATTCGACCCCGTGACCTCCTGCCCAGTAGTGCTCCACGCAAAGCCACACTGCCAGCTGGGCTATCCCAACGAACGAAACCTCAGGTGCACATAGTGATATTTCTCTTTGTCTGTCTCTACCTCGATTTTCGCTGTCTTCTCCTCTGTGTTTTCTTCCTGTCATTCGCATGCACGATGATGGATTTTCAATTTTGATTTTTCATTCCACTCCAAGGTTTAATAATGCCATGTATATATATGCTTTCCATTTCCTTCGATTTCATTTTGAAAGGTTGGCTTAATTTATTTTCAATTTTTGGTGCCTTTTTATTTTTCAAACTCTTTTGTTTATAATATTTAAATTTAGAATTTAAATATTATAAATATTTATCTTTTAAAACTTTGTCCCTCTCTTGTGATATTTAAACCTTTTTGTCCCAAGCAACTTTTTAAACCTTTATCCTTCTTTTTGTCCAAGCAACTTTTAAACCTTTGTCCCTCTTATAATATTCTCTTTATAATATTTAAATATTATAATCCTTTTCTTGAAAAATATTTGCCTTTGCTTTGAGATATACCTTGCCTTGAATAATTGTCCATTGTTTGCTATTCACAATAGTCCATTCTTGACACAATTGATATATTGTCCAACCTTGTAAACTTCACACCCTTGAAGAATATTTTTGCCTTGAATACCATGCACCCTTTGACAAAGAGAATAAAGTTGGGGGGAGGAGGGGGAGAGGAGGAAGGTACAGGGTAATATAATGGGAAGATTGAATGATTAAGTATGCAACAACATCAATGACAACTCAATATTTCCAACAATCTCCCCCTTTGTCATTGATGGCAACCCTACAAAAAATTTCTTCTACTGCAACTAGATTCCAAATCTGCTCCCCCTGACAAGTTGCTCCCCCTCACTGAATTCTCCCCCTTTGACATCAATGGCAAAGGGCTCCTTGGGGCTAAAAATAAGATACTTAGCATAGCCCCCTCACCACCTCCTTTTCTTGAGGTGATCAATTTTGAGATGGGAGTGAAATTACTCCCAACTTTCCTCTAAGATACTCAAAAGTTTCCTTTGGAAGTGGCTTGGTAAAGATGTCAGCAATCTATTCCTTTGTAGCAATGTATTCCAATTTGACTTGCTGATCAGTCACTTGCTCTCTCAAAAAATGATATTTGATTGGAATGTGCTTGGTCCTTGAATGCATCACTAGATTCTTTGAAATATTAATGGCACTTGTATTATCACACAGTATGGAGATAGGATGATCATGCTCTATTTTGAAATCACTTAAAGTCTGCTTCATCCATAAAACCTGTGTACAAAAAGCAACTACTGCAATGTACTCTACCTCTATAGTGGATAAGGATATTGATGCTTATTTCTTGCTTAGCCAAGAGACTAAACAATCTCCAAGAAAGAATGCTCCTCCACTTGTGCTTTTTTTATCATCAACATTGCCTGCCCAATCCGCATCTGTATATGTAGTGAGTGTGAAATTATTGCATCTAGGGTACCACAGTCCAAAACTCATAGTTCCTTTCAAATACTTAAATATTCTCTTTACTACATGTACATGTGTTTCTTTTGGTGCAACTTGAAATCTTACCACCAATCCGACTACTTGCATTATATCTGGCCTTGTAGTTGTGACATACAGTAAACTTCCAATCATGGATCTATACAATGTCTGATTTACCTTAGGAGACTCATCATATTTACTTAACTTACATCCTGTAACCATGGGGGTACTCATAGGATTGCAATCCTCCATCCTAAATTTTTTCAACATTTCTTTTACATACTTGGTCTGAGAGAGAAATATACCTTTGTCTGATTGTGAAATTTGCAAACCAAGGAAGAAAGACAACTCACCAAGCATTGACATCTCAAATTTATTTTGCATACTCTTTGCAAATTTTTAACACATCTTATCATTACTACCTCCAAAAATGATATCATCCACATAGACCACTACAATCAACAAGTCATTTCCTTCATTTTTGATGTATAGATTGCTATCAACTATACCTTTTCTGAAACCCTATTCTTGGAGATACTTATCCAACCTTGAGTACCAAGCCCTAGGGGCTTGCTTTAGTCCATAGAGAGCCTTCTTTAATTTGCATACATAGTCCAGCTTATCTGTCAGGCTGAAACCATCTGGTTGCTCAATGTAGACCTCTTCCTCTAAGTAACCATTGAGAAATGTTGATTTTACATCCATTTGATACACCTTGAAGTTTTTGAAACTTGAGAAAGCCAAGAACATTCTTATGGCTTCAAGACATGCAATGGGAGCAAATGTCTCTTCAAAGTCAATCCCCTCAACTTGTGCATAGCCTTTGCACACAAGTCTTGCTTTGTTTCTGACAACCTGACCATCTTCATTCAACTTATTTTTGTAGACCCATTTGGTGCCAATTACATTCTTGTCTTTAGGACGTGGGACAAGTTCCCAAGTCTCACTCTTTTCTATTTGGTCTAATTCTTCTTCCATTGCCTTAATCCAATATTTATCTTCACTTGCTTCATTGAAATCCTTGGGCTCAACTTTAGATAGCAAAGAAAAATTTGCATGTTCACTTGTTCCTATTATCTTCCTCCTTGTTTGTCTCTCATATGGATTCCCAATAATCAGTTCTCTTGGATGATTCTTTTGCACATACCTGGATGGTGTCTTAGGTGGTGCCCTTTGTGTCTCATCTTCTTCAGTTTCTTCACCTTCTTCTTCTTTGCAACTTTCTCCTTCTTGATACACAATCTCTTGAGCTGGTTCTCTTAGATCTATTTCTTCATCAACTCTTACATTTGCACTTTCCACAATTGTATGTGATATTTTATTGTAGCATCTATAGGCTTTGCTCTTAGTGGAATAACCAAGGAAGATACCCTCATCACACCTGGAATCAAACTTACCCAAAATTTTCTCTTCTCATCTAATGTAGCATTTGCTTCCAAAAATTTTGAAGTACTTCACAGTAGTTGGTCTTCCCTTCCAAAGCTCATAAGGGGTTTTGTGGTGATTTACTCTTACTTGAGATCTATTGATGATATAGATAGTTGTATGAATTACCTCTTTCCAAAAAGCATCAAAAATATTAGATTCATTTAACATAGCCCTAGCCATACCCTGAACAGTTCTATTTTTCCTTTCAACTACTCCATTTTGTTGTGGAGTTCTTGCTACTGAGTATTATCTCTTGATTCCATATTGTTCACAGAATTCTATAAATTCACTTGAAGTAAATTCTCCTCCTCTATCTGATCTTAGACACTTGATATTTTTGCTTGTTTCATTTTCTACAAGTGCCTTGAATGCCTTGAACTTTTCAAATGCTTCTGATTTTTCCTTTAAGAATGTTACCCAAGTCATTCTAGAGAAATCATCAATAAATAACATGAAATAGTTCTCACCTTGTAAACTCTTTGTCCTAGTAGGACCACATAGATCGGTGTGAACTAGTTCCAAAGGCTTGGATGAAGAAAACTCCTTTGATTTGAAACTTGATCTTGTTTGCTTACCATGCTGACATTGTGCACAAATCGTACTTGGGGGTTTTATTATCCTAGGCAAATATCTGACTGCCTATTTGTTGCTTATTTTCACTATGTTTTCAAAGTTCAAGTGACCCATCCTTCTATGCCATAACCAGATCTCATCCTCTTGTGATAAAAAGCATTTTTCTCCCTTGATTTCGCTCAACATGTAGAGATTGTTTGTAGTTCTACTAGCATCTGCAATAAGCTTTCCTATCTTGGATTTCCTGATCTCACATCCATTTGGGTGAAATGTGAGAGTGTGCCCTTGATCACATAATTGACTTACACTTAGTAGGTTGTGCTTCAATCCTTCAACATATAACACATTTTCTGTCCTTGATCTTCCATTATCCAAACTCAAAGTCCCTTTTCCAACAATTTTAGCAGAAGCATTATCACCAAATTTTATTGTTCCTCCATTTATTTTCTTGAGAGAAAGAAATTTGCTTTTGTCACCTGTCATATGACTTGAACAACCACTATCAATATACCACTGATTCCCTTCATTTTGCACATGAAGAGTTGTTTGTACCAACATGGACTTTTATTTTTCTTGTTCCTTTTTCTTTTTCCAAACTTTTGAGGACATCTCCTTTTGAGTTGTTTGACCTTCCTCCTTCTTGCTTGATTTAGGAAGTTCAGGAAACACTGTTTTACACCATTTAGCTTTGTGCCCAAAATTATCACATTTGTAACAGATGATATTGTTATCCATGAGAGGTGCAAATGAATTAAAATTTCTATCAACATCATTTTTCACATGAACCATGCAATGTACAACTTTATGACCATATTTGTTACATGAAAAACAATAACCATGGAAGAAATATTGAAACCTATTAGATTGCCTTGGATGATATGGTCGCATGGTTCTTTCATTGTTGTTTCTGTGATTGACTTTTGTCCATGATGATTCTCTATTTTCTTCCTCCTTGATGCTTTTGCCTTTCAATACATCAGCATAGGTCATGGGCTCTTCTTTTCTTACTTTCTTTGATGTCTTTGTTCCTTTTGAGCTTGACTCCTCTTTCTATTTCTCTAACCTTATATTTTGTTGTAACTTATCCTTAGACTTTTCAACTTCCTTTCTTAGAGAGACAACTTCATGTTCCAATTTTTCACATTCTAACTCTTTTGCCTTTAATTTCTCAACCATAACTTCTTCAATTCTCTTTGCCTCTTCAACCTTCACTTTTAAGTCTGTGAGATCTTGTAGAAGCTTTGTCTTTGTTTCCTCATCCTCTTGAACTTGAGCTTTCAAACTTGAATTCTTCTTTCTAACTCTTTTCAATTCTCCAAGAGCAACAATAAGTTCCTCTTTCATGTCAACCATGGCTTCTTCTCCATTTTTTGGATCTCTCTCTTTGATTTCAACCATAGGGGCATCTTCTTTCATCTCAGTGGCCATGTGTGTTCTTAAGATCTTCCTTCAAGCTGTTAGGCTTCCACGAAGGAACCTGCTCTGATACCAATTGAAGAACACAAGCTTATACTGAGAGGGGGTGAACAATATAAGATAAAACTTTTACTTTTCTTTCCAAAGCAATATCATCCAATATTATCAATTGCAATAATGAAACAATGCACAAATCACCACACACATAAGAGACACATATTTAACATGGTTCACCCAATGTGGGCTACATCCACGGAGAAATATTTCTTATAAATTTTCTCAACAAATTTTGTGGGAACCAAACCAATTCCCTATTACAATGTTTGTGGACCCCAATCCACAGGAGACACCAATCCCCTCTACTCTGGTTCGTGGACCTCAATCCACAGGAGACACCAATCTCCTCTGCTCTAATCTACTCCAAAACCTACTCATAATTATGCTCAAATCTACTCACAAAACCTTCTCAAATCTGCTCACAACTCTGCTCAAATCTGCTCACAAAACCTGCTCAAACCTACTCACAATTCTGCTCAATCCTACTCACAACTCTGCTCAAATATTCTCACAAAACCTACTCAAATATGATCCAAAATCTTGCATACAAACAATGCTCATCTATACCCAAAACCAAATATAACAATCCATAAATCTGCCATGCTCATCTACTCCCAAAGTCAATCATACACAATGCACAACTTTTGCTTTCAAATATATTCTATAACCCTTGCACATTTACTCCCAATATCAATCAAAACCAATGCACAAGTTTACTCACAAATCTAACCTATAACCTTTGCACATTTACTCCCAATTTCAATCAAGACCAATGCACAAGTTTACTCATAAATTTGACCTATAATATTTGCACATTTACTCCCAATTTCAATCAACACTAATGCACATCAAATCAATCCTTATACCTCCAACCATATGACATCAAAAATATTTTCCTCAAACAAAACCACCCTTGAGAAAGGAATTAAATCACCATACCTCTAAATATGCCTCAATGATGATAGTCTTATTTTGCATGTGCCTGTCTTGACAAAAATAATTTTCTTTTCTTTTGCCACTTCAAAATTGGTTAGCAAATCTCTTTTTCTTGAATAGATATCAAATCATTCACATTAAAAACCCCTATCAAAAAATGTGCATAATAAAGCTTAAAAAGAATAATACCTTATATCTCCCTTTTTGAAACTCTCAAAATAAAGCTTTATTAATAACAAAAAACCTTATATCCCCTTTTTATAATATGCCAAATACAATATAACATTAATCACAATTACACCTTATTTCTCCTTTTTCTAACATGCAAAAATACAAATAAACTTGACCACCATACACCTTATAACTCCCTTTTCTAATTTGCAAAAATCACAATTTCTTATGCTAACACCTTGACCTTTATTTTTCCTTCAAAATCAAATTTAATAAAAAATTTAATACCTTTGCACAGCTGAGAATCGAACCCCTAACCTCACGAAATGTAGTGCTTTCCCAAGCACTTTGTGACCAGCTATGCTGCCACGATAGCTAAGACCAAAAGGGAGGCGCCCGATATATATCTGTGTCCTTGTGCTTTTATCAACAACAAAACCTCATCAAAAATGGCGTCGACCTGATTCGACCCCATGACCTCCTGCCCAATAGCGCTCCATGCAAAGCCAACAACCAACTGGGCTACCTCAGTAGTCAAAACCAAAGGTCTAGTGATATTTATCCAAGTCTTCCTCGTTCAACAAAACTCAACAAAAAATGGTGTCGACCAGATTCGACCCTATGACCTCCTGCCCAACAGTGCTCCATGCAAAGCCACACTGCCAATTAGGCTATCCCAATGAACGAAACCTCAGGTGCACACAATGATATTTCTCTTTGTCTGTCTCTACCTCAATTTTCATTGTCTTCTCCTCTACGTTTTCTTCCTGTCGTTCGCATGCACGATGATGGATTTTCAATTTCGATTTTTCATTCCACTCCAAGGTTTAATAATGCCATGTATATATATGCTTTCCATTTCCTTCGATTTCATTTTGAAAGGTCGGCTTAATTTATTTTCAATTTTTGGCACCTTTTTATTTTTCAAACTCTTTTGTTTATAATATTTAAATTTAGAATTTAAATATTATAAATATTTATCTTTTTAAAACTTTGTCCCTCTCTTGTGATATTTAAACCTTTTTGTCCCAAGCAACTTTTTAAACCTTTATCCTTATTTTTGTCCAAGCAACTTTTAAACCTTTGTCCCTCTTATAATATTCTCTTTATAATATTTAAATATGATATTTAAATATTATAATCCTTTGCTTGAAAAATATTTGCCTTTGCTTTGAGATATACCTTGCCTTGAATAATTGTCCATTGTTTGCTATTCACAATAGTCCATTCTTGACACAATTGATATATTGTCCAACCTTGTAAACTTCACACCCTTGAAGAATATTTTTGCCTTGAATACCATGCACCCTTTGACATCAATGACAACTCAATATTTTCAACACCAAACATGCCCTTCCTTTTTGAAAAGCTTTGTCCTCAAAGTTGAAGATAAAAAAACTGCTATTGGAGTTGTTGAAGAGGTTTCCATGTAGCATCTTTAGGTTTTAAGCCATGCCATTGGATAGTAACATTGTTGATGACACAACAACAAAGGGTATATGATTTGCGATATTGAAATCATTCAGGTTCAAGAATAATGGAACCTTCATCATCCAACTTTAGGAGTGTAGACTATAGTTGGATATTGTTGCCAACCACTTACTTGAGAGAAGATACATGAAATATTAGATGAATTTTAAAGCTATCTAGAAGGGCTAGTTTGTATGTTGTCGACCCGATCCTTTGTAACACCTGATAAGGACCATAATATTAGGTGATAAGTTTTTGACAACCACAAAGTTGGAGTGAGGACTTTATGTATGGTTTTAAGTAAAGAAAAACCATGTCTCCAACTTCAAATCTATGTTCAGTGTGATGTTGATCAAATTGTTATTTCATATGATTTTAAGCTAAGTCTAGATTGACCTTGAGTTAGCAAAGAATAGAATCATACTGGGAGAGAGTGGAATCCACAACTTGAATCTTGGAACTACCTAGAATGTAAGGAGATGGTGCTAGAGGAGGATAACCATAGGTTGTTTCAAAGAGAATCAACTTAGTGGTAGTGTGAAATGTTTTGTTATGCCACCATTTGGCCAAAGGAAGCCACTAGGATGTTCAAAGGTGAAGCAACACAGGTATGTTTCCAAGCATTTATTCACAAATTCAGTTTGACCATTAGTTTGAGGATGATAGGTCAAACTCATCTTGAGTTGCGTTCCCTACAACTCAAACAATTCTTGCCAAAAATGATTGGTGAATGTAGGATCCCTATCATATACAATATATTTAAGCATTCCGTGGACATGGAAGATGGAATCAAGAAACATTTGAGCAAAAATGGAGGTGGTGTATGGGTGGGATAGGGAATAAAAATGAGCATACTTTGTAAGACGATCCACTACCACTACAATAACCAAATTTTTGCCAGATTTAGGTAACCCTTCAATGAAATCCATAGAATTACCTATCTAAACTTATTCAGTAATTGGAAAGGGTTGAAGGGTACCATGGGAATACATATTTTCCCCTTTCATACATTGGCAATGATCACATTAATCCATAAAAGTATGGATGTCCTTTTTCATTATTCTCTAGAAGAAGATACACTTGGTCATTGTATAAGTTTTGAGAAACCTTGAATGACTAGCTATTGGGGAAGCATGCATCTCTTTTAGGATGAGGTTCTTTATTAGTGACTGATAGGGCACAACAAAATATTCATGTTACCATAAATCTTGACCATCCCAAGTATATCTAGGGTATGAATGAGGATATACTTTAAGTGTGTGAATGAAAGTTTGCAAAGAGGAGTCCTTGATCAGTTCCTTATAGAGTTGATGAATCCACTAAGGATGTGGTGTGGATATAGCATGTAATATTTCCTACTCTTCATGTAGTTTGGACAAGACATCCACCACCACATTCTCCTTACCTTTCTTATAGGTGTTGTCATAATCATAATCCAAAATTTAAAGACCCATTTTTGATGTTCTAGTATGGCCACCCTCTATTTTAAGAAATATTTGAGACTCTAATGATCAATATTGATGGAAAAATATATCCCAATGAGATAGGTTGCCAATGATTGACAACATGTAAAATGGAAAGCATTTTCTTCTCATATGTAGACTTCCCCAAATTCCTTTCTGAGAGTGCTTTGTTAATGAAGGCTAGAGGTATACCTTATTGCATTAAAACCAACCCAAGTCCATTTCTAGATGCATCACTTTCAATTACAAATGGTTTAGAGAAATTAAATATTTCTAACACGATAGTAGTGGTAATGGCATGCTTCAAATCTACAAAATCCTTTTCTACAGGTTTTGTCCACATGAAATAATTCTTCCTCAGCATGGTTGTTAAGAAAGCCACTATCTTTCAATAATTCTTCATTAATTTCTTATAATATCTAGTGAACCAAAAAACCATGAAGTCCCTTGAGGGTATGAGGCTTAGGCTAATCTTGAAAAACTTAAATTTTCTTAGGATGAACATGAAATCTATCCTTAGTGATGATGTGACCCAAGTATTCAACCTCTTGTTGGCCAAAAGAATATTTGGACTTCTTTGCATAGAGCTAATTGTCAGATAAAATTTTGAGTATTTGATCTAAGTATTGAAGATGCTCTTGCTATGAACAACTGTAAATAAATATATCATCAAAAAATACTAAAATAAATATACAAAGGAAAGAAAAAATGAAGTTCATAAAAATTTGGAAGGTAGAAGGTGCATTGGTTAATCCAAATGGCATAACCAAGAATTCATAATGCCCTTCATGAGTTTTGAAAACAATTTTTGGAATTTCCTCATCTTTGATTTAAATTTGTTTATACCCTAACCACAAATCCAACTTGGAAAAGTATTGAGCCCCATGCAACTCATCAAGTAATTCATCGATCACTGGAATAGGGAATTTATCTTTAATAGTGATCTTATTGAGGTCTCGATAATCCATACACAAGAACCAAGTGCTATCATTTTTCATACTAATAATACTCAAGAAGAATAGGGACTAACACTGGAATGGATAACCTTGACAACACGAATCTCAAACTATTTTCTCAATCTTAGACTTTTGAGCATAAGGATACTTGTAGGGACAAAAATTTGGTGGAAGACTACTAGGAAGAAGTTGAATGGTATGGTCATGATAGTGATGAGGAGGTAGTCTCTTGGGTTCCTCAAAAAATTGAGTATATTTATTTAATAAACCTTGTAGTTGCACTAAATGGTCCTTTTCTCTTTTCTCGAAAGCATAGATAACAAGAATGTGCCACCACTCCATGAGAGGAATTTTTTAACAACTTTTACATCTTGTGGGTATAAATAAATTAAGACACATAAAATATCATTCCAAATAAGGTATATTCACTTCCTTCTTGACTAAACTTCATCCATAGCTCAAAAAAATCCTATAAAATTAGATCTAACATCCAGAACCATTAAGCTCCTAAAACTACATCATGCCCACCTAATGGTAGGAGAAACACGTATGTCTTGAGATTATATTATCCAATTTGGAGTTTTACATTATGATATTTTCCTTTGCATGGTAGGGTGCCTCCATTAACAATCATGACTTCAAAGGAATTACATATAGTAATGTAAAAGTTTCCCTGTTTGGCCACACGTGGATTAATAAAGTTATGTGTACTTCCAAAGGATAAGAATTATCCCTTGAAGTATTCAATAACTTTCATAATTTGGTGAATTGATACTCTTCCTAAAGCATACATTGATATTTTTTATTGGGATTCCTCCAAAAATTTGGTTTTTTCTATGGTTTATGCCTCTTATGGATCCTCTTCTTCCTTTGAATATTATGTGGTCGGTGTCTCATCCATATCCAATAGGTACAATTTCTATTGTACAAACTTGTGCCCTAGGGAATACTTTTCATCACAACTATAGCATAGACCTTGGGCCCTTCTGGTCTCCATCTCTTTGTGAGTCAATTTTGATGGTTGGAGTTTTTGTGGTAAGACATGTCATATGCTTGGATGAAAAAGGTGGTCGAGATTGAGAAAATCTAGAGGTGCATCCTTGGGCCTTGAATTTATCTTTTGCAAGTCTAGATAAATTTGTTATTTGTTTTAATGTTTGGGGTCTCAAAATTTTAACCTCGGCCCTAATGTCATCCTTCAAACCACTCACAAAACAAATTTGAAAGAAAGCAAAATTTAAAACAATAGTATGATTGGCTAGTTTTTCAAATTGAGTTTGATACTCTTATATGATTGAAGTTTATCTAAGTTTAGAAAGAGATCCTGTAAAATCTTCAAACTCACTAGGACCAAAGCGAGTGAGTAGATGTTGCTCAAAATTTTGCCAAGAAATATCAGGTTTGGCCTTCCTAGGCCATTAAAACAAATGTAGTGCATTTGATTCAAAGTTGAAAGAAGCAATTGTCAAACACATGTAGCATGGAATATTTTAAAGACTTAAATATTGTTCTACCTTATAGATCCACCCCTCAGGATATTTTCCATTAAATTTTGAAAAGTCTAATTTAGGCAACTTAGCCTGTTTTTATTTTGTATGTTTTACTGGTGGTGACTCATACATGTATCTTGTTGATCCTAATGACCCAAAATATCTTGTGAGAGGGAATTCATAAAGATATGACTCTCAAATTCTGCCTTCATTTACCTTTGTGTCCTAGTGACAAAATTCATAGAACTGTGGAAATTTTTGTGTTGTCTCTATCTCTTCTAAGTTGTTGGCTAATTGGGACCCTAAAAGTTTTTCCATATAATTCACTTGCTTAACAATTTGTGCCTCTATTTCTTGTTGTTGAGTACCTAAAGCCATTTTCTAAGAGTTATGACCTATTTCTAATTATTACTAATTTATTTTAGGGGTTACTATTTTTAGTAAGGAGCCCAAAAAGTGGTTTGGGTGCTATATATCAAAATGATCAAATCAAAAATATGGTCTCAATGAGCTATATACCATAATGGTTTTGGACATTCTAGAATTTATTATATATATATATATATATATATATATATATATATATATGTTATAGAGGTTTTTGGTGTTGTCAATTTTTCTCCTAGAGTCTTGGTTTAAAAAATAGGTTTTTTGTCGATCAACCTCCTACAATACTATGTACTATCTATTTTGACTACTGATCAATCCTAACACTGTGTTGTCATCTATCTAGTTTGAATCTACTCTGATTACTAATACTATCAACTAATCATAAAACCATTCTATCAAATATTTGGTCTAACTCTATCATAGGCTATTCCCTATCTATTTTAAATTTTGACTATCACAGGTAACTATTACTTACACTAACAACTAACAACTATGTATTGACTATTACTGATTAAATATCCTAACTATTACTAACACTGACCACCTTGTTCTCACTGTTTCTAACTTTGGCGGTGTTTGTCTTGAATGTTATGTTCTTCTACAATTTATTTTGACTATTTTCATGTAGTAATTCTAGAATAGGGATGTCTTCTTCATATGCTCAATTTCTATGCTAAGATTATTGTGATAGGTTCAGTATTCACAGGATAAGATTTTTGTTGCATGTTTTATATTCAACACAAGGTATTCTAATCCATGGTGTATGTACTGCCCATAGGCCCTCTGTTATACTACAATGATGAATGATATTGCTTGAACAAATATTTTAGGCCACACTCAAGGAGAATTCCACGCATACCCTTGAGCACACTATTTGCCTCTTTATCAGTATGGGAGGGTGATATTCTCAGATGTTGTGTTTGACGTACTATAGATAATACAAGGTCAATAATATTCATAAGGGCTAAAGGTTTCTCCTAATCCTAGGGGGTCTTCCCAATATATCCAAAGATACGTGAGATCTCAATTCCGTAGATGGGTGTTGTTTGAGGCCTGGGTATTGAAACCTGATTACTCCTCACTTCACTAGATGCTTTATGGGTAATCTATATTAACCAATAATGATAGACCCATGATATTTTAAAACCCCCAACATAGGGTTTATGACCTAATAAACTAATGCAAAACATAAAGGTTATTTAAAAAAAATAAAACTAGAAAAAAACAAAAACATGAAATCTTATACCTAACAGTCAAAATGAAAGAAATTATCAAAGTCATAGTAGAACACGGCCCAGGAAAGTGCTCTAATACCAATTTTTAGTAACCTTATAATTAAAATTATTACATTCACAAAAATATTGCAATAAAACATAAATGCATGAAACCCAAGATATTGCAATATGAAATATAAGTGCAGAAACAAAACAATCTCACAAAGTAACTCAAGACTGCAAGCCACTTTGAGGGGAAAACCTACTTCAATACTTTCATTCCATTATGTAAAAATATACATTCATTCTTGCTCTTCGTAGTTTTAAAGATTTTATCTCTCACCTAACTCTCAAGATTGGATTACATGAAAAATGCCACCTGAGCTATAATCTCTACCTACAAAACAATTACATTCTTAATAACAATTACATATAATGGTGCCACTTGTCTAGGTTCTTCTAGAGCCACAACTATTATAAATATTACAAAATATTATCATTGGTTTCCCCCACATTTAGTAAGGGGTATTACATCATAGTGTTAGGATGGGGCCCTAAAATCTGCCTATAACTATAAAAGTACTTTCTACTACTACAACTACTTGATAAATTTGTAGAAATATCATCACATTAGATTATCATATCATCAAACCTAGAGAAAGTTGAAGGTATGGAAATAGTAGTACAATTCTTGGGAATCCACTGGCCTAATTTCTTGTAGCACTCTTTTCTATGTTCTACTAAATCTAATATAAAGTCCATTACTGTCTCCTAAGGGCACCTCTATATAGTGGTGAACTAGGTTAATAATGAAAATAATTTTTCTAGTTCATTAAATTACTTCACTAGTCTACTAGTCTACCACTAAGTTATGCCCATGAACTAATGCACCTATCCTTAAGCGCTCAATACTAATATAGTACCTTACATCTCAATGATTTAATTAATAGTCTTATTGTAATATCCTCATCATGAATATTATGGATTGCAACTAATGAGGCTACATCTTGGTAATGCTCATAGGTTATTTTTCCAGTGCCATCATACATTGGCAAAACCATTAGTGCTACTAGAGGAATGTGATTCTAATTGACCAAGTTAAGTGGTCCTATATTATTCCAGTTGATAATATTTTGTGAAGGTGGGTTTTGAGCCATTTATTTAGATTTAGCTGAGTGGATTGATTTTGGAGATGTGACATATGTATATCCTTAATATTCTATATGATTTATAGAAAATGGTGATGTAGGAGATGATGTGGATATGTATATTCTAAATGCTAAAGGAGGTAATTCTACAAATATTATTAGTTCCTCCAATTTCCTAGTTGTTGCTTATGTGAGTATAAGCTTACAAGTCACATGATGACTAGGTTTCTTTAGAATATCATTTCAATAGAGTTATCATGTGATTGGATTTTGATCTATTACAATAGAATATCACCACAGTTCTACTCAATTGGAAGGGTGAGATTTGGGTCCCATCAAAAATGCCAAAAAAATCTTGGTCCAAAATATTTTTAAGTGGATGAGTTGCATCCTCAAGATCTCAACCAAGATTGAATGACTTAGAAATAAGGATATCTAAATCAACCTCTAAAGTAGGTTGGCTCCTATGGTCCTAGCCAGACTAACTAAAATGGGATGATAAACTAAAGTAAGGGATGCCTAAGGTTAGAAGCTAAGCTAAAAGTGGTGTAGATTTAGCAACATCAAGAGACATAGTGCATAAGATTCACAATCCAAACTAATACTAGATTACCTAACAAAACAACTTACTTTTCTTATGACAAAGCATTTAATCATAACAAACACCATTCTAGGAACTAAAAATAAATAAATCTAAGGAGAAATCTAGAAAGTAAAATAACTATAACATAATTAACCATTCATAGCTTTAACAAAAATGCGTAAGCACTATGTTGGCATACATACATGTTTTACACAAAGTTGAGAAAGAGGCCAGACAACAATCCAATATTCATTGGTTAAGTCTACTCTTCAAAGCATTCCAACCTTCTTCTTATCTATGTTTAGAATTCCTAATAAGATTTTATCAAATATTGAACATATTCAAAAGTCATTTCTTTGGTCCGAGTTTTATGAGAAGAAAAAAATCGCTTAGTTGGTTGGAAGCAAGTATACATATCTAAAAAGGATGGTGGCTTAGGTATCAATAACATAAAGCAGATGAATAAGGCTCTAGCTGCAAAATAGGAATGGAATTTGGTAAATCAAACTATAACTAGTTAGGTCAACATTGTGTCAGTAAAATACTTGAGATAGGAGAATTTTTTTCTTGTTGATCCTTTATTGACTTTTGGTTTAGCCTTTTGGTTGAGTTTGCAAAAGTTGAGGGTGCTAGTATCCAAAGGTTGCAGGTGGAGGTTGGGTGAAGGACTCAATATTGATTTCTAAAAATATATTTGGATGATGGACTAGCCCCTTGTGCAGATTCCAAATATGTCATGTTTGGAGCCTAGGACCAAATTGGTCTTTGGGTCTAAGGTGGCTAGCTTTATCGAGGTGGTCAATGAGCTGAAGGTTTTGAAATCATTAGACCAATCTATTCTCAACAATGTTGAACTTGAATCTTGGATTCTAATTGCTAATTAGTTGAAGTTTCAGGTCATTAAACAAATAAATGAAGAGGATGATATCTTCTGGGTAAGGTAAAATAATGGATCCCTTTTAGTCAAGTTCATCTATAATTTGCTGGCTATCAGGACTCCTCTATGGGTCCCACCTTTCAAAGTTTAGCTTAAATATCTAATGCTAAAGTTGAATATATTTTTTTTGTTGGCATCTCAGAATAATATTTTGACCATTAAAAATCTTAAAAAAAGAGGTTGGTTGATGTCGAACAGATGTTGCCTTTATGGTGCTAATGAGGAATAGACAAACCATATATTTTTTCAATGCTAATTCTCTATGGAAGTTCTTAACTCTATTTTTAAGTTTTTGGAACTAAGTTGGGTGGTGTTGATTTCACTTGTTGATGTTTGTGCTCAATGGTCATCTCCTTTTTACTCTCCAAGGCTAAAATATTTTTGAAACTTTTGTTTGTCATATTTTTTATGGTGGGTGTGGAAGGAGAGGAATAGTAGAATTTTTAAAAACTTCCAAAGATATCTTACCTTTGTTTATGCCAGAGCCTTGGATTCCACCCTGTATAATGTGTTCTCTCCAATTTTGGAGGAGGAAAAATTTGAGGAGACTAAGCTCAAAAGGAAACTTGACTTTCAACAGAGCAATAGAGTTGTTGGTATTCCTAATCCTAATCCCCGAGCCCTTGTGAGGTGGGAACCTCCTTCTCCAAGTTGGGTTAAACTAAACTTCAATGGAGCTTCAAAGGGTAATCTCGATAGTACTAGTGATGGTGGGGTGCTTAGGGATGACAAAGGTGGGCTTCTGTTGATGTGTACGAAATTCTTAGATATCTAGAATTGCCATATTATGGAGGCTAGAGCCCTTTACCAAGGTCTCCTACTTGTGGAGAAGATGGGGTACCAAAAATTTTGCATTGAAGAAGACTCACTTAATATTATAAACATGGTCAAAAGTGATTCAATCCTCGATCAAAATATTGAGGTTGTGATTATGGAATCTAGGCGGATTCTTCAGGCTAGAGAGTGTAGAGTTAAAACGACACCAAGAAATGCTAAATAAAACAAAATTCAAATAATCAGATATTGCACAATAAATAAGATTTATATTAAACAAGGGGAGCCTAAAAACTCCATTGTTATAATAATAGATTTAAGAATCCTCTTTGATACAATTTTTATAAATATTGCTAGGATTATCTGAAACCCTAGCTACAATAAATGGTGGTGTCTTCATTTGCGTCTTTGCTTCCAATAGGTGTGAGTGGGCTTCTATGTATCCAATGTCAGGCCACTCCAACTTAATTAGATGTCCAATGCTTCTGATATACTATCAAATTTGCACACAAATAAAATAGAGAATTAGTAATAACAAATGAGGCCTCCATAGTGTAAGCCCTCAAAAATCACAACTAAAATCCTAGCTATAGCAATATAAAATGCGAATAAAAGTAAATAGTATAAAAATATGAAAAAATAAAATAGATTTACCTTGATCCTTGCTTGTTTTCTATTTATGGTTGGATCTGTTGTAGGTCGATGGTGAAGGTGTGCCATAGCGTCGCTCAAAGGCTAGGGGGATTTCAGAAAGGCTTACGTAAAATACATGCGGGTGCCTAGCAGCTGCAGGAAATGCCTATGGGTGCTTAGGACTGGTAGGGAGACACCCAGAGATTCTCTACAATGACAAAAAGCACTCAAAGGTATTTTATGGATGAGGGAAGATTCTATAGAAGTAGATCTGATGAAGGCAAGGGATGTGGCGACGACTATGGCAAGCGAGGAAACAATGAATATGATGGATGAAGTGGGGTTAGGGCATAAAGGTTGGGTTGGAACTCTAAGGCACTTCAAAATATTGGGGAACCTCAAGGGACTCGAGCACTCAAGAACTTTAGAAAACTCTAGGGACTCAAGAACTCAGGGGTTGAGCTATTAAAATAGCTCTTATTTATAATCCAACCTAGGGCATGCTAGGGTTTAAATGACACTAATCATGTGGATGAGATTAAAGCACATCTAAGGTTAGATATTAAATTTAGGGTGTGGCATGGATTGATGTGGGGTTAGGGCATAAAGGTTTGGTTGGAACCCTCAGGCACTTCAAAATATTGGGGAACCTCAAGGGACTCGAGCACTCAAGAACTTTAGAAAACTCTAGGGACTCAAGGACTCAGGGTTTGAGATATCAAAATGGCTCCTATATTAATCCAACCTAGGGCATGCTAGGATTTCAATGACACTAATCATGTGGCTGAGATTAAAACACATCTAAGGGTAGATATTAAATTTAGGGTGTGGCATGGATTGATGTGGGTTAGGGCATAAAGGTTGGGTTGGAACTCTAAGGCACTTTGAAAGCTCGGGGAACCTCAAGGGACTTGGATGCTCAAGAATTTTAGAAAACTCTAGGAACTCAAGAACTCAGGGGTTGAGCTATCAAAATGGATCCTATTTATAATCCAACCTAGGGCATCCTAGGTTTCAACGACACTAATCATGTGGCTGAGATTAAAGAACATCTAAGGGTAAATATTAAATTTAGGATGTGGCATCGATTGATGTGGATGGACAGATAGTATTAAATAAAATTGGATGGATGGGATTGATTTATTTATATAAATATATATTTATTAAATATATATAAAATATTATTATTTAAATATATATAATAAATATATATAAAGCATGAGTGGAGGAAAAGTGACCATGTTTTGGTGATGGAAATGGCAGGAAAGCATGAGTGGAGGATAAGTGGCTAGTTTTTGGTGTCTACAGAGAGGATAGGTAGATAAAGCATATCTTCAAAGAAGGAAACTACCATATTGACTTTATGGTAAACCTAGGTATAAGTCTCAATGGTCTATCTATTTGGAGAGATAATTTTCCCGAAGGCCTTCTTCAATTGAATTTAATGATACATGCTTCTTGATGGTTTGTAAGATTTTACTATTTATGAAGAAATTTTTTGTGCATAGCCATGTGGGAGTGTTTTTTGGATGGGGGGCTCACCATCACTATTCTAATTTTATTTTTTGTATCAAGTTGTAGCTGGTTCACTTGGTGATGGGTGGCCAGTTGTAGTGCTTTATAGTTGTTCTTGTCCCAATATTGTTGGTCTTAAGCCAAGTTTTGTAGGGCTTCTCCTATTGTAAAAGGTTTGGGGACCCTTTCAAAACCCCATCTATATCTAATAAAAAATAATCCAATCTTCATTCAAAAGGTGTATAGCATCATCATACAGTTATGCAATTGTAAATGCTAAAGGATTGACCATTTGAATGGCCTACATTCAAGTATTTTTAATTTTACAAATGTAATTAGTTAGCCTAACATAATTTCTCTATGATTGGATTATAGGTTTATTAGGTTTCTACAACACGTGTGTCTTTTCTAGCTCATTCTATTGCAACTGACTTCGTATCATGGTGCTAATGTGGCTTGCCTTTATTTCATCCTAGCTAGTGGTGGCTAAAGTGTCTTCATTTCGTACACTAGATATTCTGATAAATTTATTCTATTTTTAGTTGCCCCACTACTACCTTAGTTATATCAACATAGGTGTTAGTTAGAAATGCTATCGATTATTGAGATTTTTTATTGGAGATCATAACAACTAGGTGCACACTTGGGCATTTCAATCCATCTAGCACCTTTATTTTCCATATTCTTCTTATTAGATGCCAATTTTTTTATCCTTTATTGATGAAATCAGTATTTGGGATGTCCAATGTTGTCTAATGCTTAGTTGAGTGAAGCATTTTACCAAAATTTGGATGTCAGATCCATTTTTCCTAGTATTCCAAATTCCATGCCTTAGAATACTATTGTTCAGTTAAGGTTTTCTCTCACTGTTCTAGACTTTTTTTCTACTCTTGTTGACATCAGCATCCAAAATTATCCAACACTTTATTTTACCTTATAGCTTAAACTTATTGTACCCACATATTTTGTTACAATGTCAGATGTCGAATGTCATCCATACTTAACCAAAATATTTCTCTTAATGTGTCAAATAATTTTCCATGACTTTTTAAATGTTAGGCTTTCTTCAGGTCCTTGTTGACATTAACATTTTATTTTTTTGGTTGTGTTTGATACTTAGTGAAAATTTGAGTCTAGAATCTTCTATGTTTGTTATCTACATTTTGATATCAATATCCCATATCAAAATCATTTTTTTTCCATATCAATATTCCTTTGTGTTTATTTATATAACACTTGGGCCTCCATACTTCCAACTAGGACATTTTGATTTCTAGCTATGGAATATTGAATTTCCATTAGGAATTTCAAATACGATTGTCCTTCAAAAATAGCTAATGGGACTCACTCTTGACTTGCACTCCCTCTTGGTTCGCACTTCCTCTCTACTTGCACTTGCTCTTGCTCCTAGTTTGCACTATCTCTTGCCTCACACTTGCTCTCGACTTGCACTTCCTTCTAGCTCACAATTTCCTGTGTCTCTTATTTTTCTCGATGTTCCTTTGCTTCAACAATTTTTTGGAAATAATGTTCCATACATTCGTGGTAAGGGTTTGAAGCATTGATGCACTTTAGATGAACCTGTCACTATTTTGCCATGATTAAATCCTGACTTGCACTTCCTCTTAGTTTACACTCTCTTTTGGCTCGCACTCTCTCCTACCCTGCACTCACTCCTAGCTTTCATTCTCTCTTGGTTCAAAATTTCCCTTGTCTCTTATTTTTTCCAGTGTTCCTTGGCTTCAACAATTGTTTGGAAATAATATTCCACGCATTTGTGGTAAGGGTTTGAAGCATTGATGCACTACTAATGAAATCGTCACTCTTCTACCATTACTGAATCTCAGCTCACACTCCCTCTTGGTTTACACTCTCTCTTTGATCTCATTCGCTCCTGGCTTGCACACTCACTCTCTGCTCGCATGCACTCACTGGTGCACTTTATTTAAGCTAGTGCACACTTGTTACTACACTTACTCTCAGCTCACACTTGTGCTTACTTTTGGCTGCACTCACTCGTAGTCACTTTTGGCTGCACTTACTCACACTTACTTTTAGCTGCACTCACTCTCAACTCATGCTTGTACTTGTTGTTGCACTTACTCCCAACTCACGATCACACTCTATTGCACTTACTCCCAACTCGTGCTCGTACTCATTGCTATACTTACTATCGGCTCACACTTGCATTTGTGGTTACACTTAATCCTAGATCAAGCTTGCACTCGCGATTGCTACACTTACTTTAAGCTCACACTACACTTTGCGGCACTTACTCCCTACTCCAATTTTAATTGTTTAGATTAATTTTTAATATATATATAGAGATAAATGGTGAAATTGAGATATATTTGTAAATGTTATAGATTTGATGATTATTAATTAAATGATAATATAAAAAATAAATTAAAAAATTAGTGTATTAATATATTTGGGTTGCAAAGTGATTCAAAATATTTAAAAATAATAATCATTTCTTTAATTGAGAGAAGGATTGACCATGTTGTCAACATTAATTGTAACCATAGGTTTCAAGTTCTTATCATTTAATAAATTTGATTCCAAAAAAAAAATTGGATGATGATCTTAAACTATAACTTTCAAGTTCCTATCATTTAATAAATTTGATTCCAAAAAAAATAATTTGTATGCTAACCTTAAATATATTTATTTTTTAAAAACATAGAATTAAATGTATTAACTAAATTATAAACCACATATTAATTAATATATATTTATTTATTTTTGGAAAGAAATATGAGATTAAAAGAAAGCATTAAATATTCTAACCTTATTATCCTAGGGGAGCACAACGGTTCAGGGTTTGGCTCTTCTTCGAGAGGTCCAAGGTTTAAACTGTGATATGTGTGTGGGGTCATGGATGGGATGAGAATGGGATGGGATGAGAATTCTCAACCATAAGCATCGATAGTAAGGGCTTCTCACACTAACAAAATCAATATATATATATATATATATATATATATATATATATATATATATATATAGATAAACCTCATTATACTCATGGTTGTTATTAAAAAATATTACATTAAAATAAAAATTTAAATCCTATTATTTAAAGTCGATAATGATTTTCGTAGGACCTCACTTAGATCCAACATTCTTAGCTATATTGTTTTTCATAGCTCCATAGCCTTCCATAGAATTTTAACCTGATCCAACACTTTTAGTTACATTGTTCTTTATAGCTCCATAGCCTTTCAAAGTACCTCGATCACATGTAGCACTCACAACCACTTTATTATTCATAGCTCTATAGAGCTTTCTTAGATCTAGCATTCTTAGCTATAATATTCCATAGTGTGGATAAAATTCCTCATCCACATCCATCTCCTTAAAAGGAGATGAATTTTTCAGTAGAATGTTTTACCATTTTTGTTGAGAAATGTTGCCAAACATCTAATATAGGAATTGGACTAGAGGAAAACAAAGAAGACAAAAATGATGCAAAATTTTGATAACGGTAGAAAGTTGTCAAAAATATTGAGGTGATGATGTCAGTAATAACTATGAAAATATCCATCACTTGACAATTAGGACAAGATAATCCAGAGTGAAAATTTTGACTAAATAAAAAGGTTGACCAAACTTTCTAGATGTCGATGTCAACAAAAGGATAATAAAATTTTGACATCTGACATTGAAGCAAAAAACAAAAGGAAGTGTTGGCTCGGCTTTCATGCACACCCTATGGAGAGTAAACTAAAAACACAAGTAACATTTAATGGGAATAAATTCCCTCTCACTTTAGGATCTTGGCTAGCTAAGGTGTGAGTTATAGGGTTGGGTAAAACATACTTGTTGTTTTCCACTTTTGGGATAGTTTCAAGTGGACAACTTGTGTACCTGTAAGGGGGTTCAAATTTCGTTCGTTGGATTTTTTGGTTTATCAATTAGATTTGCATTTTTATTTTATATAGCCCTTAAGATTTTAGCAGATTAAATGAATAAAGAATTTTAAATAAAACAAAAATGAGAACCTTTTAGAAATAAAATAGAGAGCAGGGTAGAGCAAAAAAGAGAGGATGAAATAATGCAATTTTAATTGTTAATAATTATTTTAATTAAAACATGATGTTGTGTTCACTAATTAGGACAAATAAAATAACAAATTATCCAACTTTCTAATATTACTTTGTTATCTAGCAAAGGGCAGATCAGGGGAATAGAACATAGTAACTTATTTAAATCATAATTCTCCCTAAAATTAATAGGATGAATTTATAGATAGCCAACGCTCATGCATACAAATCAAAACTATCAAATTTATATCTTCAAATCAGGTGATTTAAATAATTCTTAAGATAGCTTAACACTTCTAAAATTTTAGACTTGGGATTATTTTATTGGTAGCATAACACACACAACAAAACTAGAGCCAGTAGGAAAAAAAATTAATTTTAGAAATATTAAACCACAATTCAAATTTCAACAACACCAACATACTAAAATCAATTGAATTCACAACAATTACAACTGCAAATATTTCAATGAAAACAAGAATAAGGAAATGAGCACCGTTCAAACTCCAAGAGTAGATTAGGCACCTGGCCACGCCACTTTAGGGTAACAACACCACACAAATCCTATGTCCACAACAAAGGCTTTTCCAAAAAATAGATTTGAGAAAAAGTACTTCTATTATAAATTCTTGCATCCTTTCTTTTACATTCAATGGGAGTATTTATAGACTCGGGACATGCCTTGATATTTTTAGAAAATATCTAGCTCCCCGAGAATTAAAAACAATTTTAAAAATCTCACCACCGAGGCATTACAATATAAGGCATTTTTAAATAGAGTTCTGATCAACTCTAACCACTTCGAAAATCTTCCTGAATATCTTGCCATAAATGGAGAAGATAAAATCTTATTTTATCTTCATCAAAAGATAACTTCATGCAAATATTTTCACTTTCCAGCAAGTTGCAGATGCATTTCATTAATTCTCGATCTACAAAATCTAGGCGTATCATCAATTTCATGCGTCTTCTATCTCTGTACAATCGCCTTTGCCATTAAATTTACCATTAGTCGCATCCACCGACAAATTCCTACAAAAATTTAAAAGGGGCAAATGTTAGAACATTAGCTTTAAAATTAAATTAAATTAATTTAATTTTCCCTAAGGTTCAAACTTTAGCTTTAAATTTTTATATTATTTTTCCAAAGTTTGTCGTAAAATACTTTTTAGGGTTGAAATTTTTAATTAATTATTTATTATTATTTTAATCCCAAAGGTTTGACATTGGCTATCATTTATTTTTCTATCCACAAGATTTGACATTTTTTAATCATCTCTTCCAACACTTTGCAAATTTTCTATCTCCCTGGGAATGTCGCGACATCGGGACATTTTACTTACTATCGCTCTTGTCTTGGATGTCGCGAAATCACGACATTTTTAATTATCTTCATGCCCAACCATAGGATGTCACGAAATCATGACATTTCTTCATTTCTCTTCCCTCCTCTTCAGAATGTCGTGAAATTGCCACATTTCTTCATTTCTCTTCCCTTTTCTTCCAACACTTCAAAAAAAATTTCATTCGCGAAATCATGACCATTTCCAACACTTAGAAATTTTTCATAGAATTTGTACATTGACTCCAATGACTCCACCCTTATGCATTTTGGCACTTTAAAGGTTTGTGAAGGATCCTCCATTCTCGGAAATGATTTTCAGATACTACAAAATGAAATTTCATTACTCGAAAGTTGCCAGTTTCATGTGGTGTGAAATTTACGATAAAAATTGAAAGTACTTAGAATTGAACAAAACTTTTTAAGTATTCAAATGAGCCAAATGGATATCTGAATATGCAAGAAAATCTTAAAAATTCACTTCGGATTAGAATATATTGCATTAATAATCTTGCTGGCTGGAAATAAAAACTGCTATTTTTGAAAGGTAAATCTTGCTTGAAACCCTAAAATTTTGGTACCATTAGAAAGGTGAGCTCGATATATTTCACCCAGAATTTAAACCACCTAAAACAGATATAGCATTTGCAAGATTGAAGTAAATATTAGGGCAACATGAAAAAATTCAAAGAACCTTAGAAATTAAATTTAATACCTCAAACCTTAGGAAAACTATTGAAAATCAAAATTTCTAAAACACTTAACTATAAATAATACCATTGAAGCATAAATGTTCAGAAGAAATTAATTCAAATCAATGCGCTAGGTGAACATTTTTTGACACCTTGATGTAGGCAAAATTTAAAGACTTGATGCAAACAAAACTTGGATTAAAAAATGAAAACTTCAAGAGGGTCCCCTTGGAAATAAAAATTAATCATTTAAAAGGCTTAAACAATTTTATTTTCAGTAGGGGTGTGTTGCTTCTCAACAAATGACGACACCTACGAGGAAATAGTAGCACTATTTAGAACCCAAAACTCTAGTTTTAAAACAATTTAAACCATGTATCCTACCTTACCACAAAGATTTTCAAAATATTTTAATTATTATCTGCCAGTCCATTAAAATTTCCCAAGGACATACTAGGTTGAATCACTCAAGAAAAACTTTGGTGTGTGGTTGCAGTGCATAAATCCTTCCTCTTAAAATTACCATGGTTTAGAACTCTTACTTAGGATTAACAAGATTGTTTGAGCTGCACAAGTTTATTTGAGTAGAGCTCTATTTCTAGTTTAGTCTTTTATAGCCCCGATAGAGTTACTCTTAACTTTATTTTTAAGACCTTAGTTCATAGCCATGGAGCATCTATAGCTCTGGTGAACATTTCTAGGTTTTCTCTTTCAGGAATCTCGACTATCTCCATTTTTTCTTAAAACTCTTTTTTTTTATAAAGACTAGATAGCCAAGAAGCCCTACTGAAGGTTCAAAAGTTATATTTACCTTGATATTTCATTAATCAAACATTCGATCAACTAACCATTTCAGTTTTTAGACACCAATAGTCTCTTAAGAGTTATTAAAATGATCTTGTGAATCAACGTTTTCCTCTCATGACCAACTTTTCTTGGATCCCCTAGGAGTTCTCCAGTTAAACAACATAACAACTCTTTTATGATTAAAATAATTACGACAGAAAAGGTACAAAATTTAAACTATCTATACTATCATTTCGAACAATAAACATTACCACTCTCTCCCTACTTAAAACATCCCTTTATCAAATCACCCTTCTTTGATTCCTAAAACCGAGAGAAAGACCCAAAAGAAGAAAGAAAAGGAAAACAAAGAAAACCAAGAGAACTAACTTAATGTTGAAAAATAAACTAAACAAAAGCACTGACTCACTTTATTTTTTATTTTTTATATACATATATACAAAGGCCCCTTCAATCACTCAAAAGATGCAACAGATGGAAAAGCAGAGAAATAGTACCTTAAAAATTGACCATTTACAGGTAAATTTAGAAAATACCTTTTAGGTCTTGTTGACAAAATGCACTCTAGATTATGCTTTCCAAAAATTTTGCTACCCAAGAAAGACTTGGTGTGTTTACCTTTTTTTTCGTGGACCTTGTCCCACAGAAACACCAAGTTTGCAAGTCCTTCACCTTGCAAATTAGTCAAATCATATAATAACATGAATGGTGAAGTTTTCAACACTTGCTTATGTCTTATTCTATCAGCCCATAGTGCATACAGTTTTTTTGCCTCCTTCAAAATCAAGGCATTAACATGTCTCTGTTTCTTCCTAAAGGGTTTGCAAGATTCTTTCAAAGGGATGGAATGTGTAAAAATCCCAATATCAAATACCTTAAGGTCTTTATAGAACTAGATCATCACATCTTCAGACTTATGTAACAACTCAAAGATATCATATTTTATTTGTGGGTCACAGTTCTTAATAACTTGAACATTTTGTGGTTGCTCTGCTACTTCAATGTTCAAAGTTTTAGTTTCTATTCCACTAATGGAATTTATAGAATTTTCTCTTGTTCTTGAGCCTTGCTTAGACTTAATCCCATCAATGTATAATATCCAAATGTCATTGTTGTGATTGGTTGGAGCTGTAACTGGTCTCACCTTATTAGTTGTCAAATTATAAATTCCAATATCTACATCAGCATAGTTTACAAGCTCATTTTTGATATTATGTTTAGTATCACATGTTTATATTGAGGCTCTTTATCTATTCTAATTTGGTTGGCCACATTCACATTTAATATTTCCTTCTCCTTTTATTGAAGTTTAACAAAGAGTTCAGAGTAAGTCTTAATTTCCTTCATATCCTCAATGATGTTACACTCCTTCCCAAGTACTCCACTAGTTTGATCCTGAGTCTTGTTTTCATTACCCTTTAGTGAGGGAGGATCATCAATAGGAGTAGGTTTTATATTCTCATGTCTCAAATTATAATTAACCTTTTGGAACTATTTAAAATCATGTACTTCATCGATAGGCACTTTCACAACATTTTCTGACTCATCTGAGAAGGTGAATGAATCTAGAACCATAGTAGCACTAGGTCTGGATGAACGAGGACCATCAATGTTTCTTTGATTCTCAAAAAAATTTAACTCACCAGACAAGGCATCAAAGTTGGATAATTCTAGGTTACATATGTTTACTTCAGATCGTTTGCCTTTGATATAATCTTTATTAACTTCATATGGAGGTTTGGAAAATCTATTTTGTTGGTAAAAAACTGGTTTGAACTTTCTCCCCTAGAGACTTGTCTCTTAATACTCAAGAATACATTTGCCAAGTTTTGGACTATCTCAGATACATATTCCACCTTGGCCTTGTTAGAATCTTTCTCTACATTTTGCACGTGTTGAGTGTGTGTCACAGCTAATGGAGTTTCCTCGGGTAGAGCGTGACACGTTGGAATTAACTCCTGATGTGGAATGGGATTTAAAGCAGGTATGTTCTATGTAACATAGGATATCAAATGACTACTCAAAATTTGAGGTCTTAACTATCTTTCAAGAATCAAAGCTTCCTTATAAGCTCCTATCAGGGTTGTGATATTGGTGTCTCTCTTGAGAAAAATAGAGATCATTGGATCCAAGGCATTCATATAGATTTCTAAGGCCAAATTTGCACTTGGGATGTAATGACCAGTCATTCTGCCATAAGCTTTTTGGAACCTCATATTGAAAGACCTGATAGTTTCATCAGACTATTTCTTAATGCTAGAAAATTATTGATACAACACATTGGGATCAATAACTTGATCAAATTAGGAAATAAAAGCAATTTCTAATTCATCCCAACTACTAATAGTCATTGGCAAGATTCAGAAACCAGTCATACACAAATTCTTACAGAGTAAATGACAACATCTTCATGAAGGACATTTAACAATTTAAGAGCATTTTTTAAGGCAACCATGTGCTCTTCAGCTGTCCTAGCACCATCATGTTTATAGGTTGGAAGATATTTCTCATGATTCCTGGGTAAATCATGGGTTGCACCAGGAATATTCAAAGCAGTGGAGCCCAACCAATTGGCCATGACTGTTGGATTAATGACCCACAAAAGACAAAACACAATGTAAAAATGTATTTCTCATTTTAAACACACCATGAATGTAAGTTCACGACCCTTCTTCTAGCACCAGTTTCATGTTGGCTCAAATTTCATGCACACCCTATGGAGAGTAAACTGAAAACACAAGTAACATTTAATGGGAATAAATTTCCTCTCACTTTAGGATCTTGTTGGCTATCCAAGGTGTGAGTTACAGGGTTGGGTCAAACATCTTCTCTCTTTTCCACTTTTGGAATAGTTTCAAGTGGACTGCTTATGTACCTGCAAGGGGGTTCAAATTTTGTTCGCTGGATTTTTTGATTTTTCAATCAAATTTGCATTTTTATTTTATCTAGCCCTTAATATTCTAGCAGATTAAATGAATAAATAATTTTAAAGAAAACAAAAATGAGAACCTTTCAAAAATAAAATAGAGAGAGAAGGGTAAAGCAGAAAAGAGAGGATGAAGTAATGCAATTTTAATTGTTAATCATTCTTTTAATTAAACCATGTTGTTGTGTTCACTAACTGGGACAATAGAATAATAAATTATCCATCTTTATAAGATTAACTTGTTATATAGAAAAGGGCAGAAGAGGAGAATAGAACAAAGTAACTTATTTAAATCACAAATTTCCCTAAAATTAACAGGTTGAATTTGCAGATAGCCAATGCTCATTCATACAGACCAGGACTGTCAAATTTAGATCTTCAAACCAGATGATTTAAATAATTCTTAAGATAGCTTAACACTTCTAAAATTTCAGACTTACTGGGATTATTTTACCGGTAAAATAATAACCGCAATTCAAATCAATTGAATTCACAACAATTATAACTGCAAACATTCAATGAAAACAAGAATAAGGAAATGAGCACCGTTCAAACTCCAAGAGTAGATAGGATGTCATGAAATCACGACATTTATTTATTTCTCTTGCCTTTCTCTTGGGAATGTCACAAAATCAACATTTCTTCATTTCTCTTCCCTTTTCTTCCAACACTTAGAAAAATTTCCATTCGCGAAATCATGACCATTTCCAACACTTAGAAATTTTTCATAGAATTTGTACATTGACTCCAATGACTCCATTGTTATGCATTTTGGTACTTTAAAGGTTTGTGAAGGATCCTCCATTCTCGAAAATGATTTTTAGATACTATAAAATGAATTTTAATTGCCCGAAAGTTGTCAGTTTCACGTGGTGTGAAATTTAGGGCAAAAATTGAAAGTGCTCAGAATTGAAAAAAAAATTTAGGCATTCAAATGAGCCAAATGGGTATCCAAATATGCATAAAATATTGAAAATTCACTTTTTATAAGAAGATATCGCATTAATAGGCTCGTTGGCTGGAAATAGAAACTGTTATTTCTGGAAGGTGAATCCTACTTGAAACCCTGAAAATTTGGTACCATTGGAAAGGTGAGATCGAGATATTTCAACCATAATTTAAACCACCTAAAACGAATTCTTGTGGTAGAAGATATAGTATTTGCAATATTGAAGTAAACATTAGGGCAACATGAAAAAATCAAAGAACCTTAGAAATTAAATTTAATACCTCAAACCTTATGAAAACTATTGAAAATTAAATTTTTTGAAACACTTAACTAGAAAAAATACCATTGAAGCATAAATATTCACAAGAAATTAATTCAAATAAATGCTCTAGGCAAACATTTTTTGACACCTTGATGTAGGCAGAATTTAAAGACTTGATGCAAACAAAACTTGGATTAAAAAAATGAAAACTTCAAGAGGGTCCCCTTGGAAATAAAAATTAATCATTTAAAAGGCTCAAACAATTTTATTTTCAGTAGGGGTGTGTTGATTCTCAACAGGAAGCACGTCTAATGAATAATCATGATGACAAAAAATTAACATAAAAAGTTTGACATAACATAAAGAAGAATCCAACACATCGAAACAAAGTTTTGGCTAAGTATGAATAAAAGTTTGGCACTTGGTGTAGTAGCCACCACTCCCTGAGATGGAACAATGATGAGGACATCAAGTGATAGGTTAGGTTTAAGGTTTAATAAAACCTTAGTTTAGGCTTAGTCTTTTGAAATTAGGACTTAGTCTTATTTTTAGCAAATAAGCAATTTGTTGGAAATTGTAAAATGTGGGTTTTATGAACTCACATTGGACTAGAAAGAAATATTCTAAATAGCTTAGTTGGATTGATAATAGTCAATCCTTAAAATAAGCCCATGGATAAGCTCTTATCTTCCCAATTTGGGAATTGGTTGCTCCTTCCAAGGGATTGGTTGCTCATTCTTAGGGTAATTGGTTGTAATTTGGGCCTATATAAGCCCTTGTTCTTAATGCAAATGTTAAGCTTCTTTGGTTCCACATTAGTGGTATTAGAGCATAGGATTTGCATAGGTTTTGGATTATTTATGACCTTATGTTTCTTGCTTGGCTTTGGGTAATTATCGACCAATAAGAAGATCCTATTTAAGAAGCTCAGTTTTAGAACTTGTTGGAGTTTGAAGATAGAGATCATAATCATATCTCTTTGGTGGCTATATTGCTACCCCAATTTGCCCTGGTGGTTTTGCTGCCCCTTGCTGCCAACCTGCTGATTGAAAAAATTGCTTCCCTCTGTCAATAATTTACTACTTCAAAGAAGACAAAGAAGGGTGAAAATTTTCCCTCTATGTTTTGATTGATTATGTGCAAGAATTTGCTAATTTTTGCCTATTTAATCGACTTCCCTTTGTTGACAAAGTTTTTTTATTTTGTGTTCTATTAGTGGCTTCTTGCTTGATCAAGTTTCCTTGCAGGCTTTAAGAAGCATTTTTTTAATGTAATTTGTTGATTTATTTTTGTAAAAAGAAACAAAAGGGTAAAAAGCTTTCTTTTAAAGCTTTCAAAACAAAATGAAAAGTTTTAATTTAAAAACAAAAAAAATAGCAATCACATTTTGGCAACCACTGCAAGGCAACAAAGTATAGTCACATTTTTGATGACTTTTACGACATCCAAGTGATATCAAGACCTTGGCATCTATAGCATACTAGTTCCATAGATGCCAACATAGGCTTGCATTAATAATTTCAATCACAAGAACACCCTACACCTTTTGGTGCTACAGATCCATAGGTTGAAAAATAGTCGATGATAGGTGGTTGTTAACTCAACCTTCGACTGCATTAGACCATAGTGGCCCAAAACCTTGGGTGGTCATTAGCTCAGACTTCGATCGCATCAGGTCGCAATTTCTTGAAATCCTATGGAGGAGCTAGAGGACTGGAAACTGATGTAGCCCAAAATTCACAAAACATAATGCAAAACAAAACCTGAGGCTCAAAATTTGAAGCAATTTTAATGACTTTTATTAACCAATGCACATTTTGAGGATTCTAAATCTAGAACTTCCCATTGGCTAGATCCAAAAAATGTGGCCCTAACAGCTGGTGAAAGATGATTGGTAGATCTATTTTCCTAATCGATCAACCTTACAATGATATGTGGCATATTTTAGAAAGTCGATGCATTGTTTTTCTTTTTCCAAAAAAATGTTTATCCCACATTCAGTGGGAGGAAGGCCTATTCGACCTTTATTAGGGTGAGCATTCCCTATAGTAATTAGCCAACACTCACTGGCTAGCTACAACAAGCACTAGTTAAGCACTTCATTTGAGTGCCTTCTTGATTGGTGTGGGGACTCAATTGACCATTGATCGATGCAAAAATTTAGTTCTTCGTTGATTGTGCTTAAAAAGTGCAAGCATTTTTTAAGGGGTTTTTAATTTTTGCAAAAAAATAGACTTTTAAATTTTTGCTAAAAAAATATTTTTAATTTGCAAACCAAGGCAAAATTTTGTAAAAGGGAAAAATATTTTAGTGCTTTCAATTTTACCTTTCAACAATGTAAAATTGAAAAAATTGAATATTTTGTTCTTGCAGTTAATTCGACAAAAGCATAATCTTTTTGTAACCCTTTTAGCACCTCTTTGTAACTCCTTAGATATATTTTTGTAAACTTACTACTGGATTATACTCGAGGTCAAATGGCTTTTGATTTTGTAGAGCAAATGGTCGCAATAACTATAGTAATTAGTAGTTTGATTAATAAGATCATAAATAATGCTACCCCTAGTGATCCTAGTCAAACCCCTAACCTTTTCTTACAAGAAAAATGTGAGGTCAAAATTTATGATGGGTCCTGTGATCCTAAGGTCCTAAATAGTTGGATCCTTGACATGGACACATGGTTTACCTATAGCAAAATCCCAAAGGACGAACAAGTCCCATTTTCTAAATTAAAACTTTTTGGTATAGCCAAAGTCTTGATCACGGACCACCAAGGAAATCAAGATCCCATTGACAATTGGGATGATTTGGTGCAAGCATTGAAGGACACTTTTTATCCTTCAAACTATGCAGAAGATCTTGAATTTAGATGGCTTTTATTGAGGTAGACTACATCGGCAAATTTAATAAATTAAGTATTTTGAATGGTATTCAAGAATCTACTACAAAACCAATCACCAAATTCAAGAGTATATTGCAAGAACCACTTTTTAGGGAGTTGAAATACACTCTTATCACCAATTTGAACTCTGTGTTCAATCAATCATAGCTTGTAAAGGAGAAGCATAAAGCTCAATCAGGTATATCACACTCTTCAAGCAACACCAAATCATCCAAAAAATGACAACCTCAACAATATATGAAGAAGACTTCTTCCTATCCTTCTCCCATTTCTTCTTTTGCCTCTTCTTCTTCTTATTTCAATAGTAAGAAAGTTTGTGACTATTTTAAAAAGAGAGGCCATGTAGAATATGATTGTTTTAAAAAGAAGAATATTATTTTAGAAACACAACCAAAGGAATCGCAAGATGGTTCTATTGAGGCTACGATAGAATAGTGAATCTATCTCGAGATTAAGGGTAAGCTCAACAATCATATCTTGTTGAAACAAAATATGTATGAAAGTGGTCTTGAAGATTTGTTTGTCACATGAGCCCACCTAATGCACAATTAATTTGTGGACTATATCATCGATAATGGCTTCCAAAAAAATTTTAATTTCAAGAGTTGTAGTCGATAAGTTGTAGCTTCCTGTAAAACCCCATCCTCAACCATACCCACTTGGATGGAAGGATGCGGGTTCCTCATCTTTCATTACAGAAACCTGCACTGTGTCCTTTGTATTTGACCCACACTATGTGGATAAAGTCACCTGTGATGTGACTCTAATTGATTGTTGTGATCTAATTATTGGTAAACCTTATCAATATGAAAAAATATGATGCTTATAGAAACACCTACACAATGCATCATGAGAATAAGAAATTTCTCATTCATTCCAAGAAGCTCACGTACCATTACATAGGACCACAAAATATTGCAATGGTCTTCAGCAAGTCAAAGGACACACCACCACAAGTTCCACAAAAGGAGGTCATTCCTCCTTCTACAATACCTCCTCCTGCTACTCCAGTTGCTCCTATTCCTACTTCTAGAGTTCAACAAGTTCCTGATTTGAAGCAGAATTTATAGATAAAGTAGTAGGTCACCTATTGGGTTGGAAATCAAGTTGTGACCAAGAGTTGTCCTCCAAATAAGGTACCTCTTGGTATTCTTGACATCATTAGTGCTCCTGCCCATTTGACACTTGATTTCCAACTTTCACTTCATCTGACTCAAGTTCTTCCAAATAAGCCCACTACTATTGTAAAAGTATTAGAGTCTAATGCTTCTTTTGTGGGGAGGTATGATGAGGACATCAAGTGATAGGTTAGGTTTAAGGTCTAATAAAACCTTAGTTTAGGCTTAGTATTTTGAAATTAGAATAGTATTATTTTTAGAAAATAAGCAATTTGTTGGAAATTGTAAAATGTGGGTTTTATGAACTCACGTTGGACTAGGCAGAAATCTTCTAGATAGGTTAGTTGGATTGATAATAGTCAATCCTTAAAATAAGCCCATGGATAAGCTCTTATCTTCCCAATTTGTGAATTGGTTGCTCCTTCTAAATGATTGGTTGATCATTCTTAGGGTAATTAGTTGTAATTTGGACCTATATCAGCCCTTTTTCTTAATGCAAATGTTAAACTTCTTTGGTTCCACATCAAACAAGAACATGCCACATCATTGCCATGATGCCAGATCAAATGCAATAAAATAATCTAAATGATATGCACACTTGTTGTAACCTATCGAGCCTACAATCCACTTTCATAGAAATGATGTTAACTTAAAAAAATATTTACTCATCATACTACCAAGAGTTTGTTTGACACACTTGATGGGACCTTAATCTCACCATCCTGATTGAGTAGAACTTTGTTGATATTATGATCTAATAGATTAAAACCTAATCACCTGATGACTTTTCCAAAATGATATTCTAAAAGAAACCCAGTTGCCATTTGACTAGTAAGCTTATGCTCACATGAGCAACAACTAAGAAGTTGGAGGAACTGGTACTATTCATAGAATTCCCTTATTTAGAATTCAAAATACATAGATCCACATCGTCTCCTATATCACCATATTCTATAAGCCCTACTAAAATTCAAGGATCTACTCATTTCACATCTCCAAATTTAGTCCACTCTGCCAAAACCAAATGAATGACTCAAAATCAACCTCCACAAAAACTTCCAAGACTAGAATAATACTGGATAATTGAATTTGATCAATTAGAACCCCATCCCTCCTATAGCTCTCAAGGATTTTACAACATATGATGGCATTGGAAAATATCTTATGAGCATCACCAAAATGTAGCCTCCTTAGCCACAATCCATAATATTAATGATAAAGATGTTATGATAAGATTGTTAATCATCTCCTTTCTACATGTCCCTATGTATGGAAGGATGGGTCATGCACAACTGCATGGTGGATTCTAGAGTAGCAATAATGGTTATGCCAAAAGCTATATGTGAAGAAATTATCATGGAATACACGCATTCTAGTCATAAAGTGTTGCAGCTAGATGGAACTCTAATAAAAATATTTGGAGTGATCAAAGATATACCTATGGTGCTGCCTAGGATGCCTTAGATAATAGTAATAAAATAAGAGGTTATGGTAGATTTGGAGCCCTACTTTGGCATGTGTATTTCATGTGAATTCATAGCTAAACTAGGCAAATACTTGTCCTTCGATTATTCACACATGGAAATTCCTCATAAGGGCAAGAAGATGAAAATATGTGTTAAACAACCATCCACCTACCATATAGCAAAGATCAAATATGAAGTGCAAGATGATAATGTCAACATAATTAGTGAGGAAATTGATCCAGTGGAGGAAATCATAGATGAGCTACAAACTAAAGGTCAATTTTCACTTAAAAATTTCAACACTATGGTTGAAACGGGGATCAATACCTACTCCATCTCAAAGCAAAAAAAGGAAAATTATTTAGCCATAATAAAAATGGATCTCTAACAAAATGAGATATGGAAGCTCTATTTTTATGGAGCGAGGTGTAAAAATGATGTCAGAGCATGAATCATGTTGGTTTCACCATTCAAAAACATTAAAATATTGTCATATAGGTTAACATGGACCTATACCAACAATGAAATAGAGTATGAAACATTATGTATTAGGCTCAAACAAGTAGAGAATATGGGAATTAAATTGTTGACAATCTATGGATATTCTATATTAGTAGTAAATAAAGTAATGTTGGAAATATGTTCAATATTTTCCATGTTATTTTGGTAGGGTTAACTCTAAAAGGTACTGGACACTCTCTATGTATCCTCGTAAAAAGTTTTAGGATTTTTTAAGATATTTTTAGACCCATATGGGTTGTTTAGGGTTAAATATTTGAACCTATGGTTTTTTGCCCATGGTATTGTAAAATTCATTCTTATGTTGTTTTTTAATTGCACTTGCATCAGTGTTTTAATAGAGAAGAGAGATGAACACTATTGTATTAGAGATGGTTAATTTTATACAATAAGGAGATATTATTATGCTGGTTTTTTTTCTGGTAAGGGTTTTCCAGGTGAAATAATGTGTTATGTATGTATATGCTATCTTTTTTTTCTTTGATTATGTATTTATTGTTTTTCTAGATTTAGTTTATTGGGGCCTTTTGCTCTTCATTTGGTATTAGAGCTAGTTTTTTAGCTTTATTCGATGAGTAGGGGTTTCAATACTATGATAAATTAATTTTTGAGTGGGAGCCATATGCAGAAGAATCTGAGCGAAGAAAAATTATGGGAAGCACATATATAGAGATTGAAAAATTTAATGGATAGAATTTTGACTTATGGAAACTCAATATGGAGGATCTCTTGGTTGATAGAGATCAATGGATTATGATCTCAGAAATAAAACCATCATTAACAACATATGAAGATTAGCTAAAGATCGATAGGAATACAAGGATTTCTATTAGATTATACTTATATGATATGATATTATTGGATGTATTTATAGAGACCATGATAAATTCATTATGGAATAAGCTAGGAACTTTGTATCAGATAAAGTCACTCGTAAATAAACTTTATTCGAAATAAGTATTTACTTTGGATGAATGGTGGTGACTCTATGGTTGAACATTTGAATGCTTTTAACACTATGATAAGTCAATTAAACTATGTTGATGTAAAAATGGATAAAGAGGAAAAGTTTATTACTTTACTTTGTTCATTACCTAATTCATGGGATAACCTAGTTATGGCTATCACAAATACTACTACATTGAGAGTAGAGGATACAGTAGGAACATTGCTATCCAAGAAAATGAGATCAAAATATTTCGAGGATTATCATAAAAAGGATGCCTTGGTTGAGAGAGGTCATTCTCAAGAATGAAGTAAAAATAAATCAGGAGAGAGGAAATCGAGATCTAGGGGTAAATATGTTGCTCTAAAAATGAAGAAATATTGGAAGTATGGTAAACAGGGAATTATAAAGATACTACAGATTTAAAAAGGTTGATAATAGCCAATCATCTGATGATGGAACTTCTACAAAAATGAAGACCACAAATGAAGATTCAAGGGACTTATTCTTAGCTACAACATGCTCAAGTGAATACCATGACTCATGGTTGATTCACTCAGATGCTTCCTTTTATATGACTTCTCATAGAGAGGGTTTTCGTAAATATAAAAAGATAATTGGAGGTGAAGTATTCTTGGGAGATAATTTGACATATAAAATAAAAGGTCGAGGAAGAGTCAAGTCGAGGTTAAAAGATAGAAGAATTAATAACCTTCCTGGTATGTTGTATATTTTTGGTTTTGTAAAGAATCTGATATCCACGAGTAAGATGAATTATGAAAGTGTGACTATGGTATTAAATAAGTATAGCTACAATATGGTTTGTGGAGTCTTGGTGTTGGCAAGGGGATTTTGTATAGGAAATTTATTCAAACTTGAGGCTAGCACTATAAGTATTGACTGTAATAACTCTTTAGTTATAGAGGAGAATAATACGGTAGAAGCAATTTAAGTATTCTTGTAGTAAAAACAATGTTGTGGCATCAACACATGGGGCATATTGGTGAGAAAGGTCTTCAAACATTAAAAATGAAAGGTATGGCTGAAGAAATTTTGATTGCCCATTAAATTTATATTTTTGTGAGCACTATATTTTTAGAAAGCAAACTTGAGTCAAGTTTCCTAATAGTGCTACAAAATCTAAAGGAATTTTACATCTAGTTCACAATGATGTGTTTGGACCTAAAAAAGTACCATTGTTAAGTAAATCTATCTATTTTGTTACATTTCTAGATGACTTTTCAAGAAAGACCTAGGTATATTTTTTATAGAATAAACCTAATGTTTTCAATAAATTTAAAGAGTTTAAGACTCTTGTAGAAAATCATATAGAGAAAAAGATAAAGTTTTTGAGAAGTGACAATGGAGGTGAGTATTGTTCTAATAAATTTGAGCAGTTTTGCAAGAATTATGGAATAGAAATATTGAAAACAACTTCATATACTCCACAATATAATGGATTTGTAGAATGAATGAACAAAACATTTATGGATAAGGCCAAAAGCATGCTAAGTGGTATAGGGTTAGAAAGGAAATTTTGGATAGAAGCCATGTTAACTGATTGCCACCTCATCAATAGATATCATACCTTAGATTTGGTGGACAAGACTCCACAGGAAGTGTGTACTGATAAGAAAACCTCTCTCAGTCATATAAGGGTTTTTGGTTGCGATGCTTATATGTATGTTTCAAAATATAAAAGGACTAAGCTAAACTATAAATATCAAAAATGCATAATTATGGGTTATAGTATTGGTTTTAAAGGATATAAGTTGTGGAACCCAGAAACACATAATATTATTTACAATCATAATGTGATATTTAGAGAAACAAAAGGGTTTTCGTAAACAATAAATGCAACCAAGAAAAGAACCTAAAATAGTTCAAGTAAAATTGGAATAGGAGGAAGACCCTGGTTCTACAAGAACTAAAAAGAGAGTCTAAAGAGAAAAATTTAGAGGAAGAAGGTGAGGAGGAAGCTGAAGATGCAAAACCTGAAACTCTAAGTTTGAGGAGATCAGATCTATTGGGGTTTGAATTAACATCAAGATAATATTGAAACTATGACTATCACTTGTAATGGTTTGTATTGCGTGCACCCACTAATCACAATTCAAACCCCAACATTGGATGAGTTAAATATTACTTTAACTCAGCCTCCAAAGTAGGCTGGTATAACTTGTCAACTAATTTAAGTGTTGGCTCTTTTAAGCTTAGTTAAATGTATAAATATAGGGATCAAAATAGGATTAGGGTTAGAAAATTAATGATTTAATAGTGGATGGATAAATCTAACAACATAGGCATCTATAGGGGACCTCTCATAACTCAATTCTAGTAGACAACACTTGTGATTAACAACATTCAAAACTTAATAATATTTATCAGTAAAGCACATATACATACTTCAAGAATTATTTCAAACATCTAGGGCATCACTAATCCAAATAACAAAATTATATTGACACTCATACTAACATAAATAGAATTATATACAAGCATACTTTCTAGGAATGAAGTATTTTAGTTTGCTATAGGGTTAGCAATCCAATATCAACAAAATAAACTAACCATAATAGCAGTAGCATAAATGAATTTAAAATTGATAATCCACATAGAAATAATACTAGAGTCTAAGGCAAACATCCAAGTAATGCTCCTTCTATTGATTTACATAAAGTATACACAATAGGGCAAGAAAACACTTTAGGGCCGACCATTGAAAATGAGGGTTTGACCTCTATTTATAGTTTTGCATATTTTAAAATATTTGAAAGAGTGGGAACATTACAAGGAAGTTGAAATGCTAGATCAACAAGATGTTGAGGTGGCAGCCTCCTATTTGATTTGAGGAAAAAAAAGAGCTATGTGATCCTTCGCTTCTCTACAACTTGGATTTTACAGGTCATTTAGCTTTCATGGCTTCCAACTCTAGATTAAGCCAATCTAACATCAATATCATACATTATTCTTGCTATGGTTACCTAACTATGATTTTCAACTAAATTAGCTTGTAGTTATTGATTCTTTTCCGCTTCATCTTCTTGTTCACTTTAGCTCAAAAACTTAAAAAGTAGTTTGCTACTTTATATTTTTGTGAGCACTATATTTTTGGAAAGCAAACTTGAGTCAAGTTTCCTAATAGTGCTAGAAAATCTAAAGGAATTTTATATCTAGTTCACAATGATGTGTTTGGACCTACAAAAGTACCATTGTTAAGTAAATATATCTATTTTGTTACATTTATAGATGACTTTTCAAGAAAGACCTAGGTATATTTTTTATAGAATAAATCTAATGTTTTCAATAAATTTAAAGAGTTTAAGACTCTTGTAGAAAATCATATAGAGAAAAATATAAAGTTTTTGAGAAGTGACAATGGAGGTGAGTATTGTTCTAATGAATTTGAGCAGTTTTGCAAGGATTATGGAATAGAAATATAGAAAAAAACTTCATATACTCCACAATATAATGGATTTGTAGAACGAATGAATAGAACATTGATGGATAAGGCCAAAAGCATACTAAGTGGTATAGGGTTAGAAAGGAAATTTTGGATAGAAGCCATGTTAACTGATTGCCACCTCATCCATAGATATCATACCTTAGATTTGGTGGACAAGACTCCACAGGAAGTGTGTACTGATAAGAAACCCTTTCTCAGTCATATAAGGGTTTTTGGTTGCGATGCTTATATGTATGTTTCAAAATAGAAAAGGACTAAGCTAAAATATAAATATGAAAAATGCATAATTATGGATTATAGTATTGGTGTTAAAGGATATAAGTTGTGGAACCCAAAAACACATAATATTATTTACAATCGTAATGTGATATTTAGAGAAACAAAAGGGTTTTCATAAACAAGAAATGCAACCCAGAAAAGAACCTAAAATAGTTCAAGTAAAATTGGAATAGGAGGAAGACCCTGGTTCTACAAGAACTACAAAGAGAGTCTAAAGAGAAAAATTTAGAGAAAGAAGGTGAGGAGGAAGCTAAAGATGAAAAACCTGAAACTCTAAGTTTGAGGAGATCAGATCTATTGGGGTCTGAATTGACATCAAGGTAATATTGAAACTATGACTATCATCTGCAATGATCTGGAAGGCGTGCACCCACTAATCATAGCCCAAACCCCAACATTGGATGAGTTAAAGATTACTTTAACCCAACCTCCAGAGTAGGTTGGTATACCTTATCAACTAATTTGAGTGTTGACTCATTTAAGCTCAGTTAAATGTATAAATATAGGGATAGAAATAGGATTAGGGTTAGAAAAGTAATGATTTAATAGTGGATGGATAAAGCTAACAACATAGGCATCTACAGGGGACCTCTGATAACTCAATTTTAGTAGACAACACTTGTGATTAACAACATTCAAAACTCAGTAATATTTATCAGTAAAGCACATATGCATACTTCAAGAATTATTTCAAACATCTAGGGCATCAATAATCCAAATAGCAAAATTAGATCGATACTCAGATTAACAGAAATAGAATTCTTTACAAGCATACATTCTAGAAATGAAGCATTTCAATTTGCTCTAGAGTTAGCAATCCAATATCAACAGAATAGACTAACCATAATAGTAGTAGTAGAAATGACTTCAAAATTGATAATCCACAAAGAAAGAATACTAGAGTCTGAGGTAAACATCCAAGTAATGCTCCTTCTATTGATTTACAGAAAGTATACACAGTAGGGCAAGCAAACACTTTAGAGCCGACCCTTGAAAATGAGGGTTCAACCTCTATTTATAGTTTTGCATATTTTAAAATATTTGAAAGAATGGGAACATTACAAGGAAGTTGAAATGCCAGATCAACAAGATGTTGAGGTGGTAGCCTCCTATTTGATTTGAAGAAAGAAGAAAGTTGTGTGATCCTTCACTCCTCTACAACTTGGCTTCTGCAAGTCACTCAACTTTCATGGCTTCCAGCTCTAGACTGGGTCAATCTAAAATCAAGGTCATCCATCATTCTTGTTATGGCTACCTCACTGTAGATCTGCAACTAAATCCACTCATAGTTCTTGATTCTCTACCACTTCATCTTCTTGCTCACTTCAGCTCAAAAACTTTGAACAATAATCTACTACTCTATGCCAAGTCAAATCTTGCTTTTATACATGGCTCAAACCATATGGCATGTGGGTCATTGATCTCTTGTTGAATGATTGAGATTAGAGCATTAGAAGCTTGGCATGCTCATTCATGGTCTACAACACCTCATGGTATAGAGATGATCACATCTCCTTCTTCTTACTCCTTAGTGGTGTAGAACCATGTTCTAGGCCACTCCTTGAAACTCTCATTTGAAAAGGTTGACTACTTTGACCATGGGCTAGAGCAAAGGAGCCTTATCATGTTCATTTGAAACTATGTTCTAGGTCATGTGGCATAGAACCATGTTCTAGCCCACTCCTCTTATCTTTGTGATAATCTCCTTGTTATTTTGGGTCGTAGTGTAGAACCATGTTCTAGAATGATGTCCTAGCCCATAATTTAGATCACCAACTCAAATGTTTGACCAATGTTGACCATAACATAGAACAATGTGCTAAGCCATGTGGTGTAGATCATACGTTGGATCACACGGTATGGAACCATATTCTGAGTCACAAATTGAATTATTGACTTCTAAGTTTGATCATGTAAGTAGAACAATGCCTAGCCACTGTGTAGAACATTTATGACATGATATAGAACCATGTTGTGAGCCATGATTCGGATGGCAAGCTTATTAAGTTTGACTACTTGACATAATGTAGAACCATGTTTTGGGTTGTATGGTGTAAAACCTTATCACAAAACACTTCCTCCTCCTTGTGCTTTGATCTGTGATTTGAGAAATACAGTGCAAGTTTGACTAAGTTGACCACGATGTAGAACATGTTGTACTATGCTACTATCATAGTTTGGAGCACTCTTTAGGACTTAGAAAATTTTGTAAAATTTTCTAAGTATGTGGCCTTTTAGGCCTACATTCTAGTACCTCCTAGGGGGATTTTCTCACAAATCCTAAGAACTCAGAGTCTTATCCATTGGGCATCAAGATTAAAAATAATATGAGTTAATGGTAGTGAAGTGAGATGAATGAATGAGGGGTAATTTTTAAGGAAAATATGAATGAATGAAATGGAGGGAGGAAAAACTATGTAGTGAAGGGAATGAGTGAATGAGGGGTAATGAAGGATAGGATAGACTCAAGCCATCTGCAAGTTATGCTTCATAGAATAACTTCCATGTGATAACCATACTCTCAAACATTTGTGAAGATGCTTAGAGCATAACTGTTCACAAGGAAACCATGCAAGAGGTAAAGAGTAACTTATCTCTACAAGGGATTACTCCTTCTTTCACCAGCTTAGTCTTGCTTAAGTTACACAAAAATATACCCCTTTTATAAACTCAGTCAGAACATGGCTCTCCTTGCAACTTAGCATCATGAATTTTACATGTCTTTTCATAGGTTCATGCTTCATGACTACCCTCTGACATTATTAGGATCAAAACAACTTACAAAACATGCATATACGACTCTTCTACTAATTATGGTATTCAAAATACTTTAGCTTATTTCGTAGCAAAATTTTCTTACTCTTGCACCTTTTCCTATTGATCCTATTCTTCAACCTCTTTTTCTTGCACCTTCTCAGTATCTTCTACATTCTCTTCCTCCTGGTCACCCTCCTCTTGGTGCATCTCTTCATCATTTCTTTCTTGTTCCTCATCTTCATTATCATTCTTCTCTTCCTCCTCAACTTCTTCTTCATCAACCTCTTCCTCTTCTTCAACCTTTAGTTTTGCTTCTATTCCAAACAATTGAATCATCTGATTCAATATTTCTAATGCTTGGTCCTAGGATGATTTAGTGGGATTGGTCATTTCTTTAAGCTGCTTATGGGTAAACTCTAGTTTGGTAGTTTCCTCATAGGACATGGAATATCCCTTATTCACCAAGTCTTCCATTAAATCTTTGAGCTTGGTTAAGTCTTTTATTAGTTGAGAAACTTGATCCTGATTGATTGGGTCTTCCTAGGCATCTATTTTAGACTCATCCTGCATGATTGAACCTATGTTGGTCTAGAGGTCTTCTTCTGACAAAAGGATGTTATTTTCACTCTAAAATCCTCCAAAACCATACTACATCATTTCTTTGTTGACATCCACAATCTCCTGTAGCTTACCTTCAATTCTATCTATCAGCAACCATCCCTTATGGAGCAACTTATTTTTCTTGATTACAATCCTAGCCACTAATCTCGTAGTATTCCATACCTTATTTGGGATGGGTTTGGTAGTATCATTGAATCTATTTTTAGACAACTTATATATCTACTTTACTTGTATCACCATGGGTTGTAGCTCTTCATTAAACTTATCCAAGTCTTCCTTGGTTGCCTACAACAAATGGTTGGCCTCATCCATGTAATCAATCATAGGCTAGATTTCTGAGCACTTCTCTAGAATTTCAAACCATATTTGCTTCCTGATCTATTTGACCTTATCTTTAGAGAAACCTATAGCTCTAGCCTTTTCAACCTAAAGTTATTGTTTCAAGGCTTGTATTTCTTTGACCTGGGCCTCATTCTTCTTCTTCAACTCTTCAACTTGCTCTTTGAATTTGATGGCCTCTTGGTATTTGTTTTTCCAACTCTTGGCTTCATTTCTCATAGCCTTCTCCACCTTCTTCTGGTTGCTGATTGTTTTCTCCAACTTTTCAATATTTTCCTCTAATTTTTCATATTTCTCTTTGCAAATATCAGTCTGGACATAAATGGTCTCAAGATGAGCCTTAGCTATGACTAATTCATCCTCCAAGGGCAATTGAGTGATATCTTTAGTATGCTCTTCCAGTTGATAATCTTCCATAGTCATATCTTCCTCTAGTTTGCTGACAAGAGGAGTGAGGGAGATAGTTGTTCTTTGCCTAGCCATAAGATCAACAATCATGGTATTTCTCCATCTAGCGGTATGTTTTGAAGGCTGGGCCAATTTCTTACCCCAAAAACTTTGAACCTTCTATGAAACATTCCTCACCTTCTACAAAGAAGCTATTGTAGGATGATTTGTAGGAGTGGAGGCAGTTATGAGTGAGGAGAAAAATGGACCTAGCACAGATGGAAAGGAAGTGGTTGTAATGATGGTGGAATCTATGCTTATTATAGGGGTTGTAGTTGGTGTTGAAATAGTAGTGGATGTTACAATCATGGGATGAGGTGGAGAAGATGGAAGTGTTTTTCCCCTATTGTTACAATTGGTGATGATTTTGGGGGTGAAGGAGTGTGAGTAGGTGATGATGATACTAGGATTTTTGGTGAATGTGGGGGAGATGGATTGACTTGAGATGTTGTGATGACTAGTGAGGATGGTGGTGAACTATGAGGTGGGGATGATACCTTTTGTTCCATTTTCTCTTGAGAATGGGAGGGGGATTTCTTTGGGGAAGGAGAAGGAGAAGGAGAAGAAGGGATAGAGATCATACCTCTACCTACCAAAGCAGACTATTGAAATATGTCATCCACACCTTGTTGTTGTGTCTGTTGGGTTGGTTGCTCTATAGTTGGTACTAGAGATTGTTCAACTACTCATGTTTGATCCATTTTTTGCTTCTTACTGACTTCTTTCTTGGCCTCCCCTAATGAATCCTTTACCTTCCTCTTGAATACAATAGGCACTATAGGTTTATCCTTTTGAGAGTCATCTTGATGTTGTGCCACTTGTAATGCAATTTCTAAAACTGGGGATGACTTTGCAGGGATTGCAATGGTAAATTTCATAAGAGTAAGCACAAAGCTATCCTCTACTTTATCTCCCACTAGATCTTGTGAAGAGGATTCCCCTCCTAAGGTAATATATTTTAACCTTTTCTCTACCTGGACATTCTCTATATTTCTTATTTCATTTTTACCTAGGCCACCACTAGAATAATGCATCTTTTTCATCATTACAACACCCATAGAGTATTGCTACAATTGTTCTTGTGAAGGTTCAAAAGTGGTCTGAGCTTCTTCAGTTACTAGTGGGGAATCCATTGTAGTTTCCTCAACCTCTTGCTATGAAGGTGGAGAGGGAGATCTTGGAGGTACTTGGTCTTTCTTTTTCCCTTTTACTCCTACTCTCTTGTAGCTCAACACTAGGCTTCTACCATTCTTGGCCTTCCAAGTATTAATATGTTTGTCATATGACTCAAAAAAATTAGTATCTGCTTGATGATCAAACCTAACCCTTTACATTGCCTATCTCTACTCTCATCTTCCACCATTCCACAATCTTACCCTCATCCTAGTGATGTTTTTCCTCCATCTCTTTGATTTTGGATTCCTTCAACTGATGGGTCTTGTTATTTTTAGGATCATAATCGACTAATTGCTCATAAAAGTCTCTCCAAGGAGGGAGTTGCTCCATCTTGCTAACATTCCACTCTAATGGAGAATTTTCCTTGTTATTTCTACCCTTCTCAAAATGAGGCCTCAAAGTTCTTTCAAATTTAAGGGCTCTCTCTCCATTGAGGGCAACATTTCTCTCTAAAAACTTATTATCTAGATCATATCTCCATCTTTGTGGAATATACATAAGACCAAGCTTTTCCAAATACTATGCAATTTGTTCATATTGACCCTTTTTTGTCATAATAATATCATCCACATTGTGAGGGTAAATCAATATCCCTTTTCTTCCCTTACCAATGTCGAAGGTGATGTTGATGAAATCAACTTGTCTCAAATATTCTAAGGCCAACATTCTACTGGTGATAAAGTGGGGTAGTAAAGATGGTTTCTCGATGAAGCCATAAAGTCTGATGATTATTCCCTCAATGAGGATATACCAATATCCTTCCTCGGCTTGCTCTATTCACAATAAATATTTAGCTAGAGGAGGCATTATGGGACTTTGGCCATACATGATTTTTAGGGTTAGCCCCAAAAATTCCATATTGAATCTATAGTAAGACTCAATATTTCTCAGATGGTTGGTCCATGTGTAGACCGGTATAGGATCCCCATTATCATTTTTATCTATTACTAGAATCCAAGGTATCTCTTACCTTATGATACTAAGGAACATCCACATTAGGTTAGAGCAATGTCTGAAAGAGGGTGTCTCTAAATCTCTCTTCATGCTCACCAATTGCTCATGTATTCTCTTGGAGAGGTAGGTCAACCAATCAAAGTAAATTGGTCTGATATTCTCATCTCCCATTGATGCTTTATACATTTTCTCATTAGATATGCAATAAATGGTGGCTATCTACCAATCTCTTACATATTTATCAAAATCCAAACCTTCTAGGTAGGCTAACATGGTAAAGAGTTCTGGGTTGGAAAAATGCTCGATGGTAATTGGGGTTTTAGGTAAAGTATCCCTAGATTTTATAGTTTTGAACTAGTTATAAACCCATTTTCTAAAAGGCTCACCATTCTGAGAATGACCCTATAGTGAATAATATTTAGCTTGGCCTTGTGGGTCAAAGGGTTTAGGATTCACAGGAGGGTCTCTACCCATAGAAAAAAGGTCTTGATAAGCCTGAGTGGTTATATTGAAAAGGGTTTTACCTTTAGCTATTTTCACTACTTTAAACCTAGGGTCATAGAATTTAACTATAGTAGATATTAACTCTGGGTAAGGATGTACTGAATCATAAATATAAAATGATAAGAAGGAGTGGATAACACAAGTACCTTGAAGTAAAATTGGCAATCCCTCAAAGAAATTATAATCAATTTCTCATCTAAGCTTAGTCTTCTTGTTCTCCATGTCATTTTCATATTGGCTACTACTTTTACTTTATCGACATAGCATTGTACTTCATCACTTTCCTATTGAACAACTTGCTTTGCAGCTTTTGATGCCATCTCTAAGAAAATTGCTAAAAATTGCCCTTCTTTATCACTCTACAAATTCATCTCAATATATTGTTAGCACTCTCGAGGAACTTAGCACTATTTGTAAAATGAACAATAATCAAATTCTAAGCTTTAAATATCTTGCATGCATGCTCCTCACCATTAATGTGGTAGATGAGCCACTACTTCGATGCACGCTTCAAAATTCAAAAATGACTGAAATAATAATATGACTTATGAATGATGCTTCATTCATTGATTGGTCATAACATAGAACATGTTATGGCTCACGACTCATCTTTATTTTATTTTTCTTGGATGTAGCACAAAATATACAATGAGGTAGAGCACATTTTCATTTTGACTCTTTTGACCTCCAACTAGGAACGTGTTATGAGCCATTGCTCTTATTTTTTCTTTTCTCTATACATAAAACTAAAAGAAATAAAATATAATACAAATATGTACATATGTTACATGAAAAGGAACATTTTACTCAAAGTACATCTTTAGATGATATCCATTAACCGAGATCGGTTATAGGTTTCCTTCTTGATCTAGGAGTTGGAAAGAATTGTTCTCCTTGAATTCTATTACCTTGAATGGACCATCCTAGAAAGAATCAAAATTTTGGTGGTTGCTTGGTTTGGATTTCTCTACATTCCACCTTAGGACTGAATCACCTACCTTGAATTTTTTGAATCTAGCCTTCTTATCAAACCATTCCTTGGTGCCAATGGAGTGCTTCTAGAAATTCTCATATGCTTGAGTCCTCTTTTCCTCCAACTATAGGAGATGCATTAATCTAGCTTCTACTAGGTTCTGATCTGATTCATCATCTTGGTTGGCCAATATTAGAGTTGGTATCTCCAGATGAGTAGGCAGAATAGCCTCTTTCCCATACACTAATGCATAAGGAGATGTCTTGGTAGACTTTTTGATAGTAATCTTGTCAGCCCATAGAGCCTGCTCTAGGAGGAGATGCCAACTTCTTTTGTTGCTTTCCAGCTCTTTTAAAAATTAAAAATGTTTTTAGTAGATTATGCTAACCCATTCCCTTGAGGGTAATAGTTAGAGGAATTCTTTAAACTTATGCCATATTTTCTTGTAAACTCAATGTACTTTGCACCTATAAAAGTAGGACCATTATCACTTACTATGGCTTCAGGAAGACCAAACCTTGTGATTAGGCTTTCCATGAATTCAATTACCACATCTTGGTCTGATCTCTTGGTTGGAACTACCTCAACCCATCTTGTGAAGTAATATGTAGTAGTCAAAATATATTTATGACCTACTGAAGAGTTAGGATTTATGACTCCAATGAAATCTAATCCCCACTATTGGAAAGGTTCTTCAACTTGGACTGACCTAAGGGGGAATGAAGCATTCCTATTCCTCCCTACATATCTTTGGCACTTGTCACATGCTCTTGTTACCTTGAAAGTGTCAGCAAAGATAGTAGGCCAGTAGTATCCTGCCCTTATTATTTTCATGGCAGTGACCTTTCCTGAAAAGTGTCCTCCTAACAATCCTTCATGAAATTCCTCAATGACCTTTTGCTTTTGGTTGTCTTTCAAGCATCTTAGCAGAACTCCATCAAGATTCTTCCTATATAACCCTTCTAGAAATAGAACATACTTTAAGGCTTGAAGCCTATACCTTCTTCTTTATGAAGGATTAAGATCTTGAGGACATACTCCTATCTAGAAGTAACTTATCAACTGATCAATCCAATATGAACCTTCTGAAGAACTATCCTCACTCTGTTTTGATGTTGATGGTTGACAAGCTGATATCTGATCTGAAACTATTTTTGTTATCATTCCCTGACATAATTCTCTACCCTTGACCAACTTAGTAGGATGTATCTCCACATCATATTCCTAGATTTTGGTAATCCAACCAACTCTTTTATCTCCTAATTCTCCTTGTAAGATGAAACTCCTAACATCTGGGTGTACCACATAAACAAGAGTTTTACTTTGAGCCAAGTATTACCTAAACTTCTTCAATGATTTCATGATTGCAAATACTTGTCTCTCAATAAAATTATATTTGATCTAGTACTCATGAAGAGTTTAGCTCTAGAAAAATATGGGGTGTTCTTCTCCAACATCATTCTTTTATGTCAACATTGTTGCATAGCTCTCTTCAGCTCCATAGGCATATAAAATAAAATCCTTGCTAAAATTAGGGTTCACTAGTACTGGGGTAGTAGCAATGGCCTACTTGATTATTTCAAAAGCTTGCTTTCTTGCTTCAATCCACTTGAATTCCATATTCTTTTTTAGCAGCTCTAAAATTGGTTTAACAATTTGGGCAAAATCTGAAATGAACTTTCTTACAAAATTGATCTACCCAAAGAAGGATTGCAAGGCATTTTTATTCATAGGTAGAGGAAGAGCTAGAATTGAATTCACTCTATTAGGGTCAATAGACATCCCTTCTTTAGAGACAACATGCCCTAATAGTTTCCCTTCATGGACTACAAAAAATGACTTCTTTGGATTTAGGGAGATGCCAAACTCTATATTTTTTAAACACTTGCTCCAAGTGTTCCAAGTGAGCTTATTTCTTATGAGAGAACACAGTCATATCATCTAGATAGATGAGAATGACTTTATTGATCAACTCCCCAAAAGCATAGTCCATGGCTCTCTAGAAAGTAGCCCCTGCATTAGATAAACCAAAAGGTATTCTTTGATAAGCAAAGGTTCCCCACTTAGTAGTAAAGGTTATCTTGAACTGATCTTCATATTTTACCCAGATCTGGTTGTATCCTGAGAAACCATCTAATAGAGAAAACCTCTCAACCCCTACAACAATCTACAAAATTTGGTCAATCTGAGGGAGGGGGTAGTGGTCTTTCAGTGATGCTCTATTCAAGTTCCTAAAATCCACACATAAATGGATGTCTCCATTCTTCTTCCTGATAGGAACCAAGTTAGCCACCCATGTAGAGTGCTTGATGGGGTAAATAATTTTAGCTTTCAGTAGTTTGAGCAACTCTTCTCTCATTATGGATTCAATCCTAGGGTTCACAGGCCTCTACTTCTACCTGAAAGGCTTTGCATCAACTTCTAGCTCAATAGTATGTTGAATAATTTTTTTATCATATACTTTTAGATCTTCATATGACTAGGCTATGATATCTTGGTATTTAAAGCATAGGGCCTTGATTTCCTCTACTTCTTCTGGAGAACATCAGATACCAATTTTGAGCCTTTTATCCTTCTCTACTTCGATCTCCTTATAGATTTCTTCATTGATTTCCATGGCTCTTGGTTTCTTCCCATCCTCATTATCAAAGAGGCTTTCTAGGGTGATCAAACCCTTAGGGATATGATTGTTCTTCAACTGAATAACATCTTGTTGATCTATTTCATGAGGTAGCTCTTCCTGCACACTAGATAAGCAAGCTTCTCTTACTAGAAAGTCAATAATCTGATCATCACTCTCAAAAACCTACCAGAAAATATATCTATCTGGTATTGTAGGCCTAAAAACCAATTTAACTCTCTTATCCTTTGATGATCCAAGATATAAAGAAGGGCTGAAGTTAGAACCCTTAACAGCCAAAGAATCAGCCAACATATTCTATTTTCTAGGAATAGAGTGGATATTAAGAGCATCAAAGGATTCCATCAAATCCCATACCCTATTCCTGTATGATTTTAAGTAATGGTGCTTGTTGTTGCACTTCTCTCTGACTTGATTAACTATCAGCTCTGAGTCACCATATATGTCTAGCATTTTGATCCCCATACTCTCTACTTGCATCAATCCTAAGCATAGAGCCTCATACTCTACAACATTGTTAGTGCAAGACCATGTTAGTCTGTAAGCAAAAATTTTCACACCTTCTGAAAGGGATTTCAAAATTACACCTGCACCAACTCCATTTTTGCATCTTGCCCCATCAAAATGCATAGTCCAGATTTTTGTCTCCCTCAGGGATTGATTGGATATGGTAGGGGTATTTTTCTCTACTTCAGAGGAGATGTTGTAAGTGCCCATACCTATCCCAAATAGGCTGTAATCCTCTTTGAATGGCAACTCATCCTCCACTTCTAACTCTTCAAAGCTCTCTACTAGTTCAACTTCATCTAGAGTTGAGAGGTTACACATGTCCTCTTCTATTTTTTCAATGTGATAGGACACAGGATTTTTAGGTGTTATCCTTATCCTCTTTCCTTTGAATGGAATCATCATGCCAGAGTAGTCCAAATACATATAGCCTCCTAGCTTAGTAGTGAACTCTCTGGAAAGACACAGGCCAAAGTAAGGCTCTAGGTCTACCACCATAATTTCTTGTACAATAGTTACCTTTCTGGAGCCCTATGTAGTCTCATTAGTACATCTTTTACCACTCCAATGGTCTTAACTGGTGTACCATCCAACTATAAAACTTTGGGATAGGAACGAGTATACTCCATACCCATATCATCGCAGACTGCTTTGGGCATGACTATGGTTGAAGCCCCTAAATCAATCATACAATTGTGGACTATCCAACCTTCCATTCTCAAGGAAATATAAAAGGGAGGAGGTTTGTTCTTCAGAGTAGTAGGAGTCATCTTCTCCTTACCAGAAGGTATGCTAAAAACTATGGTAGTCTACTTTTCTTGAGAATTCTTACTTAAAGAAGCCTTGAGTAGATCTATCTGACCTAGAATAAAGAGGGTATCGTAGAGACTTGCTCTGGAGGGAATTATCTTCATCTCCTCCACAATGTTATATTCTGACTTCTCCAAAGGGGGTTTCTCATACCTCTTCTCTGGTTCTCCATATTTTCTCTTGTATTGTTGTGTAGCTTCAATCCTCTGCCTCTTAGTGATGGAAGGAAATTTTAGCTTTTCTTGTGCTTCATCTTTAGAACTTATTTGTTCTTTATTATTTTCCTTCTCATACTATTTTGGAAAATTGATCCCCTTTTCCTGGCTCTTAGGAGTTGCATCTCTCTTTTCAGTTGCTTGAGGAATAGGGAATTTATCATTACTTTGTAGAGGTGATTCTTTATTTTTTTGAGAGGGAACCTAAAATTGACCCATATTCTATGGATCAACCTGCAATGTCTTCTTTCCTGACCTAGTCATGATAGAAATAGACTCTTCTTCATAGAGATCTTGTCCGACCATGATCTATTTTGGCTACCACAACATGTTGACTCTTCCCTTTTGATTCCTCTTAGCTTTCTCCATGGCCTGTTGCACATGGTGTTGGTACATGACATAGGAATTTGAATCATGAGGATCATTACATACAAGGCACCAAACATTCACAAGACTGGTCTCAGGGGTATACTCTTGATATTCTTGATCTTCTTGATTTGTGTTAACCTTGGTCTTCAAGTTGAAGAAATTAACTTTGTTGAGATTTTTTCTCCTATGTCTAAACTAACTTCAATTATATTTATGTTGGCAATTTTTGCTACTTTTGATCTTGAAATAGAATAGATAGATGTAAAGATAACATTTCTACATGGTGAACTTGATGGAGACATATATATGTCACAACTAGAATGCTTTAGGGTAAAAGGTAAGGAGGAGTAGTTATGAAAGTTGAAAAAGTCTCTTTATGGCATGAAGCAATCTCCAAGAATGTGGAACCAAAAATTTGATAGGTTTGTTTTAACACTAGGCTTGGAAAAAGCAAAGCAGATCTATGTGTGTATTTTAAATGAGAGGGTGAAAATTTTGTTATCATGGTTTTGTATGTGGATGACATGTTGGTAATTGGTAACAATAAGGAGATGATAAAGTTACTAAAATCTTAGTTATCTTCTAAATTTGACATGAAGGATTTGGGTTTTGCAAAATTTATTTTAGGTATGAAAATAATAAGGGATAGAGAGGTTTAGGATACATGATTGTAAACCTGTATGTACTCCATATATTATTGGTAAAAATTCATCTACTGAACAGTGTCTTAAAATAGATGAGGAAATTGAAAAAATGCATCATGTTCTTTATGCTAGCATTGTTGGTAGTCTGATGTATGAAATAGTTTGTACTAGACTTACATAGAGTGATATTAATTAGTAGATATATGTACAATCCAAGAAAGTAATGTTGGACTTCTATGAAGAGGATCTTCATATACTTGTGTGTAACTTTAGACTATGCTATATGTTACCAAGGAAAATCTGTAGATAGTAATATTGTATAACCTATAATGTTTTATTGTTGTTTTTTGGGCTAGATATTTGGACAAGATAAGATCCATGAGTGCTTATGTGTTCATACTATTTGGAGGGGTAGTAAGTTAGATGAGTAAAAAGTAATTAGTGGTTGCTTTATCTACAATAGATGTAGATTACATTGTAGCAACTCATACCTGTAAAGAAGCAGCGTGGCTATAGATTTTGTGTTCAACATTTGGTCTTAAGCAAAAGGCTATGAAAATTGATAGTGATAGTCAAAGTACCATTATTTTGGCTAACAATCCTAGTTTTATGATCGGTCAAAACATATTGATATCAAGTATCATTTGTGAGAGAGATGGTTGAAGGGAATTGGATGATTATGAAGAAATTTGATACAAAGAATAATATTGTTGGTTCATTAACAAAGGTTATACTTGCTCATAAATTTTCTTGGTATAGAATTGTTGGTGCGAAAACCTACATCGAACGAGCGGAGGTGTGTTCAGCGGTCCTTGACCAACATTGAACGGTTGCCTAGCCCAAGAGAGGCAAGGATGATCGATCTTTGAAGAAGGCTGACTCCTTCAATTTTAGCTACCTATGCCATAAAGGAGGAAAGGAGGGAAGAGAATGAGAAAGAAAGCAAATGGAGGCCATAGCCAAAACTAACAAGAATGGGGTATGGCTACATCAAGACATAGTCATTTGACATCATTGGTAAAAAAGTAGCAGAACACCTAATATATTAGCTCGTCCTATCCTCACTTCTCATTGAATGCAGTGGGCAAGGGTAAATTCTAGAACCAGTGGAAGGGTGCATGAAATACAAATAGCATAATAGAGCGCTCTCACCTGATTGGCTTTAGAAAAAATAAACCTCTATGCCTAGGGATGGATATGAATTCCAGAACCACCCCATAAAACCCATGAAGTCTATATAGCATAATTAAGTGAACAAGTTCAAATAGCCATCGTAGAAATAAAAATCCATGCTTAAGAAAAAATAGAAGTGAAGACATATTGAGAGACGAAATAGTGATATACTATTATTTACAAGGTGAAATATGCCTTTCCCAAATTTTTGCCCAACTTTTGGGGATGGAAACTTGGGACCTATGACCACTATGTCATGGTCCATTTCTTTCGTCTAGGGATTTGGGATCCCGATATTTTTTACAAAGTTGGGGCAAGGATTTGGGGTCATCTTTGTTCATGGCCCTACCCAATCTTTCATCTGATTCCAGACTTATATTTTTTTGGAAATTTTGCTTTTTCATCCATCCAATTGATCTTTGAAATCAACCTCAACCATCAATACCCCAAAATTGGCTAGCTATAACATGTCATCATCATCAAAAAATAAGAGTGGGGGAGAAGTCATAAAATTTAACCCACACTATTTGCATCTCATAGGGGCATTTCCCTTGCAGGAAAGGAGGACCTAGATAGTGACTAATTTTAAAACACTAAAAATATACAGATAAAGGGAAGGAAGAATGAGAGGAAAGTGAAGGCATATAAACAAAAGCAACCAAAGGAGACAGCAAGATAAATAAGAAAGTTGGTCAAATTTGAATGGAAAATAGGGTGAGAGGAAAGAGGAAGGATAGAAGGGAAGAGAACAATAATGCTGGCAATTTTGGATACTTTGGGTACATTGCCTTTGCTCAAGTGTATAAGTTGTCATTGATGTCAAGAAGCTCTTGAAGGAATTTGATTTGATGTCAAATAACTTGTTTTGATGAAGGTTACGACAGGACAGTTTCAAAGGTCTTTTGTAAACCCCAAGTTGGCAGGTTTAAAAATTACAGGTGGATGCATTAGTTTAATGCATTTGGGTCCAAGAGGAAGTATTTATTTAAATAATTAAAAACCTTGTTAAGGTTCCTTTTAATTATTTTTAAATAAATATTTATTGTTTGCATTGGGTTCTCCTAACCCATGGCGCAAATGTCTTAACTATGATGGCGCTATGTTCTAAGATTGTGGGCGCTAGCCAAGACCTCCGCCAACGTGTTAAACTCCTCCGTCGATGTGTTAAACTCCTTGTCGACGTCAAGAGTTTATGGGAAATATGCATATAAATCTCCCATGATGAAGTTCAAAGATTATCCCATCCACATTTTTGAAAAGTGTTGCTCGTTGTAATTTCGCGATCTGATGTTCGACTTCTTCCTCGCTATGATTTCGTGATCCACTGTTCGGATATCCGCCATTCATTTTTTTAATCCATCGTAAGGTTTCGTCGTCGTCATTCACATTAGAAGACAGGGAGGCCTGTTGTTTATTTTAGCCCTGGCATAGAAGGTACAAGGGAAATAGAGTGAGGTTTAAACCTCATCGGACGCCTTTGGCACACCGGTAGTGGCTAGGCTGTTGGTGCGCTACCCGAACGGGAGGTTCCACATTCAAATAATGTGAAAGGGTTTTTCTTCATTGAAGTGGATGCAACGAATGGTGTTAGAGTTCATGCGCAAATTTCTCCATAGCATGATTTTTGGTGTTGGCCAAGGTATTTTTCGAAATTAATTTTTGCTAGTGTATTTTGCGGATGGAGGAAGCTTATTAGAGAGAAAAACAACTTAGGAGTTATAAGGAGTTTGAAGCTTGCTTTATTTTGATAAAAGATTCTTTTGAAAGTGTTGTTTGCATTATCTTATTGCATTCTTATGAGAGATAAATTTTATTGTTGATAAGACTATAAGGGAGAAATAAGGTGTATAAGGGATAAATATTTCTTATATTGTTGAGAGTGTTTTTGGTTGATTATGGAAATGAAAGCATGATGTTTTAAGGTTAGAATTGCTTCTTGTGTGAAGTTGTGAAACCTTAAGTGGGCAGCTTTGAGATTGAAATTAGCTTTCATTAAATTGGTTATAATCAAACTATTTTTTACTTGGTTAAAGTGTTGGGCTTACTTCTTTGTTGATGACTTGAAAAGTGGTTTTGTGCTATTGAGATTTGAGTTGGTGGATGCTTTTTGTTCAAACAATATTGGAGAGAAAATGAGTTCTACTTGTTTCCTTTTCTGATGTTGATTGTGAAATGCTTCAAGGTTGTGTTTTGAGTTGAATGGTGTTGATTGAACCTTGGTTGATGAGCATTGTTGTTGAAGCCCTAATTGATGGTGAAAAGAACATGAGTATCATTGTTGTGTGATTCTTTGCATAGTTGGCAATTGTTGGGGTTTCATGTTCTTGAAAGAAAGCATTCTATCCTATCCATTTCATATATTGAGTTGAGTTTTCAGATTTGAGATTGAGATTGAGTTGAGTTGATTTGAGTTGAGTTTTGAGATTGGGATTTGAGTATAGAACATATTGAGTCTCTAACAATTCTCTTTATGCTTCTATGAGTTTGACAAATCACATTGGGTCTCTAACAATTCACTTTGTGATTTCCTACTAAGATATTTTTCTTTGTGAGCTTGCTGAGTTTTTGGACAGGTTTCGATGGGGACTTGTGAGCAGTTTTTGGACAGGTTTCGGTGGGGACATGTGAGCAGTTTTTGGATAGGTTTCGGTGGGGACTTTTGAGCAGATATGGACAGGTCCTAGAAGAGGACTTGTGAGCTGAGTTTGATAGTTCTATCAGAGAACTTGAGGATAGAGGTGCATTGGTTCTTTGAGAATAACCTAAGGACAAATTTGGCAAGTATTTGAGAAGGCTTGTATGCAGAGGATTGATTTGTTCAAGAGTTGGATAGATCTGACAGATAGAGGAAGACTTGTACTAGAATAACTGACTGTGTTTGGTACATGTTGCTAAGCTGCTATGGACGTGATCATAGAAGGCAGAGGTCTCTTAGGCTAAGCATTAAGGATAGGAGGTCTTCGATGGAAAGGAGTTCCATGTGCTGGCAAGAGGTAGAGGCAGTTGATCTTCTGAGGGATCATTTCCAGAGCAGAGGGAAAGGTATCTCCTTTGAGCAGAGGATCATAAATTGTGATTGGGGGAAGGTATATCCTTTGAGTAGAGGCTCATAAATTTTGATTGGGGGAAGGTATCTCCTTTGGGCCAAGGCTCATAAACATTGTAATTGGAAAGGATTCCCAAAGAAATTTGAGATAAATTTTAGAGAAAAGTTTTGTGGACGTAGCCTAGCCATTCTGGGTGAACCACGTTAAAATTGGTGTCACTTTGTGGATGATATTGTGCATTGCTTTGATATTGCTTTGGGTATATTGCTTTACTATTTTGAAGTATAATGAAAAAAGTAAAAAGAGGTCTTATACTATTCACCCCCTCCTCTCAGTATAAGCTTATGTTCTTCAATTGGTATCAGAGCAGGTGCCTTTGAAAAGTTTAATAGCTTGAAGGAAAAGATAGTAAAGAACACAATGGATCATTCAAGTGGCAATGCAACACCTATTATTGATGGGTCATATTTTGGTCTTTGGAGTGAAAGTATGAAGGTTCATCTAATGGCACTTGGGAATGAGGTTTGGGAAGTGATTGAAGATGAGTACACTATTTTTGAACATGGTCCTAATACTAAAGAAGAAAGGCTCCTACATCACAACAATTCAAAAGCAATGAATGCAATCCTGAAAGGCTTATAGAAAGTAGATCTCACCAAAGTGATTCACTGCAAGACAACTAGTGAAATATGGAATCAATTGAAGGTGGTTCATACAGGTGATACAAATGTCAGAAAGGCCAAGTTGAGACACTTCAAAGGTATGTTTGAACAACTCAAGATGAATGATGATTAAAATATTAGTGACTACATGCTTCGTATGGATGAGGTTGTTAACTCCATGAAAGACTTAGGTCTTGAGATTTCTGAAAATGATGTTTGTGATAAGATTCTAAGATCTCTTCCTAATAGATTTAGTGAAAATATTTCTGCTATTGAGAAAGCTAAATATTTGGATAAGTTGAAAAAGGGTGAGCTCCATAGTATACTTGAAGCATTTGAGTTGAGAACTGAAGTGAAGGATGATGTCAAGAAAGAGGCAACTTTCAAGGCTACCAAGGAATCCAAGGGTAAACAGCTTCAAGATAGTGATGTGTCTTCTAGTGATGAAGAGGCATATTACAACAAGAAAGGCAAGTTCTCTAGAAAGCACAAAAGTATGAAAAATGTAAGATGTTTCAATTATGGAAAGTTTGGTCATTATGCTACTAACTGTACTGTTCCCAAGAAAGAAAATGATGAATATAAACAAGATTCTAAGAGCAAGGATTCTGAAAAGCACAAGCATCACAGGAAGAACAAATATGAGCACAACAATCAAGGAAAGAGGTATTATCACAAGCACAAGAAGATTTTCTACCTAGACAAAGCAAGTAAGTGTTCTAGTAGTGATAATGAAAGTTCTTCAAGTGATAATGAAAATGAGATGTTCATATCAAAAAAAGAGGAAGAACCAAAACATAGATTCATTATCATGAAATTTCTTAGATGTGGAAACTTTGGTCACCTTGAGGATGATTGCACAAATAATGATTTGGTTTCTAGTATGTATAAGGATGCTTCAGAAAACTATAAGGAAGATGCATGTATGGTTTTTGAAAAGGGTAGCACCTCTAGTGATAAGAAATCTAAAAAAGGCTTTGATGATTCAAAAAGCAAACAAATAGAGGAAGATATAGAGAAAGGAGAAGTAGATCTTAAAGGTGAACTTATTAGTGCTCTTAGTGCTTTGAAAAAGGAAAGAAAGAAGAATGCTAGACTCAAGGATAAGTTATATGAATGTTGTATGGAGAGAGATGATCTTATAGAAATTATTGACTTATCTATAGCTAAGACATAGGAACTCAAGGATGAGTTAGAGTCTAAGGTTCTTGAGTATAGTGAATTAGAACAGAAAATGGCTTCTTTGAAAGAGGAAACTAAAGAGTACAAGGATAAGCTTTACAGGTTCCAAGATAGCTCCAAAAAGGTTAAGTCACTCATCAAAGGTCAAAGAAAGACAACAGATAAAACAGGCCTTGGTTTTGTTAAACCTCACAAGGAACAAGTTGGAGAGTCTAGTAAGAGACTCCAAAAGGAAGAGAGTTATGATGAGGAAAGTATTTCAGAAAAGGAGTCCTTGAATGATAGATGCATAGAAACAGAAAACATAATTTAGAATGAGAAGAAGTTTTCAGAACCTAAGAGGTCAAATAAAGGGAAGTTTCAAGGCAGATGTTTTGCTTGTCATAGGTTTGGTCACATGGCTTCACATTGCATGGCTCAAGTGAAGAAGGTAAATGACAGTTTCAGAAGTGCTAGTTACTTTCAATGGTATTGCTACTCTTGTCAACAGTTTGGGCACAAGGCATTTTATTGCAAGGCAAATAACAGGAATAGGTTTGGTCAGAACGGGTTTGGCCAGAACTAGTTTGGTCAGAACTGGTGGATTCAAAGATCAGGTTTACCTTAGAGAAAAAACATCATCAAGTGTTTCAAGTGCAACAATGAAGGTCACATAATCAGACAGTGTAGAGCTGAAATTCTAGAATACGAGAACGAGAACAAGTGGCATGATCGGGTCCAAGGATCAAGGCATGGACAAGAACAGGGATGAGAACAAGAACAAGAACAATGACAAGAACAGGAATATGGGCAAAGAGTTCAAGAGAAGTCCCGGCAAGGAAGTTATAGACACCGATGATGATCAGTGCCTAATGGGAGTTTTACTCCCACCCTAGAATTAATCACCTCATCAGGAGGTGGGGGAGGGACTAAGCTAAGAGGTTCTTTCTTAGTCTCGAGCTGTAAAGGTGACCCTTTGCCATTGATGACAAAGGGGGAGAGATATGAGTAAGGGGGAGAGCTTCAAAGTGAAGAGGAGAGCTTCAATTCAGGGGGAGCAAAACTTCAAAGGAATATTATTAGTTGTGGGCACAGTTGGTCAGTTTTTAGCACAGTTGGTTTTAGTTTTGGCTCTTGAGAAGTGTTTTTAGTAAAGGTTTGCCATCAATGACAAAGGGGGAGATTGTTGGTAATTTTGGGTACTTTGGGTACATTGCCTTTGCTCAAGTGTATAAGTTGTCATTGATGTCAAGAAGCTCTTGAAGGAATTTTATTTGATGTCAAATAACTTGTTTTGATGAAGGTTACGGCATGACAGTTTCAAAGGTCTTTTGTAAACCCCAAGTTGGCAGGTTTAAAAATTATAGGTGGATGCATTAGTTTAATGCATTTGGGTCCAGGAGGAAGTATTTATTTAAATAATTAAAAACCTTGTTAAGGTTCCTTTTAATTATTTTTAAATAAATATTTATTGTTTGCATTGGGTTCTCCTAACCCATGGCGCAAATGTCTTAACTATGATGGCGCTATGTTCTAATATTGTGGGTGCTAGCCAAGACCTCCGTCGACATGTTAAACTCCTCCGTCGACATGTTAAACTCCTCGCCGACGTCAAGAGTTTATGGGAAACATGCATATAAATCTCCTATAATGAAGTTCAAAGATTATCCCATCCACATTTTTGAAAAGTGTTGCTCGCTGTAATTTCGCGATCTGATGTTCAACTTCTTCCTCGCTGTGATTTCGTGATCCGCCATTCGGATATCCATCGTTCATTTTTTGTATCTGTCATAAGATTTCATCGTCGTCATTCACGTTAGAAGATAGGGAGGCCTGTTGTTTATTTTAGCCCTGGCACAGAAGGTACAAGGGAAACATAGTGAGGTTTAAACCTCACCGGACGCCTTTGGTGCACCGGTAGCGGTTAGGTTGTTGGCGCACTACCCGAATGGGAGGTTTCATGTTTGAATAACACGAAAGGGTTTTTCTTCATTGAAGTGGATGCAATGGATGGTGTTAGAGTTCATGCACAAATTTCTCCATAGCACGATTTTTGGTGTTGGCCAAGGTATTTTTCGAAATTAATTTTTGCTAGTGTATTTTGCGGATGGAGGAAGCTTATTAGAGAGAAAAATAGCTTAGGAGTTATAAGGAGTTTGAAGCTTGCTTTATTTTGATAAAATATTCTTTTGAAAGTGTTGTTTGCATTATCTTATTGCATTCTTATGAGAGATAAAGTTCATTGTTGATAAGACTATAATGGAGAAATAAGGTATATAAGGGATAAATATTTCTTATATTGTTGAGAGTGTTTTTGGTTGATTATGGAAATAAATGAAGAACACAAGCTTATACTGAGAGGGGGGGTGAACAGTATAAGACCTCTTTTTACTTTTTCCTTTATACTTCAAAATAGTAAAGCAATATACCCAAAGCAATATCAAAACAATGCACAATATCATCCACAAAGTGACACCAATTTTAACGTGGTTCACCCAGAATGGCTGGGCTACGTCCACAAAACTTTTCTCTAAAAGTTATCTCAAAGTTCTTTGGGAATCCTTCCCAATTACAATGTTTATGAGCCTCGGCCCAAAGGAGATACCTTCCCCCAATCAAAATTTATGAGCCTCTGCTCAAAGGAGATACCTTCCCCCAATCTGGATTTATGAGCCTCTGCTCAAAGGAGATACCTTCCCCTCTGCTCTGGAAATGATCCCTCAGAAGATCAACTGCCTCTACCTCTTGCCAGCACGTGGAACTCCTTTCCACCGAAGACCTCCTGTCCTCAATGCTTAGCCTAAGAGACCTCTGCCTTCTATGATCATGTCCACAGCAGCTCAGCAACCTGTACCAAACACAGTCAGTCGATCTAGTACAAGTCTTCCTCTGTCTGTCAGATCTGTCCAACACTTGAACAAATCAATCCTCTGCACACAAGCCTTCTCAAAGACTTGCCAAATCTATCCTCAGGTTCTTCTCAAAGAACCAGTGCACCTCTGTCCTCATACAACAGCACTCCGCATTCGTCTTTGCCCTTTGTGCTCTCTACGCCCTCTGCTCTCTTTGCGCAATCACAGCCGCACTTGGTCGAACTTCAACCTTTGCACTCTCTACGCAATCACAGTGGCACTTAGAACAATTCACCATGACTCTTCGCTCACTCTGCACACTTCGATCGAATTTCGCACTCTGCTCTCGACGATCGAACTTCTCACTCTACGCTCTATCTACGAACGTCGCAACTAACAACAACTCCAACTCTTCAAAATAGCCTGCCTTTTATAATAACACTTTCAAGATCAAAACCTTAATCTTAGTCGGTTGTAACCCTGATCTTTAGTCGGTTGCACAACCCTAAACTTCATCGGCTGCAAACCCTAATCTTCGTCGGCTCACATTTAACTTTGTCGGCTTCAACTGCCTCTGTAACTCTTCTGTAGCTTTTGTCGTGAAACTACAACATGTCGCGATATCACGACACCTTTGCAACCGTACACTTTCTTTTGGCTTTTGTCATGATATCGCGACACTTCAGCCTTTGTCGACTTCAACTAAGCTCTTGTCGCGATATCATGACACTTCTATCTTTGTCAGCATCAACTTTGCTTTTGTCACGATATCATGACACTTCTCCCTTCGTCGACCTCCTTTCTACTTTTGTCATGAAATCATGACACTTTTGCCTCTGCAGACTTCGTCTTCACTTCTATCATGATATCGTGACACTTCTATCTTCATAGCCTTCCTCTCTGCTTTTGTCGCAAAATCGTGACACTTCTCCTATAGAAGACCTGCTTTCAGTTTTTGTCACGAAATCATGACACTTCTGCTTCCATCTACTTTCTTTTCTACCTATTGCAAAATCGTGACACTTTCTACATCCGTACGCATTCTTTGCAACCCATCATGAAATCGTGACGCTTTCAACTTTCGTACGCTTTCCTTGTAACCCATCATGAAATCGCGATGCTATCAACTTTTCATACATTTTCTTTGCAACTTGTCATGAAATCGTGATGCTTTTAGCTTCCATACATTTTCTTTGCTCTTTGAGTCATGAAATTGTGACATGTCACGATATCGTGACACTTTTCTAACTTGCTTTCTCTCTCCTACTTAAGTCGCGAAAATGCGACATGTCGCGATATCGTGACACTTTTCCTCCTTAGCTCTTTTCTGTTCTTCGGGTCACGAAAACCCGACATGTCGCGATATCATGACACTTTTTCTCCTTAGCGCTTTTCTTTTCTTCGGGTCATGAAAACCCGACATGTCGCGATATCGTGACACTTTTTCTCTGCGAGCTCTTTCTCTCGAACCTGTCAACTTGGGGTTTGCAAAAGACCTTTGAAACTGTCATGCCGTAACCTTCATCAAAACAAATTATTTGACATCAAATCAAATTCCTTCAAAAGCTTCTTGACATCAATGACAACTTATATACTTGAGCAAAGGCAATGTACCCAAAGTACCCAAAATTGCCAACAATCTCCCCCTTTGTCATTGATGGCAAACCTTTACTGAAAACACTTCTCAAGAGCCAAAACTGAAACCAACTGTGCTAACAACTGACCAATTGCCCACAACTAAGAATCTTCCTTTGAAGTTTTGCTCCCCTGACTTGAAGCTTTCCTCTTCACTTTGAAGCTCTCCCCCTTACTCATATCTCTCCCCCTTTGTCATCAATGGCAAAGGGCCACCTTTGGGGCTCGAGACTAAGAATGAGCCTCTTAGCTTAGTCCCTCCCCCACCTCCTGATGAGGTGATTAATTCTAGGGTGGGAGTAAAACTCCCATTAGGCACTGATCATCATCAGCGTCTATAACTTCCTTGTCGGGCCTTCTCTTGAACTCTTTGCCCATATTCCTATTCTTGTCACTGTTCTTGTTCTTGTTCTCATCCCTGTTCTTGTCCATGCCTTGATCCTTGGACCTGATCATGCCACTGTTCCTATTCCTGTAATCTAGAATTTCAGCTCTACACTGTCCCGATTATGTGACCTTCATTGTTGCACTTGAAACACTTGACGATGTTGTTTCTCTGAGGTAAACCTGATCTTTGAATCCACCTGTTCTGACCAAACCTGTTCTAGCCAAACCTGTTTTGACCAAACCTGTTCTGACCAAACCTGTTCCTATTATTTACCTTGCAATAGACTGCCTTGTGCCCAAACTGTTGACAAGAGTAGCAATACCCTTGAAAGAAACTAGCACTTCTGAAATTGTCATTTACCTTCTTCACTTGAGCCATGCAATGTGAAGCCATGTGACCAAACTTATGACAAGCAAAACATCTGCCTTGAAATTTTCCTTTATTTGACCTCTTGGGTCCTGAAAACTTCTTCTCATTCTGAATTCTATTTTCTGTTTTTGTGCATCTATCATTCAAGGACTCATGATCTGAAATACTTTCCTCATCAGAACTCTCTTCCTTTTGGAGTCTCTTACTAGACTCTCCAACTTGTTCCTTGTGTGGCTTAACAAAACCAAGGCCTGTTTTATCTGTTGTCTTTCTTTGACCTTTGATGAGTGACTTAACCTTTTTGGAGCTATCTTGAAACCTGTAAAGCTTATCCTTGTACTCTTTAGTTTCCTCTTTCAAAGAAGCCATTTTCTGTTCTAACTCACTATACTCAAGAACCTTAGACTCTAACTCATCCTTGAGTTCTTGTGTCTTAGCTATAGAGAAATCAAGATTTTCTATAAGATCATCTCTCTCCATACAACATTCATCTAACTTATCCTTGAGTCTAGCATTCTTCTTTCTTTCCTTTTTCAAAGCACTAAGAGCATTAATAAGTTCACTTTCAAGATCCTTTATTTGTTTGCTTTCGAAATCATCAAAGCCTTTTTCAGATTTCTTATCACTAGAGGTGCTACCTTTTTCAAAAACCATACAAGCATCTTCCTTATAGTTTTTCTAAAGCATCCTCATACATACTAGAAACCAAATCATTATTTGTACAATCATCCTCAAGGTGACCAAAATTTCCACATCTAAGACATTTCATGATAATGAATCTATGTTTCGGTTCTTCCTCTTTTTTGATATGAACAACATCTCATTTTCATTATCACTTGAAGAACTTTCACTATCACTACTAGAACACTTACTTGCTTTGTCTAGATAGAAACTCTTCTTGTGCTTGTGAGAATACCTCTTTCCTTGATTGTTGTGCTCATATTTGTTCTTTCTGTGATGCTTATGCTTTTCAGAAACCTTGCTCATAGAATCCTGTTTATCTTCATCACTTTCATTCTTGGGAATAGTATAGTCAGTAGCATAATGACCAAACTTTCCACAATTGAAACATCTTATATTTTTCATGCTTTTGTGCTTTCTAGAGAACTTGCCTTTCTTGCTGTAATATGCCTCTTCATCACTAGAAGACTCATCACTATCTTGAAGCTGTTTACCCTTGGATTTCTTGGTAGCCTTGAAAGTCGCCTCTTTCTTGACATCAACCTTCACTTGAGTTCTCAACTCAAATGCTGCAAGTATACTATGGAGCTCATCCTTTTTCAACTTATCCAAATCTTTAGCTTCCTCAATAGCAGAAATATTTTCACTAAATCTATTAGGAAGAGATCTTAAAATCTTATCACAAACATCATTTTCAGCAAGCTCAAGACCTAAGTCTTTCATGGAGTTAACAACCTCATCCATACGAAGCATGTAGTCACTAATATTTTCATCATCATTCATCTGGAGTTGTTCAAACATACCTTTGAAGTGTCTCAACTTGGCCTTTCTGACATTTGTATCACCTGTATGAACCACCTTCAACTGTTTCCACATTTCACTAGTTGTCTTGCAGTGAATCACTTTGGTGAGATCTGCTTTCTGTAAGCCTTTCAGGATTGCATTCATTGCTTTTGAATTGCTGTGATGTAGGAGCCTTTCTTCTTTAGTATTAGGACCATGTACAGGAATAGTGTACTCATCTTCAATCACTTCCCATACCTCATTACCAAGTGCCATTAGATGAACCTTCATCCTTGCACTCCAAAGACCAAAATCTGACCCATCAAGAATAGGTGTTGCATTGCTACTTGAATGATCCATTGTGTTCTTTACTAGCTTTTCCTTCAAGTTGTTAAACTTTTCGAAGGCACCTGCTCGATACCAATTGAAGAACACAAGCTTATATTGAGAGGGGGGTGAAAAGTATAAGACCTCTTTTTACTTTTTCCTTTATACTTCAAAATAGTAAAGCAATATACCCAAAGCAATATCAAAACAATGCACAATATCATCCACAAAGTGACACCAATTTTAACGTGGTTCACCCAGAATGGTTGGGCTACGTCCACAAAACTTTTCTCTAAAAGTTATCTCAAAGTTCTTTGGGAATCCTTCCCAATTACAATGTTTATGAGCCTCGGCCCAAAGGAGATACCTTCCCCCAATCAGAATTTATGAGCCTCTACTCAAAGGAGATACCTTCCCCAATCTAATTTATGAGCCTCTCTCAAAGGAGATACCTTCCCCTCTGCTCTAGAAATGATCCCTCGAAGATCAACTGCCTCTACCTCTTGCCAGCACGTGGAACTCCTTTCCACCGAAGACCTCCTATCCTCAATGCTTAGCCTAAGAGACCTCTGCCTTCTATGATCACGTCCACAGCAGCTCAACAACCTGTACCAAACATAGTCAGTCGGTCTAGTACAAGTCTTCCTCTGTCTGTCAGATCTGTCCAACACTTGAACAAATCAATCCTCTGCACACAAGCCTTCTCAAAGACTTGCCAAATCTATCCTCAGGTTCTTCTCAAAGAACCAATGCACCTCTGTCCTCATACAGTAGCACTCCGCATTCATCTTTGCCCTTTGTGCTCTCTACGCCCTCTGCTCTCTTTGTGCAATCACAACCGCACTTGGTCGAACTTCAACCTTTGCACTCTCTACGCAATCACAATGGCACTTAGAACAATTCACCATGACTCTTCGCTCACTCTGCACACTTCGATCGAATTTTGCACTCTGCTCTCGATGATCGAACTTCTCACTCTGCGCTCTATCTGTGAACGTCGCAACTAACAACACCTCCAACTCTTCAAAATAGCCTACCTTTTATAATAACACTTTCAAGATCAAAACCTTAATCTTAGTCGACTGTAACCCTGATCTTTAGTCGATTGCACAACCCTAAACTTCATTGGTTGCAAACCCTAATCTTTGTCGGCTCACATTTAACTTTGTCGGCTTCAATTGCCTCTGTAACTCTTCTGTAGCTTTTGCCGTGAAACTACAACATGTCACGATATCGTGACACCTTTGCAACCATACACTTTCTTTTGGCTTTTGTCATGATATCGTGACACTTCAGCCTTTGTCGACTTCAACTAAGCTCTTGTCGCGATATCATGACACTTCTATCTTTGTCAGCATCAACTTTGCTTTTGTCATGATATCGTGACACTTCTCCCTTCGTCGACCTCCTTTCTGCTTTTGTCATGAAATCGTGACACTTCTGCCTCTGCAGACTTCGTCTTCACTTCTGTCACGATATCGTGACACTTCTGTCTTCATAGCCTTCCTCTCTACTTTTGTCATGAAATCGTGACACTTCTCCTATAGAAGACCTACTTTCAGTTTCTGTCATGAAATCGTGACACTTCTGCTTCCGTCTGCTTTCTTTTTTCTTGTCATGAAATCGTGACACTTTCTGCATCCGTACGCATTCTTTGCAACCCGTCGCAAAATCGTGACGCTTTCAGCTTTCGTACGCTTTCCTTGTAACCCGTCGCGAAATCGTGACGCTATCAACTTTCCATACGTTTTCTTTGCAACCTGTCATGAAATCGTGACGCTTTTAGCTTTCATACATTTTCTTTGCTCTTTGAGTCATGAAATTGTGACATGTCACGATATCATGACACTTTTCTAACTTGCTTTCTCTCTCCTGCTTAAGTCACGATATCGTGACACTTTTTCTCCTTAGCGCTTTTCTTTTCTTTGGGTCACGAAAACCCGACATGTCGCGATATCGCGACACTTTTTCTCTGCGAGCTCTTTCTCTCGAACCTGTCAGCTTGGGGTTTGCAAAAGACCTTTGAAACTGTCATGTCGTAACCTTCATCAAAACAAATTATTTGACATCAAATCAAATTCCTTCAAAAGCTTCTTGACATCAATGACAACTTATATACTTGAGCAAAGGCAATGTACCCAAAGTACCCAAAATTGCCAACAATAAAAGCATGATGTTTTAAGGTTAGAATTGCTTCTTGTGTGAAGTTGTGAAACCTTAAGTGGGCAGCTTTGAGATTGACATTAGCTTTTATTAAATTGGTTATAATCAAACTATTCTTTACTTGGTTAAAGTGTTGGGCTTACTTCTTTGTTGATGACTTGAAAAATGGTTTTGTGCTATTAAGATTTGAGTTGGTGGATGTTTTTTGTTCAAACAATATTGGAGAGAAAAGGAGTTCTACTTGTTTCCTTTTCTGATGTTGATTGTGAAATGCTTCAAGGTTGTGTTTTGAGTTGAATGGTGTTGATTGAACCTTGGTTGATGAGCATTGTTGTTGAAGCCCTAATTGATGGTGAAAAGAACATGAGTATCATTGTTGTGTGATTCTTTGCATAGTTGGAAATTGTTGGGGTTTCATGTTCTTGAAAGAAAGCATTCTATCCTATCCATTTTAGATATTGAGTTGAGTTTTCAGATTTGAGATTGAGATTGAGTTGAGGTGATTTGAGTTGAGTTTTGAGATTGGGAGTTGAGTATAGAACATATTGAGTCTCTAACAATTCTCTTTATGCTTCTATGAGTTTGACAAATCACATTGGGTCTCTAACAATTCACTTTGTGATTTCCTACTAAGAAAGTTTTCTTGGTGAGCTTGCTGAGTTTTTGGATAGGTTTCGGTGGGGACTTATGAGCAATTTTTGGACAGGTTCCATGGGGACTTGTGAGCAGTTTTTGGACAGGTTTTGGTGGGGACTTGTGAGCAGATTTGGATAGGTCCTAGCAGAGGACTTGTGAGCTGAGTTTGATAGTTTTATCAAAGAACTTGAGGACGAAGGTGCACTGGTTCTATGAGAAGAACCTGAGGATAGATTTGGCAAGTCTTTGAGAAGGCTTGTATGCAGAGGATTGATTTGTTCAAGAGTTGGACAGATCTGACAGACAGAGGAAGACTTGTACTAGACTGACCGACTATGTTTGGTACAGAGTTGTTGAGCTATTATGGACGTGATCATAGAATGCGGAGGTCTCTTAGGCTAAGCATTGAGGACGGAAGGTCTTTGATGGAAAGGAGTTCCATGTCTCTGGCAAGAGGTAGAGGCAGATTGATATTCGAGGGATCATTTCCGGAGAGCGAGAGGGAAGGTATCTCCTTTGAGCAGAGGCTCATAAATTCAGATTGGGGTAAGGTATCTCCTTTGAGCAGAGGCTCATAAATTCTAATTGGGGGAAGGTATCTCCTTTGGGCCGAGGCTCATAAACATTGTAATTGGGAAGGATTCCCAAAGAACTTTGAGATAAATTTTAGAGAAAAGTTTTGTGGATGTAGCCCAGCCATTCTGGGTGAACCACATTGAAATTGGTGTCACTTTGTGGATGATATTGTGCATTGCTTTGATATTGCTTTGCGTATATTGCTTTACTGTTTTGAAGTATAATGGAAAAAGTAAAAAGAGGTCTTATACTGTTCACCCCCCCCTCTCAGTATAAGCTTGTGTTCTTCAAATAAATGGAAAAAATAAGAAAAACCAGAGAAAGAGAACAAGAGGGGTAGAGGGGAGGGAGGGAAACATAGAAAATGGGAGAAGTAGAAAGATGACTACCACTAACCTCATTAGTTAGCATAAGTGAAGAACTAATGAAAGAGAAGGAAGGGAAGAATACAGTAAAATAAAAGAAACAAAATGGAATATGATCCATGGGACACCCTCGTAGATCGCATTCCCATCAACATACCCCACCAAGGACCAAAATTAGAATGCCTAAGGTATTTACAACACCTTTTCTTGATGCAATCACATAAAAACTTCATTATCTTACCACCAATCTCACAAGGACTCTTTGGTTGTAGCCTCATTCTAGTTTTATGCTTCTTACATATATTATTTCTACCTTGGAGGTGCTATTTATAGACCAGTCATCCTGTTGGTTGAGGAGTGGGAATCACATCAGATATTATTTAGTAGATTACATGTTATGATGCATGAATGTCGAGCCTTGGTCCATTGGATGTAGGGTCACAAAAAACATAAAGGAGAATACTGGGAACAAAGGGAAGTTTTTCAAAATTACTATTCTTTCTGGAAATCCTTCATGAGTCACCAACAAATAGGATGATGTCAATGTCCATGTGTCTACTGCACTTTTATTTAACTATCATCTTAAGTACACAAAATTGTGGTACGAGTGGCATGCCACAATATTTGATTCTATTTGAAAATCATCTAGTGAATCTACAATAACCAAACCATATTATGTTGAACTTGAGGCACTTCTTGTAGTCTGGATAACTTTACCCAAAAAATTTCAAGCTATATAACGGTCACAACTTGGAAAAACATCATGCATACCAATGTGGCAATAAATTTTACCATGTGGGAGCCTTCCTTAGGTATTGGCTTATCTAGAAATAGTCTCCAGTGTTGCCATTCCTCATGATCCTCTTACTTTGAAATCCTAGCCTCACACGTCTCCATCATCCTTGTGCATTTTTATTTGTAGATCTCATTGATTGAGCCTGAAATAGATGGGACCTCCTTGAAATTTGTCTTCTAATTGGCTAAGCCCTCTTGAAGAAAGCTTGGCCTTTCCTCAGTGTGCTCCTAGATACAAAAAGGGTACAAAACTACTTCCCCTTTGTGAGTGAAATCCTCCCATAGGTCTAGGTTCTCTGTTTGCTAAAAGGAGGTGCAAGTAATAAGATTGTTCACTATAGGAATGGTGCTTGTATCTCCTATGCATGAGATCAAGAAGATATCCACCCCTTGTATTTTACATAACTACAACCCTTGACCATACAAAACTTTAGATGGAATTCGTGGTCGATACTATATGATCAAAAGGGCAACAACAACAAATGAAAATGTGGGTGATAAGGCAGGATCTCTTGAAGATGTCTCTCCTTCTTGAAGTAGGAGTCAATCTACCTACATTATCTCTTGAATATTTGAGGGAATCTACTTTCACATGATTTATATAGCAAGATGCCTATATCTAAACTTAAATCCCAAACATAATACAGGTGAGCCTGGGTGGGGGACGACTAGTATTCAAATGGGATCCTATCCCAACTCCTTTTGAATTAGATTTTGAAGTCTATTATAGACTCAAAAGAGGTCCTCTTGATGAATATGAGGTGCATTAAGAGTTGGAAGGGATCCATGGAGCCATAAAATGTGTCAATAAGAGCTCCCACTAAATTCATCCATGAACGGATGATTCTCCTCTCCATAGTACAATACCACCATAGCACCATTCCTTCTAGAGATAATACCAGGAGCTTGATCATGATATATTCATGTGTTATGCCATGGAGGGGTGCTAGTGAAATGACATATTCAAGATTTTCTTGAGCATTTTCTAAAGTGCCATCATATTTTGTTAGGGCTTTTAGGTCAATTTCAAGAATCTCAAGCCAACATTGGAGATCTAGTAAACCATGATTGTTCCATTGTAGATAGCATAATTGGGCCATTGAGGTACTGGTATTTAGAAGTTCTAGTTCATGTGTCAAAGTTGGAGTCACCATATGAACATACTTTCTTCACTTATGAGGTCAAGGTTGTTCATCAAACCATGGATCCTTTAGGAAATAAAAATATTTTAGCACATGAAGGCAACTAATCTCATGATCTGGAAAATTCACATAGTCAAATTTGTCGAGTAATTTGCAAAGATATGGTCAAACCAAAGTATCACCAAACTCTAATTTCCTAAAACATAAAAACTCAAAATTTCTCTAGTATTATTACCAAAAACCATTGGTAAAAAACCAACATCGAACGAGCGAAGGTGCACCCAATGGTCCTCAACAAGCATTGAATGATTTCTTGGCCTAGGAGAGGTAGGGACGATCAATATTTGAAGAAGTCCGACTCCTTCGATTCTAGCTACCTACGCCACAAAGTGGGTTTTGTGGATTTTTTTTGCATACCCTCAAAATATTTATCACATCATGGAAAACTTTGGAGATCACAACCAAAACTATGGATTATGGCAGATCCACCTCATTAACTTGGGAATAGACTACCTTTGATAGCTCTAAAATGACCAATTTGGGTAAGGAAACCCCAAGCAGTGGGTCCTTTTACTAACGCTCTATCATGCACATTCCCACTATGCCAGACAAAATTTTGTTACCATATTGTTTTTATATTTTTAGTGACCAAAATTATTCATATTAAAACCTATAAAACCCATACTGGTGCCTTATCCATTACAGAGTCGTAGCAGTTTGATAAATGACTTTAAAAATATAACAGAAATAAGAACTAGTTTGTTTTACTCCATTCAAATGATGTAATGTAAATAAAATAATTAAACTAGTGAGGGAAAGTGTTATTTATGGATTCTGATTGTAGTAATACATAAACAAGCTAACACAAGACAATCACACAAAATATGCCAAGGGAAGAGTTGAGATTTTCATTAATATAAGATGTGCATAGAATAGATCAACAAAGTGCTTGATCCTCATATGCCATTTAAGTACAATAAACCCTCGGTTTGAATGTTTAGAACAAGGGGCATCTCCTCTCCATCCTGATTGTAGTGACGTAAGATTTCTCAACTTCAATGTGTTCCACATGAAATAATCACAGTGAACAATGCACCTTGATAGTACATGGTGAATGACAAGATAAGGGTGATAAGAAGCACACATAGGAGATACAAGGGAAAATACGACTCAAACAATAGACAAAGCTATACCTAGATTTTATCTCTTAGAGGTTCGATAAAAAAATGTGTTGTAGTAGTCTTCTTCTTATAGCATGGGCTGCTTGATTTTTGTGACCACCTTGCCCTATTGGAATGATCATGTCGTACCCAATCCTGGGATGCACTCAAAAAATATCACGTATCCCATGTTCCCTTCATGTAGGCAGAGGTTGTGCACTCCCACCGGTACTACCTTATGCTGGCGACTATGGCCCTCCTAGTGCATGTGTTCTGGCAGCAGTGGGTCCTACTCCTGCCCTATGATTTTGAATGTCTTGGTCAATAAATTCCCAAGCCTCATCTTGAAAGGTCAGAGAGAAGAGGAGAAGATTCAAATCTTGGGTGTCCTCCACTACCCGATCTTTAGTCCACTGTAAATTGTTATTGGTAAACTCACACAAGTTGTCCACCATTTCCACCAAAGCTGTGAAGTTTTTAGACAACCTATCACCAGATTCTAGATCAAAATTTTGGATTTTCTAGAAAAAATCCTTGATGACAGGTGCTCACCCGAAATCCTTGATGGAGAGGCTACAATCGGTCAGCTCATCATGGGCCTCATTTTTGAATTTTGCCACTTCTTTGCCCCACTAGCACCAATTTTGCTCATTCTACAAAAATAGGGAGACCTTGATGTATTCTTCTACAAAGAAGCATGGGGATTCATCTGCTAGAGTGGTCGATATCCCAGAAATAGGTACGTAGTCCTCCTAAAATCTCCTATAGATTGGCATGATTGCATCTATCCTTTGCCTCCCATGCTATAAGTTGTCCTGGATGAGGCCTACTGCTCGTCTTACAACATATATATCTATTAGGATGGACTCAAAATATCCCATTTTATCTTGGAATTTTTCCTTCATCTCATGTTTGATCTCATCCACCGACCTGAGTTGGATGCCAACCTATGTAGTGCGAGGAGCTGGCATCTTCAGTTTATCAACTTCTGCCTGAAGTTGCTTGACCCTGAGTTGTAGTGGCTCAACCTTGATGGCCTTGGCTTTCCATTCTTCAATTTTCTTTTCTACTGCTTAGGCCACTTGTACTTGGATGGCCATTTGTGATTTCATCATTTGTACGGGTGCAATAGATGTTTTGATGACACCTTTGCTAGTATCTATAGTGGCCTCCCTCATGCTAGGTGGTAGGGGGATCTCAAAAGAGGAAACATGTGTATTGGTAGTCTCTTTTCCAACTATCTCCCCATGCCTAACTATCCCCTTACTTGGATACCTTTGTTCTTATATATCTTGGATCTGATATTCTTCATCAGCTATAAACTGGCAAGTGTCAGTGACCCTAGCCATCGTAACATTTTCCACTTCTCAATTTGAGGATTTATTCCTAGCCTTCTTATGAGTGGGGGACTGTGTGGGGCTTTGCACTTCGTAACCCCTCAAAATATTAGATATCCCCCCTACTTGCACTATCTTTTTTATCACCCTTGGTCTTATTTGAGGCTTCTCTTGATTTATCACCAGGGTGGCAAAATACAATGAAGGTTGAATTTTTGCCAATTGTCCTTGCTCACTTGGATTTATCAAAGTTAATGTTGATGAGGCAAAAACCTACTTAGGAGATCTAATGGCCAAATTTTTCCCTTTTGAAGTGGTAATGGGGGAACCAAAAGAGGAGGGGAGCTTGGCCTACTCATCAACTATTTTCATCATGACCTCAAAGAGGTCAGAATCATGTTGAGCTATTTGGAGGGTGGGGTCCTCAAATTATTTAGGAGGAGCTGCTAGGACCAACGGGGCCATCTTGTCCACTAGCAACCCTCAATCCAAATTAATATGGATACTGTAATCACCGACAACCTCCAATTCACTGTAAGGACACCGATCCTTGGGCACTGTCCTTATCAAGTCTAGTGTCTAATTATTTTTGAAGGCCTCTTGCATCATGTCTTCAAAATCAGCACCATTATGTGTGACTACTAGAAGGGCCAGCTTGTCAGTAACCTGTCTTCTGTTGTGGTCATCTGGGTCGTAGGCTCTCCAAGTTACCTCAGGGAAGCAATAGGTATCCATATTCTATATGGCTTGTAACAGAGAAAAGTGGTTGAGATAGGTGTAATTCCCCATTGTACAGGGAATGGACAACCACTTTACTAGTCCTTTCTTTCTCAGGTGCCTAATTTTTACTTCTTCAACCACCTGTCGAGTGATCTCAAGGATGGCAATGGAAGTCGGGTAGTGAAAAGGTAATGCCTTAAGGGGTAGTTTTGATCCATAAATTTTGATATAGGAGAATTATTCTATATAAAAGTAGTCACCTGCTGTCTCCTAGCATAGAAATTATCTGATCCCCATCCTAATCCTATCTGGGAAATTCCCACACAGTAGGAAGTGTACTATAGGGAGGACCTTCTCAAAGAAGGTTGTATAGTTGGAACACCCCTCCTGGATGCATAACAACCGATCCTATACAGTGGGCACATTTACTCCCCCCATTTGGGCCACCAAGGTCTTATCCAACTGTGCTATGAATATATGAATGAAAAAGAAGTAGTATGAGAAGGGAGGCATCTCCCTCTTATTGGCCATCATGGCCTCCTATAATAGTCATAGATCTTCATCCATTTTATCGCTGATAATATCTTACCATCGGTAGAGAGTGGTCTTGTCTATCTGGTTGTATTTGAGGATTAAAAACATCACTTCCTTAGTGATTGGATCTAAATATTTCTCTCCTAGGGCTAGATTGATCATGTCAACGTAATGTTGTGCCTAGGTATGGAGCATGAATTTTTTGATGGGAAAGTCTGCTGGTCTCATTTTACCCCTCTTTAATAAGCTCTGGTGGAATGCTGTATTCATCATATAATTGGCCTAAAGGGCCAATGTTTTGAACTCCACCACCTTGGAAGCTATGGCTAAGCCAAAAACTTATCGAATCCTATCGACTGATACTCAGGCCATAGCTTGGCCATTGAAATCATGGATGGTGCATGCTTTGGAGTCATAGGAAATGGTGAGCCATGCCATAATATCAAAAGAGTGGTACATCTTTGGACAAGTTAACCAAGTTTTATGTCCCATTTGTTATAAACAAGAGCAGGTTTGTTATTGTTCTGATAGGCCTGCGCATAGATATCCCTCAAAAGCATTGGGTGGCACTGGTTATCCTCCTCTATGGGATCAAATGAGTAGATGGTGACTCCTTCCACCTCTTTCTATTGTTCCTCAATGATATTCTTGCTAGAGTTGGGTAAAATTTTGAACGCCTTAGGGTTTTGCGCCCTCCCTGGCCTCTTGTCAATAGGCCATGCTCTGATAATTTTGTTGGTTCTTTTTTGTACGAGTGATGCATCAGGGGCTGGAGTGCTGGTAGATGCCATATTACTCCCACCATCATAAATTTTTCACCCCCCTTGGCTACAATTTTTTCTCTGCATTCTCTTTTTTTTGCTCAACATTGTTGATAGGCAGTTATGCATGCGCAGATGATGTAAAAAATGACCACCACCTTATTTTTATAATAGATGCATTAAATGTGGTAGATGGCACATGCACTTTTTTTCTTTTCATGAGCTGCTAGTATTGGTCGGGTGTGCCACATCGTTCATCATCTCTTTGCATCGATGGATGAATTACAACTGCCAATAATGATCAGAACACATGGCGGTTTAGTCATTGGCTAAGGCGGGGCACAGGTAGGTATGCACTTGCTTGAGATGCATTGGGTTTAATTTTAGCACGTGCACCCCCTTAGGTAGTTGGGTGCATGAATTTCAAGGTAGGTGCACAAGGTTGTGCACCCACGTGATCTTCAAGGAAGTGGAGCGCGCTTGCCTTCGCAAGGGGCACACATTATGCACCCTCTTTTTCCCTTGTGCACTCCATTGTAGTGGAGCGCATAACCCAGAGGTTGGCGCATGAATTTGTGTACCCATATTAGACATTTGCACACCCTGAAGGGAGGGGCACGCCAACTCAGGATGGGGTGCACAGCCTTGTATGCCCTGGCTGAGGTTGTACACTCCACTTGAGAGTGGAGTGCACTCAGGTAGGGGGAAGCACATAGCCTTGTGCATCCCAAAGGACTGAGTGTGCTTTGATTCATCATAGCATGTGCCTTTACTGAGGTTGTGTGCTCCACTTGAGAGTGGAGCACACTCGGCTAGGGGGAGCACACAACCTTATGTACCCCAAAGGACTGAGTGTGCTTTGTTTCATAAGAGCACATGAGGTGCATGACCTTGTGCATCCTAAAGGACTATTATGTGCTCCACCTCCCCATGGAATGCATAGACTAGCAACAGGGTGCACTACCTTGTGCGTCCCTAAGGGACATTGTGTGCCACCTACTTCAATAGGACGCATGGGCTAGAGGTGGTCGCATAGCCCTGTGCACCCGCTCGGGGGAATCCACACTCCATTGGAGTAAAGCGCATCAGCACAGGGTAAATTTGGGGTGCATAGCTTGTGCGCCCCAAGGGCAACTCTGGACTTAGCTTCAAAAATGTGGCTAACCTTTTTGGGGTCAACAAGGGGAAAGGAGGAAAAGGAACAAGAAATAAAGCAAAGGGAGGTTGTAGATGAAACTATCAAGGATGAGATATGGTCATATCAAGACACTCGTTTGACGTTGCTGATGCAAACAACAATAGACCACCTAAAAAATTAGCTCATCCTATCCTCACTTCTTATTTGTTGCAATGAGCAAGGGGAAATTCCAAAACCAGCGAGAGGGTGCATGAAATCTAGATAGCAAAATTAGAGTGCTCTTGTCCAAACGACTTTAAAAAAATAAACCCTGATACCCAAATAATGGATGCAAATTCTAAAATAGCCTCATCAGACCCATGAAATCTAGATAAAAAAATAAGTGAACAAGCTCATACATCCATCATAGAAATAAGCATCCATACTTAAACAAAAATAAAAGCAAAGACATATTGAGAGACCAAACAGTGATATACTATTATTTACAAGGTGAAGAGGAATTACATATGAATTGTAAAGGTCATAGAGCCATCCTTGGAATGGCAATCATTCCACTATTTAAATAAGATTTTACAATATATTTTAATTATAGCATTAATGACATCAGGTGGGAGAATCTTGTTAGAACGATCAAAAAATCTACTTATGTTCTATTTCAAAAGGGATGGTGGTTGTTAGAAGGAATTTAGATGCTTATGTAGATATCTGGTTCCTTGATCATTCTAATAGCTTCTTAAATTCCAATCTACTTTGCCCTCTCACATTGCAAAAATGTTAGATATTGGTTGTTCATTTCAAATTTCCTCTTCGCACCCGTCGGCTATTTACGCCAGGTAGTTGAGGTCATTAATGCTTACTTCTGGGGATCCTCAAAGCTTTCATCTTGATGTGTGATGCTTTCAACCTTGGATGGACTTTTGGGTATTCTCCTTCATGCACCAACCTCCCAATATTTCACTCATCATATCTCCATGAGGACGGAAGATCAGGTTCAAACTTTTAATATGCCTTTCCTAAAGGTCCGCCTAAATTTTGGGGATAGAAACTTGGGACTTGTGACCACTATGTCATGGTCTAATTCTTCCATCTAGGGATTTGGGATCCCAATATTCCACTTGAAGTCAAGGCGAGGATTTGGGGTCATATTTGTTCATGTCCCTGCCCGATCTTCCATCTAATTCCAGAATTAGCTATTTTTGGAAATTTTGCTTTTCTGTCCATCCACTTGATCCTTAAAATCAGCCTCAACCATCAATATCCCAAAATTTATTGGCTCTAACCTGTCACCATCATCAAAAAATAGGAGTGGGTGAGAAGTCATAAATTTTCACCCACATGAATATCTATGGGAATGCTTGCCTTTGATAGTTGACAATGGCAATTTTTTGTCCCTATGAAAAGTATTCAAAAAGTGGGAGAATGTTGGAAATTTGTTGAATATTTTCCATTTATTCTAGTGAGGTTAACTCTAAAAGCTACTGGACACTCTCCATATATCATCGTCGTAAGTTTTTTGGTTTCTTAAGCTATGTTTAGACCGATATGGGTTGTTTGGGGTTAAATATTTAAACCCATGGTATTGTAAAATTTGTTCTTGTGATGTTATTTCATTGCAATTGTATCAAGGTTTGAATAGAGAAGAGATATGAACATTATTATATTGGACACGGTTAATTTTATACAATAAAGAGATATTGTTGTGCTAGGTTTTTTCTCATAAGGGTTTCCTAGGTGAATACTATGTTGTGTGTATATGCTATCTTCTTATTTTTTCCTTTGATTATGTATTTACTGTTTTCTAGATTTAGTTTATCAGGGCCTTTTGCTTTTCAAGTAATAAAAAAATTTAATAGGAGATAACATTATCTAAAAGTTTATTGAAATACTCTAGAAGTTGTTTGAAAGCTTTGATGCACTAAATATAAAAGTAGTTCCCAGAGAATTGAAAATGCAATTTGATGCATTGGTTCCTCATGGAGTAAAATTTTATCTAGCCTTTGATTTAAGAAAAAATTGAAGATCTGTCAAACTGGTATTTAGGTCATCTATGTCGAATAAACATTCCTTCTAAAAAATATTTGATAATTATAGACATATAGTACACTTCTTAATTCAAAAAATGGACTATACAAATGCAGCTAAAGACATAAGTGAGGATGAAGTGATCCAACTAAAAAATAATCATATATTTAAGGTACTGGTCACCCTTGAGAACTTTTTCTATAGTAGTGATTGGCCAATTGGTCAAAAGATGAAAGGTAATTCAGAGAAGTTCATAGAGCCAAAAAGAAATCTAAAGGTTGGTATAATATGCTCTGAAGAAGAATTAAACAACTTTTAATTCTATGTACATAATACAATGGCATCATTTCTTAGAGCTACAATGACTTAAAATTCTATAGTAAAGAGACTATTTAGCATACTATAGAATTATTGCCCACTGCCAAGCCATTTCGATAAAAACAAAGGTTGATAAATCCAAAATAGAGGCATTGATGAAACAAGAATTTCTAAAGCTTTTAAATGTAAAAATCATCTACCCAATCAAACATTCAATGTGGGTAGCCAATTTGGTCTCAGTTAGAAAAAAATGGAGATATCTATCTTTGTGTGGATTTTAGGAATGTAAACAAAACCTCTTTAAAGGATAATTATCCTTTTTTCTAGATTTATCATATCCTATAGTTACACATAGTTACCGAGGCAAAAATATTTTTATTATTAGATGGATTTTTAGGTTTCAACCAAGTTTGGGTTAAATATGAGGATCAACATAAAACTATGTTCATGACCAAATGGGGAACATTTGCTTATCAAAGAATACCTTTCAACTTATCCAATGTTAGAGCTACTTTTCAAAGGGCTATGGATTTAGATTTTGGTAAGCTTGTGAAAAAAGTTATATTGATCTATCTTTATGATATGATAATCTTCTCTCATAAAAAAGAGAAGCCACCATCTCAAATTGATTTTTTAGAAATGCAAAGAAATTGGCGTACCACTCAACCTGAAGAAATCAATCGATGTTGTCTATGAAGGGAAGCTACTAGGTCACATAGTATCAAAGGAAGGTCTAGATATTTATTTGGATAGAGTTAAAGCTATATTAGCACTCCCTTTTCCTCAATACAAAAAGGGCTTACAGTCATTTTTTGGGTAAATCAACTTCATCCAAAAATTCATATCTAACTTTTCTTATATAGTAAAGCCTATGATGGAAATACTAAAAAAACAAGTAGACTTCACTTGGATAAAATCTAGAAAGGAGGATTTCATGAGCATAAAAGAAGCTATTATAGATCCTTGGTATTAGCTTAACCCTAACTACAAGATATACTTCATTATTTATATATTTGTAGTTGAAGAAAGCTACACAACTATGCTCATGCAGAAAGACAAAGATCATAATGAGTGACCCATATATTTTTTGAGCCAAAATCTACATGACCATGAATAATGATATAATTTCATATAGAAATAAGTGTTTGATCTAATGAAATTGCTTAAAAAGTTGAGATACTATATTTTTTAGAGCAAAATATTGATGTATGTAGTACATCCATATGTTTGGGGCTTCACAGTGTAAGGAGAATTGGGCAAAAAATGAGTTGGCTAGATCATTAAGATATAGGAGTATGACATAAATATTAATATAACTTAGTTAGAGTAAGAGCACTATGTGAATAACTAGCAAGTTTTGCAGTGCTGAACTCCAATTTGTTAATTGAATAAGAAGAACGTCAACCAGAAGAGGCCTAAACAGAGAAAAATACTTGGATAAACTAGAAGACTCATTTTTTCAAGTATCTATATGGGTTTACATCCTCTCAAAGGAGTAGGTACAAATTGTAAGATTTGAACTACAATCTAATCAATGGCATCATGTATAAATTTCTTTGATGATGTGTTGTTAAGATGCATGCAGTTGAAAAAGGTAATATAAATACTAATGGGTTTTCATGCTAGTTTCTCAAGAAGGCACAGTTCTAGACTATGACTACTAAAATTCTCAAAGCCAAATATTATTGGCCTAAATTATTTTTTATGCTTTTAAAATTGCTAATACGTATGACCACTATCAAATATTTATTTGTAAAAGCAAGAATTTGAAAATGTCTCTACAACTAAATAATTTCAAAAGAACCCGTTCAACAATGGGGGTTAAATTTTATTGAAATGATCAACCAAATTTTTTTTTGAACACAAATTTATATTAACAACTAATTATTTCACTAGGTGGTCTGAAGTAGAGGTAACTAGACATGCAGACCAAGATACTATCATAGAATTTCTGTAAATGTTGATCACCAAGTTTAGGGTCCTTGCTACAATAGTGTATAACAATACAAAGTGTATATAGGAGCTAAAACTATGGAATTCTCAAGAAAATGTGGCATTTATTGGAAGGTATCCTCAAATTAATCCACCAATAAAAAATTAATGAGGATAATTAAGAAAAATATTGGTGATAATCAAAAGAGTTGGCATTTAATGCTAAACCAAGTGTTATGGGTAGATAGAATCATGATCAAGAAAGCTTTGAAGACCACACCATATGCTTTGGTTTATAGAAAAGAAGTTGTGCTGCCAATCAACCTTGAGTTTTCTACCTTGAAATGCATAAACCAATAAAAGTTAGAGGATTTTGAGCCAATTGAGGAAATAATATTAGAATTAAAAGGAGAAAAGGTCTATAATTATTTTTGCTAGCACCAAGAAGCCATGGTTTGAAAAAAAATATCATTGAAAGACTTCAAGGAGGGGGACTTAGTGCTCAAGTGGGATTCAAATCGTGCAAAACTAGAAAAGAATGAAAATCTAGAATCTTTGTGGTCTGGTCCATATCTAATATTGGGAAGGAAATAATTAAATGCATATAAGCTTCAAGATATGGATTGTCAGGGTAGAGACGTTTTTCGCAGGACTGCCCAAACTGTCGAACTCGTTTCGGCCATATCTCACTCATCCGAACTTGGATTGAGCTAAAATTTTGAGGGTAGATGCCTGAAAAACCCTAGAACATCTCCACAAATTTTCATATCATTTGGAGCAACACAGATCCTAGCACATCCCTATGTGTGAATGATATATTTGGCAAGCGGCTATGCGAGGGTTTCATCTGGGTTGAGTGCAAGCAGCTCCAGAGGTTGGTTTTTAGGGCCTTCGGGCCCTAGCGGCAAATATTTTTGTGGTTTATGCTCAATATTTTAGCAAGAAATGTTGCAAGGGATACAAGATGGGTTAGAAATTTGTCTTTCAATAGATCATACTATGAACTTGAGTGACAACGGCTTCCAATTTGCTGCACAAAATAAAAGTGAAAACCATACCTTTCCATGACATCTAGGGCAAGGATTAAAGAGACCACAAAATAAGTTTCAAGCAGTTGATCAAAAAATGGCTCATATCTCAAGTGAATCTGGTGCTAAGGTGCACCCACAAAATAATTCTACTGTGAAAACCCTTGTCAAGGGTAAGAATTTTGAAGACTCAGTCCCAAAAATGAATTTTAGGGATGCCCTTCGTGGTGGACAGCCTCAACCCAATGCTAATATCAATACTAGGGCTTCTCATAAACCTCTAAGAATGCCTAATATTGATCCCAAGAAAACGGAGTCAGGATGTCTTAAAGCAGCTGATGGAACTCCTATTGTTAAGCTTGATATGGGTAACATTCAGACTAGCATTGAAGATTTGGAAAAAAGAGGACTAATTTGTCGGTTCGTGGGTTTTCTTCCGAGTCTATCTGCTTTCAAAGTTTGGGCTGCAAAAAGCTGGAAAACTAAAGGTGAGTTACAAATATCTATTTATCCAAATGGTTATTTTCTTGTTTTATTTGCTAATAATGAAGATAGAGAGAAAATTTTTCAAGGGGGTCCTTGGTTTTTTGGAAGGGCAGGGGCTTTTCATGAAGTCCTGGCATACTAAATTTAAAGCCGAAGAAGAGATGCCTTCTATAGCTCCCGTGTGGGTTAGACTCTTTGGCCTCCCTATTGAATTTTGGAATCCTACTATTTTTTCTTCAATTGGAAACTCTTTAGGAACTTTTATGATGATTGGCTGATTGTACTCAAAATTTTGAACATATTATTTATGCTCGAATTTGTGTTTTAATGGATTTTGACAAACCCCTACCTAAAAATATCACATTACAATTTGGGGAAGACACTTGGGAGCAAGTAGTGGACTATGAGAACATTCCTTTTCATTGTAGAATTTGCCATGAATATGGTCATTTGGCCAGTGCTTGCCCAAATAAAATCCCTGATCAAAAGAAAGAAGATATAAACTCAGCAGGTTTCCAAATACCTAAGAAGAAGAACACTCAGAAAAAATAGTAATGAAGGATCAATCAAAGTCATTTGCTAATATGTTTGAAATCCTTTCCACAAATGATGTCCCAAGTGAGGAAGAGGAAATAATGGAAACTGAAATCTTAGAAACACGGTTTAAATATGAAGGAAAGAACTCAGAGACAAACCAACAAATCAAAGGTTTTCAACAGAAAAAAAAAGGAGAAAATTTACACAAGAAAAACAATATTTCAAATGTCAAAACTTCAAATAATGCAGGTCCCAATATAGACTCTATTGAACCATCTAGTAAAATTTTGGTTGTGTATGAGAATTCTTCAAGGTTAGAAGCCATCTCAGATTCAATTGGAATAAGTCAAGAAACAGGGAAAAAAAATTGAAGATGGATTCTAATCAAAAAGTAGGTCGCAAGACCAATCAATATCATATGGTAAAAGAAGGTGAAAAGCTTGTAGAGGAAGGTAAGATTAATGCCCTTCCCAACATTTTTAGCCCTGGTATTAATGAAGATCATCACTTGGAATATTAGAGGACTCAAAGGGAGTCTTTCAAAACAAAATGAAATTAGAAGAATGATTCAGATAAATCATCCACATCTTGTTTTCCTTCAAGAAACAAAAATTTCAATGGAGGATATGGACTTAATTGCCAGTAAAATTTGGCCAGCTGGAAAAGTGGTTTCCCTCAGTTCCCAAGGGACTTCGGGTGGCATTGCTTGTCTTTGGGACCCAAAAGAGGTAGTTATTCACCATATGGTTGGAAGTTGGGGTTTGTTGGCTATAGCTATTCAAAGTAGACATTCCAACCAGATTATGCTCTGCATTATTGTTTATGCTCCGACTTCTTTGGAGGAAAAAAGAAGACAGTGGAAGGATATTACTCATATTATCTCTCATTTTCCTAAAGCTTGGATCTTGATCGGAGGAGATTTCAATACCATCCTCTCTCTAGATGAGAAAAGGGGGGAAATAGAAATTTGGACAAAAGTACTTACCTCATGAGTGAATATATTGCAAACCTCCATCTTGTGGATATCCAATGAGATAATGGCCTTATGACTTGGTCTAACAGAAGGCAAGGCTTAGCTTGTATAATGGAGAGATTGGATAGGTTTTTGCTCTCTAAAAATTTCTTAATCCATGGTCACATTCCTAAAGTGAAGACTCTTAATAATGTTGGTTCGGATCATTGGCCGATCATGGTGGAAATGTGGAAAACCAATGTGAGTTTCTCTCCTTTTCGTTTTCAATTAATGTGGCTTAGAGACATTTCCTTCAGACCTCGTGTGCAACAATGGTGGAAGGAAGGTAAACCTAGGCATGGGACTAAGATGTTCTATTTTGCCAAAAGATTGCAATACATTAAATCCAAAATCAAGACTTGGAACTGGAAAGAGTTTGGGGATGTTCATAAAAAAAAATATGAAGTTATTGCTCATATTGAAAATTTGAATAAGAAAATCCGTTTAGATGGCCTCACAGAGAAGAGAAGTGCAGATGAAATTAAACTCACAACTCAGCTAGAGGAATGGGAAAAAAGAGAAGAAATCTTATGGAAGCAAAAATCTAGAATTCAATGGCTCAAAGAAGGAGATCGAAACACAAATTTCTTCCACAAATCTCTTCTAGCTCGAAGATCTCACAACTTTATTTCTTCCTTAAAATCATATTTTGGAGATGTTGTTTATACTTGGGATGGCATGAACTCTATTGTTGTTGATTACTTTTCCAATATTTTTGTTGCTACTCCTCTTGACTCAGCTTCTCAACAAAATTTTCTTCAAGCAATCCCTTCTCTTATCACTTCTGAGGAGAACTCTATTTTGACTTCTCCTGTTACTATCAATGAGCTTCAACAAGTAGTTTTTAAAATGCAAAAAGGGAAAACCCCAGGTCCTGATGGTTTTCCTATTGAGTTCTACCAAGAGTTCTGGGATATCCTTCATGTTGATTTATTAGAGGTGGTGGAAGAAGCCAGGAAATCCAAAGAAATTTTTAAGGTTATCAATAAAACTTATATTACTCTTGTTCCAAAAGCTCAAGAGGTTGATCATATCTCAACTTTTAGACCTATTGCTTTATGTAATGTTCTTCTCAAAATTATTACTAAAATCATGGCAGAAAGGTTGAAGCCTCTTTTGCATAAGATTATTTCCCCAGAGCAAGGGGGATATGTGGAAGGACGTCAAATAGTAGATGAGATAGTTCTTGCTCAGGAAGCCATCCATTCCATGGATATGCAAAATTCTCCTTCTATGTTCATCCGGTTAGACTTATCCAAAGCTTATGACAGAGTGGATTGGCACTTCCTTATCAAAGTTTTGAGGCAATTTGGTTTCTCTAAGGATTGGATGGATTGGATTATGGGATGTATCTCTTAATTTTCCTACTTAGTTCTTATCAATGGCAGGCCTTCTCAGTCTTTCCTAGCTTCCAGAGGTATCAGGCAAGGTGACCCGCTATCCCCTTATTTATTCATCATTCTTGCTGAATGCTTGGGTAGGACTATAACCAAAAAGAGGGAAAACAAAACCCTTGAGGGAGTTACCATTGCTCATGGAGCTAGACCTATCTCTCATCTTCAATTTGTGGATGACTCTACCCTTTTAGGTAAAGCTACAGTTAAGGAAGCTTCTAATTTTAAGCAAATCATTAGTTGTTTTTCTAAGGCTACTGGGCAGTTGATCAATGAAGACAAATCTAAAGTTATTTTCTTTCACTGCTCTGCTAGACAGGAAGCCATGGTCTTGGATAAATTAAGATATAAGAAGACCTCTCTTCCAATCACTTATTTAGGTATTCCCATAAATATTCAAAGGCAAAAAAATAAATATTGGAATTGGTTGTTGGACAAAGTCAAGAAGAAAATTGGAAAGTGGACCAACAAGTGGCTTTCTTCTGGGGGTAGAATCACCTTGGTAAAATCAGTCCTTCAAGCTATTCCTATTTATGTTTCTTCCATTTTGAATATCCCAAAGGTTGTTCTTCGAGAATTGGATCAAATCAATCATCGTTTCCTTTGGAGTGGTACTAAGGAGAAAATAAAATGGGCCTTGGTGAAATGGGATACTTTATGTCTTCCTAAGAGTGAAGGGGGGTTAGGATTCCGGTATTCAATTAATAACAACAAAGCTTTAGCTGCTAAATTATATTGGAGGATGTTGCATAACCCCAATGCTCTTTGGGCCAATAATCTTTGTGCTAAATATGTTGAGAACAAAAGTCCTAAAGACCTTGTTCGCTATCAACTTCCTACCAAAGGTTCTCCCATTTTAGCAGTTCTTAAGACTGGTGAGGATTTGATAAAGAAAAAATTATTTTGGATCATTCATAATGGTCAACATGCAAATTTTTGGACAGATTCTTGGGATGGTCACAAGCCTTTGATAACTCAGTTTCCCGATTGGAGGCCTTGGATGGAGGAGCTTCACCGAGCTAATTGGATAAAGGTGGCTAATTACTATCGATACCATACTGGTAATTCAAAGGTTGGTAGATATTGGATCCCTATTGAGGACTAGCCTATTCAAATCCTAGAAAGGCAAAGACAAGATATCCAAGGCATCCTTCATATGAGATCCCTCTCTTGGTCCCATGAAAAAGATTGTTTTGGATGGAACGACACTACTAAGGGTGAGTATTCAGTTGCTCAAGGTTATTTGACCTTATGCCATAATAATCCCAACCATTCTTCTGACATATTCTCTCAATTGTGGGCTCAAAAGATCTGGCCTAAGGTGAGGTTCTTTAATTGGCTTTTATTGCATCGTAGGGTGCTTACTGGTGAGCAACTTATGAAGCGTGGTTTTCATGGCCCTTTTAGATGTGAAATGTGTGAAGAGAATGTAGAAAATATCAACCATATTTTTATTGAGTGTACTTTAGCCTCTGAGCTATGGAGGAGAATGGCAACTTTACTTGGCTTACAGTGGTCCAATTTTTTCACTTTTGAACAGCTTTGGAGGGATTGGCCTAATCAAGAGGGTGTTGATCATTTTATTAGGCAGCTTAGTTTGGATGGGTTCTACCATTCTTCTTTGGAATATTTGGAATGAAAGGAACAACCAAATTTTTAATCAAGATAGGAAGGATATTCACTATATTTGGAAAAATACCATAGCCAACTTAGTTGAATCAGTCCATCATCTCCTTAATCACCCCCAAAACTCCCACCAAATATGGGATCAAGTGATGCAAAGATTGAAGATTAAACCTTCTAAGGGCAACCAACTTAAAGGGAATGTGAGTATTAGTAAGATGGATAGGACTAGAAATTGGCAACCTCCTCCTAAGGATTTTGGAAAAGTCAATACTGATGGAGCCTCTAGAGGGAACCCTGGAAAAGCCAGTGTGGGAGGAATTGGTAGACTTTCAGATGGCTCCCTGGTTTTTACTTTTGCTAAGAATTTGGGTATTCTTTCCAATAACCTTGCTGAGGGGTATGGTATCCTTAGAGGCCTTTAGGAGGCTACCAAGGTTGGATGGGAAAAGGTGTTAGTTGAGTTTGACTCTCAACTTATGATTAATCTCTTGAAGACTCCTAAGAATCATAAGGTGGATTGGAGAATAAAAAGAATTATTGAGAAGATTCAGTTAATCCAGATGGGATTTTTGAAAGTTGATTACAATCATGTGGTCAGAGATCAAAACAAGAGTGTTGATGCTTTAGCTAATTGGGCTTTGGACAAAGGTGATCTTACTTGTTATGGCCACCCTCCTATATGGTGGGCTTCTCAAATTAGGGAAGCTCTTCTTTCTATCATTTCTTTGGATGGCTCCAGTTCTGAAGGTACCTAGTTTCTTCTTGTTTTTTTTTGTTTCTCTTTGGTTCATTCAGTTTTTTTAGTTCCCTAGCTCATTCTATTCTTTATTTTGTTTCCTCTATTGATTCTTGCATTAATAGTCTTCTGGTCTAGATAGGTCATTGTTTTGTTCATTTTTTTTTCTTTTGTCTTCTTTGTTTTTTTGTTTAGTTTTTTAAGGTGGGTGGGTTCTTTTGTTTTGTTTTGTTTTTGTGTTCTTTGTGTTGTTTTTTGTTGTTCTTGTGTTTTTGTTTTTTTTTTTTATGTTTATTGTTATTGTTCTTGTGTTTTTTTTCGTTCTTGTTCTTGGGTTTCTCTTTGTTTGTGTTATTTCATTTTTTTATGTGTGAGTGTTTTCTATGTTTTTTGTTTTTGTTTATTGTCTGTTGTTGGTTGTTTTTATTTTTATTTTATTTATTTTATTTTTTAGGTTTTGGTTGTGTTTATTTTTCATTTTTTTTTGGGTTATGTCTTTGTAGTGTTCTGTTGTTTTTGTCTTGTTTGTGTTTTGTTATGTGGTTCTTGTGTTTTTCTATGTGGTTTGTGTTGTGGTTTCTTTTATCTTATTGTGCGTGTTTGGTTGTGCTTTTGGTTTTGACACACTCAAGGAGTTTGTTTTTTATTTTATTTTATTATTTTTGTTGTTATTTTCTTTTTTTAATTTGGTTTTGTGTGTTTGTTTTCTCCTTGAGTATGTCAAAGGTGGTAGGCCAGGTCCGAGTCCTGGGCGTTTTTGGCGGAATGGATACCCTTGCCTCCTTGGGTCTTACCCGAAAGTGGCATCCCTTTTTGGGATGTTTTCCACAAAAAAAAAAAAAGATATGGATTGTCATATTTTACCAACTTTGTGAATGACCGATACTTAAAGCATTATCCATAGAAGAGTGTGTCATTGATAAATACATATGTAAATAACATGTGTAAATAGTTGCGTAATTGCAATAGTGGTAGTACCAATTTGTAAACAAAATCAATTTTATTGGCTAAGGATTGCACCTAGAAGCCATATATTTTGTATTCTTAGTAATATCATTGGCCCAAAAAGTTGATAATCTTGAAAAAATACATGCGTCGCAAATGCTTACACGAACTTGCAATTCTAAGAAAATATTTTGTCATAGAAGCTGAGCACACACAATCCTTGACATTAAACCAACAACAATAATTCATTGTAGATATTTCTTCTTTTTTTGGTTCATGAATTGGTTTGTATAATCTACAGGATGTGTAAGAGCATCCACAACTTTTCCTACATTCCTTGGTTCTATTGAATTTTCCTATGATTTGGGCCTCGACGGTGGTATAATTCTTCAAACTAGATGAGCTTTATGACAAATTATTTTTTCTTGAAAAGAAACCTTGAATATCTTAATGCATATTTAAAAACAATTGTATGACTATTTGTATGTTTGCATAAGCTCCTTGAGTTAGGCATTCACTATAAAAACATAGTGACTGAGGTTGCAAAATTGGGACTGTATTAATAATTGTCAATATCTGGTAACATTGAATTAGCTAAGTTTGAAAGGGGAGTAGATTTTAGCAAGTGTAAAATTATTTGTGAAAAATAATAGAGATTATTGGTATATTAGTTGGTGCACAATGAAATCATTTGGAAATTTTTTATTGACATTAGAGGTAATATTTTTGTCTAAAGCAATATTTTAAAATGTATCTTGAAGAAAAACTTTCCAAGTATTGTTTATTACCTAGTAAAATTCCTTTTTGAACACTTTTTGAATTGGTATTAGGTGAATATGTATTCATTATGATTTAACATGGGTAGGCCATGAATCATTGTTATAATATAGTAATAACAATTGGATTTCTAACATTTGAGGTGTTAAAAGGATGTGGTATTTGAGAAATCTTATGTAATCTTTACATGTGTAATACCAAATCCTATGTTAGTGGTTTTCAATTCAACCAATGGATTTTGTTGAATGTTTGGTAAAACTTAGATCAATGTTCATTGGTAAGTTGTTTCTAAAATTTCATTTATAATAGTTTTTGTTAGTGATCCTTACTAAGGTATTATACCACATTTTCGATATTGTTGAGGTCATCTAAATTTTCAATAACTCTCTGCATTTTTGGTCAACAATGATGCAATAGGGTTTTATTTTTAAATATAAAACTAGTAAATATTTTAAATGTCATGAGTTAAAATTGGTTAATAATATGGGCTTTCAAGGTGGTGACCAGTGTGCAAATCTTGTTAAAGTGTTATTGTATTAATACCACTATGTGACTAGTATTAACATATCATACATATATATAAATCTTCATGTTGAAGTAGGATGTAAATTTCAATTGGGGGCACAACGGGGGCCATTATCTCTAACTTAGGTCTCCTTGATGAGATTTCAAAGACATACCTACTTGGGTATCCTGATATGGATAATTTTATTTTATTGTGTCCTACTTGTTTAAAGCGAGAGTACGAGGTTCATGTAAATACCATCTCAATAATCTTATTTTTTCTTATAGTCTCAATATGGGCATAATGAAAAAATTTGAGGTAAAACACTTCTATTTATAGTATTAATATAGGGACAATGACAAATAATTAGGCAAATATTTGGGGCCTAATAACAAGCTTAAAGATTTTGGTTTAAAGAAGATAAGAAAGATGATTTTGGAGGGACAATTTAAAATGGTTATTAGAGGAATGAATAAGCAACAATTTTGGGATTGCAAAGAAAAAGCAAGTGTGATATTGGGATTAAGAAGCAAGCCTTGAAAAGGCTCTTTTATTTGGATAACTCTTGGGCTAATATAGTAATAGACAAGTTTTAAGTTGATAGAATTATAGGAAGGTTAGTGTGAAGAGGATTGAAAGTCAACCTAGGATAAAAGAAACTTGAATATTATGATTACGAACATTGGTAATGAAGGTATGCTAAGGGGGTGGAATAAGTATTTAGCAAACAAGTGGGTCCTAGGCACATGGAATTTGCTAAAGGTGATTAAATAAAGTATAACTAACTTTGTTACTATGAACTGGTGGGTAGGATGGTCTATTAAGGATGTTGGCTTGATAAAATAGGTTGAATCTCTCTCAAGATATGACATGTCTCTATCAAGTTGTATTTTGATCTACAAAGAAATGACTTTCTAGGAGGAACTTTAGGAGTTGTTTTAAATATTTAAAAATAGAAATTGGTTGTGATAATTTTTTTGAATAGAGTGAGGAGGGGGTTGGTAATTTTAAGGGTATAGAGTGGATCAATCGACAAAAGAGTTGGAGTAAGCGGGAAAGGAGTAGGCTAGATAAGAAAATTGGAGGGGTATTGGGAGTTTAAGGAGACAATTAGCCTACATGAACACTTATGTAATCATGAATGGTCTTATGAGCATAAGATTATTTGCATGCAAGGGGTTCAATGTTTTGCAACATAGTTCATATGAGTTACACATAATATGTTATGCAAAGTGTGTCATGTGTTTCTATCCTTTAATGTTATAAATAATGTAATAAAATAGCATGGTATAGGTTATGGGGTAACCAATTTCTAGATGATGTTTAGGCACATCATGTATACTATATGTACCATGAGATATTGGAGATGATCATAATATGGAAGATACATTTTGTGTGTTGTGTATTTATATGTATTTGTAAGTTCTTTTCATTGTGTTGTATTTATTACATAATAGAATTATATTGTAATGTATTGCATTGTACACATGTTGTTGAATGTAATTCTCCCATAAGCTATATTTTAGTGTTCTTGTCAAGGATATAAGAAGGTGAAATGGAGGTGCAAGGAGTATCTTAGCTTCGAAAGGTAGACAATGTAAGAGCCAATTTTGGACAACCAAATTTTTAGTGTAAATAGTAGAAGTAAGAAGTATTAAGGCACATGAAATGTAATGAAATGAAAGTCAATGTAATATAAATATGCATGAAATGTAATTTTGTTTAGACATTGAAGAAAGGTGACATTATTATTATTATTTCACAATAGAATCTAAAGTGCATAAATTTGTATCATGTACATGCAAGGGGAATACCATTATGCATTGAGGTGTCTAGTAGGTCATTGTTGGTAATAACTTATAATTAACCATAAATAGGTTCCCTTAATTTGTTTAAGATACCTTAGTAGATCAGGAGGAGACAAAGACTATGTGTATATTGTGTATACAAGAGCATCTTGAAAAAAGTGATATAGAGATTGTATGGTGAAACCCTGTAATATCATACATATGACCAAATACAATGATGGTTCTCTATTATCTATAATTTGTGTATGTTGTAACTACTATTGGTAGATTGGTTGAGTGCAAGTTATGTGTGTAGGTCTAAGTTTTGCAATTAGAATATATCCAAAAAGGTTACAGTCTAAAACGTGATACAAGACTTGTTGTACGAAGGATCACATGAAGTATTATTCCAATGGAGTAAGCATATCATTCTAGTGGATTTATCCTTGTTCTAGTGAATTCTATTCTAGTGAGTGTTGAATTTCATTCTAGTGCTTATCATGTAAGCACATCATCATTCAAGTGAAGAATACACTATCATTCAAATTATCATACTGATGCCATACTAGAAAAGTGTCACTCAAGCCTGAGTTATGTTTATGTCTACATTGATAATGTTTGTATTCCTTGTTGTCCTCTTAGATCTACTATTCAATTTTTCCTTCAACTATTGAAATACTCATCATTGTGTTAAATTTGGCACTATTATAATTTAAATTTTAAACCTAGCATGTGAATATTGGAGAGGTGGATGATGGTTTTCTTGCTATGAGGATGTGAGACACAAAATCATGGGAGAGATAAAGAGCAAAATTTGAGTAGTTAATGAATTATCAACTAAATATTATAGTCAAGGAGAACAAAACTTGAGAAAATAGATGTGGAGTGAGTGTGGAATCCTTAAGAGGAGGATAGCTTTAGTAACAAGAAAAAAATATACACACATTATTATTGATAATGGAAAATGAGATGTGAAGTGAGAAGTAAAAAACAAATGAAGAAGACGTTTGTGTAAGTTGATATGCCAATATGAAGAGTGCATGTGGAAATAACATTGAGTGGCTAGTAACTTTGACACAAGTGTAGAGGAGTTTTGCAGGAGGTGCAATGGATGGGAGTCAGACACCAAATCAACCGTAGGCAAGTGCTTGGAAAAATAGACTAGAACCAATACACACATACTTGCAAAGGTCGTAAAGTGAAGTTGCACCCAAAATTGGTCAAATATTGTTTATTGGCAACAACATGCAAGGTGAGAAATCATGTTGGGATGAAGTTCTAAGAGCAAAGGAACCAACATAGAAAGTTCTACTTGAGCAATCAATGAGTGGGGAATAATAAAGTGAAGATAATATATCCCAATGGTGAACAATGCAACTATGGCAACAAAACAAAAGTGTTGACATTTTTGGGATGATGGAACATAAGACCTAGATTTGTCACATAGGAACTTGTACTACCATATGGAGATAAAATGGGGTGGGTGATCTATATGTATGGTTGATATTGGTTTTAGTGACATTGTGAGAAATTCTAATTGGTTGGCATTTGAAGAGGGAGAGAATGAACACCTTCATAACTTGAGTAGCCTTAGTGGATGAATTCAAGAAGGAATTTAGATTGTTGAGAGATGATACAAAGATTATAGGATAAATATACTCCACTAAGAAAGAGAATTATGAATACAAATTCCTACAACAGATGACTCAAATAACTCATTGAAAAAATGGAGGTGCAACCAACAAATAGATTGTAAATATGATGGTTCATTAATGGATTACTATCATGCTACAAGAAAAATATGAATATAGTACTACTACCACATATGAAGAAGCTTATGAAAGAGAGAGGAATTCAAAAAGAAAATAAAAATTATGGTAGGACTAATTCATCTCAAAATAAATTATGTTGATAGTGACAAGGAAGACCTGCACATAAAAATTGAATCAGTGAAGGAATTTGAAAGAATGATCAACGAAATGAAGGGCAAGAAGATAAATAAAGATATGGTGCTTAGATTGCATATTAGAAGGAAACATGAATATAAACTATTAGATAAATGCATATTACAATATCTATGAAGTAATTAATATACATTAGGATAATGTCCATTCAACCTGAGGAGTGCAAGGACCAAATAATGAATTTGTAAAGGAAGAAAAATAACCTAGTGCTTCTAAGAATGGATGATAGGTAATGAGTGGAGGTTATAGGAACAATAATCATGGTGGAATACAATCCCAAAAAGGTAATTGATAAGATGGTCAGATTTGATTATAGTATGACTCAGGTAGTAGACCAATTATTCAGTGTATAAATTGACAAGAGGGAAAATTTTGTGAGAAATTATCAGAACCCACAAGCATTAGGGGAAAATGGAAATAATACAAACATATATAGGTGGTTTGAACCAGGAAATCACAAGGAAGTAAATTGCCCAAAGAAATCAAGTTCTAGTGGAAGACAATGCCAATCGTATTGACATTGAAGAAGCTTTGATAAACCAACAAGACAAGGATAAACATGTGCTTGCAATAACAAGAGCTCAAGTGAAGAAAACCAAGTAATATCCAAAGCCTACTAAAGATAAGGAGAAGTAATAGGCAACACATGATTGATTGAGGAAGAAATGCAAAAGAATAGATAAGAAATAATCCTCCAAGAGAATAAACTAAAGAAGTCAATCACTATGGAATAAGTTTTGGAAAAATAATTATTAACATATCACTTGGTGGTACAAGAGTTGAACACGATAGTGGAAGTAAAGATTCCTAATCTACTTGGTGCAATACCTCAACTATATGCATATGTAGGAGATATTGCATGAACAAATAAGCCTATGGAGCCATGATATTAGGAAGTGGTTACGATCAAGAGGGATCAATTCATTGACCTAACAATATTAATGATTGAGACAAGAAATAAATCAATATTTATTCACATGAAGTTTTTGAATCATAACTTAACACAAGTAATCATGGATGGGGGATTTAGAGTAAATGTGATGTCAGAGAAGCCTTGAAGGATATTGAGCATCATTGTTTTGATCTCCAAATTTTTGTCTATATGGTGTAGACCAATATTTTAGAGATGAAGGTTGTACTAACAAATCAAAAGGTAGAAATTTCCAATGAAGATTTTATAATGGATTTGGTGGTGATCCCAATACAGAAACCAACTTATGATGAATTGCTAGGATGTGGATGGTTGAGAATGGTGAAAGTGAACCATAATTAGGAGAAAGAATGTCTAAAATTTAAAAAGGGGAAATACAAGTACATGATAAATTAAAAAAATCAATATGTTAGTCAAGACATTATAACATACGATGAATTGGGAAGTTCATCATCAGATGAATATAAGGAATATGAACCTAATGAGGAAGGTGTGTTGGAACTTCAAGGCTATATGTAGGACAATGAGGACTCTAATAATGGGCTTCTCCATTGGCAAATGGAGGATCATGAGATGATTATCCCCCATTTTTTTTGTATCCATGTGGAAGAAGAAACCCATGATGATAAGAAAAATACTATGCATGAGGTCGACAATTCCAATCAAAAGAGGAAAGAGAAGTGGACATTTCCCAAGAATTTTAATGAGTACACTGTAAAAGTGTAGTCATTTATGAGAAAGCAACCTACTCGATCGATGTACTCAAAGCAATAAAATAACCTAATATAATCCAATATTAAGGACTAAATATGGTGTAGGCAATGAACAACAGGAGGAGAAGTTCAATTATTATGGAGATGAATGGGACCTAGTACTGAAAGTAACAAATTTTAAAAGTTTCTTGCAGTATAAAGATGTACTTGCATGAACATATAAGGATATGAAGGGTACCCCACTAGAGTTGTGCATACATTGAATTCCACTAATTTAGGGTGCACAAACAATATGAAGAATGCCATATAGAATAAATCCTAAGTATGTAGCCTTGGTGAATGTAAAAATCAAGAAGGTGCTATATGAGGGAATTATATTCAAGGTAGTGTTCAACGAATGAGTGTCACTAATAGTAATTACCTTGAAAGAGGTAAGCCAAATCTATATTTGTGTGGATTTCCAAAGCTTGAATGTAGTAACAATCAAGGATCCCTTTCCTATTCCTTTCAGAGATTATATTTTTTTTGGAAGTAGAAGGACATGAGATATATTTATTTTTGGATAGATTATCAGGCTAAAATCAAATTAGTATCATCAAGGAGGAGAATATGATTACTACCTTTATTGCAAATAATGGAATCTATGTAAATAACTGGATACCTTTTGGTTTACATAATATGCCAACCATATTTCAAAGTATAATCTTGTACATATTTTAGCAAATATTCACTGGGATATTTAAGGTCTTCCTAGATGATTGGTCACTATATGGAAGAAAATATGAGCATTTGAAAGCTTTGGAGGAATGCATGAGTTTGTGTAGAAGAGCTCGTCTGGCATTAAATCCAAAGAAGTGCAAGTTGGTTCCTTATGATAAATTATTGGGATATATTATTTGTAAGAAAGGATTGAACGTAGACCCTAACAAGGAGTCATAGTGGACATGGATGAACCATACAATGTTAGTTTAGTAAAGTCTTTTTTAGGAATTATCAGGTATTATCGAAGGTCCATTAAGAACTTTTCACAAGTGTCCCACACATTGAATGCTCTAATGTGCAAGAATGTTCCTTTTTAGTTGACAAAATAACATCAGAAGACCTTTGAGGTGCTAAATGTAAAGTTCATGTGAACACCTATTTTAGTATTTTTATATTGGGATAAAGAGTTTCATGTCCACATTGATGCATCAAATTTTGCAAGTGGCTATGGGTTGGCCTAGGAGGGGCATTTTGGGCTTGACCAATCTATTTATTTTTAATTCAGATGTTATCTTGGGCAAAGAAAAGTTACAACACTACAAAGAGAGAAGCATTAAGGATGGTGTATGTTGTGCAAAAATTCAAACATAATCTATTCACTAATCTATGTTGATCATCAGACATTATTGTACTTGATCAATAAACTAACTATATACATGTAAGTGAGCAAGTGGATCATCACATCACAATATTTTATGTTTTGGGTAGTAGTGAGAACCATAAAAAAGCACATAATAGAGGATTAGCTATCATGGATTCACTCGGGAGAACCTATTGAAGGAGTACTAGACAAATTTCTTGATGCTCATTTTTTATGGTGAGTGTAGTACCAACCTGGTACACATATATTAAGGAATATTTATCAAAAAAACATTTTCCAAAGGATATGATGACAACAGAATGACAATGCATCATTATAAAGTCAACACCATTTCAAATGATTGTAGGCTTGCTATATAAGATCAAACTTGATGGAATTTTGTAGAGATGCATGTTGGAGGAAGAAGTATACACAATATTAAGTGACATATTGGTAGGACACATGGGGCCAAATGCAACAACCAGGAAAGTACTATTGGAAGATTTATGATGGCCTACTCTCGATCATAATGCTAAGTATGTGAAAGCATGCGATACATACCAATGAACTAGAAAACCATTGAATAGAGATTTTATGTCATTGTATCCATCATAGATGTAGTTGTTTGAATGATGGAGTCTATATTTTGTTGAAACATTGAAGATAAGCCAAAGGAGGAAGTGCCAATACAATATACTGGTAATTGAATATTTTATAAAGTGGGTAGAGGCCCGAGCCTTAATAATTAGTTCTAAAAGAAGTACAATACAATTCTTATATGAATAGGTGATTATAAGATTTAGAATCCCCTTGTAGTTGACAAGTGATAGGGGAGGAAACTTTGTTAATGAAATTGTTTAGAATTTAACCATAGATTTTAGGATCTTCTATTCTTTGTCAAGTTTGTATTACTCCAGAGCCAATAGGTAAGTGAAGATGAAAATAAGGTCATACTCTTGATTATATATGATGTGGAGTGGAAGAAGCTAATTTGGAAGAAATATTTCCAGTCGTCCTATGGGCATACAAGACAACCTTCAAGCCAACCACAAACCATACACCTATAGGCAAGAGGTAATAGTGCTAGTAGAATTCTTGGTACCTATTTTGAGGGTAGTGGTATAGAACCATGTGGATGACTAGGAAATACTAGAGGAGAGGCTTGCAATACTTGTACAATTGGATGTGAGGCAAGTAATGGATCAATGGGCAATAGAGATTGTCCAACAATGAAGGAATTTATGGAATGATATACACCTTAGGAATATGAAGTTGAAGGTAGGTGATTTAGTGATACATTCAATGAAAAGAGAGAAATCAAGCTAGGTAAGTTGAATACCCTATGGCTTGGGCCCTTCCAGGTGGTTGAAATGATGGATAATGGTACAGTAAGGTTGTAGAAGTTGTACAAGACACAAAGTATTGAAATGGTTAATGGGTGTTAAATATATACAAAGTGAAGGCGTAATTCAACATGGTTAATCTTAAACCAATAAAAGAGGAAACCATAGGAAATACTAGATGAAGTACCATAATAGTCTTTAGGAAGCTTTGAAGGATTACTAGTCTATGAAAGAGGATATTCAAGCAAGACCAATGTGGAAAAAGGTACATTATAGTAAAAAGTAGAATTGGATCTACGATGGTTGTTTGGGACAACAAATGACAATCAACCCATTATAAAATAATATTTAGAACGACATTCAATAGAATATATAAGGTTATAGGTACATGTAAGATTTCCAAGAATAAATGAAGAGAAAGAACAATGATTGTTGGATATGGAAAATTTGGAAGGGTCAACCAATCGTGAACCTTAAAGTGAAGATAGTGAGCATGAAGATATGAGTTAGTTAGCATATATTATTTCCTACAATAAATAATACATCAAAAAATATATTTGCTACAAGAGTATGAGATCTTGCAAAGGTATAATATGCAAATGAAGGGACAAATTGACAACATGATACAAAGTCTTAATGAAAGGTAAGTAAGGATATAGGAAGTATTAAAGGATCTTGGGAAACATAGGTTTACTAGAGAATAAACAATAGAGATATTATGGAGGGATATGTTTTAAGAACCTACATCTCCAAAATAAGAAAGGATAAATTGGGTAACATAAACAAGTAATAGTTCTTCCACAAGCTCGTGTAACCAATATCAATTCTAGTAGTAGTTCAAGCTCATCACTTGTAATACAAGCTAAGAGAAACATGTCAAGATCTCAATTATTTCCATAGTCAAAATAAATGAGAAATATGCAAAATGACTACAATGAAGGGGGATGAACAAGAAGATGATTGGATGACATTGCCAATGATAGTTGTTGCAAAAGGAGATCTTAGTAGTTCGTAAGGATTACTAGATAGCCTAGTTATTATGTAGGATATAGGTAACTTAGGCAACTTGGGAAGATCATTAGATCTTCTTGGTTGTCTAATATTTTCATGCCAAGGGAAAATTTTGGTTGTTTTACCTCCTGGTAGCTTGAGGAAAAATATTTTACCTCTAACTACTGCTAGGCAATGTGGTCAGTATGATGGACTCTAATGACCATTCATTATATGTATACAAGAAACCAATTACTATGTGATCATTAGGTTGGACCATCAAGACCACCTTGTGGTTTGTGTCAAAACAAAAGATGTCATCGAAATAGATAGATGATAAATCCAAGAGGGGGATGAATGGACCTTGGAAAACTTGGAGGAAACAAATAGTCCCACATTATGAAGGCTCGCTAGATGGAATAAAATGAGCAAAGGAGAGTCTAAAATAGGATAATCATTGAAAGGGAGAAGGTGATCAGAACAAGAAAGAAATAATCTACAATGTAACTAGATAAGAGGAGCAAACAACAAAGTGGAGAGGAAATAATGAGATATATGGCTCATCATCCAAGAAAAACAAGGTAGGAAGGAGACTTATGATAAATGACTATACAAAAAAAATTATTTAGAGCCATACAGATGAAGACAATATTGATGGAGGTTGTATAAATGAATGTCATAGACTATTCAAATGAAAATTATGGTATGAAAGAGTGCAGTCCAACTATCAAATATGAAGGTCATCATACAAAAGGAGGTAATTGAATGACAAATCAAACAGAAAGGTAAGATAGATATGAAGAAAGAAGAAGTAGGTCCATTGGTGAGAGTTATAGTTGAGATGGAAATAGGGGTGGTTGTACAAATTATATGACACTTAACATTAGATGGCATAAATCCCCTTGTAAATAATTAAAAAAATAAATAAAAAAATAAAAGAGAAAAATAGGAGAGTGGATGTAAAAAGGGTGAGGTGGTGAACTGATGTTCACCCAACATTTAATGCATATGAGTGTAACAATTTTTTTCCTCCAACACATTGTAAATAGACATATTGGTGGATTTCATTCCAACATCAAATGGAGAGTAGGCTACTACATGTAGGAGAGGTGACGATAGGAATAAGTATTATTGGGATGAAAGTGAAGGTGAAGGTGCAACATAAATAAGTGCAAGAAATGTAAAGGAGAACTATAGAGTACCTTGAAGAAAAGAGACTGATTAAAAGGAGAATTTTCAAAGGAGTTGTAGGTGTATGGGTTAGATGCATGAATCATTTTCCATTGGAAGCACAAGGATTACAAAATTGTTTCAAAGGAACAAACTTCCTATAGAGGAACAAATTTTCTATAAAAGAGCCATATGAATGCAACTCATTTGGATTACAAGTTGATGCAAGATAAGTGTAGAAGCTGAGTAAGGAGAATGTCATGAAAAGTTGCACCAATAGGCTTCCATAAAAGCAATAATAACTTTATGCCATGTGAATAATGGAATATACCATCGTTCAAGTGCTATAGTGGATGATGGTATCATGTAACTACAAGATTTGCATGTCATATGAATAGGGATTCATACAACAATGCTATACATCTATAGGGTCATACATATAAGAAATTGGATGGTAATACTATAAAAGCAATTGTACAAGTAACATTACAGTTAGAGGTTGAAGTGTTGAAGACTAAAAGCATGCAAAAGACACCAAGAATTGTCAACTAAATAAACTAAGTGGAGGAAAAATAGAGAGATCTATCTGAACAAATTTTGTAATCAAGATCTTGTTCATGTGATGAAGAACTTGGAGTTGCTACAAGACAAGAATTTGTGAAATGGGTACATACAAAGGAAGAAAAGTGAGAAAGGTAATATGATGATAGATGAAGAGCAAGTACTTTATGAGTTTTAGAGACAACATTTGTACCTTAGGAGAAGGAAGTAGTAAAACAAATGGTGCCAATATCACTGCATGAGATGAAATGAAAGTAGCCAACATGAGTAATCTACTAGAACTAGTGGAATAAGACTCATCATGAATATCTATCAAAGAATACATTCAAGAATGTAGGTGCGTACCACATTAAATAGATCCCAAATTTTGAAAAGGAGTTTTTCAAGGATCAATTGACATAAATATTGTGAATATATGATGAGCAACATCATATGAATAATATGGTGATTGGTGATCACGAGATTCATATAGTCTTTACATCGAGTAACTTTAGGAAGACATTTAAGATACCAACTTAAAGAGTACCAATGATAAAGGTTATAGTGGATTCACATCAATGGCATGAAATAATATGTTAGGTCACTAATTTCATCCCAAAAGAGGTAACTAAGATGCTTAAATATGGGAGACACATGTTGAATAACAACCAACGCAAGAACATGGATCTATAATGTGCAATGAATGTGGTTATGTTAAAATTGTCATGAGAGCAAAGATTGTCAAATATGTTTGATTGGCGTATCCCATACTTGGAAGGGATAATGGATATAGTTGCATAATATTGGAAAACATACTTAGCATATAACATTAGAAATTTCTTGATGTGGTATTATAGGAACTTTTTAATGGCTCTCCATGCCATTGCCTAGATGATGAATGTTGTTATAAAAGAGAAGATGCAGTTTCTTGGATTGAATCCACTAAGAGTAATTCCAAGGCATAAACCAATTATATGGTAGTGGGTCCATGTTATTCCACTGACTAAGCCAACTAATCCAATCAAGAAGTGTAGAAAAGGATTTTTTATTCAATTCATAATATGTCCGTACCCCTAACACATGTAACTCGTGTGCCTATCATCCCACATTTTTTCTTGCATCACTAAAACCACTCCCCAACCTCATTTTGTTTTTTAGATCAATTTAAACAAATTTACAACCTCTAATTTTAGGCCACAAATTCACTAAAATGGGAAGTTGGCTAACCACCCACACAACCATTTGGATATTTTCTAAATCATCCTAACTTCCCATATTTAATGAATTTGTGACCTCTAATTATAGACCACAAATTCGTTAAATTAGAAAGTTGCCTAACCACCCGAATGACCATTTGATTTTTTGCTAAATTGTCATACTTTCCCACATTTAGCAAATTTATGACCTCCAATTTTAGGCCAAAAATTCACCTAGATTTGGAATTTTTCCAAAACCATTTAACTCCTTGAACCACCATACTTAATATCATGATTTTTTGGTTGAGTTGCATCGATCCAAGTTATAAAATGAGCACCTCACATTCCAAATAGACTAATAAAGGAGTGAGTTGATGAATTGTTGTTGCTAGATACTATTTCTGCCATTTCTACTATGAATCAAGTGATCTAATTTATGACATATTCATCTGTAGTAGGTCATTTTGTGTTTCTTGTTGTGAACTTGTTTCATTTCTACCCTTGAAATTCATATTTTTACATTTCGATTGAATTCGCAAGTTCTGTGAATTCACTTACAAGCCACAAATTTGCCTTAAAGGCTACAATTTCGTTGTCTTAGGGTCTTGGGGAAAATCTATCTCCAAAATCACTGCCTAATTTTGCATCTTGCATTTAGATCATTTTATTTTTGTTAGCATTCTGCTGTTTGCAGTGTTTAGGCTATTTCATTTTTGCTCTTGCATTTGTTCCCAAAAGGTTAATGATTTGCATTGTTTATGAACGGTTTGTTGAAAGAACCAAAGGGGGATTGACTTTTGTGCCTCTAATATTAGGTATACAATGGCCTAAGTAGGTCCCCAAACACTGATTAAAATTTTTAGTGTTTTATGGGATCGTTTGCAGGTTTTCAAAAAATTCACACTTTGGGATGCAAAATCTATTTAGAAGCCGCAAAATCACTTACAAGCTATGAAATCACTTAAAACTCATGAAATCACTCTAAATAGGCATTTGAACCAGGTAGGTATTTTGTTAGACTTATTTCAATTTTATACTTCTAATTTAAGTGCTATATTTACTATGTTCTTAAATCCCTATAAGAGATTCAAAAATACCAAAAATGAGAATAGAATAAAAAATGCGTATAGCTTAAAAACTGTTTGGTGTGCCTTTGTCTTCAAGGAAAGTTAAAATTACATATAGTCTAAGTTCTAGTTGCATTTGGATCAAACTTAGGTCTTTGAAAGGTAAAGTACACATTTAAACAAACATCCATGGATAGACTTAGAAGTATTCTATAAATACTTGGTGAACCTAAATCCATTCAACCTCACCAAAGGAGGTACGCCATCAAGTACCTCTCACATCAAGGTGTAAGAGTGCAAACATCCCATCCCCATTCTAGGCATGGATGCATTTACCTAGAGGGAAAGGGATGCAAATTTTGTCCTCTAAATTTTTTGGTGAACTTGATGTGAATTCATGCATTAAAGGTTCAAACCATTAATCATTTTTCTGTTTCACACTTCTTTTCCTTTCATTTATTCGTCTACTTTTTCCAATGACAAACCATACTAACCTCATTATAGTTCCATACCACCCTTGGTATCAGGTTATGTTAATTTTTGGTGAGAGTTTGAGGTCGAACCCTCCAACTTGTTAAATTTGGGTATTAAGTGGTGTACACCTCCTACTCATGGGACAACTAGATGGCCAAGACTAGATAGCTTTAGGATAAATTTGAGAGAGGATTTTAGTTGGAAGAGCATCCTTCTTTTCATCAGATATTATTTCTTTTTCACTAATCAATATCACACTAAGGAAGTTAGCCACATAAATAATATTAATACAAAACAAGAGAATCCTAAAGAGTGAAAATCATTTTCTTACCCATTTGTGATTCTAATCAGTAAAATAAGGAAAAATATTTTGTGTGACTTATTCCTTAAAGAAATTCTTTTTTATTCTTTTCAAAACATGACCATGACTCTTAGAAATGGTAAGGAAATTTTGGGTCCTATAAATGACCAAATTGATAGAGAAAATCCCAATATTGAAACCACGGAACCTAAGGAAAATAAAAGTGAAATTGATCTAGATCCTATAGAAAATGTTGATGGAACGCATCACGTTCACCCCTTAAGTGGGGCAAACATAGTGTTCACCCCTCATTTGGGTGAACATGATGTCAATATGCATCATGGTCACTTTAAAGTATTCACGATGGATCCATTCGTTATTTTTAAAGGCGAATGGCATGGAGAGATAAAGTTTGGGCGGTGACAATTTTTTAAATGGTTTTCACCCTTATACTTAGGTAAAAGGGGTGAACGTCATGATAGATGTGGTGAAGATATTTTGAAGGCGAATGTTGTTTGTTTTTTAGCACATGTGATTAAATTTCTCTAGAAACATGAGTAGAATTAAATGAGGCAAATTTTAATTATTAATTGCCATCATCTTCGACAATTTTAAAGCTTGATTTTTCCAGTTGAATATTTGCTTCGGGTAACTACTGCAACTTAATTTTGGTGATGAAGTGGAAGCATTTTTGTCATTTTCAAGAACATCTTCTCAAAGGTTTTACTCCCTCTCCAAAGCAAATTTAATATGGAGTAAATTTTTTAAGCTCGTGGCTAATTTCCAAGAATATGGAGGTGAGACGAATTTAATGATACGGTGCCTGAATGCTATCATCTCAAACTGTTTTCAAGATCGTGTCTACCAAAAGAAGATTTCCAATAAATGATGACTCGTTTGATGTATTCAATGAAATATGTGCAAACCTCTATAAATACTAAGAGAAATTTCATTGTAAGGGATTGGAAAAAATAGATATCCTACGAGAAAACACTTCAAGTTCTCTACAGTAATAGTGAATTCAAAACATTTGGATTTACAAATGACTTGGTGCATTGTGGTCTTCTACATTACGCATTTCTTTTACATAGTTAGCTTTATTATTTGCTATTAGATTTAAATTCTGCAAGTTGGATTTAAATATTGCAAGTGAGAGAGTGAGTGTTGGAGTGTTGATCTGAAGATTACATGTGCGAAGTTGTATGGAAATTTTGTTGTTTGATCATCTATTTGCATGCTATTTTTAGCTTGGTGTGGATTCCTGCTATCAATCTATTACCATCCTACACAGTCGGCCTATGGCCATATTTCCCATTTATTTCTACATTTTTTAATTTCTTTCTTGCATCCTTAGTCTTCAACCATTTTAGAATTAGTAAGGGAACCAACCCTCTCTGGAGATTGACACGGGGGACATCTATTTCCTCCGGTATTTCAATGTTGGCCATGTCTAGGGTGCACAAGATTAGGCAAATATTTGACCAATAGTTTTTGGCATGCTCGATGGGACAGATAGTCTCTGTATTAGTAAGATCCATAGTCGGTGGGACAAGTATTATCCCAAGTTGAAAAACCCACTGGTGCCAACAATTTTTGGTACACTCGGTGGGACTCATGATTTTTGTATCGATAGTTCTCATATTTTAAAGGAGTCCAAGTTTGGTGAATATCTGGCTTGCTTTTATTTGAAAAAATCACTTGGAAAATTTGTTGAGTTGAAGATCCAGATCTCTTGATCATGGATGCTTTTTATACTGAAATAAGACACCCCAGAGAAATCAAGGTTTGGTGAGCAGCCTTGACCTCACAAACAAAGAAATAATATTCACCTGGCAACTCCGAATCAGTGGTAAGGACAGTGATCTCTAAGGACCACTCCTATAATGGCACAAGTATGCTATCCTAGCTGGGATGATCCTGGCCCTCTGAATCTCCAAAGTTGGCACGAGATTCCCAAAAGTGCCCTGAAGACCCTAACAAAATATAATGGCATTGAGGAAATGACCCAAGAGAACCTTGAATATGTTGTTGCTCTAGCGACCCTCCATGGCATAGCCCATGAGGATGTCATGATTAGACTTTTGGACCTGTATTTGAAAGAGAGGGTGTTGTAGTGGTACAAACTGCTGAGACGTAAGAGCATCTGCTCATGGTATGACTTAGTGGGAGCACTCATCGACACATTTGACGACTCTCAATATCCCTTCCAACTCTTGATGCATATCATGAGAGCACCTCTAGAGAGCATCATGGACTTCAATGTCTTATTTTGGAGGAGTTGGAGGAGAATTCTAGAGAAGATCCAACCTACACCTGCCCAGGCCCACATCTTCTATGTTCAAGCTTTCCACCCGGACATAAGCCTCCTCCTACTGCAATTAGGGGAACAAATATTCCATCAAATATTTTAGGAAGTAGTAAAATTAGAGCAAATCCTACTCCAATAAGGAAAAATGCACTGGAGAGAAACTGCCTTTCCATCATTCTCTTTGGTAGTTGCTGCTCTCAAATGTCTTGTGTAGTATTCAAAATAGAAGATCCCTCAAACTGTGTAGAGACCTAGAATGCAGCTGTGTGGAGCACAAGAGGTGAATGTACCAACCAACAATGAACAATCTGGTTGCTTGTAGGTTCCATCAGAATATGGAGCAAGAAGAGGTGGATATCTCACAATATCGATAGAAGGAATATGCAAGCGCTACTCCAATAATGAATAATATGGTTGCTTGCAATTTCTATCAGGAGATGGACCACGAATATGAACAGGCTCAAGAGGTTAATTTTGAGAGCGAATAAGGCACAATTTTACACCATTTTTGTGTCCTAATAAGCATACCTCATTAGGACACTGGTCCTGAGGAGATCTTGATAGAAGGGCTATCGTCGAAAAAATCTTGCTATCACACCAAGGGGTTAAAGGAGCATGTACCCAAGATCTCGCAACTAGTGGACTCCCAAGAGTGGTGATATTGGTTCTAGTCATTGCTGCAACCCATAATCAAAGAAAGCTCCCATATGGTAAATATTTTTGCCATATTATTCAGTAATTGTATAAGTGCTGGTATGCATGATAACCTGCCACATTGTAGCTGGCTTACCACTTGGAAAATTTTGGGAAGAGGACAACAAAACTTTAAATATTTCCTGAAGTAAAATCATATTTGGTCTAGACATTACAGATTCACTGGATAAGCATCCAAAGCCAAGTTTGTGGTTGCGGTATGTCAATCATGTTACAAATTTTTGTGTAAATATTGTAAATAGATCGACTGATAAATAAAGTGTTGAGGGCATAGTGTTGGATCCCACAGTTGGGAATGCAAAGAAGGCCAAGCTCATAGAGCATCACAAATTCGACACTATTTGGGAGGGTCCTTTCCAAATCTCTGTTGTGAATTCAGCCAATGCTTACCATCTGCAAGATATGGAAGGCTGGGAGCTTCCAATTCCAGTAAACGACCTTCATTTGAAAGCCTATATCCAGTGACAAAATCGTAATGAGGTACCTTTGTAAATATGTACATATTCATTTTTTTAATTTATCCGTATATATGTATGCAAAAAAGAAAAGAAAAAATTGCTTGGTAAAATTTTAAAAAGATAATATAAAAAAAAAATTATTCACCCATCTCCTTGTGTGACCAAGATTTAAACCTAAAAAAAAACAATTAAAGAAAAACTTTAGAAAACTTAAAAGAAAATTTTAAAAAGGGTGATCCTCTAAAATTTAAAAATATATATATATATAAAATAGAAAATTACGTTGCCCCAAAAATGGGGTGATAGTCATGGTGGGCAACGGTCATGGTCGCCCATTTAATGTGCGACCACATTTAAATAAATACTAAAAAAAAAATTAAGTTTGCAAAAAAAAAAAATTCTCCCCATTGGGGCGAACCCTTTTAAAATAAAAAACAAAAAAAAAATTAAGTTCGCCCCTCATGAGGATGAACCTTTTATTTAAAACAAAAATTAAAAGTAAAAAAAAAACAAAAAAATTTAAGTTCGCCGAACCTTCTAATAAATAAAAAAAAAGTAAAAAAAAAAAACAAAAAAAAATTTACGTTCGCCCCATTGGAGGGGAGAATGTCATGTTCACCTCCCTTGGGGCAAACCTTTAAAATCTAAAAGAAACAAAAATAATAATAATTAAAAAAGTAGGAGCACCCCCAACATGGGGCGAAAGTCATGTTCGTCCCAATGTTGGGCGCTCCCATCCCAATAAACGTGAGCGCCCAACGTTATGGGTGCCCCTCCCCACTCCCACATGGGAGTGCTCAAAGGCTTGGGTGCCCCCACATTTCCACATGGGAGAGCTCAAAGGCTTGGGTGCCCCCACATTTCCACGTGGGAGCGCCCAAGCCTTTGGGTGTCCCCACTCCCATTAATTAAAATGGGAGCACCCAAGGGTTGGGCGCTCCCACCCCCTATTTTTTTCATAAAAAAATAATAATAAAATTAATTAAAATTAAACTTTAAAAAAAAAAACTAAATCATGGCCGCCTATTCTTTTGGGCGACCAAGTTTAAAAAAAAAACAATAAAACTAAAAAAAAAACATGCTTTAAATTTTTTAAAGCGGTTTTTTTAAATAATATAATATTAAAAAAAAAATTAAAAGAAAAGAAGGAAGAGAGGGTCACTCATATTGTCGTCAAATGCATTCGAGTTTTTCAAAGGTGCCTAAAAGCAAAAAGAGAAAAAATCTGTTTTTCTAAAGGACAAGGCAAAGAAGGCAAGGAATGAAATTTATCAAAGGAGAGCCTTCACCCTAAGTTTCATCAAGCAGATTGAAAGCGTCCTGAAGGAGAAGCGGCTTTTGGCAAGCAAACATTCCCTTTGATTTCCGAGATTCAGTGTGGATATATTGCCCCTCTCAAGACGTGGTGATTATTCGAAAGCATGCAGACTGGCGGAAGTTTTATTTTTTGGGGAAGCATAAGAAGCATTTAATTGGTTCAAGTGGCCAATTTATTTTTTCAAAGTAAGCTTCTGCAGCCAGGGCACGGTCTACGACATAGTTATACGGCAAAGAAAGACGCTTTTCCCAAGGTAAATTTGGTAGCGAATCAGAGGATATATTGGGACGTATTGAGAGAAGTGTCAGGCGAGGGCACCAAGGCTCACATTTTTCAAGGAGGATTCCAAATAATCCAACATTTATTGCGGCGGTAGAGGAGAAGCGCTATATAAACAAGACGAGGTAAACCCTTGCAGTTAATTTTTAATTTTTCCTACTGTTGTGTGTTTCAAGAGATTGTTGCAGAGTGCTCAGAAGGTGTTCAAGAAATTTGCCATAAGTTTTTTAATAAAAAATGGGAAGGCGTGGCAAGGAACCCCAAGAAGTTTCAAAATATTCAAAACCGAAGAAGTCAAAAAGAAGGGAAGTGACTACGAGGTCCAAGAAGGCTCAAAAAAATGATTATGTTGATTTGGACCCGTATGAAGATTCGATGGCTGGAATCAGTGACTGCGTCATCACTCACAAAGGAGTAGAAAAATTATGGCAAAATGTCGAATTTGCAGTGCAGCAGGTATTGACATCGGGAAGTTGGTTAATAGTACCTTATCACTCACTGCTTTTTTGGTATTTATGCCCTCTAGTACATCCTTGTCCCGAGCTTGTGTTGCTTGTTGCCAGATATTATGATCCTTCAACCAGGGCTGTCAGGAATGCGAAGAGGGAAATTATTTTTACCATTACTCCCGACGAAGTCCGAGAAGCTTTTTCTGTGGGTTACAACCTCCCAACTATGGAGTCCATAAGAAGCTGCATATTGATGAACAAGAAGACAAATATGTCTCCATTGTGACCATGCATCAGTTTATGGAGACTCAGATGATTAAAGATCCACCAATGGGACAACTTCCGAACCTGCCTAGACCGTTGAAATATTTTAAAAGCTTGGATATTTATTCCATGCTAGCATGGGTTGTGGGTTTACCCTCAGATGATACAGTTCACAAGTGGCAGGCAACTGTGACACAATGCATTTGTCGCGTAGAATTTTATTCTCCTTCAGCCATGAAACCGGGCACCAATCCAATTTTCTTTGATTGGGCTGATTATATTTCATGAAGATTAAATTCACAATTGGAGAAGTTGCAGACCAGAGCAGATGAATCTTTCAAGCATACTTCATTTTTGGTATGGTTTTTCTTCTTCCAACTGCAGCGTCATTTTCCTTTTATTGTTGTTTCAACTACAAATGAAAAGGATGAGCCTTTACCGGTTTATAAGTGGACTTCCATTTTATTGAAAAAAGAATCCTTTTATAGCTTTAACAGTTTGTTTTTGGGACCGACAATTGAGTTGCTTTGCGGTACCTGTGAAAGAGTGTCATGAGAATTGAGAGATATAGTGGTTACTCAAGAAAAGGGTGATATTTTTCTGCTTACCCAAGGTGTGGTCGTGAGAATTTTTGGTTTCACGGGTAAGCCATTTTTGTTACCGTATTTCGCTACAGAGCATGTTTTTGCTATGGAAGTAGTGCGCCAATCAGATTACGTGAATGATGTATATGGAGTTGGGCATGGAAAGAAGACTACATGCAATATGCCATTTCAGTTTGGTGGCATAGTAGCAAATCAAATTGGATAGAATCGGCTTCTCACCATTGCATTGCAAGATCTGGGGCTGATAGAGCTGCCACAACGTTGGAAGTATGATCCCTTGGGCAAATTTAAAGAACTCGTCAAGATGAAATCATTTCATTGTTGCCCTCGATCGGACATTGAACGCAATCAAAATAATTTTAATGGGCCGGATATGAACTGGCATATTGAGAAGATGGCTACACTTCCCCCTTGGCATGACTGCTATGAGCAGGAGGTAGAGTACAGGTCTCAAGCCCCTCCACCAGGCTTGTTCGATCAGGTTAAAGCCAGTGAACCCGATTGGTCCGAAGAAAAGATAATGAACTGGTGGATAATGAGAGTTCATCGTGGAAAACCTACGATTGCTTACGGGCTCAAGCTTGATGATGCCTTTTCAATGGTTTATGATGAATATGTCGATTCATACCAACCAGTTGCTTTCACCAATATTTTGTCGTACAGTTTTCAACAGTCAGAAAGTGGTGAAAGCAACATAGAAGAACAACATCCGTTGATCATAGAAGAAACTCCTGAAAGAGAGGAACAACAATACGTGTTTCAATGAAGATCTCAGCGGGAAAAGCAAAAGATAGAAGAAGCACCAAAGCCAAAGAAGCATGATGTACAACAGGTGCCACCATTTTCCAAGGTGGCAAAGAAACCAAGGACTGGTGCCATTACTATCTCTTCCAGTGATGTTACAGTTACTATAGATGCAATGACTTTTGTTGTTTCGGCGATAGTTGTTAGTGCTCCCATGGTGACTGAGGTTCCAACAGAGGTAGCACAAATACTTTTGATGATCCAAGGACAAAAGGAAGACCAACCGTTGGAACCACCCCAAGAGAAGGTCATGGAGACCCAAATCAATACTGAGGAGGAAGCACTAGAGTAGCAGTCCCCTCTATCACCACATCACACGGCGCTTGCACCCGAAGGTACGTCTTCTTTCCTTTCTTCTTCTTCTCTTTTGGAGCAAGTAGTGACTACGTCAAAAGCACTTCCATTAGTTTTTGTGTCCATTTCTCCACCTTTCGGTATTCCCTCAGTTTCCCTTACACTTCTTCCACCTTCCCTTTTCAAAGTCACTACTGCTCCTTCTTGTCCCCTTTTCTTCGTCCTCCCTTTCTTTTAGTTCATATGCATTAGGACCGAATCCATTTTCGTGTTCATCCCCATCTATCACTTTTGCCATTTCTACCAAAGTTGTAAGTACGCAGGCTCCTTCCAGGGTGAGCGTAACTGCAGTTAAAACCAATTTACCCATCCATTCCACCATTTCTATTCCACCACGTTAGTTTCACAACCTAACCACTCTGAAGCCCTCATTCCCTTCACCCCGTTTTTGGAATTACAATCTTTGCCTGACATTCAGGTGGCATCCAAGCAGTCATATGTAGAGAAAATCAACCGAGCACACTTGAGTTCATCCCAATGGTTGAAAAGTAGATGGAGAAAGGAAGCTCTCGAACCGGCACGTCCTCTAAAGAGGGTCACTTTTGATCCTATTGCAATGGAGGCTCATATCACCAAGATTACTCCATTGGTTCAGAAACCGCAAGGAGAATTGTTGCCAAGTGAACTTATTTTTGAGACCATCATGAAGATTGATCCTATGGAAAATATGGGCAACATTCAAGTGGACATGAGTTCAATTTACCTTCATGGTGAGCACTATAAACATAAGTATTTTGATCAGGCCGATAAGATCATTGAACTCGAGACTGCCTTGGCTAAAAGTAGAGCACAAGAGGAAAAAATTGCTACAAAAAATGAGCATTTGAAGCGATAGGTTGGAGTGCACCTGAAAGAGAGATATGCAACATGCATTGAGATGCACAATCTTCGCCAGATGCTTGAAGCTGTCCAGAGTCAGTTGGTAGAGAAAGTTGCACAGGCTGTAGGTTTTTCTCATGATAACATCAAGGAAATGCGTCTTCGCTCCGCACAAAGTTGTGAGAAACTAGCTCTAGAAGCAGTTCGAGTGTTGCACTATTTGTGGGCGGCTCATATACAAATACAAATGGGACAACAAATAATTGATAACACGAAGGAGTTACTATCACCCCATCTGGAGATGGCAGTAAAAATACAGGCCTTGGCAAATTCCACCATGTATGTGAAACCTCTGAGCAAGATGGATCATTCCTGGTCAGCTGCAAAAGTCACACTGCGCAGTTATTTTCAGCAGATGGATCTAATGCGAGAGGGTCAAAAAATTCTAAATGCCATAGAGCGGGAACATACTATTTCAATGACTCATCTTAACGCTCTATGTGACATGGGTTTTCTAGAATTTATTGATGAATAGGGTGAACCTCTTCCACAAGCACAATTGGAAGCAGCATGGAAGCAATTTTTTGAAGATACTTCAGATATTGATGCCTGGGAAGAGCCAATCACAGATGTTCAGGTCTTGCCTTTCATGCAGAAGTATACTCGTATGGAGCTTTCGCTTTTTGAGTTAGCCCAACGAGCAAGGCGCCTGAGTTTGGAAGATATTCAGAATTTGTGCTTCGTATATGAGTCCCTGAGCACTCCTTCTTTGTTTACCACATAGGCATGGGATGTCATGGTTGCAGTTTATGAGGTTACTTCTAAGGCCCTCAAAGAACAAGCAGAGGCAGAAAAGGAAGCAGAAGCCGTTGAGAAAGCAGATGAAGAGGAGCGTCATAAGGCATCTACATCAAAAGCACCAGCCAAGGAGGTTGAAAAGAAGACTCAAGATCACCCAATGGATTAAGGCCTGGGATCGCTTGCATCCATGCGAGCTGGATACCCCGAGAGCCACCAAAAATGTTGGCATTTTGCAACATGCCATATTTTTTTATTGTAATCCGAAGACATTTATGATTGAGTTTTTTTAACTCAGTTATTTTGTTTATATAGTTTTTTCAATTCTCTGTAAACTTTCATTTTGCAAAATAAATTAACCCCAAATTGTGACTTGGAAATCCGCTTCGGATTCACTTCGTCAAATTATCCACAATAGCAATCAAAAGATAAAAAATGATTTCGCTTCAGAGGCGAAGCGGCAGTAAGAAATTGAAGGCAGTGAAATCAAAGAGAATAAAAAAAAGAAAAAGAAGACAAAAGAAAATCGGCTAAGTGAAGAATGCAAATGCGTTCACCTCATTGGAGGGGCGAACGTCACGTTCACCCATTGGAAAGGCGAACGCACCCCAAAAGAGGAATGCACCAAACAAAAGGGAGAATAAAAAGAACGCATCGCGTTCGCCCCTTAAGTGGGGCGAACGTAGTGTTCACCCCTCATTTGGGCGAACACGATTTCAATATGCGTCATGGTCACTTTAAAGTATTCACGATGGATCCGTTCGTTATTTTTAAAGGTGAATGGCATGGAGAGATAAATTTCGGGCGACGGCAATTTTTAAATGGTTTTCGCCCTTACACTTAGGTAAAAGGGGCGAACGTCATGATAGATGCGGCGAAGATATTTTGAAGGTGAATGTTGTTTGTTTTTGAGCACATGTGATTAAATTTCTCCAGAGGCATGAGTAGAATTAAATGGGGTAAATTTTAATTATTAATTGCCATCATCTTTGACAATTTTAAAGCTTGATTTTTCCAGTTGAAGATTTGCTTCGGGTAACTGCTGCAATTTAATGTTGGTGACGAAGTGGAAGCATTTTTGTCATTTTCAAGAACATCTTCTCGAAGGTTTTACTCCCTCTCCAAAGCAAATTGAATATGGAGTAAATTGTTGAAGCTCGTGGTTGATTTCCAAGAAGATGGAGGTGACTCGGATTTAATGATACGGTGTCTGAATGCTATCATCTCAAACCATTTTTAGGATCGTGTCTACCAAAAGAATATTTCCAAGAAATGATGACTCATTTGATGTATTCAATGAAAGAGGCGCAAACCTCTATAAATACTAAGAGAAATTTCATTGTAAGGGGTTGGAAAAAATAGATATCCTGCGAGAAAACACTTCAAGTTCTCTGCAGTAATAGTGAATTCAAAACATTTGGATTTGCAAATGACTTGGTGCATTGTGGTCTTCTACATTACGCATTTCTTTTACACAGTTAGCTTTATTATTTGTTGTTAGATTTAAATTCTAAAAGTTGGATTTAAATATTGCAAGTGAGAGAGTGAGTGTTGGAGTGTTGATCTGAAGATTACATGTGTAAAGTTGTATGGAAATTATGTTGTTTGATCATCTATTTGCATGCTATTTTCAGCTTGGTGTGGATTCTTGCTATCAATCTATTACCATCCTACACAGTCGGCTTGTGGCCATATTTCCCATTTCTTTCCATATTTTTCAATTTCTTTCCTACATCCCTAGTCTTCAACCATTTTAGAATTAGTAAGGGAACCAGCCCTCTCTAGATATTGACACGGGGGACATCTCTTTCCTCCGGTATTTCAATGTTGGCCATGTCTAGGGCGCACAAACATAGTTTTGTATGATTAGGCAGATATTTGACCAACGAGGCACCTTGATTGAAATTTTTTTAACCATCTTCATGCATCAATTTTCATGCTAAAATAAATAACAACATTAGACGAACCATCTATCCTAAACCATCTACCCCTTTTTTACCCACATCAACCATTTCTACCTTCACTCAAGTGTCTACAACTTTCTTTCATGTATTTATTGATCATAAATACACCAAAAAGGGGGTAAAATGTAGACAAGGATTTTTGACCTAAGTCATAATCTATCATCATCCCTAACACACATTACCCATGTGCCTATCAACCCACATTTTTCTTGAATCACTAAAACCACTCCCCAACTTCCTTTTATTTTTTAGCTCAATTTTAACAAAATCATGGCCTCTAATTTTAGACTATGAATTCGCTAAAATAGGAAGTCGGCTAACCACCCGAATGGCCATTTGGATAATTTCTAAAACGGCCTAACTTCCCATATTTAACAGATTCATAGCCTCTAATTATAGGCTATGAATTCATTAAATAAGGAAGCCTCCTAACTGCCCAAATGACCATTTGGATTTTTGCTAAATTGGCCTAATTTCCCATGTTTATCGAATTTATGGCCTCTAATTTTAGGTTGTGAATTTACCTAGATTTGGAATTTTTCCAAAACCATTAAACTCTTCAAAACACCATCCTAAATCTCACAATTTTTTGGTTTAGCTACATCAATCCACGTTATAAATGTTAGATTATGGAACCTTAAAATTAAAGGAAATGCAATCAAAAGTATTGAAATAAGCATGCAATGTCATAACTATGATAATGGCATCTTAAAATGCATGAAAATATGATAGAAAATTTGATACAATGCTCATATAAGAAAGCTCACAAAAATTACAATGCTCTTCTCATGGAGTTTGCAACTACTCCATATTAACAAAATGGAGCTACATTGTGCATACTACTACTCTAACCTATGCACACCAAAAAATCCTCTCACAAACACTCACAATGAGGCCTTTATATAGGAATATAGATTCCTTGCCTTTTACTCAACCCTAAGACTCATGTACATGTGGACTACATGCATATTTACATCATTGCACATTCTAACACTTGCGCATTTATTAAATACTCTAATAAACTATTTATCTCCTAATCTAATTCTAATCTAAATATGTACCCATGGAAGTACACTAGTAAATAACCAAATGATGAAATATATTCCAACACCCCCTATATTACATTATTTGTTTTTTGAAGACTTTAGTCTTCAATATGGATCTGCAATCTGGTATTGAAGTTTGTATTCTCCTTCCTGTTCAAGTAAGTAGTTAGTGTCTTCATAAGAGTCTATCTTTGTTGATAGAGCTTTAATTCCATGTTCATTTGAAGGTTCTTCCATTTCTTCAACTTCTTGAATCTTTTGGGTAATGTGTCCTTTATGATTTCCTCCATGATATTCTAGTTGAGGGTACTGATTTTGAGAAGAATATGTCCTTTGGAACTGTTGCTTTTGAGGTTGATATTGCTTTGGCTGAAATATCCTATTTTGTTGATTTCCATAGGATGTTTGATTTTCTTGATTCTAATTCATAGGATTGAATCTGCAATAGTTTGTGTTGTGTTCTTTCTTTGCATATTTGACAATATCTATTATTCCAAGGTCTTCATATTTTTGAGGATGATGTCATATTTCCCTGTGGATTATCTTTTGTCACCAAAGCATTGTTAGTCATCTCATATTTAACTATATTTTCTACCTCATATTCTTGGGAAATATTGACTAACTCATCAAATAAAATATCTTTACTTAAATTTGTAAGGATGGAACTAGATGCTTATAACTATCTAGAAGTCCTCTCATGGTCACTTGAACAAGAAAATTATCCTTGACCTCTTCTCCTAATGTTAATAATTTTCCTTTGATATCTGCTACCTTCCTTATAAATAGCTCTATACTTTCACCATTGTTTATTTTCAAGGAATGTAATTGAGTTTGAAGGTTTAAAATGGTAGCTTTGTTTTTCCTTCAAATATTTTCTCTAAGGATTTTCAAGATTCTGTAGATGTTCTTGTTGAACTGATATATGGTTGTATTTCATCTATGATAGCAAAGGTTATTATCATTAATGCCTTAGCATCACTTTATTCGAACTTCTGGATTTCTATATCATTTGAATCTGGTTTAGTTTTTGTTCCTATAGTAATTTCCCATAGTTTCTCAAATGTCAATATGGCCTTTACTTTATTTTTCCATGAGAAATAGTTTAGACCTTTAAGTAGTTGAGATTCTATAAGAATAAACTTATTTGATGTCATGATGGTCCTAGTAGGCTACCTTATGACTCCCTAGTGATTAGAATAATGTTTAAATTCTATCACTTGCAATTAAGTATTCACTTGCAAAAAAACTTTTAGAAATGCAATTTCAAAGATAGAAGTTCAATATATTTAGTTGGATTGTCTATGTCCTTCTAAATCAATCTTCCAACTATAATTTTGATGCAAGCAATATCTTCAACTAAGAATCAATGCAATGATAGGTTTCTAAACTTCTAGAAATTCAATTGAAGTAGGATTCCTTATATCTCCCTAGTTAGAAATTTCAAAAATACTAAGTATTTGCAAATTAAGTTTTACTAATCCTTTTATCTCCTTGAATTTAAGATTTGCAAATATTTTGAAGCAATAGAAATAGTTTAGATGCTTCAAGTTTCAACTTCTTTCTTTATGTAACCAATAAGTATTCTAGAGATTCTTTCAACACCTTATTACTCCTAACACTAATATCTCTATAAAATAGAGCATAGTTGATATCAACCTGAATAAACTTGCAATATAACTATGGGTAATTCTTACCTTTCAAATGCTTGATTTAGGTTTGCAAGTTGACTGAAAACAAATGTTGTTTGCTTCATATTGATAATGGTTGACTACTCCTTATCAACTTCTAAATGCTCTTGTGGGTTTTCCACTATACTTGTGCACTTTTCCTCAATGTAAACACGTTGGTCTACATTTCTTTCTTCAACCACGAGCTCGTTGTATACACCTTGAACTTGTGCTATGTCTTAGACTTTTATGTGTGCTATTTTCCACTATCAATGTTGGTCTTTTCAATAATGGTTGGTTGTGTTTTTCTTCCTTGTTAAGCACACTCTTTTTTGGCTTCTCTTTGTTCACATGGAGCTTATCTTTCTTAATAAATGTTACCTCCAATTTAATGTGCATTCGGATGTGCTTTTACTATTACTGTTTCACTGACATGCATGGTATGTAGTGCTGAGTGGCACCTTAAATATTCAACATCTGTTGTAACGCCTTAATATTCCAATACCTGTGCCAAGTGGTACCTCAAAAATTTCTTCTACCTTCAACACCTTTGAGGTAGGTCTAATGCTTCTCTTAGAGCATTGTTTATTTGTGTTATGAGTACTCAATGTAACTCCTTTACCTTACCTTGATGATGATAAGCTTGAGACATATTTAAACATGCAACATATCCTCTTTTACTTGCCCCAATGACGTGAGGTGATTTCTACACGTGGTGGATGTGTCTCAAAATTTTCTCCTTAATATAGCATTCTCCTACCATTTTATTATTTATTGGTAGATATATGATGTTCTCCAATGCTTCTTTCAAGTGCCAACACTTCTTTCAAGTGCCAACCATGACTGTGCTAAAGCTTGTAAGAGATATTTGGCTAGTCGATGACTCCTTTTGATGTTGTATACCTAGGCTGAATGTAATACTTATTCTAGATGCCAATGATGTTATTCCTAATGCTTCTATTACATGTATAGAACCTTATAATGCTTCCATTGATTGATCTGCATTGTGAATTTTATTTTGTCACTCTGAGGTAGTCTTGTCGTGATCCCCTTGATGCCTTCACCAAAGGCTTTTTTGATGCTCAACATCCTTCGTATGACTAATAGATTCTCTTCTTGATTTGTAGGTTCATTCATTGTGTTTCATGTAGGTAATCAATCTGATGGCTCTATGACTGTGTTGGGTGTCTTTAGATACCTCAAATAATTTAGATATTGATTCTTTGGATGGCTCTCTCTCTTGCTTGTTGAAGCTTTCTCTTAGGGCTTTGTAGGATGCCCACTTGAAGACTTTGATACGTCTCCCTATTGCTGTGTAATCTACCTTTTAACCTTGAAGATACTTTTCTTGTAGAGCTCTCTTGAATAGCTCTAACAATATGCTATGCAAACGTAGAGTAGAATGATTTAGATGTTTGCCCCCTCTGTTCTCTCAAATGAAGCCTCTTGACTTCTTGAAATGTAGGCTTCAACTTCCTTTACTAATTGATATGCTTTGAAGCCAATGTTGCCTTCTATATTTTGGCAATACTTTCTCTGCTTGGTTATTCTTACTCTTAGCAACCCAAGCTTTCCACTAAGTTTTGCACTATTGTATATGCAAACTTGTAAGGTCTTATTTTACTTAGAATAAATAATAGAATGTTGATACATTTATTTCTCTCAAAATATACCTAACTTCTATTTTATTCTATGTGCAGGTTTGAACCTTGTAGACTGTAAGTTCTACACTACCTTTGAAGACAATGAAATGAAACTTTTGATGCAAACTTTAAACTTTGTAATTGGTGCTTTATAACTTTAATAAATATCCAAATATAAAAATATCAACTATTAAAATTTTGCACCTTTTGTTGCATTCCTTTTTTTTGTTGTAGATGATGATAATGATAGTGACTTTGGTCACTTATATTTGCTACATTTTGTATATGTTATTGCAGCTCTTCTAGGCTGTCCAAAACAACTCACTTGCTCACATTTTTGCAGCTTCAATACTTGACTAATATTCTGCCCAATATTGTAAATTGGTGGCTTAAATGCTCCTTTAGAATGTACCTATGAAATCTAATCTTTAGCAGCTACTAATGCTGCCCAAATTGCTGCCTTTTTATGTCCTAAAATATGAGAAAATTCAGATTGCAAAGTAGTCAATACCTTCACTGAAATGATATACTTGAATCCCAAAAACTTGGTAGGATCCTCCTCCAAATCCTAGCTGAGATGTTCACTCAAGAACCCTTCAATTATGGTCCCCAAATATCTCAGATTTGGTTATTTTTCTATATCCTTTCTCTTTCTGAATTATGATATCAAACTAGTTCTTCTCCTAAAACAATCCAACAATATTAAGATCTATTCCAAACTACCTTGAAATTTTACAATATTCTTGCCAAACCTTCTCCTTTAGGCTTGTGTTCGGATTGCGACAATTGTCTCAATTCCTTAACTATCATGAGCTTCTCCCTTGGTAGTAATTTCTCCAATGAGTTCTTCTAGGAAATCCTTCAATGATGCTCACCAAGCCTTCTTATTTTTTCTCCTTGAGACCTCTCCAAGATCTTCACTTTGTAGCTTCAAAACCTTCAATGAGACCTTCCTTGGCCTCTTCAATATTCAACTATGGAAGTTTAGTAGTGAGATCTTCTTTTAGGTGTAGACACCTAAAAAACGTCATGCTGAGGTGACCACTCATATGGGACATGCTAGAAGACCATATGAAGGACCTTGGGATAGATCCAAGGTATAGTAGTAGTTTTTACCACTCATTTGGGTACCTTTGCCTAGTTAGTGCTAGCCGTTGTTGACATTCACGGTTAGCAATGCTCACCACACATGTTAGCCATGGTCAGCACTCAAAATTAGTTGGCCTTCATCCGACCCAAATTTGGTTGCAAAAGCCAATTGGTTGCAGATTGGAGTGTTTTGAGCGAGAAAGGTTTTGGATCCTTTCATCCAGCTAGCTCAACTGTCCAATCTTGATCTTGGCTTCATGAGAAATCCACCCCTAGCCCTGGGCCAATGCTATAAGATCCCCCTCCAAATTGGGGATAATTCTGGGAGAATATTTCATAAATTGAGCAATGAAGCCCTGTTGAATTGCATACTCACCTAGATGCATTAAGAGGGACACTTTTGCTACCCAATTGGAGATCGAATTTCCATGGTAGCCCTAGGAGCCTAGGAGAGCCAAGAAACACAAATTCATGCAATTGGTGCACAATTTGAGCAATTCAACTACCAAACCTGTTGGAGGACATAGAGGTGACCCTTGACCATAAATTTGGCAAGGTGGATCAGAGAGGAAGTTGGAGGGCAAACCTACTCAAAGCTCCACCACGGCTTTCAATCGTGGTTAACAATGCCACCCGCGCATCAAACCCACGGTCAGAAAATTAGGGAAGATTCTCTTGTTGTTCTTTTTGCATATTATTTAGTTAGGCTAGATTAGTTTTATTACTGGTTTAATTAGCAATTTAGAGACCCTAATGGATAGATTTACGATTTTTATGCATGTTGCTTTCATTGTAGCAATTAACACTCTAATGGGTCTTTTTCATGCTTCCATGCTATTAATTGGGTATTTAGGCTATTAGATAGTTAGATGTACTTTAGCTTATATGTTTTATGGTAATATTTACATTATTTGCATAGTTTTAGCATATTTCTTGCATCTTCTTGATTATTGATAGTCATGATATATTTTATGCTAATACCCTCTAAAGGCCTCATCAAGAGAGTCTATATTTGCTTTTAACATGCTTCTTGTTGTTTCTTAAATGCAGGATTAATAGGGTCATGTCATTCAATGTAGGAAGTGCCTCTAATCATGGATAAGAGGGTCATCGACACCCTAGAATAGTTCATGTCACCCTAGAAGGACATTTTGATTACACCTACCCTTGAGAGGGATTAAAGCACTATTGTAATTGATGTATCAAATGGGTATCCCTAAAAGGGATGTATCTGTAATTTGATTTCATTGAAATTAATAAAATATCCCTCGTCTTTGCTTTATTTATTGTTGTCAATTTATGCATGCTTATTTGTGTATTTCTCATCAATTGCAATAGTCATCTTGGGTGTGAGTCTTTTTTGGTGGTTATAGTAGGCGATCATGGTGGGACTCTACAGATCTAACAATGATTTAATGACTGTGTCTATGTTTTTATGGTAGGTGCTCCCCGTGGCTGATAGTCACGATCAAAAATTTGGCCCACGATTGAGAGGCACGGGTAACAGTCGTAGTCACGCATCAGATCCACAGTCAACAACAGACTAATTAGAGAGTAGGTTTTTAAAGCTTGATCAAATGTGGACCTGAGGTAGGTCTCACTGTCATTTTCCTTTCTTGTCTTCTCTATCTATATTTTTCCAGCAAGCATGAAATGGTAACCTAAGTAGGAAAATACTGAAAAGGATAAAATGAATTAGGTCCATTACATTTTTCATTCTATGGTTTCATTAGGCGCTTCTAGGAACAACGGACCTCTGATTGTAGTCTGCCCTATAATACAGTGTGCTAAAGTGTCCTTATGTGTTGGATTGCTTGCTTGAGGCCTGATTAGAGGTTGCTTCGTCATTAATATGCATTTTCTAAATATCATGTAGATTAATCATGCATGTTTCTAAAATACCAAACGTTCTTTTTATGCATATCATATAGGAAATAATCATGTGAGTTTTGTATTATGCATCTTTCCTTTTATGGAAATTAAAAATAACACACACACACCATGTTCCAAAGTAAACGCTAGTGATTTGGGATTCATATCCAACCACTAGTAGGGTTTCAATGATGGTGGAGGTTATTTCCATCTGTTGGCCCAAATACCATGTACCCTATGTTCTATACCAATACCGAATCCAAGAACCTTTCGTAGCCTAGAAAATTTGCATGTACTTCTCTTCAAAGGGTATGACGCTGACTGGGTGAAAATGGGTGAGGATCTGGGAGGACCTGTGCTCCCTACTCGGGTTTGGAATTTTATTGGCACACTTTGCGGGATTACATGACCTGGAGTTCATAGCCAGGTTGTCGAGCTATGAGCATCCAAGTGAAATCCATTAAACAATTGAGAAAATTATCAACGCTTTGCAAAACACGATAAGAGTTACTTTACTGATACAACAAATTGAAAACACATCAAACAGTCTAGGACTCATTTTAAATTGTAAAAGAGATAATCATTATTGTATTCTTTGTGTGCTAATAAAAGTTAAATCTAGACATAGGATACACAATGGTGTGTACACAGAGTGGTCGACCTGGGCATAGACCCTAGATCGAGGCTCAATCTCCACCTAGTGCACAACAAAATGTAGAATGCCCTCAATTACAAAATCCTCCTAGATGTCATTCAATGAGCATTAGAGGGGATAATTCTACATGAGGGGATTCTGTTGAGAACACCCCAATTAGAGGAAGTACTAGACATCCCTCTAGGCATATATTAGAGCATGGGACTTCCTAGCATGGGGGTTCCACATATGGTAGCATTTATCATGACCATATTCTATGTGGATCCATAGGTTATGATAAAGAATATGTCATCGAGGGATCCAAATTGGTACCCCTTAAATAGTTATATAAGGGAGGCTCACAACCTCCACCTCTAGAGCATGGATATGTTCGAGATTCACCCATTCAGAGGTGAGTAGAGAGGGTTGCTTATGAGCACAAGCCTGCACAGACTCCCATAGGGGTAAACATACCAAGTTTACCATAGATATATCTAAAGTGGGAGCCAACGGTATGCCACCTCATGATCTATGGTGTAGCAAGCAATTGGATGGTCTAGACAAGGTCCTAGGAAATTTAGGATATAAGCCTACACCTACACCCTCTCATCCTGCGAGCGTGTATAGCAGAAGCACCATTAGGACCGCACAAGAACTTGGAGAGTGCTCCAAGCATTCTCAAGACATGCATGATCCTGCATCACATGTAGGCACTTAGTATAAGAGATAGCCTGACATGAATGTCATCTTTATAAACCAAGGAAAGAGTATGGTGAATCAGTCCATTGGAGGCCATACTCATAAAGTCGTTCTAAAAGAGCACACCCCTCTGAGACCTTAGATGGTTGATCATCTTGATAGGGCTCATAGACTGATGTCGAAGCAGAGATGACAGATTATCCAAGATCAATTGGAGGATGTTCACATAGGGAAAGAGTGCCTCAAACATGAGAATACTCAAAGGTAGAGGTTCATCAGGAAATAATTGTATGAACAACACATGCTTGAACAACGCATCCTCGATCAGAAGGAATGTGTAGAGAGGGAGTATTAACTAGCTAGCGTTGGTTTAAATCCTTACAATGATATTAGGGACTGTGTCCATAGACAAGTGACTTCATAGCCTGAGTTACACCTTGAGAACATAGACACCCATACTCGTCTTGCAACTCAACATAGAGATCGGTGTCCAGTGTCTGAACAACATGAGCATAGACAATATGAGAATGAAGAAGAAGAGTAATTAGAACAAGAGTATCCTAAAATATCCCAATTCAATGAGGAGGGTGAGCCTAGTCCTTCGCTTCGACTAAGGAGGAACCTACCTTCGAAGTCGCCTCCAAGACAATCTCGAGAGGAGTTTCTTTCCTCGCAAGCCTACAAGACCTTGGCAGAGAAGGTTCAAGCCATAGAGAAGCAAGGAATGGCTTATCATAAGCCTACCTTGACCAAAATTCATAATGAACCTCTATGCATGTCAATGCCTATTCTAGCATATCTTGAGCATTTCAATATTCCTAGGCTGGATAAGTTTCAAGGAGAGGAATATGCACATGAGAACGTGACTAGTTTCCTAGATATGTGCTTTTAGATTGAGAGCAACGATGCCTTACTCCTGCGCACCTTCATCACGACCCTCTTAGGCCCAACTCGAGAGTGGTTCAACCAACTAAAGAGGCACAACATCACTAGTTTCAAGCAACTAGATGATGCATTTCTTGAATGCTTCTCCTTTAGCGTCAAGAAGAAGGTAAACTTATTTTACCTGGCCACTCTAACACAACATGATGTTCAGCCAGTGATGTATTATGGAAAGCAATGGAGTAATATGATGACAAAGCTACCATTATCCAACCTGTCCTCTAAATTAATGTGAATGTTCACAAAGAATTATGCCAAGCACATTTCGTTATTTCTATAGTTGTAGCAATATCAGGCATTCGAAGAGGCTTTGGCGCAAGCCAAGGTTATTGAGGACATAAAGTTACATGAGGGTAAATTGAAGTTTAGAAATAAGGAGGGACACAAGAAAAGTACTAAGAGACATCAAGCCAAGCTGGCCCATGTTAATCAGGTAGTGTTGAACCTTCAAAAGGGAGAAAAAGGGCAGCAAAAGCAAAATTATCAAGCCCAACCTCTGCCTGTGTAGTATGAACAATGCAACAATAATTACAAGGGTAAAAACAAATAACAATGCCCACCTCACATATTCACTTAGTTATCGAAGTATTTGACTTTGATTTTTCATCAGTTATGCGAGGCGAAGGCTGTACACTTACCCAAGGTCAAGATGATAGACCCTAATCAGCCTAAGCCAAAAGGCTATAAAGACGATCAATATTGCATATTCTACAAAATGAAGGGCTATGACATCAAAGTATGTTGGTCCTTCAAAAATATTATGCAAAATATGATTGAGAGAGGTATGCTTCTTGTCGACAACCTGTAAGCACCTGATAATAAAAATATGGGGATTTACAAAAATCCTTTACCTAATCACGAGGTGCTGAGAAATAATGTTGGTCAGGTCAAAATCCTTTACCTAATAATGTTGATCACATCTCTTGAGCCCATGGATGAGGATAATAATAAATTGTTCATTGTAAAAATTCATTATCTATCTAACCTATACTATGCCATGTGATACTTTGAGTGTTACCATTGGCATGGTTACAGTATTGAACTATTCAAGCAGGGGTGTAAGAGGCCTATAGAACCATAGTATCAATTACCTACTGATAGGTTTAGGTTGGGATTCTACAGTGGAGGATAGGTTGAACTCCTTGTAGCATATCTATATCACTTGTACCTTAGTATAGAGATTGATGTTGAATTCAATCCTTATCACCCTAATCCTTTTGCATTCCAGATGGATAATCGGATGGTGTCTTACATCACCATAGCACCACCCGACACATATCACGAGGATATCTTGGTGGACGCTGGTCTAGATGATATACCAAGAGAAAACTTGGATCAACAAATCTGTGAGGCAACCGACGATACAGGAAGGTAAGTTCATTATGATAATTTAGTGATAAATTTTGAGTTGGAAGATAAGTCTAACGAGGATACAACAGAATCCATCTACGAGATAGGTGGACCAAGTTGCGTATATGAGAGCGATGATGAAAATGAGTCCTTAAACAATGAGCTATATGAGAACGAGACTGAGGTGGCCTATCTCGGCCCTCATAACTTATGTCATCTATTTCTAAAGGAAGCAATCATCGAAGATAATCAATATTTTACAAGCGATAGCAGTTATCGGGTATGGGTGTACATGGGACCCCATATTCCAAATATCTCGATTCTAGTTGGTAGTGGTGAGGGCTTGTACTACAATAGTGATGAAGACAGCCTATTTAGGACCTCCATATTTATGCTATCATAATGCACCTTACACTGCAAAGGATTTGCATAGAGAGATTAATCTCCATCCTCTTCTTAGGGGGATACCACCGAATCTTAATATGATTTATCATATGGTGTTTCCTGATCCTCCAATGTATATGGAACTCCTTGAGACCAGTGATCCCATCCGACAATATATTCACATATCGGATCTGAATATCCCCATACCCCTAGAACCACATCTCAGGGATGGTAGTTTTTTTAATGATGATTCACTTGCATGTGGTCCTGGAGATATAATTCATTCCATCAATATGATCTCCATTGATTTGACCACTCCACTCCACAATCTAGTCGATCCATCCAAACTGTTGCATTTAAATGTAGATGCTATCGACTGGGATCATGTTAATTCACCTCTAGAGACTGAAGATTTCTTCCCTAATGAATAAATGTTATAAAATTTCCATTTTGTGTGAGGCTATGCACATGATGTATATCATACTGAGGATGCTTCCAATGCAGAACCTATAAACCCAACATATGACATCCATTTTATCCCTACGCCTCATCAACTTGAGGAGGGATCCCATATGTTAGTAGAGGAAACCTTCGAAGTGGATATCAGTAACTATACCACCAATCCATGGAAGGTTAAATTTAGAGAAAGTTTGACTCTTGATGAACTTGCCAACCTCATCCCTCTATTGAGAGAGAGACCTGATCTCTTCGCTTAGACTTACAAGGATATGTCGGGTCTAGATCTGAAATTGGTTACTCATAACCTTTCGCTAGATCTGTTGGCAATTTGAGTTATTTTATGTTGTCATTGATGTCACATGGATCATTGATGTCACATGGATCACATTGAGTTTTGGTGGCCAAAGCATTTCATAAATAAGCATTTATGATATTTTGGAGAGCATGGATATATACAGGGTTTTTGTGAAAACCAAGGCAAGCAAAATAAAAGGTTTTATTTAAAACCATGGATGGCAGATTTGAAATGGGTTTTTCTTAAAACCCAGATTGGCTTTTCGTTTCATCGAAAAAGGTGCCCCGGTGATGGAGATATTTATTTTTAAATATTTAGTTTAAATTTTAAAATTAAATATATTAATTTTAGCGCCGACTAAAGAAAGGAGGAAAGGCTATATTAATTTATAGTACCGACATCTAAAGAAAGAGGAAAGGCATATATATATGCCAACAAAATCTTAGACTTCATTAGACCCCAACGCTTATTTTTTGAATGCCTTCGATTGGGGAACGAATTGCAAAAAGAGAGAGAAGTGTGACTTTGGTCTATTGAAAAATCATTCGTGGAGTTTAATAAGATGCATAGGCATCTTTGGCCTAGTGGTTCATGCACTGTGTGTTATGTAGGAGGTCCTGCGATCGAGTCCCGTCGTGGTTATTTGCTTTGTTGAAGCGCTCGAAGCGTTGTTAAGTTTTTCGAAGGGTGCAGAAGTTTATGATATAAGTTTTTGTTCGTGTCCCTTTGGACACGTGAGGGCGTGTGGCCCAATGGCAGGTTGGTTGTGGTTAAAGCGCTGAGCAAGGAGACGTCATGAGATCGAATCCCATCAAGGACGGAGGCAAGTTAATAATTTTTTAATATATTTTATTTTTCTAAAGTTGCCCTAGGAGGAATAAGGGTTGTGATGCATGTTTAGAAAAAGAGAGATTTCTGGTGTTTCTCCTTTTGAAAGTATATCATATTATATATCGTTGGAAAGCTTATTTTGAGGGCTATTTGATTAACTTGCTTAGAGGGAGAAATAAGGTGTATGTAAAGAGATATTTCTATTTTTGTAAAGGGTTTCAAAAGTGAAGGTTGTTTTGTTCTTTTTCAAAGGTGATTAATTCTTTCATGAGGGGACATGTTGTATCTTATTGAGTAGGAGTGATAAGGTGTTATTTGGATATTATTGTTGTGATATTAATCATGATCTCTAACCCTTGTTGAAAGTTGAAAAAGAAGTTTGTTGAGTGTGGCAGATTTAGTGGACATCCAATAAGGCATCAAAAGGTATGAGCAATATTCTCCATTGACTTTGTTTATGGTGGTTGATTTCTGAAATATCATTGGAGAGAAAAGGATTGATTGTGGTTTCCTTTTTGAAAGTGGTTGGTTGAATGCTTCAAGGTTTTCTGGTTTGAGAGTTGTGTTTAAACCTTGTTTTATAAGCATAGTTGTTGAAGCCCATTGGTTATGCAAAGAACTTGAGTTAGAAAAGAACATGAGTATCATTGTTATGTGAGATTTGTGGTTGAGCATTGTTGGAAACATTTGAGTTGGTTGATACATGCTTGGACTAGGGTTTTGTGAGAAAGAGTTGTCCCTTGTGGTGATTGGTTGAGTTGAGTTGATTGAGCCTAGTCAAGTGATTGTGTGAGGTGATTGTTCAAGTCCCATGAAACAAACAATTCTATAATTCTGATTTGGGTTGAGATTGAGCTTTGAGATTAGAACATATTGAGTCTCTAACAATTCTCTTTATGCTTCTATAAAATTATTGATAAATTGACTTGAGTTGAGTTGAGATTGATTTGAGTTGAGATCATTGTGGATCATTGTTGTCATCCATTGTAGAGTGCATTGCCATTCATTATTGAATTCATCATTGAGCCTTGCCTTCATAGATTTGTGGATGAGATTTGAGTGCTACTTGAGCATGATTGGTTGAGCCTTTGAGAAGGCTTTTGGGATAGATTTGTGGAAAGTTTTATGGATGATTGATTGAGCCTTTGAGAAGGCTTTTGGGATAGATTTGTGGACAGATTTGGGACAACATTTGAGCAAGTTCTTGGTGAGCTTGTTGAGCAGATTTTGAGCAAGTTCTTAGTGAGCTTGTTGAGCAGATTTTGAGCAAGTTCTTGGTGAGCTTGTTGAGCATATTTTGAGCAAGTTCTTAGTGAGCTTGTTGAGCAGATTTGAGCAAGTTCTTGGTGAGCTTGTTGAGCAGATTTTGAGCAAGTTCTTAGTGAGCTTGTTGAGATTTTGAGCAAGTTCTTAGTGAGCTTTAGAGAATATTAGAAGTTCTTGGTGAGATTTTTGAGATTTTGGGCAAGTTCTTAGTGAGCTTGCTAGAGCAGATTTTGGGCAAGTTCTTAGTGAGCTTGCTAGAGCAGATTTTGGGCAAGTTCTTAGTGAGCTTGTTAGCAGATCGGGATTGAGCAAGTTCTTTTTTTAGTCGGTTACTTGTTGAGCAGATCAGTGGATTGCCTACCTGAGAAGATCAGTGTATTGCCTAGCTTTGAGCAGATCAAAGTAATCATTTGTATTGGGATAAGGATCCTTATTTTTATGTGAAATATTATAAGGAGATTATCTTGTGGAGTACCCCACATTGGGGGAACCACGTTAAATCTTGTGTCTCAATTGTGTGTGGTGATTTGTGCACTTGTTTACTATTGCTATCTATGTCATTAATGCACATTACTATATTTGGTTATTGCAATTAAGGACACTAATTGATATTGGTTTGGAAAGAAAGTAAAAAGTGGGTGCTATACTATTCACCCCCCTCTCAGTATAAGCTTGTGTTCTTCAATTGGTATCAGAGTGGGTTCCTTCGAAAAGGCTAACAACTTGAGGGTAGATTCTACAAGAACACAGATGGCTTCACAGAATGGATTATCTACAAATAAGGCTCCACTGTTTGATGGTAACAATTATGCTTTCTAGAGCATGAGAATGAAGAACTACTTGATATCACAAGGATATGAGGTATGGCAGATGGTTGAAAAAGAGTATAAGGTTGAAGGTGATCCCGAGGCAGATAAGACTATCAAGAAATTGGTTGAGATCAATGCAAGGGCAATGAATTGTATTTTGAGTGGGCTACGTGAAACAGATTTTGCAAAGGTCATGGTATGTAATTCAGCTAATGAAATGTGGACCAAGTTGTGGAATACTTATGAAGGAGATTCAAAGGTAAAGTTGGCAAAACTACAAACTCATAGAAAAATATTTGAGGAATTGAAAATGGAAGATTCTGAAGATATTGCAAAGTTTTTACTTTGAGTTGATGAGATTACTAACACCATGAGAGGCCTAGGATTTGAGATGAAAGAATCAGAAGTTACTCAAAAAGTTTTGAGATCACTTCCCATGAAGTATGATGCAAAGGTTTCAACAATAGAAGAAACAATGGATATCAACAAGCTAACAATGGAAGAACTACAAGGAACTCTCACAACTTATGAGATGAGGGTGAGTAAGCATCAAGTTCCAATAAAAGAGATTGCATTCAAGGCTTTAGAGAAAAAGGATATGAAGAAAGTCAAATGCTACAAGTGTGGTGATTTTGGTCACTATGCACACAAGTGTCCACATGAAGAAAACAGTGATGATGAAAAGTAGGGTCACAAAAGAAAAGAAGATGGAAAGCATAAGCATGACAAAGATGACAGATACAAGCAAAACAGGTATGAGAAGAAGAAAAGTTTTCATAAGACAAAGAAAACTTTCTACATTGAAGAAGCAAGTGATGGTTCAGTTCACAGCAATAAAGACCAGTCAGATGAAGAAGAATGTACATTCTTTGGAATAAGTGAAGAAAGGCAAGAACACCTATTCCTAGGTATTGAAGTTAAAGAAGAGGATATATCTATCGAAGAAAGACATGAAGAGCTTGCCATAGCCATTGAGCAAGCAAATAGGTACAAGAAGGGTCTAAGAATACTAAAATGCTTCATATGCGGAGATTTTGGGCATATAGATGATGATTGCACATACTACAACAATTGCAACAAGGAAAGTTTATTTGTTGAAAAAGAAAGCAGTAGTTCTAGTGACAATTCCAACAGTAGTGATGATGAAGAAGAGGAATCCACAAAACAAGAGAATAAAATCAGGATATTGGAAAGGAAAATCAAAAGGCTTGAAAATAAGGTTCATGAAAATGAAAAGGTCAAAATGATGCTTAATCAACACATTCAAGATTTGGAAAAAGAGCTTCAAGAAACAAAAGAGCTTGGCATCACTATTTTTAAGCAATTGAAGGAGAAGAAAGAAAGATGTAATCAGTTAGAAGAAGAAGATCAAAAATATTTGGGGACCTACATAAATGAGTTAGCACGATTTCAAAGGAATTCAAAAACTTTGGATAATTTTTTGGATTTACAACGAGATCCATTTATAAAGACAGGGCTTGGTTATGAAGAAGGGAAATAAAAAATAAGCACACAAGGACCTATATTTGTATCAGGAGGCTTTGTTTCAGAAATCTATAAGGAAGAACCGGTTCCCAAAGAAAAAGAAGCAACAAAAATGGATACTTGCATTTCAGAGGCTATAGAGATGTGTGCCAATTTGCTATTTGACACAAATGAAGAGAAAGAAGAGGAAGGTCCCAAAGCACCAAAGGTCTCATATTTTAGGTTTGGGGAATCACACTCAAAAGGAAAGGAAGTTCTAATAGATGAAAGCAAGGAAGCACCTAAGTTTTATGAAGAAAGTTCCAAAGTTCCTATGGCTCCTAATATTCAGTTTGGATCTTGTTTTGAGATAGGTGAATCAAGTTCAAAAGGAAAAGAAATTCTTGAAGAGGAAAGCAAGGAAGAAACTAAGGAAGAGGATTTAGATACTACAAAGAAGGTTCAAGGATGCAATGCACAAGTTGAAAATGATCATAAGGATAATGGTCAAGAAAGGTATGAGGACCAAGGCATGAACAAACTTTTCAAACATTTTTCTTTAGATGGGGATCCATGGATCAAAGAAGTTTGATTTTTCTAGAAGAAACTTCAAAGGAAGAAGGTATGGTTTTCAGGGACATTGCTTCTTATGCAATAGGATTGGTCATAGAGCTTCTCAGTGCAAAGATAATGAGCAACATGGTTTTGGTTTTAGAGCTACACAATTCAGAAGTCATGGTCATAATGGTTATGAAAATAAAACTTCACAATACGAGGGTTCAGGAAAGGAATGGATATGGAAATTATTTCAAGAAAGAATTCAGGATATGGGCACCATCCAAAGGCTACAATATCAAGTGTTTTAATTGCAATAACTTTGGACATATTGCAAAATGGTGTAGGACTCAATTCCAAACAGGTTCAAGGCAAGAAGGTCAAACAAGTTCAAGACAAGAAGATCAAGTAATTCATCAAGAGAAGGATATCAAAAAAATATGGAAGGAAGTTGACAGAGGAAAGAAACAATGTAATATGGGAGTAAAAGTACTCCCACCCCAAAATTAATCACCTCAAGAGAGAAGGTGGTGAGGGGGCTAAGCTTAAGAGTCATATCTTTTAGCCCCATAGGTGTCCCTTTTGCCATTGATGTCAAAGGGGGAGAGATTTGAGTAAGGGGGAGAGCATTGAGTTAGGGGGAGCAGCCTCCAAAGAGAGCATTGAGTTAGGGGGAGCAGCCTCCATAGAGAGTATTGAGTCGGGGGAGCAACTTTGATTCTCGAGAGATGGTTTTTGCAGTGATTGTGGTTTTTGCATTAGAGGTGTTGCCATCAATGACAAAGGGGGAGATTGTTGGAAATTTGAGTTATTTTATGTTGTCATTGATGTCACATGGATCATTGATGTCACATGGATCACATTGAGTTTTGGTGGCCAAAGCATTTCATAAATAAGCATTTATGATATTTTGGAGAGCATGGATATATACAGGGTTTTTGTGAAAACCAAGGTAGGCAAAATAAAAGGTTTTATTTAAAACCATGGATGGCAGATTTGAAATGGGTTTTTCTTAAAACCCAGATTGGATTTTTGTTTCATCGAAAAAGGTGCCCCGATGATGGAGATATTTATTTTTAAATATTTAGTTTAAATTTTAAATTATTTAAAATTTTAATTTTAATTTTAAAATTAAATATATTAATTTTAGCGCCGACTAAAGAAAGGAGGAAAGGCTATATTAATTTATAGCGCCGACGTCTAAAGAAAGAGGAAAGGCATATATATATGCCAACAAAAGCTTAGACTTCATGACCCCAGCGCTTATTTTTTGAATGCCTTCGATTGGGGAACGAATTGCGAAAAGAGAGAGAAGTGTGACTTTGGTCTATTGAAAAATCATTCACGGAGTTTAATAAGATGCATAGGCATCTTTGGCCTAGCGGTTCATGCATTGTGTGTTACGCAAGAGGTCCTACGATCGAGTCCCACCATGGTTATTTGCTTTGTTGAAGCGCTCGAAGCGTTGTTAAGTTTTTCGAAGGGTGCAGAAGTTTATGATATAAGTTTTTGTTCGTGTCCCTTTGGACACGTGAGGGCATGTGGCCCAATGGTAGGTTGGTTATGGTTAAAGCGCTAAGCAAGGAGACATCATGAGATCGAATCCCGTCAGGGACAGAGGCAAGTTAATAATTTTTTTAATATATTTTATTTTTTCTAAAGTTGCCCTAGGAGGAATAAGGGTTGTGATGCATGTTTAGAAAAAGAGAGATTTTTGGTGTTTCTCCTTTTGAAAGTATATCATATTATATATCGTTGGAAAGATTATTTCGAGGGCTATTTGATTAACTTGCTTAGAGGGAGAAATAAGGTGTATGTAAAGAGATATTTCTATTTTTGTAAAGGGTTTCAAAAGTGAAGGTTGTTTTGTTCTTTTTCAAAGGTGATTAATTCTTTCATGAGGGGACATGTTGTATCTTATTGAGTAGGAGTGATAAGGTGTTATTTGGATATTATTGTTGTGATATTAATCATGATCTCTAACCCTTGTTGAAAGTTGAAAAAGAAGTTTGTTGAGTGTGGCAGATTTAGTGGACATCCAATAAGGCATCAAAAGGTATGAGCAATATTCTCCATTGACTTTGTTTATGGTGGTTGATTTCTGAAATATCATTGGAGAGAAAAGGATTGATTGTGGTTTCCTTTTCGAAAGTGGTTGGTTGAATGCTTCAAGGTTTTCTGGTTTGAGAGTTGTGTTTAAACCTTGTTTTATAAGCATAGTTGTTGAAGCCCATTGGTTATGCAAAGAACTTGAGTTAGAAAAGAACATGAGTATCATTGTTATGTGAGATTTGTGGTTGAGCATTGTTGGAAACATTTGAGTTGGTTGATACATGCTTGGACTAGGGTTTTGTGAGAAAGAGTTGTCCCTTGTGGTGATTGGTTGAGTTGAGTTGATTGAGCCTAGTCAAGTGATTGTGTGAGGTGATTGTTCAAGTCCCATGAAACAAACAATTCTATAATTCTGATTTGGGTTGAGATTGAGCTTTGAGATTAGAACATATTGAGTCTCTAACAATTCTCTTTATGCTTCTATAAAATTAGTGAGTTAAGATTGATTTGAGTTGAGTTAAGATTGATTTGAGTTGAGATCATTGTGGATCATTGTTGTCATCCATTGTAGAGTGCATTGCCATTCATTGTTGAATTCATCATTGAGCCTTGCCTTCATAGATTTGTGGATGAGATTTGAGTGCTACTTGAGCATGATTGGTTGAGCCTTTGAGAAGGCTTTTGGGACAGATTTGTGGATGATTGATTGAGCCTTTGAGAAGACTTTTGGACAGATTTGGGACAAAATTTGAGCAAGTTCTTGGTGAGCTTGTTGAGCAGATTTTGAGCAAGTTCTTAGTGAGCTTGTTGAGCAGATTTTGAGCAAGTTCTTGGTGAGCTTGTTGAGCAGATTTTGAGCAAGTTCTTAGTGAGCTTGTTGAGCAGATTTTGAGCAAGTTCTTAGTGAGCTTGTTGAGCAGATTTTGAGCAAGTTCTTGGTGAGCTTGTTGAGAAATTTGAGCAAGTTCTTAGTGAGCTTGTTGAGTAAATTTGAGCAAGTTCTTAGTGAGCTTGTTGAGCAAATTTTGGGCAAGTTCTTAGTGAGCTTGCTAGAGCAGATTTTGGGCAAGTTCTTGGTGAGTTTATTTGGGCAAGTTCTTAGTGAGCTTGCTAGAGCATATTTTCGGAGCTAAGATTCTTAGTGAGCTTGCTAGAGCAGTTTTGGGCAAGTTCTTGGTGAGCTTGCTGAAGCAGATCAGTGGATTGCCTACCTGAGCAGATCAGTGTATTGCCTAGCTTTGAGCAGATCAAAGTAATCATTTGTATTGGGATAAGGATCCTTATTTTTGTGTGAAATATTATAAGGATATTATCTTGTGGAGTACCCCACATTGGGGGAACCACGTTAAATCTTGTGTCTCAATTGTGTGTGGTGATTTGTGCACTTGTTTACTATTGCTATCTATGTCATTAATGCACACTGCTATATTTGGTTATTGCAATTAAGGACACTAATTGATATTGGTTTGGAAAGAAAGTAAAAAGTGGGTGCTATACTGTTCACCCCCCCTCTCAGTATAAGCTTGTGTTCTTCAAGATCTCTTAAAGAAGCCAATCACGCAAAAACCTAGGAAGATGCATCCAACAATAGCCTTAATGGTGAAGGATGAGCTATAAAATTTGTTGGATGTAGAGTTTGTAATCTCTATCGACTATCCAAAATGGGTATCCAATATGGTGCCTATAGGAAAACCTAATGGAAGGATCCATATTTTTACGAATTTAAGAGACCTGAACAAGGTAACACCAAAGGATTAATTTTCATTGTCGAATATCGATGCTCTTGTAGATGCAACTGCATATCATGAAATGCTCTCCTTAATGGACGATTTTTTTGGTTATAATCAAATTTGGATTAAGCTTGAAGAACAACATAAAACCATGTTTATAATACCATGGGGAACATTTTGCTATAAATTTATGCCATTTGGCCTTAAAAATACTAGTGCCACATATCAGCGGGCTATGACATATATCTTTCATGACTACGCATAAAATCCTAGAAAAATATATTGATGACTTGTTGGCAAAGTCATTACTGCATTCTGAGCATGCAAAGGTCTTCGATTGCCTGATAGAGCACAATGTCGGGTTGAATCCTAAGAAGTGTGTGTTTGGTGTAACTTCAAGAAATCTCTTAGGGTTCATCATTTCAAAATGAGACATCAAAGTTGACCCAGCAAAGGTCAAGGATATTTTGGAAATGTGTCCCCCCAAGAACATCAAAGAATTAAGAAGCCTTCAAGGCAAAGTAGCATCCATAAAGTGATTTATTGCTTAATTATCAGATAAATTTTGATCCATGAATTTACTGCTACACAAGGGGGTCCTATTTTAATTAGGATAAATATTTTCAAGCAGCCTTTGCTGAGATAAAGCAATACCTGGCGACGTCGCTAGTGCTAGCTCCACCAAGTCCAGATGTGCCATTTCTGCTATATATATCGGCAATCGACTTTGCACTGGGAACCATGTTAGCCCAAAATAATGTGCAATACAAAGAATAGGCCATAAATTATATTACTCAACCCTTGGTGAGCTATGATCTCAAATATGCATATGTGGAAAAGTTGTGTTTAGCAGTAGTGTTTGCTGCAAAGAAATTGTGACACTATATGTTGATTCATACGACATATGTCATATCCAAACAAAATCCTTTGCAGTATATGATGAGCAAGACATATCATAATAGATGTACTATGAAGTGGACCATGCTACTAATAGAATTTGATTTGGAATTCATAAGCCAAAATTCCATTAAGGGACAAGTCATAGCAGATCAACTGGATGAGGTGCCTCTCAAAAATAGTAGACCCCTCACCATAAAGCTTCTTGATGATGTAGTCTTTGCCTTATTAGAAGCACCCTAACCAAAATAACCAGACAATAAAGCCAACATGACCTTGTTATTTGATGGTTCAAAGTGTGAGCAAGGGGGTGGTGTAGGAATAGTGTTGTTCACACCACAAGGAGCTTCAATGCCCTTGTCATTCAAGTTGGACTTTCTTTGCACTAACAACAATGTTGAATATGAATCCCTAATTTTGGATCTGCAAAAAACTATCGCCATGAAGATAAAAAGGCTAAATATATTTTGTGACTCCCTTCTCATTGTGAATCAAGTTAAGGGACTATTTCAATGTCTATGTTCGGTATTGAAGACTTACAAGAATCTTGTTGACACATATCTAGCTCGACTGGAATGGTATGACATCGAGGCAATACCTTTTTCATCCAATAGATTCATAGACACAATGGCATAATCCCTCACAATCTGTCTATCGACTTTACTACCATCCATGTAAAAATGTTGTCACATTTTGTTGTGCAACGCGAAGCATTGGATAACAAAGAGTCAATAAACATGATTCATGTGGAACCAAACCATGAGTGGTTCTATAGAGCCAGATAATTTTTGAATAGAGCATCCTGGGGGTCTATGATCTCACAGGATCTGATAGGGAGTGGTACTACCATTCATCATAGGGTTGTTTCCTAGTATGCATTTGCCAATTTAGAACCGCAAGGGGAACATGTTGTCTTGTCAGTCGAGGTTGAAGCTTACCAAAACTAGACATCACAGATATATGACTTCCTTAAACTTGGTATAATCCCTCAAGGACTGTCATGTTTCGTAAAATACATATTCAAACAAAAAGCAACAAAGTATATCTTGTTAGTAGACATCTTGTACCGTAAAAGCTATGATGGAGTTCTTCGTTATATTGAGCCCCAAGAGTCATCTTGGGAAATTTTAGAAGCTCATGATAGTATGTGCAGTGGCCATTTTAGTGGTATGGCTATCTTCAACAGCATACTTTGCATGGGTTATTATTGACCCACAATAGATAAGTACTGCAATGTGTATGTCAGGAAATGCATTAAATGCCAACATCATGCTAATATTACACACATGCCATCACAGGCCTTACATCCCATTCAAGCGGCTTGGACATTTGCTCAATGGGGACTCAATATCATAGGTAATATTTCTCCTCCATAATTAGGCTGGCATACTTTTATTATTATGGCTACTGAGTATTTCACTAAATGGGTGGAATCTATTCCCTTAACAACAACAACTAGAGTGCGTATTACTGAGTTTATACTCACCAATATCATTAGTCATTTTGGGATACCATCCAAGATAGTTTCAAATAATAAGACTTATTTTAAGAACAAAACTATGAGAGCTTTGACGTTTAAGTATAGAATCAAACATAGTTTCGTGACTCATTATTCACAAGCAAACGGGTAGGCTAAAGCTTCAAATGAGACAGTTCTCTCCATCTTGAAAAAGACGATACAAGAGCACCACAAAGATTGGCATATCCAACTGCCCCTTGCATTATGGGCTTACAGGACTAGTATTCGGACACCCACTGGGGCAACTCCGTTTTCACTAGTATATGGCACTAAGGCCATTATGCCCCTAGAGTTAGAAATTCCAACATTGCATGTTGCATTGAAAGAGTTCATTGATGATGACACAGTGCAGTAAGCTTGCCTAGATCAACTAACACTACTTTATGAACGTCATGTGAATACCCTTAAGCACATCCACATTTATCAAGAGTGCTTAAAATGAGCTTACAATAGCAAAGTCCCTCTAAGAGACTTTGAGGTTGGTGATCTTGTGCTGAAAGAGAACCAATAGAAATCTAATTTGTCGTCAGAAATGCGAGACAAATTCACGGCTAACTGGTTAGGTCCTTATATTATTTCGAAGAAAATTGGACCTAGGACATATCACTTCGAGGATTTGAAGAGCTTGAACCACTCAATATCCTTCATCTTAAAGTGTTCTATGCCTAAGAACTAGAAAAGGCTCCAAAGGCATTTGTAAGCCCTTTGGTCATTTAGAAAAGGCTCCAAAGGCATCTGTAAGTCCTTTGGTCACCCAAAAAAGGCTCCAAGGGTTTCTCAAAACCACTTGGTCAATCCCAAAAGGCTCCAAGGGTTTCTCAAAACTACTTGGTCAATCCCAATCAAAAATATCCAAAGGTGTCTATAAGCCCTTTGGTCAAACCAAAATGTTAAAATACTTAAAAAATGAAAAAATATCAAAAATAAAAAATATTTGCATTTCATTTGCATCATTGCATTGCATTTCACCTTTGCATTGCATTAGGCATATTCATCCATCACACTTGCATTGTAACAAATTGTGTTTACAATCTTACAAATGACACCATGTTTGTATCTCAATCATGAATATATGCACTATCTTTTTCATCTATTTATCACCCTTGTGAGTAATTGTGTTTTTCAACACAACCCATATTGTTACTATGAAGAATATACTAGGGCTTTTCGGTCATTCAACCATACCTAGAGGTATTCTCAAGAGTTTATAGAAATATTGCTGTGCTTTTGTAGTTAAGGTCTAGTTAGTATAGCCCTTATCATATCAAAAATCCTGTCACTAATAAACAAATTAAACAATCCTAATAAGGACTAGGGGAAGATGAAAGCCACGAAGCAAGACCAGGTATCCTAAAGTGAAAATACTTATTCTTGCTTATCCTCATGTGTGGACGGTATGGGAAATGTTGGTAATTGGCAAAAGGACAAGCTCATTCCCTACCATAATCCCTTGCTTACATTAAAATGAGCAATATCCCAAAGTGATATCCTATATCAATCCTCCATATTGATACCTTAGATTGATATCATAGATCGACATCCCAAATTGATATCCCATATTGATATCATAAGATCGATATCTTCACTCAATATCCCAGAAACTGTTTCCCAAATTAAAATACCCAAAGAAAGTTTCTAAAGAAAATTATCAAATGTAAATCCCAAAAAGTTAGATCAAATGAAGATAAAATTGTACAAAGAAAGTAAAATCAGTATAGCATCCTTTGCTCAAAATAAATAAAAAGAGTACAAAATAAACAATGATTTTTATCACTATAGTACAAAAATAAACAGTGTTTTTTATCACTACATATTAAAAAGTATCCTAAAAAATTGAAGAAAAGAAGGGGATGAGCTTGAATCCTTGGAATTACCAGCACTAGTGTACCTTACGCATGATGATATGTCTGATGCATTAGCATTTTGCTTATGTGCAGACCAATGTTTGAATGTGGAAGAGCTAGCTTCAGGTGTCTTGTATCGCCTAGTGGTCTAGCCCAACTAAAATCTAAACCTAGGATTGGGTAAGACATTTGTAGACCTTCAATCTTAGCAATGGGCTAAAAGAATCCTGCCTGACATCGGGGTATGCTTTTGCCTTATAAAATATACTCACTTGCACACATAGGGATAATTAATATTTAGGGCCTATCCTCATGGATACCTTATGTTTCATAAGTCTAGTGTGGTTAGTATGCAACTTTTTATCAATCAACTAGGGTGTTTGAGTCTCATGGTAAACCTCAAAATTCCCAAATAGCAACAATCAAATTTTCAAATGCAATCATAAAATATCAATTTATTTTATGAGAGTTTTCTTATTAGGATTATTTGTACTATATAATTAGATACCGAATGGATGTCATAAATGATATTTAGATGACCATTGATTATATCATACATATTTTTTTAATTTACAAAAGCTTATGAACATAAAACATACATCATTGCATCTCACATAGGGTGTACTATCTTTCATAAATAGATAAAGCAATTACAATCCATGACTGTTATACATTTGGTGGTGTCATCCATTAGATTGTTAAAACCTCATATCATATTGCATACATTATTTTTTAAGTGATTAAAGCATACATGTCCATTTACAATATATCAAATATCATCAAAAATACATGCAATACATACATGAAATGAATCATGTCATAAGCAACATAAATTAAATGCATACAAATGAAGCATATCAAAATTGCATTTAAAATATCAAACATTTCATTCGTATACAAAGCATCATAAAGTAGGCCATCTACATATGTATATCACTGTATCCACATCATCTAGCTAGTGCATGTCATCCATACACCACATCATATAGCAATAAATCAAATATCTGCATTACATCCATATGCATATCATAAAACATAAACAATGAAACACATAAAATCCACACATATAATGAGTCTCAAATGATAGATCATATATATATGTGTGTGCCAGAAATAATAATGCGCAGTACATCGGCATGGTCAAAAATACCCGCAAGCTATAACTGTGTAGGTCCTCAACCTTACACTAAAAAATGGTACAATATCTCTCATATATTTGTACTAGATAGGGCCTATGCCCCTAGGCTATGATGCACCTCCATCGCCTCTGCCATCCATGTGAGTCCACTACGAGCTAGAACCATGAGTACTCGAGGACCTGTGTGACCGGTGGCTCAAGCTGGCAAAAGACTACCCTATCTTCCTAGTACTAGACCTGGTCCACTGAGTCCTTATAGTGTGGTTATCCTCTGGTACCTCCCCACATATCATCATGATGTAGCCCTCCAACTAGGAGATGCGAGTTGCACGTGTTGTATCTCACTCATTACCCTCCTCCATGAGGGAATGAAGCCTCTTGATCTCTGCCATGGGGTCACGACTTGCTGGCAGTGAAGAAGATGGTGTTATGGGAGGCACCATGATAGCTTGTGTAGATGATGGGCCCCCCATTGCATCCATTAGTAGGTCCCTCTTTGTAGTCATGGCACTCATCTATACCTATGCCACGTCCTGCTCACCAGTGAGATGTGTGATCTGGGTGCCTATAGTGGTAGCCTATGCATGGAGATTTGTCCTTTCCTCCTCATATCCCTACCACTACCTCTCCCCCTATGCTATCTTAACCTCTAGATTTGTGATAGATGTATCTCTATGTAGTAGTTGTGTCTGAAGTCTGCCAACCTGGCTCTAGAGGTCGGAAATCTGGGCTCTCAACTACCCAATCTCACTATTCAAAGGCATCTTGCCCTCATCTAACGCCTCCTCCTCTACCTCCACCTGTGGGCCATCCTCTATAGCGGCCCCTGTACCTCATGCACCCTTTGTCCTCTAGTGGTTCATGCACCCATGAGGGTGCACCTCTACACCCTCTACTATGAATCCACCAATAGGTCAGCCTTTAGGACTCTCTCCATGCCACTAGAAGTTAGCCCACCAGTCATCGTAGTTAAGAGTAGTTCCTGCATCTATCTAGCCTAACTCCTAAAATTCATCATCCTCATCCCCTAGTGGAGCCACCTAGGGCCAGGTCAAGTACCTCTTGAGGACTAAGAATCTATAGATGAGTGGCAACTCTGGGACATCCTGCCTGATCCTAAACTGCCTCAGCATGCGAGAGCAAAAGTGATATAAATTTTGGCCTTTTGGTCGATGACCCATCTCTCTTTGTGCACCAAATGTAGGAACCTGCCTGCCTTTGTGCATGATGGATAGTCCATATATGGTTGCCATCGTATGTGCCAAGGATATAGTTGTGCAAATATGCCAATGTAATACTCTAGGTCTCCTGCATGAGACCTACTCTTTAAGCCCTCTCGATCCTAGGGCCAGCAGGCAGCGTAGCACTAACGCAATCAACAATCTTAGTAATAGTCATAGGCAAACCGACAGGGTGCTCAATTAGGATGTTCTACCAACCCCAAACCTAGAGGAGGATGTTGTAGTTGATTTCGACTCTACTCTAGCATATGATCTGATATAGCTCATGGTAGATTTGTGCTAGCAAGGCGTTCCCCCATGATAGAATGAGAGGATCTCGGGTCGAGCTCATCACCACCTCTCTAGTCCAAGCCAGGAGGTTCTAAGGGAATCTCACACCTAAATAATCTAGGAGGACTATCTAGATAATTAGGAGCATAAACATAGTCTCCTATTGTAAGAAGAATCAAGTCTCAAACCACTCTTCGACATGGATACCCCCATGGGCATTACGTTCCTGCGCCTCTGCACTCTGAGCGCTAAATATGTAAGAAAAATACAACCCTCCTAGCCATGGTAGGAGAAGATGTGATGGCCCCATCATAAATTGGTAGTTGGAAGATGTGGTAGACGTCCTCCATAGTAACAGTCATTTCACCCTTTGGAAGGTGAAATGTGTTAGTGTGCACATACCAGCGACTGTCCAAGGCAGTTAGGTATGCTTGATCAATACGAATTGTGGGGAGGTCCAAGATGTAGCCAAAACCCACTATAGATAACCACTCTCACTCTCCGTTAGTGAGGTCACCATGGAGGTCACGAAGGAGATCAGTTTCCCTCGCTCTGTTGGTCAAAGTCTGAGTGGCAGCAAAAATAATAAACAAGAAAAATAATGAAAAATAATCCTAAAATGTCAAAACAAATAAAAATACACATAGAAATAAAAAAAAATGTAAAAACATGATCACAAATTTCAAAAACATCAAAAAATAATTCCAAACATGCAATAAATGGCATTAAGTGCCTAAAAAAATTCAATAAAAATCAAAAAATTGAAATTTTTTGTAAAAATTTGGAAAATTTGGGCACTGTGGGTCAAAATCGCGGTCGACCCAATGGTCAAAAAATTGATCATTGGGATTTGAACTCCATCATGGCTGAGTCTCCAATTTTCTAATTGGGGCCTACGTCTGCCACCCGCGGCTAGGGAGCGAAACCCTAAACAGGTCCACCCTTCCCAAAAAAACCCCCTAAAAAATTAAATCTAACCTCCCTATCTAATTAACCTATACTAAACCTAACTACAGTGAGGTTTGTTACCAACTATTTAGTGTGGTTCATTTATTGATTAATTAATGAGGTTAATTTTACATCCAATAATGACATGCGACGTCTTGGATTGCGAGTTACCTTAGAAGCACTGGCTCCTCCACTAGTCGAGGCTTTCGACTGATCTACCATCTGTGTGGAATGTGTGGAATCGATAGAGTTTTTGGTAGCATTCCGTGTCAGAAAGTAGTTTTTACCTCTCAGAGCTCTTAGTTTTACTAGAAAATGTAGGTAAATAATGAAAATTTACAAAGTAAAAATTCCTTATATAAATTTCAAATTTGATGCAGACCGTGGTTGACATCTACGATCCCTAGATTAGGGTTTTGTGCCTGTGGTTTCCATACACTGTTAAGGAATTGGCCTACTTATGACAAGCATGGTTAGAAAACTGCATTTAATGCTCCAAATTCCCATCGTGGAAAGCCTCAAAAGTTCAAATCAAAGATATTAATCAGACCATATAATTCAAAAAATTCAAAATTAACAAATAAATCAAAAGCCAAATGCACCTCATATTTAGTAATTTACCATATACACTTGGTGGTTGTAGCGACTTGTGATCCATGCAATCCGGCAAGATGAGTAAATTACCATAAGGACATTTGGGGCAAATTCGTCATTTCTGAATTGATATATTTCATTTCAATCCCAAGAAGGCCTACACAACTGGATTGCTCCATGGTAATGAGATATTCATCGTGATTCTCCTATGACACTTTTCAGCATATCATCGACATTATGATTCACTACAAGCCTAATGGACATTGTATCATTTTGATTCCCTAAGAAGGCCTTCATGGCTGGACCGTTCCATGGGATAGGAATATGCAATTATTCTAAACGATGTAATCATAGCTAATTAGGCCTTGCCAAGTATTCAAACGCTAAATCTTAATTTGTTCAAGATCATTCATAGTGGTCAAGCGACCTTGTTGCTTCATTTAATTGTCATTACCCTCATCGACTCGTCGCTTGAGGGGGTAGTCATAATATCAAATCATAATCAAAGTCAACAGTATATCCCTTGATCTTGTCAAAATTATGTTCATCCTTGCGAATCATTGCTAAAGACTATCATAAGCTTACCCCTTTGCTTGGGGAAAATAGCAAATATGACAGTTAGTTTGTAACTCCCATCCTTTTAGATTAATAGGCATGAAAGCCTACTTGGCATTGATGCTATCTGAATGTCTGATGACGAGTGCAAAATTTTTTAAATTTAAGCCTTTCACCTAGTTGGAAGCAGTGATTTGAGGATGCACATCTTTTTTTTGGACTCAGGGCATCTGATGTTGATCAAATAAATGATCATCATCCAACCTATGACATCATTTTAGGGGATCTATTTTTGCTCAGCGTTGTTCAAAATCATAATGCATCTCAAAATAGGCATCTGTAGACACCTAAAACATGTCATGTCGAGGCGACTACTCATATGGAACATGCTAGAAGACCATATGGAGGACCTTTGCATAGATCCAAGGTATAGCATTAGTTTTTACCTCTAATTTGGGGACCTTTGCCTAGTCAGTGCTAGTCGTTTTTGACACCCATGGTTAGCAGTGCTCACCACACATGTCAGTCGTGATCAGCACTCAGAATCAGTTGGCTTTCATCCAACCCAAAGTTGGTTGCAATAGCCAATTGGTTGTATATTAGAGCGGTATGAGCGAGGAAGGTTCTAGATCCTTCCATTCAGCTAGCTCAACTGCCCAGTATTGATCTTGGCTTCATGAGGAAGCCACCCCTAGCCCTAGTTCAATGCTATAAGATCCCCCTCTGAATTGGGGATAAGTCTAGGAGAACATTTCATCAATTGAGCAGCGAAGCCCTATCGAATTGCACAGTCACCTAGATGCATTGAGAGGGACACTTTTGCTACCCAATTGGATATTGAATTGCCATGGAAGCCCTAGGAGCCTAGGAGAGCCAATAAATGCAAATACATGTAATTGGTGCACAATTTGAGCAATTCAACTGCCAAACCTATTAGAGGACACAGAGGTGACCCTTGACCATCAATTTGGTAAGGTGGATCAAAGAGGAAGTCTTGATTTAGAGGGAAAACCTACTCAGAGCTCCACCATAGCTCTCAACCACAGTTAACAATGCCACCCACGCATCAAACCCACGATAAGCAAATTAGGGGAGATTCCCTTGCCGTTATTTTTGCAGATTATTTAGCTAGGTTAGATTAGCTTTATTATTGGTTTAATTAGCAATTTAGAGACCCTGATTGATAGATTTATGGTTTTTATGCATGTTTCTTTCATTGTAGCAATTAACACTCTAACGAGTCTTTTTCATGCTTCCATGCTCTTAATTTGGCAATTAGGCCATTATATAGTTAGATGTGCTCTATCTTATATGTTTTATGGTAATATTTACATTATTTGCATAGTTTTAGCATCTTTCTTGCATATTCTTGATTATTGATAGTCATGATATATTTTATGCTAATACCCTCTAAATGCCTCATCAAGAGAGGCTATCTTTGCTTTTAATATGCTTTTTGTTGTTTCTTGAATGCAGGATTAATAGGATCATGTCATTCAATGCAAAAAATACCGCTAATAATGGAGAAGAGGGTCATTGACACCCTAGAGCAGTTCGTGTCACCCTAGAAGGGCATTTTGATTACACCTACCCTTGAGAGGGATTAAAGCACTATTGTAATTGATGTATCAAATGGGTATCCCTAAGAGGGATGAATCTATAATTTGACTCCATTGAAATTAATAAAATATCCCTTGTCTTTGCTTTATTTCTTGTTGTCAATTTATGCATGCGTATTTTTGTATTTCTCGTCAATTGCAATAGTTAGCCTGGGTGTGAGCCATTTTTTGTGGTTACACTAGGATATCCTGAATCTACTGATACTGAAATATGCAATAAAATTTTTGTTAGTTCTACTCAATGCTCAATCTTCCACTATGGAAGTTCTTCAATAGGGCCTTCTATGGACCTCTTCTTTAATGTAAAGTTTTCAATATTCAATGGAGATCGCCTATCTCCAATATTTACTAGGAATCTTCTCCTTGAGTCTCTTCAATCTTCAATGGGGTCTTCTTTCTAGGATCTCCTTCCTAGATTTGTGATATTCAATGTGGCTTCCTTGACCACTAGATCTCTCCTCAACCTTTTAACTAGGAGTCTTAAATCTACAAATATCTCAATGGGACCTTTCTCCTTAGGCATCCAAATATTCAATCCTTATTTTTTGCAATAAATAATTAATCCCTATACGAGGAAAGAATGTCAACTTTCAGGCAACGAAGATGAAGTTCTTCTCTATCTGCTGTAGGAAGCTTTCCAACTTTCGAGAGTTAATTTTCTGCAACAAGAAAAACTTATATGATAGTAACCCAATATTATTTCTGAAAACTTATTTCTTCTTCAATAAAATATTAGAAATGATAATAAAAATTTCTATGACTCTATAGAAAATAATCTTCACTAGTTGGATTGCCAATCTAGTGGATTCAATGCTAAGTTCTAGTCTTCACAAGTTTTTGCAACTCTGTGGAAAAACTCTACTTAAATTAATCATGTGGCTTTCTCTACTTCTTATTATTCTATATAGAGCTACTTCTATCAAAAAATCTATTGTGATGGTATTTTCATGCAGCGATGCACAATAGCTAATCCGGTTTGCAAATACTCAACAATAGAAATGGTGATCACTTTATGATTTCCTTTGATCCACTGTGATCTGATACCAGTTAGCTTTTGGAGCCTTAAAATTAAATGAAATGTAATCACAAGTATTGAAATAAGCATGCAAAATTATAACTATGATAATGGAAAATTAACATGCATGAAAATATGATAGAAAACTTGATACAATGCTCTAGAAATGCTTATATAAGAAAGCTCATGAAAATTACAATGCTCCTCTCATGGAGTTTACAACTACTCCATATTAATAAAATGGAGCTACATTGTGCCTAATACTACTCTAACCTATGAACACCAAAAATCCTATTCACAAACACTCACAATGAGGTCTTTATATAGGAAGATAGATTCCTTACCTCCTACTCAACCCTAAGGCTCATGTACATATGGACTACATGCACATTTATATAATTACACATTCTAACACTTGTGTATTTATTAAATTACTCTAATAAACTATTTATCTAATCTAATCCTAATATAAATATGTACCCATGAAGGTACATTAGTAAAGAACCAAATGATGTAATATATTTCAACAATAAAATGAGCACCTCACCTTCCAAAGAGACTAATGAAGGAGTGAGTTGATGAATTACTGCTACTAGATCATGTTGCCACTATTGCTACTACAAATCAAGCGATCTAATTTATGACATCTTCATCTATAAGCATGTCATTTTGGGTTTCTTTCTATGCACTTATTTCATTTATTCCCTTGTACTTCATGTCTATTGCATTTCTATTGAATTCTCAAGAAGTTCTGTGAATTCTCTTACAAGCCATGAATTCACCTTAAAGGTTGCAAATTCGCTATCTTAGGGTCTTGGGGGTAAATATTTGTCTCAAAAATCACTAACTCATTTTGCATCTTGCATTTAGATCATTTTATTTCTGTTAGCATTCTACTGTTTGCAGTGTTTATGCTATTTTATTTTTTCTCTTGTACTTGTTCCCAAAAGGTTAATGATTTGCATTGTTTATGAATGGTTTGCTGAAAGAACCAAGGGGGCTTGATTTTTGTGCCTCCAATATTAGTTATACAATGGCCTAAGTGGTCCCCCAAACACCAATCAAAATCTATAGTGTTTTATGGGATTGTTTGTAGGTTTTTAGTAACTTCACACTCTAGGATGCAAAATTAATTTAGAAGCTGCAAAATCACTTATAGGCCATGAAATCACTCTGAGAAAGAATTTTTATACTTATATTTTCAATGTTATATTTACTCTATTCTTAAATCCCTATAAAAAAAGATTCAATAATATCATAAATAAGAATAGAATAAAAAATAGGTATAGCTTAGAAATTGTTTGGTGTGCCTTTATCTTCAAGGAAAGTTAAAATTGCATATAGTTTAAGTTCTAGTTGCATTTGGCTCAAACTTAGGTGTTTGCAAGGTAAAGAACACATTTAAACAAACATCCTTGGCTAGACTTAGAAGTAGTCTATAAATACTTCTTGGTGAACCTAAATCCATTCAACCTTACCAAAGGATTGAGGTGTAAGAGTGCAAACATCCCATCTCCCTTCTAGGCACATATCCATTTACCTAGATGGAAAGGGGTGTGAATTTTACCCTCTATAAGAAGAAAAGCATGCCATAGAAGATAAATAATTGTGTTCCTTTAGAGTACAAGGAGAGCTTAGTTCTAAGGGAACTAGAGCACAACCACAACAAGAGTTGTTACGATTAGAAAAGAGAAAGAGGTTAGAGTAGCACTTGGAAGAGTAACCATAGCTACAATAGAAATCATAACAAAAATGAAGTATGAAGCCAACAACAACAATATAGAGGGATGTCCCTGTACCTCAAGTAAGTCTAGATGTGCAAAAACAAGTCAAACAATAATAACAATATTTAGGAATAGGCTATAGAGAAAGAAAAATAACCAAGTAGTCATGTTGCATAGGTAGAGCAATAGTCGAGGAGAGCTCCATAGAAACTCATATACTAGTTGAAATATATTTGAATGTATAAGAACAAAATATAGTGGAAGAAGATGCAAGGAGCATAAGGATTGAAAATATTCATATATCAAATAACTTGGAGAAAAACCCATTACATTTTACATCAATAGATCTATGTGTATCACCCCACTAGATGAGAAATTATGCATAGATATCTCATCTATAGTGCTGGAGGTAATAGAAACACCAATATTAGTAGAAATAAAATGAGATAAAGGAAAAGAGCATGTGTTAATAGAAGAAATATCCACGTATAGGGGTGATAATAGCCAACTAATGGAACATAAGAGAATGCAGGAACTGATGGAAACTAATGCAACAAAGATTATACAAGAGAAAAAGGTAGTTGTGAAACCTATCAATCTATATAGATGAGGAGAAGAGGATCTAGAAGATAAAACCATAGAAGATTATACATATATGGATTTAAATGACCATGTTATGACAAAAGTATTAAATTTTAGGCAACCACGAAAATTAGGAGACTAAATTTATGAGTAGGTGGATAATTGTTTATAGAGAGTATTTGGAGTCATAGATAGATTAATATTATTGTTCCATGTGGGATGTGTCAAACAATGGCTAAAATGGTAGTTAATGGTGGATAATGAGCTAGGAAAATTGGTACATTGGATCTAGGATGAGGAGTTGATGATAATAGTTGCTAGCATACATCAGATGCAACCATGGGAAATGGATACTAACAACATCAAAAATATGATAGGTGTAAAATAATTGCTAGATGGGACTCAAAAACTATATAGGTGACCAACATGTATATTTTAATGAAGGAGATATTAGACCTTGCCCCTAAGATGAAATGATTCTAGAGTTTGTCAAACTTGCACCTTAGTTGGTGAAAATGTATTCGAGGATCAAAATTTTGGCATACTTAATTCAATGTTTAGTCATATTTATTGAAAATATTCATAATGTAGGAGTAGAAAGGGCTAACTAGATGCAAGAAATAGAGGTAAAACTTTGGTAGACAAATGAGGAAGCCAAAGCAAAACTAACTAGACTAAGAAAAGATGTTGAGAAAATCAAGGCATATAAGGAACATGATTAGCTAATTGGGTAGCTAAAGATAGAATATTTAATAAGAGAGTTGAAGACCAATGAGTTCAAACATCATGATCAAATAATAGTAGATAATAATGAGCAATTGGTAAAAGCGACCAAAAGGGAAGTTGAGTTGAAAGTGAGGATAACTAATATTGTGTAGAAAGTGGAATAGTATGGTCTAAATTGGGCACAATATGAATCCTATATTAAGTGCCTAAAGGGAGAAAATTAGGATTATAAATTGTAGATACAAGAGCTTAGAGAAATTCTTATTCCAACTCCTTAACATTACCCAAGTCCCTAGGAGCAAAGGTAGAAGTCATTGAATACCCCGACCAAAATTAAGGGGAGGGTAGATGTTGTTGGCTTTTTAGCCAGATTCAATCATAGGTCCCAATATCTAGGATTTTGAGTAGTCTCAAATATTAGACCAATAAATATAAATGACCAATATCAATGAACATAACATTCATAAAAATAACAATAATAAGAAATAAATGGCCAATATCATTCATGAAATAACATGAAGAAAACTTACAATAATATTGCTCAAATTATATACAAACTCAATATGCAACTACACTTGTTTATTCGATGATATTTAGATATAATACATGGAACTTTATCTCCATAATATAACATTAGAAATATGACTCTTGAACTCTTTGAATCTTGCTCTCCTCACATATCTAGAAGTTGCAACCTTTCCTGTTCCACACATAAGACAAACCTCTCTTGTCCCTTGGCTTCACATCTTGCCACTTATATACATGACTCTTGAATCTCTATATACCTATACATTTTACTCTATAACACTTGTGCACTCCTACACACTCCACACTTAGACATTACATTACATAAAAATTGTACACTTTATTATTCTACACACTTGCACACATTGTTACATAACAAGTGCACATTCTCACTCTAAACACTTTCACACATTATTACATGACACGTGCACATCCTACAATAGATACATACATAAGGTGACATATAAATCACACATCTTAACTATTGACTCACAACCTATTCTAATATTTATATATTTACATTAGCATGTACCAAATAATGTAATATTCTCCACAAACCCCTTGTATTATATTATTTGGTTATTGAAGACTTTAGTCTTCAATCTTTATCTTCATCTTGTGCCTTGTGTTCATCCACTACCTTTGTCTATTGTTTGTGCTAGACAATCTTGGACTGTGCTCGATCTATCTTCTTATTTCTTGTCTTTTGAAGAAATAAAACAATTCATCATTAATCCTTTCTTGAGGCAAAAGATGGTTTAATATTTCTTCTAAAAATCCCATTGTATCTAAAGCAAATATTCCATTCTTTATGGAACTTGTAGCCTCTGCTTTATTTTTATTCTTTATGACACATTTCTTATTTCCATTTATATATTTGAATTCCACTATTCTCCCTTTCTCAACTAATTGAGAAACTGAGATAAGATTATTTTATAATCCTAGAATATAAAAAATATCATCTAGCACAAAATATGAAAATGACATGCTAGGTATAATTTTTCTAGCTCCTTGCACATAATAAATCTTATCATTTGTAATCTTTAGTGGAATGTTAGGTCTAACTTCTATTGAATCAAACCAATACAAATTTCCAATCATATGATGACTAGCACCCGAATCTATGTACCATGCATCCTTTTCTTTTTATGTTTTTTGATAAGATTCAAGTGGTATTATTTCACATATTTGATAAAAACTTTTAAAATTTCGCCTATATTTTGACACTTTGAATTCATATGAATTTATTGATGCATTCATTATTTTCCATTTATCGATTTCTTCAAATTTGCAAATTCAATAATCAACAATCAAAAATTTCAAATCCTTTAACTCCTTTGAAATAGAAAGCCTTATGTTTCGCAAATTTTTAATTTGCAAATTTTTCAATTTTTTCACAAAATTAATTCCTTTAGAGTAGAATTCCTTATCTCTTCAAAGTTTCAAATAAACAATTTCAAATCAATAAATTTTCAAATTCTTCAAATTTAATTCCTTTTGAGTAGAAAACCTTTTAACTCCAAAAACAATTTCATCAAAATTTGCAAGTATCAAAAATTCATTTTTACAAATTCTTCAAAAAAATAATTTCTTTTGAATTCCTTTTGACTCTGTAATTAAACAATAAATAAATTCACTTTTCAAATTTTCAAAAAATCAAAATTTTGAAGTCAATTTCAATTTTCAAATTATCCTTATCACTCCAAATTCAAATTTAAATTTAATAAAGCTCAAAAAATTTATCACTTTAGATTTCTTATTGCACTTTTTACAAGTTAATCTCAAAAATATTATGTTCCAAATAAATTTTTATTTTACCATATTACTCCACAAAATAGAAAGCGCAAAAATATTTCACTTACCCAAAATAAATAAACAATATTTTTTCTTGAAATTAAAGCTTCAACCCTTACCTATAATCCCACGCTTCGTCTTCAATGCTTGGTATTTTAATTCTCCTTGTCAAAGCTCTCATTATGGCTTGAGTTAGGGCAAATATTAGGCCAATTATAACATTTTATAAGGATGTTATTCATGCAATGTTCGAGAGCATTCCTCCTTGATTCATTCAATGACTTCCTCATGCAATATATCACACTTCTCAACAATGCAAGACTTCCTCAATTGCATAGATGACTTACAACGTTTTTCTCCTTCATGGTGATTCAACAAATATCTCAGCATCGCTCTCTATGGCTCATGATCTCTTAAACTTCAACTTGTTGCTCTCTAGCATTACCTTAATTTCATGTGGTGCCTTATATTTTCAATGTGGATTTAATAGCTCATAAACCCTTCACATCTTAGGTGATTATAGTTCCACTTTGGGCCTACAATGGACTTTAGACTACTATCACTTGTTGGCTCATATTTGAACATTGACAACTCTCTTTTTTCTTCAGCTATTCATGCTAGAATGTAGACATCTTCTTCAACTTATCTATTGGATATATCACCTTGAGAAGCTTCAATGACACCCTCTATTTTCCTTGGACATCTTCAAATATGGGAAGCTTATAATAGCTTTCTTTCTTATCCTTGCTTCTCTTCTAGACAATATTAAATCTTGGGTGGCTTAAATCACACCCTTTCTTCTCTTCCTCTTCTACTAGAATTTACTACACTTGGAGCTTGATTCACAAGCTCTTATTTTTTTATGTATGCTCTTAATGTTCTTTGGCCACCAAACTTTGGCTTACTATAGGAGTATTTCCTATTCAATAATTTTTCCTTCAACAAATATGTTAGGTAAAAAAAAATTAACTCCACTCAACAAATTATCAAAACATAAATCTACCTATTCAAATTCACACCAAAAATTTTCTTTGATGCTAGCTTTTCAATATGAAGCTTATCACTCTAATATTCTTCAAATATTCACACCAATTTTTTTTATGCTAGAAATAGATACTACTCAAAGTAGCTCTGATACCACTGTTGGGTTTTTACCAAATTCAATCATAGGTCCCAATATCCATGATCTTGAATAGTCTCAAATATTAGAGCAACAAATATAAATAACCAATATCAATGAATATAACATTCATAAAAATAACAATAATAAGAAATAAATGGTCAATATCATTCATGAAATAACATGAGTAAAACTTACAATAATATTGGTCAAATTGAATACAAGCTCAATATGCAGTTACACTTGATTCTTCGATGATATCTAGAAATAGTACATGGAGCTTTATCTCCATAATATAACCTTAGAAAGGTGACTCTTGAAATCTTTGACTATTTCTCTTCTCACATATTCAAGATATGCAACTTTTCCTATTGCATACATAATATAAACATTGTGTGTCCCTTTTCTTCACATATTGCTAATTGTATACATGAATTTTGACTCTCTACATACTTGCACACTTTATTACATCACACATGCACTTCTACACACTCCACACTTGCACACTTTCTTGTATAACACATGCATTTTCTCACTCTACACACTTGCACACATTGTAACATAGCACATGCATATTCTCACTCGACAAACTTACACATATTGTTACATAACACTTGTGCGCATTCTCACCCTACACACTTGTACACATTGTTACATGACACTTATGCACATCCTACACATAGAAACATACATAAGGGAAAATATAAATCACATACTTAAAGTGACTCACACCTTATTATATTTATATATATATATATATATATATATATATATATATATATATATTATAATTGTACCAAAGGTACCATAGGAGTACATTAGCATATACCAAATAATGTATTATTCTCCAATAGATTGAGGAGTCGATTCTGGATAATGAAAGTCTTAATGTAAATATTAGAAGCAAGAAGTATTAATACACATGAAATGTAATGAAATAAAATGAAATTCAATGTAATAGAAATATGAATGAAATGTAATATTATTTAGACATCCAAGAAGGATGATGTTATTATTAATATATTATAATAGAAGCTAAAGTGTATAAATTTGTGTCATGTGCATGCAAGGGGAATACAATTATGTGTTGAGGTGTATAGTAGACTATTGTTGGCAATGGATTGGACCCAACCATAAATAGACCCCCTTTATTCAATTGTGATGCCTTAGTAGATCATGAGGAGACATAAACTATATGTATATTGTGTATACTAGAGCATCTTGTAGAGATTGTATAGTGAAACCCTATAACACCATACATATGACCAATACAATGATGATTCTATCATCTATAATTTGTATATGATTTGTATATGTTGTAACTGTTATTGGTATATTGGTAGAGTGTGTATTGAGTTTTATGTGTGCAGGTGTAAGTGTTGCAATGAGGAAAAATACAAGAAGGTTGCAATCCAAAATGTGATACATGATTTATCATGCAAGAGGATTATGTGAAGTGTCACTCCAATAAAGTAATCATGTTATTCTAGTGGATTTCTCCTTTCTACTCTAGTTAATGCCATTCTAGTGAGTGTTGACTACCATTCTAGTGCTTTTTATGCAAGCACGTCATCATCCAAGTGAAGGATAGAATGTTGTTCAAGCCTAAATTATGTTTATGTATGAATTGGTAATGACTGCATCCCCTATTGACTTCTAGGATCTATTATTCATTTGTTCCTACAACTATTGAAATACAAACTTCTATGCTATAGACAACAATGGGAAGAAAAAAAGTAAAGCAGTTTTTTTGTTGACATCGACAAAAGGATAAATGAAGACAAAGATAAATTTTAAGATAGATAATACCTAATTTGATTATCAAGTATGGTACTTTTAGATATGATTTATATGAGTTTTGTGTTTGATTATGTATGAGGTTAAAGTCTAGCAAAAGAGCCATTATAGGATTATCTATTTGGTGGTGTGTAAAAGATAAGTTTGATGCAATAACAATTGCAAGGGCGTGTCAGATGATGTGCAGGGAAGAAGTCCACCATAATAGTGATTGTTATGAAATCAACTAAATTAAATAGCCAATAAAACAACTAGTGTTCGGGTGACAAAAATGTTCTAAGACTCATGGCAACGAAACAAAAGACCCCTACATTATAGAACTTGCATCATGATTTGGAAGGCCAATAAATAAATAAATAAGGTTGATTGGAAGAGGTTATTTTCTATAAAACTACATGGGACTATGGTATACTACTGCACAAATTTTTAAAAGGCATGTTCCAAACTTGAGAATAGTGGGACGATATTGACAAGGAATTTTAGTTGCATAATGATGATATTTTCACAAAAAAATATTAAATAAAGAAAAATGAGATAAAGCGTCATGGATCCCATAACTATAAATTGAAATTGTTTATCAACTAAATGGATAAAGAACTCTAAAATAAATTGAAGTAAAGGTGGCTTGTGGAGGGACTTATTTACAAGAAGATAGTGATGGTCTTTTTAATATCATACCAAGAGGAATTTAAGCAAGAAATAAACTTGGAAAGTGATTTGAAGACATCATGTAGATATTATAATTGAGAAGTTAGGTCCTTAAAAGACCAAATAGATTATTTCTAGAATGAGAGTTGCATGGAAAATAAGAGTAACAAAAAATAATAATGATAGATGCTCTTCATAAGGACATGATGCATATGTTTCACAAAATTAAGGATGAGAAAAATGCAAGGTGCATTATCTTTAGGAAGGACATTTATCTAAGGAATGCCTCTTTAGTTTAAAGCATAGTAATTAAGCACATATGATAGAAAGGAAGAATTTTTTGAGAGGTGTTTATGGTGGTAGGTTTTGTAAAAACAACCAATGCAATAGAAGAAGATAATTTTAGTATGATATGAAGGATAAACCAATTGTTAGATTTTGTAAATTCCATATTTATGGGAATTTTTTGAGAGAATATCAAAAAACTCTAGTCAAAATAAATAAACTATTTGTAGAAATATCAAGAATCATTAGAAGAATCAAATTTTATGGTCAATGTAAACTTAATTGAAGTATAATTCAATGAGTAAAATTTAGTTGTGGGTGTGAGTGACAACTATAAAAGTGAGTTATCTAGAGGTTTATGGAGACATAATTGAAGGTGTCTAACCCCAAAATTAAACAAATATATTTCAAAACACAAAGCAAACCTTACAAAGTTATGAATTTTTAATGCAATGCCCATATTTATAAGTTGGGGGCAATGAAGATTTATAAAACCAAAAATTTATCTCAATCCTCAATTAGAAATAAAATGTACAAGTGTGTGGTTTAAATGAAGAAGGATATGTTATTTAAACAAGTGATTTTGTTTGGGAGAGGACATAAAATATCTAATTGAGAATCACATTCTAATGATAAATGATGTCACTAGAGAAATAATACCAGTTCGATAAGGAAGAAATTTGGATGTCGAAGGATGTAATTTGAATGATCAAACATATTATATAAATTATGGAAGGTGTCAGTTGGATAAGGATGTATGGAATACCAACAAATTGATGATGCATGAATGTAGTTTGAGTCTCTTGTGAGGTGCCCCAAAGTATGGGTGCAACTAGGAAAGCCTCTTGGAGGATGCAATGCCCATGTTTATAAGTTGAGGGCAGTTAAGATTTACAAAATTAAAAATACATCTCAATCCTTAATTACAAATAAAAATGTACAAGTGTGTGGTCTAAATGAAGAAGGATATCTTATTTAAACAAGTGATTTTATTTGGTTAAGGACACAAAACATCTAATTGATGATCACATTTTGATGAGAAAATATATCACTAGATAAAGAATGTTGATTTGATAAGGAAGCAATTTGGATGTTGAAGGATGTAATTTGAATGATGAAATATATTATCTAAATTATGGAGGTGCCAGTTGGACAAGGATGCATGCAATACCAACAACTTGATGATGCATGAATGTAGTTTGAGTCTCTTGTCATGTGCCCCAAAGGATAGATACAACTAGTAAAGACTCTTGGAAGATACAATTCCCATGTTTATAAGTTGAGGGTAATTAATTTACAAAACCAAAAACCTATCTCAATCCTCAATTAGAAATAAAAATATACATTTGTCTAGTTTAAATGAATAAATATATCTTATTTAAACAAGTGATGTTGTTTGGGTAAGGATACAAAACATCTAATTGAGGATCACATTCTAATGAGAAAGTATATCACTGGATAAATAATGTTGGTTCAATAAGGAACTAATTTGGATTTTGAAGGATGTAATTTGAATGATGAAACATATTATCTAAATGATGGAAGGTGCTAGTTGGAAAATGATATATACAATACCAACAACTTGATGATTCATGAGTGTAGTTTGAGTCTCTTGTGAGGTGCCCTAAAGGATGGATGCAACTAGGAAAGCCTCTTGGAGGATGTGCATCCTAGGAAGTATGTTGGAGGAGGATAATTGTAATTTTGAAAAGAACATAAGAGATGAGGGACCAATAATTATAAAGAATGGTGAACAAAGAGAACAAATAAAAATAGATGCAAATATTAAATATTTAATATGTAATATTTCATTCATTTGCATTTGGAATGTAATCCTCAATAAAGTGCACACACTACTAAACATAGAAGGCAAGGTCATTTACATATGAGAGAAAGGAATTAAAGGATAAATGAAGAGTTTCAATGTTTCAATCCTAGAATTTTTTGTCCAACATGAAGTTGTCATTTTAATTCTCATTACATTCTTCCCACATCCATATATGCTACCCATGAGATAATTTTTTGCACAATTTGAAGAAGAGAGGGTTACATGGAGCAAAAAAGTGTTTAGAAATATGAAAAACAATGAGTATTATCTCATGTATTCCAAATGTGATGTATGATATTTTAAAAGATAAGTCATTTGAGGCCCATCCATCCACATTCGAGTTAGTTTTGTCACACCCAAGGGATATTCATAAATTATCTCATGCATGTCATCCATGAAATATATGATGTTCACAAAAGGGGTATGAAATATAGTGTGGAAGGGAATTATGTTTTGTATTGGATGGAATAGGATATGGAATATAGGGTAAGTACATCATCTTAATATCCATAGTTTTTCACATTGTAGATATCATCCAAGAGGGGGAAAGTGTATTCTATCATCTAGGTCTAAGTACATGTTATATAGTGTTGCTAAGATATTTCCATAATTGTTGTTTTAAGTGTTGTTTATTGTTTATATATCATAGTACCTATTTTCCCCTAACATCTTATCCATGATAAGCAGGTTACCAACTAAGCAAGTATTTTCCTCATGGTGTATGATGAAAATGCTAACCATTTACTAGTTATGTCATCCATGGTTAAGATTAGATCTTCAAAATGACATCCCTTATACTATCATATCAAACAAAGTGGTTATCACCCAACAAGACCATGATGTATTTTAGATGACTAGAATAATTGCAATGTGAAGGATATATGTTATGTGCTCTATGTATTTATGCATATTTATGATTTATTCCTATTGTTTGTTGCACTCTATCTTTGTGTGTGAGAGAGATAGAGATTGGAACACTCTTGCATGCTACATGGTATTTGTTATGACAAATTGAAATGAGTGGATGAAAACATAGCACCACATATGAGATCTATAAGAGAAATAAATTTGGTATTCACCATAAATATAGTTTATGATAATAAAATAGGAAATGGTATGAACGCTTTTTATAGAATAGAAGCATGATGGAATAATAATTGGTAGGGAATTGTGGTGGTAGGAGTCAATGGTATAAAAAATGTTAAGGTTGGAAAGTCGATCAACAACATTAATAAAGACAAGGATTTCATATGTGAGTGGAAAATGTATTGGTTCCTATAGATCTATGTCTTGGGAAACGAATGCACAATGAACAAATGGAATAAAATACAAAAACTACGAAATTATTTTCCATTTTCCAACATGAGATGTCTTTATGGTCTCTAATCATTGCATTAGAAGTTTTGCATGGGAATTTATTGCTCAATGTGGTAAAGGATGTGCATTATATTATTTTTATGACTAATTATTGAAGACAATATAGATAGAGTATGGTAGAAATACTATATGGGAGAAGCATTTTCTTTATGCAAAGATAAATATAGCATAAATTTTCTGGTTATAGAAGAATATGAGAAGGAAGTGAAGTAGGAGCTTTTGGTATTATGTTGGAAAATTTGCTAAATACATGACCAAATGAATTAATTATAAGCTAAGGCCCTATGTTTTTATGGGGATATATGAAGGCTTTGAAAATAGTAAGATGATGGTGAATCTACATGAGACTAGATGGTGATGTTGAATGGCAAGCGAGTGGATTTTTACAAAAAGAACCATTCAAAGGATGTCCATTTTATGTGGTAAGGGCTAAAGCAAAAAAGCTAAACATTTTAATATTTAAGATAATAATTGATTAATCCCTATTCCAAAAGCATGCATTTGAAAATTACAATGACAATATTTGTGCACATGATATGTTCAAAGTATAGGACTACATGAAATATTTTTTAGGGACTCTATATCTCAAGGAAAAGGATACCAAGATGCTTCTATAATAACATAGAATGATTGATTCTAGTACCAAAATTATGTATTTAATACTATGATGAAAATATGTATAGACATGACAAATTTAGGAGGATAGGACCACATGGAAATCTCTATGGGAGATTTTTTATCTCAATGAAAAAAATATCATGAGCTTCTTTAAAAATAAAGGAAAGAATTGCCCATAAAACTTGAGCAATATTTTTTACCATTTATCAAAGTTCCTATCCTATTAGTGAACCTTAAAATGTATCAAATGGCATGAGATCAAGTGGTTAAAACTTGAGATCCTACAACAAAGTCATAGGTTCAAATATTTACAAGAAAAATATACCTATTTTCCAATATAATTAGTTGTAATGTTACTACATGGTTTGTAGAAATATCATGACAACATGGTTATGATGTATTATGAGAGAAGAATATTTCAATTCCATATAAAAACTTAAAATATATGAATGAAATACTTGAGAAAGTCCTTACACTTGGCTAAATTAGTTAGGGACCTACATTAAACATCTAAGGTCTAATTTGAGGTAGTTGTTGCTCTCCTATGCATATATATCTCACATTAGTTATAGAGGTGTCTCATAAGGAAAGTAAGCAATGATAGAGGAAGTAACAATGAATGGTAGCAAATTTTTTGAAAGTCAAATTCTTTGTTGTAAAGGTTCTTGAGGGTGACCTCCCACTCTATGTGGGAGGTCACCTCTTTGCATTCTTTCTCCCTCCTTGACTCTTCCTAGGCCTCTTAGGTAGATCTCCTATTGTGTTGTGTGTAATCCCAGGTAGATCTCCTTGTTTTCCTAGGGTTTTTGACCCTTCCTTTCTCTTACTGGTGCTTGGAGGGTCTCCATGGCCATTTTTGCTTCTTCCTATGGTGTTCCAAGAAAGAGGAGGCAAATCTCTTTTTATTTTGGTGGATCCGTAGCGCACTGAAGATATGCCCCAATGTGGGAGCAAGATACCTCCCACTATGGGCGAGAGGTCACCTCTTCATCTTCTTGCTCCCTCTACGACTCTTCCTTGGGCTCCTTGGTGGACATCTTGCTTGCTATAATTTTCCAAGTAGATCTCCTAATTCTCCTAGGATTTCTAGCCCTTCCTACCACTGCTTGATGCCTATAGGGTATCCAAACCCTTTTTGCATATTCCTGAGGTGTTCCAGGTAAGAGGAGGTAGATCTCTTTTCTTCTGGAAGATACATAGTTTGCATAGGAGATGCCATGGTGTGGGAGCAAGAGACCTCTCGTTATGGGTAGGTCACTTCATCTTCTCGCTCTCTCCTTGGCTCTTCCTAGGTATCTCTAGTGCATATATTGATGTGATGTGGTTTCCAGGTTGATCTCCTAGTTCTCCTAGGTTTTATTGCCCTTCCTATCATTACTTGGTGCATGTAGGGTCTTTAGGGCCTTCTTTGTTTCTTCCTAAGGTGTTCTAGGAAGTCTTCTTGGGTGGTTTTGCATGATCAGAAAGACTTGGTTGGTGGTATCAGTGTGGGAGTTAGCTTTTCTTCAGAGTAGAATCCAGTTTCTTTTGTTTCACTTCCCGGGAGGATCATTCATTGGTTTCTAGGCTTGGGGGAGGCCCTGATTGTTCTCAACTGAGTGGTTCTCATGGTTTGCATTTTGTGGCTGGTAGCTTAGGATTTCTAGTGGCTTTGTTTCACTTGTTTTGCTTTTTAGGATGGCCTTTCACTAGTTTCTAGGCTTGGTGGAGGCCCTTTTATTCCTAGTGAAGAACACAAGCTTATACTGAGAGGGGGGGTGAACATTATAAGACCTTTTTTTACTTTTTCCTTTATACTTCAAAATAGTAAAGCAATATTCCCAAAGCAAAATCAAAGCAATGCATAATATCATACACAAAGTGACACCAATTTTAACGTGGTTCACCCAGAATGGTTGGGCTATGTCCACAAAAATTTTCTCTAAAAGTTATCTCAAAGTTCTTTGGGAATCCTTCCCAATTACAATGTTTATGAGCCTCGGCCCAAAGGAGATACCTTCCCCCAATAAAAATTTATGAGCCTCTGCTCAAAGGAGATACCTTCCCCCAATCTAAATTTATGAGCCTCTGCTCAAAGGAGATACCTTCCCCTCTGCTCTAGAAATGATCCCTCAGAAGATCAACTGCCTCTACCTCTTACCAGCACATGGAACTCATTTCCATTGAAAACCTCTTGTCCTCAATGCTTAGCCTAAGAGACCTATACCTTCTATGATCACGTCCATAGTAGCTCAGCAACCTATACCAAACACAGTCAGTCAATCTAGTACAAGTCTTCCTATGTCTATCAGATTTGTCCAACTCTTGAACAAATCAATCCTCTACATACAAGCCTTCTCAAAGACTTGCCAAATCTGTCCTCAGGTTCTTCTCATAGAACCAGTGCACCTCTGTCCTCAAGTTCTCTTATAGAACTATCAAACTCAACTCACAAGTCCTCTGCTAGGACTTGTCAAAATCTGCTCACAAGTCCCCACCGAAACCTATCCAAAACTGCTCATAAGTCCCCATCGAAACCTGTCCAAAAATTGCTCACAAGTCCCCACCGAAACCTGTCCAAAAATTGCTCACAAGTCCCCACTGGAACCTGTCCAAAAAATTAGCAAGCTCACCAAGAAAAACTTTCTTAGTAGGAAATCACAAAGTGAATTGTTAGAGACCCAATGTGATTTGTCAAACTCATAGAAGCATAAAGAGAATTGTTAGAGATTCAATATGTTCTATACTCAAATCCCAATCTCAAAACTCAACTCAAATCAACTCAGCTCAATCTCAATCTCAAATCTAAAAACTCAACTCAATATCTGAAATGGATAGGATAGAATGCTTTCTTTCAAGAACATGAAACCCCAACAATTGCCAACTATGCAAATAATCACATAACAATGATACTCATGTTCTTTTCACCATCAATTAGGGCTTCAACAACAATGCTCATCAAACAAGGTTCAATCAACACCATTCAACTCAAAACACAACCTTGAAGCATTTCAGAATCAACATCGAGAAAAGGAAACAAGTAGAACTCCTTTTCTCTCCAACATTATTTGAACAAAAAGCATCCACCAACTCAAATCACCAAGCACAAAACAACTTTTCAAATCATCAACAAAGGAGTAAGCCCAACACTTTAACCAAGTAAAGAATAGCTTGATTATAACCAATTTAATGAAAGCTAATGTCAATCTCAAAGCTGCCCACTTAAGGTTTCACAACTTCACACAAGAAGCAATTCTAACCTTAAAACATCATGCTTTCATTCCCATAATCAACCAAAAGCACTCTCAACATTACAAGAAATATTTATCCCTTATACACCTTATTTCTCCCTTATAGTCTTATCAACAATAAACTTTATCTCAGAATGCAATAAGATAATGCAAACAACACCTTAAAAAGAATCTTTTATCAAAATAAAGCAAGCTTTAAACTCCTTATAACTCCTAAGCTATTTTTCTCTCTAATAAACTTCCTCCATCCGCAAAATACACTAGCAAAAATTAATTTTGAAAATACCTTGGCCAAAACCAAAAATCGCGCTATGGATAAATTGAGCACGAAATCTAACACCACCCGCTGCATCCACTTCAACGAAGAAAAACCCTTTCACGTTATTCGAATGCAAAACCTCCCGTTCGGGTAGTGCGCCAACAGCCTAGCCGCTATCGATGCGCCAAAGGCGTCCGATGAGGTTTAAACCTCACTCTGTTTCCCTTGTACCTTCTGTGCCAGGGCTAAAGTAAACAACAGGCCTCCCTGTCTTCTGACATGAACGACAACGATGAAACCTTACGACGGATACAAAAAAAAGAACGGTGGATATCCGAATAGCAGATCACGAAATCACAACGAGGAAGAATTCGAACATCAGATCACGAATTCATAGCGAGCAACACTTTTCAAAAATGCGGATGGGATAATCTTTGATCTTCATCATGGGAGATTTATATGCATATTTACCATAAACTCTTGACGTCGGTGAGGAGTTTAACATGTCGACAGAGGATTTTAACACGTCGACGGAGGTCTTGGCTAGCGCCCACAATCTTAGATCATAGCGCCATCAAAGTTAAGACATTTGTGCCATGGGTTAGGAGAACCCAATGCAAACAATAAATTAATATTTATTTAAAAATAATTAAAAGGAACCTTAACAAGGTTTTTAATTATTTAAATAAATACTTCCTCCTGGACCCAAATGCATTAAACTAATGCATCCACCTGTAATCTTTAAACCTGCCAACTTGGGGTTTACAAAAGACCTTTGAAACTGTCATGTCGTAACCTTCATCAAAACAAGTTATTTGACATCAAATCAAATTCCTTCAAGAGATTCTTGACATCAATGACAAATTATACACTTGAGCAAAGGCAATGTACCCAAAGTACCCAAAATTGCCAACACCTAGTTGAGATTTTTCCATTGTTCATGGTTTGTGGATGGCATTTTAGGGTTTTCAGTGGATGTTTTTCTTTATTCTACTTGCTAGGGTGGTCATTCACTACCTTATCTAGGCTTGGGGGGCTATAGATTCATAGTTGAGTATTTTTTGTGGCTAGCATTTTGAGGCTCATGTCCAGGGGTTTCTGTTAGATTCCTTCTCATATTTTTTTGGTCTTGGGGGGACCATGTATGGTAGAAGGATTCCATGGTTTCTCCGTTGGTGGTAGGGTTAGGGTTTCTTGCTGATTTGGGTGTCCTCCTTCCATGGTTTGTCTTTGACTGTGCTTCACCTTCTTCTCTAGGAGTTCACATGGGGCTTTTGTGGATGGTCTAGTTTATTTTACAGATGGACCTGGATTGTTTTACAGATGGCCCTATGCTAGTTTTTGTATGGTCCTTGTTTCGTTACGGATGGTCCTATTTAATTTTTGGATGGTCCTATGTGGTTTTTGGCTGCTCCTGATTCTGTTGTAGATGGTCCTATTTTGACTGGCAGGTGGTTTTATTTCATCTTTGCAGGTGGTCCTATTTCATCTATGGACAATCCTAATTCAGTTGTGGTTGGCCTTCTAGTCTATAGTTTTCTCCTGTTTGGGAAAACCCTTTTATTTCGGGTGCAGGTTTTTTTCCTTTACGAAAAAATCATTTTCATTTTTGTGTTGACCTTTGAGGTTTTCCCTACTACCCCTACAAGGGCTTCTCTTCTTAGCCAGTGTGGCTTTCTGTCTTGCCCCTGTGTGGGCTTCACTTTCTCTATTTCAGCTATTTTTCTTCAATAGCCCATAGAAATTTTATTTCTTTAGCTATTTTGTGGTTGGGATCTCTTCTCCCAACCTTCTCCTCTTGTAAAAGGTTACATGATCCTTTCAAAATCCCTCTTTACCAATAAAAAAAAAAAAAACAATGAATGGTATCCATCGGTAGGTAGATTGTAAAGTTTATCATGGTCAATATATGAAGGAAATAGGGTAAAATCTATTCAATTTGAAGCTTTGATGGAGAAAACCATAGGAAAGAATAAGAAGATACAAATGAATATTAAATAAAATTTAATGATGGTAATTTTAATTTTTTTAGTAAATGTAGTTAGTCAAGCACTACAAAATGACAATGGGCTTCTTTGTTGTGTGCATGAAACAATGTAGTGCATGCATAGTAGGTGTTATGTTTGCACATGGAAGAACGAGTAAGAATATTTGGTCATATGTTATTGTTAATCTCTTAGATCTCTAAGTATGTATTTGATTGTCCTTTTGTTATTTGGACTTTGATGGATGTTATGAAATACCATACAAGATGTTAAAAGTAATAATAAAGTTGCTTTTTGGCTAATAAAGTTAGAAGGATTGAGACCAAGCCAAGTTAAAAACCATTTTTTATTGCCATGTTAATATAAAGAAGATGAGATGGAAAATATAAAAAAAAAAAGGTTTTAATAATAAAAAATAATTAAATCATTCCAACATAAATAGAAAATAATTAACCATGCCAATGCTATTTCTTTCAAATATTTGGGATAATATAAGACACAATGATAGGTGTATTGATTTCAATAATAGTCTATATTTCATACATGAGTCAATGAATAAAAATTATTTATTTTTTTCACTAGGAAAGCATATCTATATAATTTATATATAATATAAAGTGACCAATTTTATTAATCATATTTTTTTCTTGAAAAATGACTCATATTTTAGGAGCCATATATTTGCATAGAGTTGTATGATTTAGATAATTCTTGTGCCATTTTATGCGTAATTTGAAGAAATTTGAAATGAGTGGTAATATGAAATAATACAAGTAATATTTAGGGAGATACTACCATATGAAGACAACCATCTAGAATAAGGGTAACATTAGGGTAAATTTTTACAAAAAAAATCATCTTTTAGGAGCCATATATTTGCAAAGAGTTTTTTGATTTAGATGATTCTTGGACCAATTTATATGGAATATGAAGAGCTTTAAAATGAGTGGTAATATGAGGTAATTAAAGGAGTATTGATGCATATATGACCCTATGAAGTCAACCATCTGGAACAAAGGTAGTGATAATTTTTCAAGTCATGGGAAATGAAATTGTAGATATCTGTCAGCCAAGGTTCAAATTATGGGAGGAGAAATGGAGGCTTAGGGTATAGGAAAAGTAAGAAATTTTATATGGTTGTATAATTTTACAACTAATTTTCTTTTATCCTTTCATTATATTAAAAGGTATGCATGCATATTATTGTAGGTTTATTTTCAAATAATATACTGTTATGGGATATATTGCTAAATTTAAGTAGATATCAAGTTATAGTTTCCTTTCCATGGACTAATTTATAGATAAATACTTATAATAATCCCTAGTATTAGAGGTTTGGGAGGACCTCACAGAGCTACAACCCTCATTGCTCAAAGATAAGGTAATAATTGGTAAATTTAATGGGTCTTGGCTAGGTGCTTCGACTATGAGAGAATGGATTGATAGGAGATAGAATTATCTAGGAGTGAGTCTATAATTTATTCCTATCCATTTTATATTCTAAGGAAGAAAGAGATAGAATCCTAAAATGGGGTCCTTTATTTATGTGAAAAGCATGACTCTTCCTTACCTATTGGTATGAAGGCTTTGTACTTAACAACATAAATCTATCCCTAGTACTAGTGTGGTTTAAGATGTATGGGTTAACCATTGAATTAAAATAAATGGTTACCTTCAAGGTAATAAGAAACACTTTAGGATAATTCCTTGATATGTACAAAATATTGAATCAGCTATTTATGTTGATTATTGGTCATGATTTGATATTAGTAAACCTTTACAAGAATCAATAATTCTTTAGTATGGGGGTAAGTTGTCGATCCAAACCATAAATTATGAAAACATATATTTTAGATGTCGAATATGTCATGATGTGGGTCATATTAAGGGATAATTCCCTAGGAAGAATCCAACATAAACATATGTAGAAAACTGCAAGATAAACTTACAAATAGATATAGATGATGATGGTTTTCAACTTCCAAAAAATAGATCCAGATATATGCATGTAAATAAATAATGGATATTAGTAAGGATATTGGAAGAAATACCAATTATTTTTAGGCTTTAGCCTATGAAGAAAAAATAGATCAAAGCTTAGAGGACATGGTACAATAGGATCAAAATTTTAACAAGGAACCATCTAATCAATATAATCTTGATTTATGGATGAACATTCCTACTGAACCTAAGGAATATGCCTCATTAGATTTTTAAGACTCTCTTTTAGTACCATGCACCATTCAAAATAAGGAAAGTGGTAGAGAAAATATAGTGTTAGATGTTAATATCTCTACCATTAATAGGGAAATACTAAAAAATGAGCAAGATCATTCAAAATTTTCCTTGGTAGAGTCAAGAGAGGATAAATCTAATGAAAAGGAAAGTTGTGAAAGAATATTGAAAAATAGAATAATAAGACATATTCCTAATAGTGAAGAGGCAAAAAGAGAAAAAAACTTCAAATTATCAAGTGAGATCCATGGAATCAAGAGAAAACATAGAGAAAGAAACACAATATAAGTTGGTTGAACTTCTCTTTAAAAACAAAAAATAATATTGGTAATTCATAGGAGGGACCGAAAACCCCTAATGAGACATGATTAACATATCATGGAATATAAGGGGTGCAAATGTATCCTAAAAGTAAATATGTATCAAGGACCTTTATTTAAGTAATAAGCCTAATATTGTTTGTATCCAAAAAACTAAAATGGAAAAGGAAGAAGTTTCCAAAACTATGAAAGTAGTATGGGAAATATGTGAACGGGATGTTGTGGATTCAAAATAAGTGATAGGGGAAATTATAACATGTTGAAATGCATTTAGAATACTCTATGAAACTATTCATAAATCTAGGCATTAGGTAGTCTCATTATTCACATGCTACTTTGTAGATGTTCATTTCATCCTTATCAATGTCTATGGACCTACAACTCAATCAGGAAAATAAAAAGTATGGAGTAGGACTGAAGCCTTTATGAGAAGTAAATACCAAGAAATCTAATTCATGATCATAGAATATTTGAATGCCATAACCAAGTTGGATAAAAAAATTAGGTGAATTAGGAAAATAACCCAAAGTATAAAATTTTTATCAACTTTTATTCAAAATAATAATCTATGGAAGGTTGAGTTTGAAGAGGACAACTATACATGGAATAACAATAGGATAGTCCAACACCTAATAGTAGAATAATTAAACATATGCACTCAGATCATTGGCTAGATGAAGACACTTTTGCTAAGATTAATACCTTGATAAGTACTAGTTCATATCACTAGCCAATAAGAGTTAAAATGGTGGCAAGTGAGTTAAAAAAATATCATATTTTAAGTATGAGTATGTGGGAATATCATTCTAATTTGTTAATTTAGGAGTGCAAACATAGAATTCTTTAGAAAATGGTGGGCTATATACACTTCCAATGACATCTAAGATAAAATAATGGAACAAGAACACTTTGGAAATATTTTTGAGAAGAAATAACTAAAAGGGGAACTTTTAAAATTATAAAAAAGTAAGCACAATAATCCAATATTAGCATAAAGGGAGTTTTTAAGTGAATATCATAATATTTTGATAAAGGAAGAGAAATTTTGGAGATTAAAATTGAGATAAACTTGGTTAAAAGGAGATAAAAACACAATTTTTTATAGGATGGCATTAGTACATGGATCAACATCCAAAATTAGTAGAAGGGGTTTGGATTGAAGAGAAGAGAAAAATTAGAAAGGAGGCAAGGCTTTTTAATTAGAACAATCTAGGATCAAAGCAGATTAAAAAATTTAATGATAAACTACTACAAGAAGTACCTTCAGTTATAACATAAGAAGACAATAGCAAAATGATGGAGCCTATTACTCTGGAAGCAATTCATTCAAATATTTTCTCTTTTGATAAGGATGAATCCACAGGTCTGAATGGAATCTCTACAACATTTTATTAGCATAAATGTTAAATAATAAAGGATTCTTTATTGGTGACTATGGAATAGTCTAGGTTAAAATACTACATACCTTATAAAATAAATTCAACATACCTTACCCTAATTCAAAAAAAGGATACAAAATTGTTTGATTGTTGAGGCCTATAAGACTATGTAATATGGCATATCAAAAAATCTCCTTAACAAAATGATGGAGCCTATTACTCTGGAAGCAATTCATTCAAATATTTTCTCTTTTGATAACGATAAATCCATAGGTCTGAATGGAATCTCTACAACATTTTATTATCATAAATATGAAATAAAAAGGATTATTTATTGGTGACTATGGAATAGTCTAGGTTAAAATATTACATACCTTATAAAATAAATTCAACATATCTTACCCTAATTCAAAAAAAGGATACAAAATTGTTTGATTGTTGAGGCCTATAAGACTATGTAATATGGAAAATTGGTTAAGATCATTAGTAGATAAAATTATTTCATAAGAGCAAGGAGGATTTAGGAAAGGGAGACAACTTATGGATAGGATTATAGTAGCTCATGAAGTAATGCATTCAACATATTCTATAAAAGAGAGTAATGATCTTAAAACTTGATATGAATAAAGCCTATGATAGAGTTAAATAGGATTTTATTTTTGTAATATTAGAAAAGTTTGGATTTGGGATGAAATGGGCTAGATGGATTAACACTTGTGTTTCTATAAGATCATATTCAATTCTAGTCAATGGGCTAGTAATAAAATCATATAAAGCCAAGATGGGTCTTAGAGAAGGAGATAATCTATCATCATATATGTTCATTATCATGGTAGAGATATTGGGAAGAAATTTGAAGAATACATACAAATATGGACTAATAAGTAGACTTAAGGCTAGTAATAACCTTGACAACATCACCCATCAACAATTTGTATATGTTACAACCTTTTTTGGGATGGAATGGAAAAGTGAAGCTTTGAATAACTTATTAAAGGAATATGAAAGAGCATCAGGGAAGATATTTAGTACGACAAATCTAAAATGTTCTTCCTAAACACTTCAACTACAATAAAAGCAGGGACATGCAGGTTACTTCAAATAGGGAAATCAAATTTTCTAACATATCTAGGGATGCCCTTATTTGAGGGGAGAATTAGGATAACATTTTGGAATATAGTTATAAGTATAGAATGAACTACTAACATGTAAAGGTAGATGGTTATCCTTAGTAGGAAGAGTGTAGCTAATTAAATCAGTGTTATAGGCTATTCCAACATATTATATGTCCTTATATATTATGCCAAACTTGGTAGAAAAACATTCAGTCTATATTATGTAATTATTTTTACGGTCAGGATTACATGATAAAAAAAAATTGTTTTTGGTGAAATAGAGAAAGGTGTGTCATAATAAAACTAGGGGAGGTCTCAGTTTAAGAGTTCTTATGGATGCAAATTTAGCTCTGAGGGGAAAAGTTTTTTGTAGATTATACAAAGAGAGTCAAAGGCAATGGAAAAGAATTCTTCTAAGTATGTTGAGCCCAATAACCCAAGATTAATTTTTACTACATTCTCACTACCAAATGGTTCTTGACTATGGAATGGATTAAAAAAATCAATTGATCTAGTGATTAAAGCTCTAATATTGGTGGTGGGAAATGGAGAAAAAAAATCCATTTGGATGGATATTTGGTGTGATAAAAAATCACTTAATCTAGATCTAATTTCAAAACCATAGCTGAGATTACTTCAAGATAAATATGGTGATAGGGTTTCAAACATTATGCACAAGGATTAGGAAGGAAGATAGAAATGGAAAGAAGATTTATTTACAAGTATACTAGACATTGTTGCTAGGAGCTAGTTGAGCAAAAATATAACAACAATGTTTATTTTGAGGGGAGCCGAGGATAAGTAGAGTTGGGAGTTGAATAAGTAAGGAGAACATACAACAAGAAGTGGATATAATGTAAAATACCAATAAAATATAAATACCTCAATAATATGAAGAGATATTTTGTATAGCCTAAGAATTTCAAATATCAAAATGTTTGTATGGTTAGTAGGTCTAAGAAAATTTTATCCTAGGATAACCTAATGGAAAGGGGTTTTCATAGCTTCTCACAATGTGTTTAACATAAAAATGAGGAGAATATATACCATCTCTTAGGGCGTTGTTTAATATTCTAGAAACTATGGCAATGGATTCTTAATATATTTTATAATTTCATGGTGATGAATGGTAGAAATGAAGAATGGTCAAAACAATGGAAGAGCACTTTTAAAAGTGAGGCATTACATACAATCTATGATATATTAAAAGATACAATGATTTGAATTGTATGATTGGAAAGAAGCATAAGAATTTTTAAAGGAAAGAAAAATAATTTAGAGGTAATGAGAAAGAATATTGTTTTAACCATAAAGGAGTCTAAACCAATCCTATAAACTCACCCAATCTCTAATCTTGAAGTAGAGAGCCTTTATTGATGGATTCAAGTCATCAAATGGAATTATGATTTTGGGTATAGAAGGCAAATAATATATAGTGGAAACCACCAAAATTGAAGTTGATCAAATTGAATTTTTATTAAGTTTTTAAAGGAAATGTAGGACTAGTAGGAGGAAGAGGAGGAATAATTAGAAATAATAGGGGTGAGATTTTGTGACACTACACTTTCAATAGTGGGTAAGACAAATAATGAAGCTAAATCCTGGGTGACTTTGGAAGGGTTAGAATTATGTAGACAAATGAAATGGAATAGAGTATGGATGGAAGGTGATTCACTAGGAGTAATAAATGCAATTTTGAGGAAAGCAAAGTCTCCATTGAACATATAAGAGATCATTTTGGAAACACAAGACCTTGCTACAAAGTTTGAAAAAATCAGGTTTACACATATATTAAGGGAAGGGAACAAATGTGTAGATAGGCTAGACAATAGAGGGGTTTTAATAGAGGATCATGAAGTTAAATTCCCTTTTCCATGGTTAGAGGCAGTAATTTTAGTTGAAGGTGACAAGAAAATATTGACTATCTAAATCAAATAGTGATTAATATTTACTTTAATGTTTTCCATTCATATTATTTTCTATATTTAATAACATTAATGTGATTTCATATAAACTATTTATTACAATTCTTGTGATTGCACTTATACTTCAAGAAGGAAACTAGCAGCTCAAATTTGGTAAAGCATACTATGATAGCGCAAAGTTTTGGAAATATTACTTTACTAAGATGTAGTGCATAGACAATAGAGGTGTAGTTTTGGTATTGTAGAAAAAATTCAAGAAGGATGTTGAATTTTGGAATATTTGTATTTACAATAAAAATTTAAGAAGATCTAGAAAATGAAAATCAAGAATTTGGACTTTTTATGAAAAATATGTAGTATCTAGCTATAGTAACTCAATTGAGATAAGAATTGAGTAAACTCTCAATCTCTAAAGGAGAGATTTGTGATTTGTTAGGGGTAGAGGACCTAAGTACAACTACTTTTTCTCTTGAAAAAAATAGTAATCATATTGTTGTAATTCACAATTTTAGTTTATGAATTCATTAATAAGTTAAATAAGATAATGTATAGAGCATAATTAATGATTAATATAGTTTTTATATTTTATTTATTTTTGCATTACAATATATTTTAGTAGATTACTTTTCAAATGTTTCAAATAACTAAAGTGAACGATAAAATACGAAGAGTAAGAAATAAGTATGAAGTCATTAATATAAAATATGGCTACTCTTATGGAAAGTGTAGATTTTTTTGCACTTTCCCATTGATATCAATGGTCTTCCTTGATCACATTTAACTTCATTCACTTATAAAATTTAACCATTTAGTTGAATTTAGAAGGTCAATTAAAGGTTTTGTTCTCCATGTTGCATAAATAAGTGAAGAATTAAAAAAAAAAAATCTTAAAAGGTAGGCCTTTTAAGATAAATAATAGTAATATAGGTCTTCTTGAGTAATATGAGGTCTACCATTAAAATTGTGTCTAATATCATTGAAGAATAAGATTAGGTTGTCATATATACACCTTTTAAAGAAGGTTAAGATTAATTTTCTCACCAACTTTCTTTGGAGTTTTTCAAATAGTTGTAGCACATGGTATATTTCCTTTCCATATAAGGATGTTACATGTGTTGCAATATTTTCATGAACTAACCCGTCTATTTGTGAGACTTTGGGATACATTATAATTAAGATATTTTTATTCAACATTTTTAGGCAACATTCTATGTCCCATCATCAAGAGTTGAAGAAAACTATAAGAAAATTTTATTTGAGTAGGAATTATTATTGTAATATTTCCTTGCAAGCCCATTGTACCATAGTAAATAAATTTTCACTACATTTATTTTCATACTATTTTTTTAGGTACATAGAGTAGTTGGTTACAACCACTATTTTTAGTTATTGTTAGTGCAGGTTTCAAACCATAGGGGCTTACTCCCAACAAGTCTATCCATCTCATTATTTTTGACTCGATGTGAGAAGGAGACCATCGATCACTCAATATTTATACCATCATCATCGATCTAGCATGCACTTAGAGAATTCAGATCACACTACTACCTTTGCAATTGGAACCCTTAAGTTTTGAGCCTAGGTCTCTTCTTGGTAAGTGTCTGTACAAACAAGCACTTACCAATCCACCTAGCCTTTAGGGGCTTTAAATTAAATGGGTGGTGTGATAAACCCCTATGACTGACGTATAGGACTAAGTAGTTATCTCCCATCCATGACCCCTCATAAATTCGAGAGCTACACTTATCAATAGGGAATTAACACACAACCAAACACCATGGTTTGAACCTTAGACCTCCCAAAGAAGAGCCAAATCCCAAACCGTTGTGTTGTCTCCACTGGGGTGTATTTATTTTCATAATCATTAGAGGTGAATGCTCATGAATTATTATGAGTAATAGCTTAGCAGCATTCACTTCTTAGAAAGTAATATCTAAGTGGATAAATGATTGCTTTGAGAAAATATAAGTAAAATAGACTATTCAACTAATTTCATAGAATTAAAAAGACAAATTAGTAATCATGTCTTACTCATATACCTTGTCTCACTAGATATCAAGGGAATCAGTTGAACCAAAGAAGTAATTTTTCATAATGTGGGAAGCAAAGTATGATACTAATACTTGCATTGTTGCACCAAAATGTAAGCATAAATTGCCATAGAAAATAAAAAGTTTTATCCATTAGGTTTTGTCTAGTAAATATATTGAAATGAATCAATTTTATAATTTTATTTGTATTTTGAAATACTAATCCTAATGATATTTGTAATAAAATTACATTAGAATTACTTAACCTCAAAACTATAGTCAAAAACATCATGAAAGTTTTCAATCCCAATATCTAAGTGTATTTCAACAAAATATTTTTTTGTAGTTGGATTGAAAAGCGGGTTTTGAAAGGGCCCCAAAACCTTATTATAAAGTGATTGCAAAAACCAATAGGTTTGAAGACCAATAAGGAGGGTTAGGGCATGTCACAAGGGTGGTCCTGAACCTATACAAGCAAAATCAAAACAACAGGAAGATGGTCTTGACAGGATGATCCCAAAATCTGAAAATAAAATTTAAACTTAAAATCCTGCCTAAAATCTGATTTGGCCAAACCATGATCGAAGAGAAAACCCAGCAACTAGAAAATTAGTACAAACAAAATAAATTGAGAATTTGGGATTCCTGCCCAATGGAATATCGCTCAGGAAGGATCCTGGAAGAAGGAAACTCAAAACCCACCTAAAAATTGAGTTGGTTAAACCACGAGCAAAAATCCTAGTAAGCGATAAAGCAGAGAATTCAATTTAAACTTAGAATTCAGGATTCCTTCATAGGAGGGGCATAGGAATCAAAATAACATCTAACCATTTACAAACTTAGCCTCTGATATTAATTATTCATAATAAAGTGAGTATCTTAATAATAAAAATTATTAGGGTCCTAAGCAAGAAACTTAGGGTTTAAATATTTAACTATTCCAATCTTTAAGTATGATATAGTTAGCTACAAATTGTCCCATAAGACTATTTTCTCTCTTTTCAATACACTTTTCATAAGAGGATAGTAGAAAAATATTTTAAACAATAAAAGGCATAGTGTAAGTCCCTTGTGATACATTTGTGGTATTAGAGAAATAATTCATATAACCTTTGTAGATATGTAATGTAAGATTTTGTTTTCATATTACAACTTCCAATAAAAATAGGTATACTTTTCGTTCATATTTTATGGGAAGGTTAAATAATTTATAGATAATTACATCATTGACATTTGAGTACCATGAAATGTCATGCCTAGTGAAATTATACATCAACCTAGCTTATAAATTATATATACCATGTTCACAAGTATCCTACCTTTTGATTTTAATAATGGTAATAATATCAAAAAGATAAAATATGTTGAAATCACACTACATCAAGATCATAGAACTTGAGTTATCCATGGCATTCATGTTTTTTATACACCAATGATTTATTCAATGCTTTTAGGTCATGAATGGTTGGGTATAACTAAAGGATATATTGGTAAAAACACTTTTATGTTTTCTTTGGGAATAACATCAATATTCAAGTAAAAATAGAATGTATAAACATTCATTCCATAAATCAATCTCTTAAGAAATATTCCCTTTCATTATGTTGGATTTGTAAGTAACTATGTTGCCATTTATATTATTTTATCCTTAAGTATAGATCTTTATACTATAATGACCTTGAGTCTTATCATTTATATGGTGATGTAAAGATATAATATTAGTCATTTATAAAGAATTGCAATTAACTGCTTGCACTTAAATTGGGATTTAAGGTAAATATCATTGAAATGTGTAATTGATCTTCATTGGTCAAGGTTGACATTATATAATATAATTTCTTGTTAAAGTCTATGGGCTAACATTGTATAGTGTAAAATGAGGTTTATTTTATAAGCCTATGGGACCATATTTTTAATTGTCTAAAGTTATACTTGTAAGGTTATGCTTTCCTCCTAACCATTAATGTTATGTTAGTTAAGTATTATGTAATTATATGTAATTTATTGACATATCTATGCACCTAAATTAATTTTTATATTAGTATTTATTATTTATTTTTTATTATGATGGGTCCTTAAGGGAACCCACTATTTTCTTCTCCTTTTACTTCTATATTTATGTGGCAATCTCAATAAGTATACCATGAAGGTACCATGGGTGTACATTAGCATGTACCAAATAATGTAATATTCCTCAACACCCCCTGTATTACATTATTTTATTATTGAAGAATTTAGTCTTCAATATTCATGTGACCTTGCATTGTTTATGAACCTCTACATGAGATTCATCTTTAGCTTCTTGTTTAAGTTCTGCTCCGAGTTCTCCTTTATCTTCATTCTTTCGATCTTAAATATTTGTATTTTCTTTATCTTGTTCACAAACTACTTGAACTCCTTCTTTTTCCTTAGGTTCATGTGCATGGATAGCTTGAACTTTTTCTTTTTCATTGACATTTAGATCATGTGCTTCAATTGATCTAATTTTCTTATAATCTTGTTATTGTCTTGTATCTTCTAAAATTTCACTTAGAACATTATAATAATTTCTTGAATTAGATGAACTTGGAATTTTAACATTACATGAAGAATAAAAATTTGTGTTTAGAGATGATTCAATTGATTCTGTTGTATCAATCTCTACTTTCCTTTTTAGATTTTCAATTAACTCCTTTTATTTCAAATTTTCATATTATGAAGTTTAAGTGAAAGCAATGTCATATACTTTATACTACATATATCAATAAGTATCATAATATCATCCTTTGAATTATCAATTGCTTCAACAAGTTTTGAATGTAAATATTATTCAAATATCTCAAAAAAAATTTCCATAGCTTCTCTATAGATGAATTGTAATGACATATCTAGCTTACCCTTAGATTTTTCAATCAGTTTTCCAATGCCAAATTTGTTAACTTCTAATCTTTCCTTTCTGATTATGGACTTCATAATGATCACAATTAGCAATTTAGTACTTCTGAAGCAGTAAACCTTATATCTCCCAAATTAAGAAATAACCTAAATATGAACTTTGCAAATTTTAAATTTTCTAATGTAGAAAACCTTTTAACTCCCAAATATATTAAATTTGCTAAATTTCAAAAAAAATCAAAAAACTTTAAAAAAAAACTTTAAAATCTTTAAAATCCTTAAATAACTCCAAAATGAAAAAACTTCACTCCTTCAAACATTTAAAAAACTTCAAAAAATTCACTCTTAAACTTTTTCAAAAAAATTTAAGAACTAAACCCTTTTAACTCCAATCAATATTTTCACTCTTCTAATATTTAAACTTCAAAAAATAATATTAAACCTAAATTGCAAACCTTATTTCTCCATACCTTAGAAAATAGATTAAATATTAAAGATTAATATAGCTAAACCTTATTACTCCACTTTGAATTTTCAAATAAGCCAATTCAAATTTTACTTCCCTCCTTAACTTCAAAATCACCTAAAAAGGAATGTAATGCTTAGTAATGTAAGGTTGTGTTGAATATTTACCTGTGAGATGGTGAAATGCTACTCCACCCGTGAGATATTTGAATGAATATTTACCTGAGAGATGGTCGAATGATTCTTCACTTGAGAGATAGAAAAATACTTCTTCTCCTAATACATGATTGAATGCTTCACTATTTGAGAGATGGTTGAATGCTTCTCTATTTGCTACAACACGTTCCTTCTACTGATGTGCTTATTCACTAGATAGTGCCTTGTTGTGAATTGTATTGCTCTTCATTGGATAGTTCCTTGCTATGAAGTGCTTGACCTTTCTATAACAACTCTTTTATTGAAGCTTTTCTCTAGTTTTGCTTCTTAGTAATATGTTTTTGAGTTGGCTACCTTTAGCTTATTGATAGCTTGTTTCCTTTATGCTAAACGTTTAGAATGTTGCTCTAGTTTTTTATTTATCATAGGCAACTTATGCTTCTTCTTTAACATAAGTCTCTTAGACCTTTTATGTGATGCCGGCCACTTGGATATCTTCTCTAATATAGGTCTCTTGGACCTTTTCTATGATGCAGGCCACTTGGGACTCTTCTCTTATGTAGTCTTCTTGAGACTCTTCTTTTATGCAAGCTTCTTGAGCCTCTTCTCTGATGCAATTTTCTTGAACCTCTTCTTTGATGTAGGTTTTTTTGAGCCTCTTCTTTGATGTAGGCTTCTTGAGCTTCTTCTTTGATGTAGACTTCTTGAGTCTCTTCTTTGATGTTGGCCTCTTGGGTTTCTTCTCTTATGTAGACATCTTGAGCTTCCTTAACTAATGTAAGTTTGTTTCCTTCATTATTATAATAAGTGTCTACCTTGAAGAACCTACTTCAAAAAGTGATCCATGACAAAGACTAAAATGATATAAAGATATATTTAGTCAGCCTAGTTCTTCAATGTATCATAGGAAGATCCTTCCTTCTTCTCTGCTTTGTGCTATATTAATACTTCAAATATGTCAAGGTCAATTTAGTCTTGACCCTATTATTCATTATTTCTTTATATTAGAAAGCTTACAATGCTTTCTTCTCCTTCTTTTCTATGTGCTAACTTGTTCTCTATTCTATATAAGCTATGTATTGCTTCTTCTTCTCAAAACTATGCTACTTCTTTATCTCTGTATATTGTTATTTTTTGCTTCAAATCATTTTATTTAGGAAGCTTTGAATGTTTCTCAATCCTAAAATACTTCTCTATCTCTATAGGAAGCTATGATGCTTCTTAATCTCTATAGTAATGCTTCTCCTATGTCTATCTAAAATCGTCAATGTCTTATGTCACACTTAATAACCCAATACAATTATCCTCCTTCCTAGAGAACTCAATATCAATATTAGTGTGACTCTAAATGTCCTCAAATGATCAACTTTATCCTGAGTTGGTTCTTCCTATCAATATAGTTGAGTCCTAGTATTCACTAGTTTTTCTTCAAACAAGTGGAAATACCTTAGCATCCAAATTAGGGCAGCTAATCCTTTTCCCCTCAAACTCTACTCAATCATACCTTTAAAAATAGAGTCCAAGTTTGCACTGCCTTCAAAGTGGTAGACTCTAAATTAACTTTATTAAAAATGGAAAAAGTTAAATATTGAAGATGGTGTTTATAAAATAACTCTATTAAATGGACAGAGTTAGGTGGTAGCTTTGATACCATTGTTGGTTTTTTAAGCTTTACTACCATAGAATTTCACAAGTCTCAATATAAAATAGACACAATATTAAAGGTTAAAATAATATTATAATGAGTAGAATAATATATGTGCAAATTAATATGTATATTAAGCCTATATAATATGAAAAATAACATTCACTTATATAATCAAATACAAATATAAATGGCCTAATTCATTCAAGAAATATGCATTAATAAAACTTACAATATTAATTGCTCAAAATTTGTATACAAGCTTTATTCCTTTTCTTCCTATTACAACTCTATAATCTGATATTCGGATTACATTCTTATGGAGTATTATCTCCATAATATAGCCATAGTAATATGACTCTTCAAGTACTTGACTATTGCTCTTCATATGACAAGTCCCATGACCTTTGGCTTATCATCTTGCCACTTGCATACTAGACTCTTTACTTTCTTCTTGCATGCACACTTGACTCTATGACATTTGCACACATCTACATGACTATTACACTTCTACATGCACTCCTAACCTAAGACACTTTTGCACATCCTCACATTACATATTTACACTTTTACATACAAGATACTTGTACATATTCTCTCAATATACACTTGCACTCTAAATTACATGACACTTGTGCATTTCCTTCACATTGCACTCTTGCATGACACTTGTGCATTTCCTACACATTGAAACTTATATGAAAGGGGAAGTATAAATCACACACCTAAACTAAATACTCAACCCAAATATATGACATATTTACAATTTTACCATGAAGTTACCATGGGGATATATTAGCATGTACCAAATAATGTAATATTTCTCAACACTTTTGTTAGCGATCTGCTCACCAATTTCTCTACATGTAAGCCATCGATTTGGGTAGACAAATTAGTCCACATTGGAATGATCTAATTACCTAACCCATTAAATTCTATGTATGGGTAGCTTGAAGAGTATAAAATACTTTACTCCCACACCTTACCCTCACTATGTCTTGCATGCATCCAATATTTGTAATTTCTATGAACCGCAACCAAAACACCAAGTTGCTCTCCACATAATCGATTCACTTTATATTACCTAATGGATTAGATCTCATCAGTGGCCCATAATGTTGGAAGAAATCTTATTTTGCTTTCATAAGTGCATCCTCCACAACCAACTTGCATCAACTATTCTACTACTCATGCCTTACCAATTAAGTGAGTTGAACTTCATATGGGATCCCCAATTTGGCTAAGTTGTTCATAAAATAAATTGAGCACCTAAGGCCCTTGACAACAAACTATGCCAGATTCATTAGCTCAAGCAGAACCATCTAACCTATTTTTCATCTAAGTGATTCATAGTAAGTGATTTGTGTGTCCTCTAGATCAAATCATCAAACAAAACTACTTTTACTGTAAAATTTGCTCTAGTCGAGTTGAATTAGTGATTTACTAGTCATAGTGAATGAATCACTTGGTTGAACTAGTGAACCACTCCTCCTTGGTGAAATTTTGTCCAAGTATGCTCAAGTGAGTAGTTTTCTAGCTATATCAAGTGAATTGAATTGCTTCTCAAGTGAATTTCTCAAAGACCCAAGACTTTTGAAGTCTTTCAAAGTGAACACATTGCTTTGATTCTCAATAAAATTGTTGCGTAGGTCAACTAAATTGCTTCCCAAACCAAAATTGGTAGAATTTTATATTTCCATTCCAAAAAAAATTATCATTCATTTTTCTCCATCATGAATGTCACTTTTTCCTTCACAAGTCCTTCCATTCTTGAAGCCAACCTAGTGTCTTCTCTTTCCATAGCCTATGCCTCTCTAATGACCACTCCACTAGCTCTAGTTTTGGTAGTAATGCAAGAGGAAGGGACATTCAAGGAGAATGGTAAGAATAAGCTAAAAATAAGGAATTTCACTCCTCAAAAATTCAAATATTTGTTTAGTAATCCTTTAGGAGAATTAAGGAGGAAAATATAAATATGTCTTTAGAAATGTAATGAAAGAATCTCTAAGGAGGTTCAATTTGGGTCCATAGACTTTTCAATGGAGCATAAACAAAATATGAACCTCATTCCTAGCCATGAACTTGGTCCTATAGGTGTAAAATTGCATATAATTAGTATAGGCCTATGTAGAATGTTATTACTACATTGGCAGAAGCATCAGGCTACCCTAGTGGATTGAAGAATTGCTTTACATCATAGAGGGAGACATAATAAAAATGCTAAAAGTAGATGATGACACAACAATGTGAGTCACTGAAATTCAAATACCTAGAAGGATTTCTATTATAGATGTGACCAAAGTTATTGGTGGGATTTCTTAATCCCTCATCTTAAGAACCCAAATAAGGTTGTTGAATTTGGCATCGTCCCGTTGGAGTTAGACTTGTTCAGAGATGATGTCTAGATGGTCTTGTATAGAATTATCGTTTTACTCATAGATATATTAGATTCTAAGGTGTATGAAGAGCACATTTCCCTCCATGTAGTTGATAAATACCTTGGGCACTCTCAAATTTTTGACTACACTAGATATAGCCAACTAAATGAGCAATCAACTTAAATAATTCAAAGAGGAACACAAGTTCTTACACCTCCTATAAGATCTAGCTCATTATGTACTAAAAGAAGAATTGGTTCCCCATCCTCCAACTAAATTAGATGGGAATAGATAAACAACTTCTTTTAGTAGTTAAGTACATAAACATACCTTGTTGACAAGTAGTGAAGATATCATATTGCTTTTATGATGAAGTGTATAATATCATTATGGATAAGATGAAAGGGAAATATACGAGGCTATCTAAAGAGGTTAGGAACTTGCTAAGATCATAATAATATCCCAATAAAAACTTATACCTAGGGAAGATAAGGTCCTTCATCAAACTTTATAGTTTTGTCTCTTCAATAATTGCTAGACTCCTTTTCCATTACCTCCATAACGACTATATATAGATCATTCTAAGCCCAAGAATGACTTATTCTCTTTCTGCAGATTCAAATTTTTAGTACCTATTGCATTCAAATAATAGTCATCATGATATTTTCCTCCTTTACAATGTCATGGATGCAAAGCCCTTGCCTCCTTGAGTTTCTTATATTGGGCTTCCAATTATGGGTTAAGCTTGAAGTCAGAAGAAGCCCCTAACGTAGTAATTTTGATAACCTCCTCATCTAGAAAATGTGCTAATAGCTCTTCCACTATGCTAAATATAGACACATCTTGGTGGGACTTGCACACATAGCTCCTTCAAATGTAGAGTATTTTTATAGCATTATTTCCCTATATTCCTTTAGCAATGCTACAAACTACCAAAAAATAAAATAAAAATTATGCCCTTAATTATGAAAACCCCTTCAAAAATAGTGAAAGGCAAAACAATTCTAGGATCAAGTGAATAGTGTATTACCAATTATGGCATTTGATTCATGCCTTAAGATTATCTCAATTTCTATTTGAACATTGCATGGTTTGTCCTACGAATTTATCCTCTCCCATATATTGAAGGAGGCCTATATTCTTGCATATCCTTGGGCATAACCTATTCTAATACCAAATTTTGGGAAATGAAAACCTTATATTTATTGTGTATAAAACTTCATATTTGTACATACATACACACACACACATATATATCTTGGTTGTATCAAGAGACTCTTGGTGCTTCACATTCTCCCATGAGTAAATTATTGCCTATAACCCAAATAATGTAATAATTAACTAACATATTGGAGTAGGTCTCATTGATCAGGAAGGGATAGTGCTTCCAACATGCTTAGTTTTATAGAGGTTTTCTTCATCTCTTTTGTAATTTTGAACCTAAATTCAAATAAGCTATTTTTGCTATGTGCAGTAAACTTTCTATATTGTTTAGTAGCCACTACACATTCTTCACTCATGAGGGAAGGATATTTGAGATGTCCTACCTCATTATGATGACAATCCTTCTATCTCTCACTCCTCCCTTATTTGGACTTTTTTATCCCTTCTAAATGTCTCTTTTCCACTTTTGGTTCTTTCCTCTTATCTATTTATTTGTTCTTATTGGCTTATGAACCTGCCTGAGGTATGTCAATGATATTTTTCTTTGAAGTGTAACAATGTCCTTCCCATATTTTATATTATAGTGTGTTTTTGCTTCAACTTATTTCTATGTTGATTGCTTACTCTTTTGATGCCTTCCATTATCCCTAGTTCTAACCCCTTGATGATTTGTATATACAATATTATCCTTAAATGTAGAGTCTTCATCTCCTTCAAATGTACTAAAATTATAAAATATCATATTGTTAGGATTTAGTAAGATAGGGATTGTTTGTTGTACTTGAGGCTACTCGTAGGAGGGGTCATTTGTTGATGGTTCTATTTGACCTAGGGTAGTGGCCTATTGAGCCTAACATTGCTGATCATATTGATTTATTTGTGAATATCTACTATCTACCATATAATTTGTAGGATCATGCCTAGGATTACATAGGAAACACTATAATGTGTTAATATTTGAATTGGTGATTACCATATTATTTTGGACCTAATTTATACCCTAATTAGTACCTTGTCTAGGCACTTGATATTTGGTAATATAAAGAGTTTTCTTAAGCTACCTACTCTATTGTTGTTGTCATTGGTTATTATGCTGCCACTACCTATTTTAAGTATTATTATGATTTATCAATGTCCTCACCACATCCAACATCTCTTTCATATCTATTTTAAATTATCCTCCATAGGTTTTATCTTCATCATTGATGTATGGTTACTACTAAAATAAAAAGGTTGATGATGAGCTTTATATGGGATGCATCATAATGTATGAAAAAGGGGTTGAGTTGCCAAATTATGGGGCATTAGGAATGGGTAATATAGAGAGTAGACCTAGGGATCTACATATTTTGGGTGACATAGGCCATAGGTGGGGCAAGTAACAACTTTGTTACATCAATCAAAATATCTTCTACATGGGTTGCTTCTTCAAAAGATGCAACTAGAGTGATGTGGTTAGTATTACAAACCATCAAATACAAGTCAGATTATAAGCCTTTGATGTCATATGGTAATGCTTATTCTTCATTTTGCCAAATATTTTGAGGTATTGAACTCACTATCCTCAAGAATCTAGTATTGTAATCATTTTAATGTTCTCTTAAGGATATCTTTGCATAGAATTTAATTGAAATAAAAGAGAATAAGGTTCTATGATTAATGCCCAATAGGTAACAAAATTATAAGTTAAACCTCTATACTATAAGGTAACTTTATCACATAAATAATATATCCATAAGTCTACCATGATAACTTCCTCCTAAATACAATTAATTGACTTGAGTGTATATAGCTCATTGAGGTTATCCAATGTTATCCTATTCTTTCTCATATCAAAGGTAGGTAATTTTTTCATAGTAGTAGGCAAGATAGGGGAATACCCTCCTAGATTTAATGATCCTTGATAGATTTAGTGGGGAAGTTAGTTTTAGGGCTTAGGTAGTTGAGGCATTGGGTTGTTTTATGGAAGTTAATCAGATTGCATTGGATAGGGGTATACCATGAGGAGAATATGAAGGCATCTAAGTGCAATGACACATGAATAATAGGGTGGTAGAAAAGAAATTTTTGGCATTTATAAAGGAGGAGGTGGTGGATTAGGTAAATCCCATTATTGATTCGAAGGAGATTACATATTTTGAAATTGAGGAGGATACTACAAGCTTCTAGCCAAAAAGAAGGATACTACAAGCCTTGTGGAGGGACTTTTTGGTTTTTAAAAGGAGAAAATTATTTCATGTTTTGGTGGATGGAACATTTAACTCATATTTCCCTATGTACTTTTTACTCCCTTTTGACCAAGGTATACTTGTAAATTTTGAGATAAACCTTGGTTTTATTTAGGAATAATAATTTATCCTAAAGATCCTATAATTTTTGGTATTGTTTGTTCAAATGAAAGGAATTATGTTGGATATGCTAGATCCAAGTGGACTTTGAGATGAATTCATATTGGTAGGAGGGATGATTTGAGCATTAGACCCAAGGGTTGATTTATATTATTCATATTATTAAATGTCACAAAGGATGGATAATTTATGGAATTATTCACATCAAAAGTAATTCCATAAATGGAATTAGTATGATTCAAAGTAGGACCTATACTTTTTGAAGTTTGATTTGCAAGAGCACATGAATAACTATACTAGAAGTCAAGAAAACTATTTTTTAGGGATGTAGTATTTTGAATCATTGGATTGGCCATTAGAATTTATCCTTTTAACAAAGTGAGGTTAGACATAAGAATCTCCTCAACCTCATCATTTTGATGTACCCATGTGACAATTTGCTCTTTTATTTTCTCTTTCGTGTTTCTTTGTTGATATGCAATTAACTTTGGTGACTAGTACTCTTTACCCAATAATTGTGTTTTTAGTGTGTATTCATAATCTTGGTCTTATGTGTGTATACATCAGCATATATAGATTTATAGGGTTAAAATATAAAGTTTTGTAAAATATGGTGTATAGAGCAAATCACCAACAAATTAGAGTGATTTTCTAGCAAACTTTGAGTGAATTTCTTGCAAAACTTAAACTTGAAAATTTTGACAAGGGCCAAGTGAAACACTCAAAAAAAATTGCTCTTATTCTTGGCTAAAATGCTCTTCCTAAAGGAATTAAGAAAAAAATTTGTCTTTCTAAATAAAGTACTCCTTAGAACCTAGGTGAACCAATCCTTGAATTTTACTTGGAGAAATTGCTAGTTGGATCAATTGAATCGATAGTTGGGTTAAAATTATGCAAAAATTTCTCAAATTTTATCTTAAATACCTTTTGCCTATGGAAGAAATAAAATTGAGGTCAAGAGTAAAGGATTTTATTGATTTAATGTAACTTTACTTACGTTTTTAATGAGAAATTTGATGATTATGAAGTTTGAAATGAAGTCACCATTTGCAAAGCACCTACAAAAATTAGATACAAATAATAATAAACTATAAAATTCAAGGTCACTTTGATGTTGGACTTGATAAACCAAGTTCCTACATCTAAAAAATTGCTCTGGTTTCAACTTATGAAAATTTCAAGATCGAGAATGAGCTTGTATAGTGTTCTAAGCAAGAATATTTTGAGCAAGAATGGAGATTCGAATGGAGTTGGCATTCAAGATGGAAAATTTGGAGTGATAGGAGGTAGGGTGGTTAGCATTCAGGGTGGTGAACCTAGTGCAATAGGCAGATGAGCGGCTATCATTCAAGGTGGTGGGCTTAGTCCAGTAGGTGGCAAGGTGGAGGCATTGGTGGCAAGTCTTGGAGCAAGAGCAATAGAAGGGGGTGGTTTTGAGGTTGATTTCATGGGCCTGGTGGAGGGTGTCTTGTCCCCTATAGGTGGAACTGTAGTGGTAGTTGGGGTCCCTTAAGGAGTGGGGCTTCTTATAGGTTTTCCCACCCAAAATATTTTGATCTCAATGTTTGTGTATCTTTTACATTGGTGGTCTCTTCTCCTTCTGTAAATGCTTCTATGAACATTTCTTTTGATTTCTCTATGGAGACAGACACTCTTTGAGTTCCAGAGGACCTTATGGAAGTAGCTATGAAGGAAGAAGCCTTTAATATTATGGGAAATTTTTTGGAAGCTTAGCCTAAGGTGGATGCAATGAGAAGATGGGCTTTCTCCAAATGGTACACCCAAGGGTATTTGGAAGTGGTTGCTTTCCCCAAAGCGTTTTTCATGTTCAAATTAAATCAAGAAGATGAATCTAAAGTAGTTCTTAGTGGGGTTCATGGTTCTTCAATAAATGAGGTTTATTTCTTAGGAAATGGAGTTCTAATTTCTATCCTAAGATAGAAAATAAACACTACACCTCTATGGGTGAGGTTGCTAGGATTGCCTTTCTAGTACTAGCATGAGGATATCCTTCAAGGAATTATAAAAGTAGTAAGATAAATTATTATTGATGTTGCAACTAGAGTAAAGTCTATGATTATTTATGCTAGAATGTGTGTAAACGTAGATCTTGAAGTGGACCTCCCTTCATACATCAAGCTTGTTTCTAGTCTCGAGATCGAGAACCAATCGATTGTGTATGAAAACCATTCCAATTTTTTTTCTAAATGTAAGGCCTCTAGACATCTCATGGGAAAGTGTCCTTCTAAGAAAACATATAAGAAAATTTGGACCAAGATCAACCCTAAGGGTAAATCTATCTTGGAGGATATTCGAAATAACTCTAATCCTTTAAATGTCCAACATATCCAGTCTAGATCTAAAATGCCCCAAATGACTTAGTAAAATGTAATTTTTGATTTGAATCAAACAACAATCGAACCTCTTGCACCTGAAGAAGCTTGTGATGTTATGCTTCCTATATTCAAATCTATTATTCATAAGTATTATTCCCAGGTTTGTTCTCCTTCTTCTATGGATCCTCTTAATATTCAAAATATATTTTAGTGTTTGAATAACTTGGATTTGAGTGAGCTTGATTTGGCTACACTAGCTATGGGAACTCTTGTTGAGTGCATAAATACTATTAATCTAGAGAAAGTATCTCCCATTCTGAAAACCACAAGCCATAGAAAAGGGGTTTTGGATGTGGGGATTGAAATAAAAGTAGGGAATCCCCCAAATAAATATTTGAGAAAAAAATAATTAGATTCAGAGGTTGCCAATGGGACTTAGATGGTTTTAGGTATGGATGTTTGTGCTACCACTAGTGAGAAATAACTAAATATTACAACCTTTAATCCTCATTCCTCACACCATATTAGGGGTGGGAATAAACCCTCTTATAGACTAGGTAAATGAATTTCTTGTCATGGAATGTTAGGGGCCTTAATGGCCATGCAAAATAGATATTACTTGCTTCTCTTAGAACAAGACACGGACCAAATATTATTCTCTTACAGGAAACCAAAATTGAAGCCTATAAAACTGATTTTCTTAGAAAAATCATTTGGAAGGAAGTAGGATTATAAGCTAGACCAACTACAGGGGCCTCCAAAGGTCTATTGTGTCTTTGGGACACTGAAAAGGTGATTGGAACTATTCTATCAATGTTTGAAAGAATGACAAATATTTTATTCTTTTGTAAGGATATTGACCAAAAATGGATTCTTACCAATATATATGCTCCCAAATATTACACTAATAGAAATTTTCTATGGGATTCTCTAAGCTCTTTGAGGGAGTCATTTAAATGTGAGTCATGGATCCTTGCAAGAGACTTTAATTCTCCTTTATATCAATTGAATAAGAAATGGGGGGTTCTTGGCATCTCAAGAGGGATGGAGGAATTTGAAAACTTTGTAAATCAAAACATAATGATGGACTTAAATCTCAGTGGTAGTAATTTCACATGGAGCAAGAGAATAATCACCAAAATTTTTATTTATATCAGGTTAGACAAGGTGTTGCTTTATAAGGAAACCCTTCATATCTTTGAATATGTCTCCCTTTCTACACTCTCGAAAGTGGACTCTAACCACAATCCACTTATGTTTGAATCCACTAAGATAACTTCTATCTTTTCTAAACATTTTAGATTTGAGGCAATGTGGCTTCAACATCTTGAGCTAGAAGATAATGTCTAGAAGTGGTGGTCTCGAAGCTTTTTTAGACTGTTAATTTCTCAAGTGATGGACAAGCTTATATGGGTTAAATTTAATCTCTTTTTTAACATGGTGGAATTGATAGCCACCATGGTTATCCATGTTGTCTACCTCTATAACCACCATGTCACATCATTTTATACGTTTTATGCCACAAAAAGCACTAGGAATATGAACAAGCGTTCATTCTGATGAGACCCAAGATTTGAATCTTGGATGTTCATCCCCCTTATAGGGTTTCACTAAACCAATTGGTCTACACCTCGAACCTTGGGTTAAATTTAATCTCAAAGTGTAAAATAGAGAAGTATTCGATCATGTTATTATTAAGAAAGATTCCTTGAACTCTGAATGAAAGTGTATAGAGACAGTTATGGAAAATGGTGAACCTTCCCTAGAGTGCAAGTTGAAAGAGAAATTTTTGCTTTTAGAGCTGCATAACACTCTTATTAGTGAGGAAATGCATTGGAAACAAAATTCCAAAGCCCTTTGGTTGAGAGAAGAGGATTTTGCCCCTTTAAGATGCAAAAATTCCAATAGGATAAGAGAAAAAATGAAAGCGAATGGTATTAAAACTTTGAATATCCATGAAATCAAAGTAGAAGCAATAAAATTTTTTGAATCTCTTCTTGGTTCAAGGAATTCAGGTGATGATGCAAAAAATAGGAGTCTTCTCTCTAACATCCCAACCCTGTTTAATGAAGTAATGAATAATTTTTTGATTAGCCCATTCAAATATGATGAAATCAAAAAGGCTATTTTCTCAATGTGGGTTGAAAGCTTGGAGACTCGATGGGTTTTCGTCCATTTTCTTCCAAATTTTTTGGCATGTGGTGAGAAAGGATGTAGGAATTTTTGTGAAGGATATCCAAAGAATGGATTGTATTCTATAGGATTTTAAATCCACTTTCATCACCCTCATCCATAAATATTCAAGAATAAAAGACTTCAATGACTTTAGACCCATAAGTTTGTGCAACACCATTTATATAATATTCTCCAAGATCTTAGAAAACAGACTCAAAATTTTTCTTCCTATTCTTATTGATCAAGCTCAAGGAGGAGTTGTTGTAGGGAGGCAATTTTTATATGGCATTATTGCAGTGCATGAATTAATTCACTCGTTGGATAAAAGCAAAAGAGCAGGATTGTTCCTCAAACTTGATATAAACAAAGCTTATGAAAAAGTCCCTTGGGAATTCTTGTTAAATTTTTTGCTTAAGTTTGGTTTCCATCATAATTGGCTTGATCTGATCAAAGAATGCATCTCCACCCTAAAAATTTTTGTTTTGGTGAATGGGTTTGCAATTGTTTACTTTAATAATCAAAGGGATCTTAGGCAAGGAGACCCTCTTTCCCATTTTCTCTACATTTTGTTGGTTGAAGACCTTGTTAGATACATAAGAGTTGAACCAGGTATTGAGGGCATCAATCTAGCAATATCTATATATCATATCTCACACCAACAATTAATGGATGATACACTCATTTCCATAGTTGCTTTTGTTAGCTTTTGATGCTATATACTTAAGGAAATGCAACCACAAGATCTAAAATAAGCATGCAATGTTAAGTATATGATAATGGCAATATACTAAGCATGTAAAAAGCATGAGAAAATTCTATAACTACTCATAAAACAACCATTAATGAAAGCTCACGAAAATATTACATTGATGAAAATTAAGATCATAAACTCTCGATATTGAATATATGTTATACATTGTATCTACTACTATTCTACTAAATGCTATATATCTTCTTCATTTCCTACTTAAGAATACCTATTTATAATAAGACATGACTCTTCATATTCATATTCTTAAGGACTCATGTACATGTGGACAACATGCACATTTACATTATTGGATATTCTAACAATACTTGTGCATTTATTACATTACATTAAGTAAATGCTCAACTCCAAATATAAGATAAACTCCTAATCTAATCATCTACCCATGGTGGTACATTGGCATGTACCAAATAATGTAACATATTCCAACACCCCCTTGTATACATTATTTAGGTATTGAAGACTTTAATCTTCAATATAATCTTCATATTTCAAATGTTCTTCAACTCTATCAGTCTCTTGTTCTTTTGGTTCAATATTCATGTTGTCATTTCTTGTCTTCTTCATTCCACTACTTTTTTGTATTTCAAAGTGATTGGTAAAATATTTTCCCTTGAATTTTTCCAAGTATCTTTGATGAACAAGAGATATCATAATATTGCAAGTCATAAGTGGATTAGAATTGATCCATTTTCTTTCCTTTGGTTCTTTGAATGATCTGTCTTCTTGTTCTTCAAAAAATTTAAACTTAAATTCATTGTTAGTAGATACTTCTAAAATAAGAACTTGAAAGAGATAATCTGAATATCAATTTCTCTCCAAATCTTTTATAGTACTTGTTTTTATAGTAATAGAAGAAATATGAATGAGATTTTCCTCCATAATATATACATGGATGGAAAATCCAACAATTTGCTTTCTCATGACCAAATTTGTTTCAATAAGTACATCATGAAGATATCTCGACTTATTTGTTATTTTTCTTAGAAGAATCAAGTTCATCTATTTCCTTAATAAAATAGGAAAGACACTGTGTACGACTGAAGTTATTCTATCTTTACTCCTTTCATAAATTTGTAGAACATCTTTCTGATCAATATTCTTTTCTACATTTTGAATATGATTTTGAATTTTATGCTCAATATCTCCATTAATATAGTTGTCATCAATTCTCTTCATCATATCATTGGAATGTGTCTCTATAGACTATACTTTTGCCAATCTATTAGCTTTTGAGTTCTCAGAAATCTTTCTAAGCCATATTGGTTCTTATCTTTTAATTGCATTTTCCCTATTATCATTTCTAGAATCAAGTATGTCTCTGAACCATTTTGATTCCTTGAATCCTGTATACTTAATAAGATTTTCCATAATTATTTTCAAAGTAATCTTTCTTGTAACTCTTTTATTTAAAAAGAGAAATTTTGGTAGAATTTAAAACCTTTAAACCTTTAAGGTTGACTTCCTTATGACTCCCTAGTTTTAAGTATGAGATCAAATAAAGTCTTTCAAATATCTAAGTAGTATTCCTTTTGGCTCCCTAGTATGAGATCAAATTGATAATTTCTTATAAATTTTCAAGTTTTGTAGAATACCTTGTGTCTACCAAATTTTTTGAGTATGGCTTTGATAGTAGACTTACCTTTCTAAGTTTTCCTTTGAGTTGAATCCCTTTTGTCTCCCTAATACTTTGATGATAATTTCAATATAGTGTTCAACTCCTATTCTTTTAATACAAGCACTTTATTTCTCCTTGTAGAAAGCTAAAGATGCAATTTCAATTGATAAAATTCTTAATCTTCAAGGTTCTATAGTTGGATTCCTTTTGTCCCTTCAATTTGTATGAGAGACTAATATCAAAACAATTGTTCCAACTTTCAATCAATTCTATGTTTTGCTTCTTTCAAGTTTCAATAAAATAATTTCTAAATTTCAATAGCTTGATGTTGAACTCCTTATAACTCCCTAATTGGAAATTTAGAAATAATGATATTTGCAAATAGTATTTCAATTTTGGTGTAGCAAGTCCTTATTTCCCCAAGTTAATCTTTTTCAAATATTTCAATGCAATATTAATTTTATGCATGAATAGAGTAATTTCAAACACCTTTTCAAAGAAATTGTTCTTCAATTATCTTTTAAAGCATTCAATGCTCTGCTAAGGTTATCATCTTATTTCTCCTTAGACTTTGCAAAGGTTTAATTTAATAATTTCTAGCCTTTATGAATATGGTACCTAAAGCTTCAACTTGTTGTCTGTGATATAAATGTGCTCTCTTTGCAATTAATTCTTCTATTGACTCCTCTACTCCTCAGCTCCTTTGTGCTCAGTCTCCAATATGTCTCCTTCTCTTCTACTTTGTCATGCTTATGCACTGCCTTGCTCAATTGTTCCTTTTTCCATGTTCTTGCTATCTGACATGTTCCTTTATTATAGGTACAAAAGCATTATGAGTAAGGTGTTTTGTGCTTCATTTTTACATGGATAGTTGGAAATTATGTTCTTGCTCTCGATCATAGATTTAAAACCTTGTTTTCTAATGCCTCTTCATTCTTCAATGTAACTCTAATTCTTACAGGTGGGCTTGAGGTACTAAAGAAACCTCCACATATTAATTTTACTTGATTTTACTTCCTCCACATGTGCACCTTTGTTAGATCTTCTTGTTGTCCAAATTAGCTTATAAAATCCTTTAACTTGTCACTTTTACAGCTCTAATTTCTGCCCTTAACTTCTAAAATTTGCAACAACTTTCCTTGACCAAATTTTGTCCAATCTTCCTTGCAAATCTGCTTTGAGTTTCTCCAAATCATAGCTAAATTTACTCCTTCTAATGCTACCTTGAACTCTAAAAATTTATAGCTATTAATATTGCCTAATGATCAGCTTCTATGTTGTCCAATGCTTCTCCTAACTCCTCCAAATTGCAGCTATATGTCACCTTCAATTTGTTGGCATGTGACTCTTCAATTTCTGCTATAAAAACCAGCAATCTTCTCTTCCACAAATCAGCCTACAAATCCTTTGTGGTTGTTCTCAAAACTCTCAAATTTAGTGGTTTCTTCTAGACCATTTCTCCTTCAATCTCCTTGTCAAACTCTGACTTTAAAATTGGCCTATTTTTTGGCCTTCTCCTCAAGAATCTGAATGTCTTGAGATATTCAAAAAAAAATTCTAGAATTTGGCAAACTTCTTGCCAAATATTTCTTCCTTTTGGGCTTGTTGTCGGATGGTGACAATTATCCCAAAGTATTCTTTTCAGGAAATTATCCTTGCTAGCAATATTCTCCCTTGAGTTTTCTCCAAATATTCTCCAATGGCCACTTCTCCAACTTTATTTAGTGGGGCTTTTCTAGCCTTCTCCTTCTTTCTCCTTTCAAGTTTTCTTGAGACCTCTTCTCTTGGGTCTTCAAATTTTGCAGCTCCTCAAGTCTTCTTCTCAAAACTTCAATGAGACCTTTCCTTGATCTCTTCAATATTTCAACTATGGAATTTTTGCAATGAGATCTCTTTCTTGGGTCTTCTCCAAATTCTACTACTTATTTAAATTTTTTAGTAGGACCTTTTCTAGTCCTTCTATTTCTTCAATATTCCAAATCTATAATTTCTTCAATAATACCTCTTTCTTGGGCCTCCTTGATATCCAATAGCCAATCTTCTATGGGAATATTTTTCCTTTGAGTCTCCTCTTCCTTAAATATTCAATAGGCTCCTTTGGCCTCTTTCTCTCTTCTCAATATGGAATCTTCAATCTAAAATGAGAACTTATTCTCTTGATTCTCTTCTTCCTTCAATATGGAGTCTTAAATCTTCTATGGATATCTCTTCTTGAGTCTCCTCAATCTTCAATATTCAAATTCTGAAATAGGACCTTTTTCTTAGGCCTCCAAAATCTTCAATATTCAACTTGTTGCTTCAATTACTAGATTGATTTCAAAGAAGATATTTTTCCTAGATTATTGTAGGAAGCTTCTCAACTTTTTTTGAATATTTTCTACAACAAAATATTAGAAGATGATAATGGAAATTTCTTTAACTCTAGATAAAATAAACTTCACTCGTTGATTTCTTAATCTAGTGGAATCAATGTTGAGTCCTATACTTTACGAATTTTTTTGCAACTCCGTGGAAAGACTCTATCCAAAATGAAATTTCAAAAATTTTGTAAATGAGATTTCCTATCTCTTCTCAATATCTCTTGTGACTCTCTCAATTTCCTATCAATCTACCTTGTGCTATGATACCACTGTTAGCTTTTGATGTTATATACTTAAGAAAATGTAACCACAATATCTAAAATAAGCATGTAACATTAATTATATTATAATGGCAATATACTATGCATGTAAGAAGCATGAGAAACTTCTATAACTACTCATAAAATAGCCATTAATGAAAGCTCATGAAAATAGTACATTGATGGAAATGGAGGTCATAAACTCTTCATACTGAGTACATGCTCTAAATTGTATCTACTACTATTCTACTCAATGATATCTCTCTTCTTCTTCATTTCTTACCTAAGAAGACCTATTTATAATAATACATGACTCTTCATCTTCCTATTCTTAAGAACTCGTGTATATGTGGACAGCATGCACATTTACATGATTGCACATTCTAACAATATTTGTGCATTTATTATATTACATAAAGTAAATTCTCAACTCTTAATATTATCATTTACCCATGGTGGTACATTGGTATGTACCAAAAAATATAGTATATTCCAACAACTTCCATCCCTCAATTCAAAATGATTAAGGACATTTTGTTATGCTATGAAATTGCAACAGGGTAGATGGCGAGTTTTCAAAAAAGCAAAATATTTTTTCTAAATACACCACCTAGAAGGCAAAGGGCTATTGCAATAATCTTGGGTTGTGAAGTGGTGGGTTTTCCTTCTTATTACTTAGGGATTCCCCTCTTCAAAGGTAGAATAAAAGAAAATTTATGGGATCCAGTTATAGATAGAATCCAAAAAAATAGCAGGTTGGAAAGGGACTCTTCTTAGCTAGGCCAGTAAAGCCTAACTTGTTAGATACATTCTCCAAAGCATTCCTATTTATTTTCTTTCCCTCTTCAAGTCTTCGAAAAAGGTGGTGCAAAAAATTAAACACTTTAAAAAACAATTCTATGGTCTGGATCAGAAAAAAAAAAGTTTCACTTAGTTTCATGGGACCAGGTTTATCATGATTTTGAGTCTGGTAGTATTGGTCTTAGAAGAGTTAAGCTCATGAATGATGCTTTTATGGCTAAATAGACGTGGAAGTTACATAAAAAGGAGAAGTTTGGGTGGGTTAAAATTTTATATGCAAAATATTTATCAGTTAAGAGGAATTTTTTGAGATACGTGGTCCCTGCCTATGGTTTTGCTTTTTGGATCAGTATTTTGAAAATGAGAAGAATCATCTCTAAGGGTCTTAGAGGTAACTTGGGAAATGGTTCTAGAATTGATTTTTGGGATGATCCCCAGATCCTTGACCAACCTCTGAGCGAGCACCCAGACTTTGCTTCAATTGAACCCATTGCCTGTGTTTTGTTTAGCTCAAAAATGCAGGATTATTTTCATGTTCTTAAGGGGAGAAAGATATGGAAAGAACTCAGTTTGAATGGCTTAAATATACAAGATCAACGGACCTTAAATTTCCTTGAAGGATTGCTAATATTGAAGGTTATCAAAAACATCAACGATGAAGATGAAATGCTATGAAAAGAGGTTAGTGATGGATCCTTTACTATCAAATCTACATATAAATCGGTGGCCAATGACTATGGGGGTTATCCTCCTTTAGATAAAATATATATTAAGGGCTAAACATCAAAAGTAAACTTATTTTATTGGTTGGAAATTCAAGATAAAATTCTAATGATAAAAAATCTACAAAAAAGAGGGATGGTTATCCCTAACCGTTGCTCTTTGTGTAGGAGACAAGAGGAAACATCGAACCACCAATTTTTGCAGTGCTCTTTTTAGCGTGAGGTTCTCTCTTTTTGTTGAATCTTCTAGGATTGGATTGGGTTTTCCTTGGGCTACTGATAGAGATTATTGATCAATGGGTCTCCTTATCTAACCATACACTTCAATCCTTTTGGTCCTTTAGTCTTCCCCATATTTTTTGTGGAATCTGTAAGGAGAGGAACAAAGGAGTGTTCAAAGATATAAAAATAGATTTGAAGTTTGTTTGGCTAAGAATTTTATCAATCATGGTGGAAAACATTGGGGATATGTTCTTGATTTTTTGTAATGATATAAAGGAGGAATTAGATATTCTAGAGAAGGTTGGGATTAAATTTAGCAAAGTTAGCTTGATAGCTCCCTCAGCCAGATCTTCCATTCAATGGAAACCCCCCCCCCATTGGATAAATCTTAACTTAGATGGGGCTTCAAAGGGTAACCTGGGTAGTTTCAGTGTTGGTGGCCTCAAAAGGGGAAAATTCTCCTTGCTTACACTAAAAACTTGGGTTCTCAGATGTGCCACCTAGCTAAAGCATAGGCCCTTTTCCAAGGAATTTTTTTTGTTAGCTATGTTGGATTCCAAGAAGGTGATTATCGAAGGTGATTCTTTAAAAATCATTAATGCCTTTTTAGGGTCTCAATCCCCTAGTTGGAAGATCTCCAACTTGATTGAATAATACAAGAGATTTTGTTAGAATATAAAGGGCCTTCAAGTTAGACACATTTTTAGAGAAGGTAATATAAGTGTGGATCTCTTGGTGAACTTGGGTATAAGGCAGACTAATCTCTTCATTTGGAGGGAAAATTTTCTTACCGCTATGGAATAGGTGGTTCAAATATGAAGGCTAACATAAAATTTGTGATATCTTGTTTGTTTTAGGTAATTGAGTATTGGCTTGGGTAAAAACTCATCCTAGCTCTTGTTCTTGAAAATCATTTTGTTTTGGGTGAAAAATTACCATTTTAACACTTAGACTAGCATCTTGGAGCAATTGGGCTATTGTAGTAGGGCCATGGAGGATGTTGTTCACATGTTGTAAACTTATTGGTACCCTCAAGGTGGCCACTTCTTGGGATGAAGAGCTAAAGTCTATGATGGAATGGGAAATCAAATAATTGACAACCCTTAGAGAGTGAAATAATGTTGATAAAATGAAGGAATTCATCTTAATGCCTTTCTTGGGGTTCTACTAATATTTTTTTAATGGGTTTATGTTTTGGTTTTATTAGTTTTGCTTTTTTTTGTTTTTTTTTTTGGCCTTTGCTCTTCTATGTGCCTTTTAAAATAGTCGGGTTGGTCCAAGGGATCCAAAGATATTCTTGTGGGTTTTGTTTCATATCCTTCTGTTGGGTCTAGTCTATTGGAAATGGGTTCTTGTGTGGACTATTTTTAATATTTTTCTACTTTGGACCCCTTTAGATCTTTGTAGATAATCTCTCTATAAAAGGTTTAGAGACCTTTCAACACCCCTTATTTACCTATCAAAAAAAATTATGAAAATTTCTTATATTTGGAGTGAATCACTCCAAGTTTGGAGCAAATTCCTATCTAATTAGGTACTTGGCAAAATTCCTTCAAATTTAGAACAAGTGCTTCTCACTTATGGTAGAATCCAATTTTGGCACCAAAATTCATGAATTCAACCAAATTATGAACTAAGGGACTTGGTCCCTCTAGGTGTGCTTAAAACCTATGTTGAATTATGAAATCGTTTGACTTCTTATGTACCCATAATTTAAATTACAACAATAATTGGATGGAAGGTTTTAAGGCCTCTTCCAGCTTCTAAACATATTTTGACTCCCCAATATCTTACTAAATTCTAAACTATCCTAAGTAGATTACATGAAATTTAAAATGCATAAAAGAAAATTATAAATTTTAGGGTGAGATAAATTTAAAGTAAATATGGTTAAAATTATAGCAAGGAGAGTGCATGGTCAATCAATGCATGAGAAGTCCAAATAACAATATGTTCTCATTCAACTAATATGAAATTATAAGAGGAATGACAAGACAAAAAAGAGGTTGTGCCATAATCACTATATATTCCATAATTTAGGAGGGTAGTTCCACTAATGGAGTGCAAAGGACTTTCAATTTTTTATCAATTTCATGGATTACAAAGAGAACAATGTGGGTCTCACAAAGTGTAGCTTTGAATTCCTCAAGGCCAAAATATATTTACAATGGATTCATGGCTCCTATTTATAAAAAAGTTTACCCCTGAGTTACCTGGGGTAAGAAACTATTACTCCTAGTAAAAGTAAATATTTGGGGGCATCTCTAACAAAATGATGCACCTACAAATGTTACATACCTCTAATTATACCTCTCAAAGTATTATAAAACTTTTATAGTGAGTTATGATGCCACTATATACAAAAAGATAATTTTTCAAAGATCTTCCTTGGGATCAATGCTTTTCTTATCACCCCTTTGTTAGTTCATGAGTGATTCGCTATACGAGTCAAGAAAAATGCTCCATTCTTATAGCATTTAGCCATTTTTTCCCTATCACTTCACTTCAATAAACCAATCATTTCATATTTGCTAGTGAATTGCTTCTAGAACAAATTAGCCTTCAAGGAGCAAATTGGTCCTTGACTTTGGTATAGCATAATTTGGTGGGTTTTAGAAAATTTAATTGATTGATTGCACTATTTTGTAACCCTCAAAAATTAGAAATTCCTCAAGGTAGTAGCTTCTCACTACTTCTAAATTTTGAATTTTTTTAAGACAAATATCAACACTACGATTGGCTAAATTATCTACTAGATTTTCTTCTATATATTCTCACATTCCAAAGAGACTGCCTCCAATTATCTGTAGACATAAAAATTTGACCCATATAAATGAGTCATTTTCCCCTTAGATTCCTAATAAGTTACTCAAAATTATTTAAGCACAAAATTGAGCTTCTATTTTCCCTTTTTTTTTGGATTTTTCTCCTAGTCTCACCAAATTTGTGGTTGTCCAAGACGGGACATGAATTTGGCAATTTTGGATTTTTCCTCTCAAAAACTCTAGTTTTGAGTCAACTCTTGTGATGTCAGCCCTAAACTAGATTTTCTTTTTGGTTTTCCCACCTAAATCCCTCTAAACCTCTTATAAATAGGAATATTGGACTCCCCTTTTTCATCCATGATATCATCACGGTTATCAATGATTTTCATGCTCATTATAGTTATCAATTTATGCTCTATTGTTTTGCTTTTTGTGCTTCTTGTGTTTGATTTATTTTTGTGAGCAAGTGGAGGGGGCTTGGTGGTAAATCATGTATATAATTTGTCTTTTATAGAAGGAATAGAGGTCTACCATTTTGGTTGTTGTCTTCACTCTTTCATTGCTCCTTGTTTCCCCCATTGGTTTATCGAGTTTCTTTTGCACATCCTTAGCTTCTAGAAAATTAATATTCTATTTTTAATTGCATTCCTTGTATTGGTATATTATTTAAAATATCTCCTATGAATTCTTACCCCACCCTTATGGGGCACAAATTTTATGAAACCATCTGTTTCACCATTTTTTGTTTCTATTTTCAAATTTGTGATCGCTAATTATGGGGTACAAATTTGGTTACAATAGTTTGGGGGTAAATTTTTGCTCCCAAAACCCTAGTTTATTTCTTGCATGTTTGTGTTACATCTCCTCTATATACACTTTGTTATATTGTTCTATGTTGTTGCATCTTATTTTGTTTCTTTTCCCAAATTTCATCAATCGTTTTTATCTTTGAACAATAATCTAAAAGGACCAAAGGGGCTTGATTGTTATGCTTCCAATATTAGTTACATAGCGGCCTAATAAAACCCCCAAACACAAATTAATTTTTCCAAGTTTTTGTTATTTATTTTTAGGTTTGATAAAATTCGTGGTAGGGACTTTCAGGGCACGAATTTGGTTAGGATCAACCATAAAATCAAGTAAGTGTTCTAATAGATATTTAGGTTGTTTTGTTGTCTGTGTTTCAATTTTTGTTTCTTGCAATTAAAAAAAAAAGTGGTTGGTTTAATTTCTAGGCATCAAAGAAGAAAAGCATATAGTTTGCATCTAGGCTAATTTTTTTTGTGCATTCCCTTGGACCTTTTCTTGAAAGGAAAAGATTTATTTTCTTGTAAATTTAGGAAATAGTCTTCATTGAAATCGAGAATCATTCTAGGAATAGTACTTTGTTTTCTTGCACCATTGTTTTCCCTACATCATTCTTTACAACATTTATTTAGTTGTTATAGCTTAGTTCATAGTCAAAGACCAAACCTAGGTGTTTTCTCAATATACACATCAAACCTTCCATCTCGAACTTGGAGTGAGTCCTTAAACCACCGTCTTGTGAATCCTTCGATCTCCCAAGCCCTCGAGTGTATAGAACAATAGCCCTATGATTACCTCACCTCCTAGCAGATCCATCGAGAATCATCCGCATTGGTTTTTTTTTGCCTCTACATAATAATTAATGAACATAAAAATAATATTATTTTTATCCAATAAAAAATATCCATTTTTTTTTATGGTATTAATGATAATTTGTGAATAATCCTCAATTAAAATATGTTTTCATTCTTCAATTATAATTATATTCCCTGTAAGAAGTACCCTAGACTATACATAGTTCTAAATGAAGTTACTTATGATTTTAAGTGAGGAAAATTTAGCCTTCATTATTTTAAAAAATATCACCTCCACCAATGTTTTTTGGATTTTTTTTAGAAGCACCATCAAAATTAATTTTGATAAACTCAATTTCTAAACAGTTTTGTTTTACCATAGATCAAAGTAGATCCTTTATGTTAACCCCATTATTATTGTAGATGACCATTCCATGTATATTTAAATCATGTAACCAAGAGGTTAGCACCTCCTTTTTTGCACTTGAGATTTATCATGATGGACACCATATTTTTAAACATTCTATAAGAGAGACAATAATAGGTTCCAAACTTGAGCATGATTTTGAGATATATATTTTTTAATTATCATAGCTTTCAATCCATAAATACCAAAAAATAGTGGAAATACAAATCCTTCATATAATATGTAATAATAATAGCTTTGAAATAATTAATCCAATATTTTATCAATTCTTTCAACATCAATAAAGCTACCCAATATATTCTTGTATTTTTTAAAAGTAGCCCCAAGCAGTGTAAGCAAAGGGACAATGAAAAAGTAAATGATTTTATGTTTCTAGATCCTTCTCATACAAATAACGCTTAAAAGGCCCAAGTTATCCTCTTCTTTGTAGACTCACATGTAAGAATCTTTCTTTAGACTACTAAAAAAAGGAATTTTGAGGCCTTAGGGAGGGCCTATGTAGCCAAACATTCTTCCAAGGAAAATTATTGGGAGTAGGAAATTATAATTTCTCAAAGTCCTCATATCCCAACTTGATCGAGTATCCATCATCTTTTGATATATTCTAAACTAACTCATCATTCCACTTTAAAATAGGCAAACAAAACTCTTGAAGCATCCTTTGAATCCTATTTGTTGTTTATTTGAGTCCCTCTCCTTCAACCAAGTTACTAATATAAATACATGACTTGGAGTTGTTGCTCACATTAATATAAGCTTTGACCTTTGGACCTTTACAAGTTAGAAATGGTTGATCTAACAATTACCATTGTGAATAAAAAATAAGAGGATAAGGGTTAAACCAAGCATCAAACTAGATATTTATATAATCCCCCTCATTGACCGACTTTCTAATGTATTTATTAATCAATTGCAAACTATATATATGAAGTTCCATGTTGGTGATCTTTTAGGCATTGTTTCCTAAATAATTTCATTACATCAAGAGAACCTATATTTTTTTGAAGTAATATTTTTGTCCAACTCTCCTTGATATTTGAATATATTGAAGCTAGGTTTTTCCTCCAAGTCTTCAATTCTACAAGCTTACCTCTCCAATATTATTTTCTCCTATCTTATCCCACTTACAAAGAGGAAATATTTTTTTTTCTCACATCCTTTTTATAAAACTTGGATACTATTCTTGTTGGCAATCATGAAAGTGACATCATAAATAGGGATGGATTGTAATGTAGTATTTATAAGTTGTAGCCTTCCAACCATGGTTAATAACTCACATTTCCAATATGCTAAACAAGATTTCATTCTATCCAAATATGAATCCTAAAGATACTTTTTATTTCCTTTACAACACAAATGAATACCCAAAAATGTTTATGGAAAATATTTAGTTTAAAACCCTAAAATATCCACAATAATCAATTGTAAATCTAGGATAGTGTTCATAAAAAATATTCTAGAAATTTGGATGTTATTCTCGTTGGCAATCTTTAAAGTGACATCATATATAGGTATGGATTGCAATGTAGTCTTTATGAGTTGTAGTCTTCCAACCATGGTTAAGAAATCCCCTTTCCAAATTTCTAAAAAACATTTCATTCTATCCAAATTTAAATTCTCATGATCCTTCTTCTTCTATTTATAATACAAAGGAATACCCAAATATATTAATGGAAAATTTCTAATTTTAAATCCTAAAATATCCATAATAATCCATTGTAATACTAGAGTAGTGTTCATAAAAAATATTCTTGATTTTATAGTATTACTTAATGTTCAAAAATCTTATCATAACATGATAATATTGATTTAAACTTCATGGCCTTACCGACTAAGGGATGGGAAAAGTATCATCAATAAACTGGAGATGAAATTAAGAGGGACATTCTATTGCAATCTAAATACCATTTTATTTTTTCTTTCCTTTTTTCCTTTGACAAAGCTCTAGCTAAATATAAGATATGTTCATGTTACAACACATCTTTGCTTTGTGGATGACACTCTTATTTTAAGTTATTTCTCAATTAATGTGGCTATGGAATATAAATCAATACTCTTATGCCATGAGAAGATTGTTGGAAAATTAGTGTAACAACCCAAAACTACCAACCCAATTTTTTTGTACAAGAGCACTTACCAATGAAGGTTCATAATGGAAACACCCTTTTTAACTTATTTATCTCATGATACAATGCTTCACCACATTTGAGTTCCAAGTCACTACAGACGATCCTTAGATGATAGGAGTGGCCAAATCCCATATTTTCTTTTTGGTTTTACCTTACTAAACCTACACGTTTAGGAGGATGCCAGTAAGTGGTCTCCCCAACTTTTGCATACCATGATGTAGTAATTATCCTTTAAACCTATACATTTAAATGGGTCACGTATTCTCTAACCTGACTCAAAGTTCATCTAGGAAGATTAATCAGCATAGAGCCTTGGTGCTTAGTTACCATGCCTCCACAGGATAACTAAGATCATTGCCATTTTTATGACAACTGACATGATCCCCAATCCTACATGATTGAGAGATCACCATTATTGCTTGTGAATAGTTTATCAACATTTACAATGATCTACATGTACCCTGGCTATTGTATCCACACAACTCCTTCTAGGTTCATGAGTTCCTAGCTATCATATCCATGCAACTTCTTTTTAAGACTCATATCTACCTATTTATTGCATTCATGCAACTCCTCCCAAGATTGGGCTTTATGGTTTACTAGAGGAACCTTCCTACCCATCCTAGGATAGATAGACCTCTCAAACAATAATAGAAAGCATGACATAAACCATCAAATATGAAATTCTAGAAAGAATAATCTCTTAGAATTTCTCTTAACCAATAGCCACATTTAAGCATTACATAATAAAAAGATTCAACAAAAAGGTACTTAAAACCATGATAGAATTAAACCACATTACTCATCAAAGGTTTTCAAAGAATATTCTATCCATTAAATGAAAAGTTACAAAGATCTACAATAACTCCATTTACTTAATTATAGAAATTACATGCTAATTAGGATCAAAGGATAGCTTAACCAAACTCTACATTTGCTCATAATAAAAAGGGCACTTTAAAACAACGTAATCCTTCTTTTAAACAATAATCAAGTTTTACAATGTTTTCAAGAAAATACAAGCCTTTGCTTTTACATATCAACAAGACGTAATTGCCAAGGATCTCTAGCCAAATAAGCCTCTACAACTTCTTTTATGGGAAAAACCACCCACGGCTAATGAGGTTTACTTAAGGATTAAACAACTCTTAATGCAATGCATCTAACATGTCTATTCTATTATGAAATTTCACATGCACAACAATAAATTATGGTTGAATCTCACCTTCAACAATAACATGATAAAATAAAAACATCATACTATTATTTTATAATGATCCCTTAATCCACAAGGATCTTAGGAACCAAAATAATACTATATTTTCCAACATTCAACATAAAAATCTCATGCAAGAGAATCCCATACTTCTATTTTATAATGAATCCTTAATCTACCCAAGATCTCAAGACTTCATTATGATAGGTTTCTCTTTCAAAACCAAACAAACCCTTATAAAATAATTTCCATTTAAAATCCAAGAGCATCCCATACTACTCTTATGATGATTCCTTAACCCACATAAATCTTAGGAATTCAATATAGCTTTCTAATTTTAATAAATCTAAAGCATACATAAACCAAAACTCACAAGGCAAGGATCTATTATCCTTCATCTTAATAAATCTAGTTACAACATAGATCTATTAAACTTTTCCTTAATAAACAACCATTTATTAAACAACTAATAAATCTAATACAATGTATATCTATTATATATTTTTTTTAATAAACAACCATTTATTAAACAACTAATAAATCTAATGCAACATAGATCTATTAAACTTTACCATATTAAGCTTAATCATTTATTAATAAAATAACTCATTACATTAAAGAACATCATATTATTTTTAGTAATAAGCTTAATCCTCTATCAAGAAATTCAATCAAATCAAACACATGAAGTGTCAAAAAAAAAAGAAACCAACAACCTCTAAGGTTCAACCTACAACCAAGGAATCCAACACAATGATCCAACGACGCTACCAATGATATATTGCATAGGTTGACGTAAGAAGAAAGGGTATATCACACAAAACTCAGGATAGTTATCTCCTTATAAAACAAGCGCATAATCGACCAAGCTATCAAGGCAAAAAAAAACCCATATCATAGCACACTCTATGAACTACGAGGTGCAACACACACATATAGTAGTGCATAAGGGAAGAAATACAAGTCTTAGCCAACTAACTTCTAAGGTGAAGCACAAATAACCTACAAGGACTTCAAAACCAAGAACAAAATCCACTACACAAGAGTGCAAGGAAGGTTTCGATTTATCCACAAGATCCACTAGTTCAGGTAAAACACAACTCAAGCAAACCCTACGAAGAAACAATCAAGAAAAAAAGCTAAGAAAAGCAATGGAAGTAAAAAAACAAGTGAGTAACTGAGTTTTCTCCTCTTAAGTTCATTTCTATCTTGATGTTGCATTATCTTCAAATTACCACCATCTAGCCGAATGTTCCTTTCTTCTTTGTCTTTCTCCTAAGTCCAAAATCACCCCTATCTGGGTCTGCTTCTCAATAGATTGAAGCTAGGGAACGGCCTTGCATGGGGTGAATGTGAGTGAAATGTCCAAGAGGCTGTTACTCACCATCCTCGTAAGAGCGTACACAAAATATTCCAATATTTATTGAAATAGATACCTACCTTAAACCTCTAAGAAGGTGGCATTCATTATTACTTTGATATTAATTTTTTTTTTTCTAAAACTTTAGATATCAGAGATTCATTTAATACTTTATTTAATTAAAGTATTTAAGCCATCACTTAAGAAATATTCAAAAGTATAATAAATCAAACTTATCAACTTTATCAAACTATGCATAACATAGACAACATATATTTGCATCCATAAAGTCCTACACCATTGTTTTATCCCTAAATAGGTGGCTTTTTTTAAGATAGTCCAATGCTATCACCAACCTAATAAGGAGACTCATTGCGTAAGCAACATCCTAGCCCAATGGTGAGAATCAAGAAGATAAACAAAATGCAAATGCAACTTTATGAAAGGTATTTATCCATGTTACCCTGAGTTGCTAATGAACAAGTCATCCTCATCATTTCACAAAATATCTCATCGTAGGTGGTTTTTCCTACATGGTTTTTCCAACCGAGAGGTAGTACCTGCTCTTGCATCCACAATTACTTAATAATACCATATTCCAAGCTTAAAATAATGTAGTCATTCTATCATTTATACATCATAAAGAAACTATGCCATTAATCATTCACACCAATACATAGCTCATTGTTCTTTTTTAAAAAATTGCCAAGACAAGGTGCTACAATCAGTTTATATGAAAAAATCCAAGATCATTTTATCAACATTACCCTTGGTTCATAATAAATTATTGTTGATTTTTTAGGTTTAAAGTTAAAAAATAATAATCAAAATCTAGGTTTTCTCTTATTTGATAAAATAAAGAAGAAAGAGCTTTTGGCCTGAATTTTGGATAGAATGAAATGTTGTCTAGCTAGTTTGAAAGATAAGTTCTTAACCTTGGTTGGAAGACTATAAATCATAGAGGCTACATTGCAATGCATCCCTATAAATATGGATATGACATTTGAATTTGACAGAAATAAAAGAGACTTTATTTGAAAAGGATAAAAGGAGAATGTTAAATTCCTTCTTTGTCAAATGTGGTAAGGTTTGTAGAGGAAAAATATTGAAGGGGTAAGGTTCTGAAATTATAGATCAATGAGCTTGGCATTAGGGGTAAAATTGGTTAGATATTATTCAAAGACCAAGGGGAGACTTGAGGAACAATCTTACTATAAAAATATCCAAGGATTTATGAACCCAATAAAATTATTAAATAAATGAACCCTACCTAGGGTTTTTATAACATGGAACTTTATATCAAAGAGTTTGCAATTAATAAAAATATATTAGGTGGTCAATAATGAGGCAAACTCTACAAAATTTTGGTCTAATGCTTGGTTGAAGCCTTATCCAAAATGCTAACCATTATCTTAAGTCTCTTTGGACTTTAGAAGTTCAAAAGTAATAATTATATTAAAATAAGAAATAGTTCTAGATATTGGATTTCTATTAGCAACTTGGTTTAGGGAGAGGACCTAAGAAAAGCACTATATGAGCTTTAAAATATAATTCAAGAGTTTTATTTAGCCATTTTTGTGTAAGGATAAGTTGGATTGAAATATATGAAAATATGGTGCACACTTGGTCAATATGGGATATAAATCTTTGGAGTAATAAAAATTCTCCTCATCCAAAGGTTTTCCCTTGGAAGAATGTTTGGTCACTTGAGGCTCTTTTTAAGGCCCCAAAATTACCTTTGTTAACAACTTATAGCATATTCTAAGTGATATTTTGCAAAGAAGATGATATCATGGACCTTTTAGGTGTGTTTTGTGTAAGATAAAAATAAACATTAGATTATCTACTTCTTCATTCTACCTTTGCTTCCATCATTTGGGATTGATTTCAAAGGAAATAATAACATGTTAGGTTGCTCCATTAACATTGGAAGAGTGAATGAAACGATAAATTAAATACTCAAAAGCAAGAGAATTAAGCACTATGTGGAGAATTTTTCCTACCATTATTTGGTGGAATTGGTGGCTTGAAAGGAATAATATAATTTTCAAAAACAAATCTCAAAATCATATCCAAGTTTGGATTTATATTGTTGCCCCTCTTATAGAATGTTTATATGCACAATACTTGTCACAAGAAGTCTTGATGTAAAAAAATATGTTGTCTTATTTGTCACAAGAATTTAATATGCATGCAAGGATGAGCTACATAAATGGAGTTAACATTAAATATTTGCATTGATCCATTGTAAAATGGAAATGTCCAAAAGTTGGATTCACCAAACTTAATTTTAGTGGTGCTTCTTAAAGGAAACCTTGGGAAATTTGGTTAAGGTAGTATTTTTTAAAACATTAAAAACAAACTTCTCTTTGCCTACATTAGTTCATATTGGACTTGAACAAACAACTATGCAGAGGCTAAGGCACTCCTTATAAGGGATTGAAATGAATTTCACTCATATTACATTGTACATTTTCCTATATTACATCATGATCTTATAGTAATATTACAATAGCTTGACAACTATGCATGTATTGCTTGGCAAGATTTGAACTTGGGTTTCCTTTGAATAATATAACTAGTTGATCTAATGCCATTTGATGAGAGGAGTTTATATATTATTATTTAATTTAATTTTTTTGAAGAAAAGGGGGTTGTAGTTAGATCCCCACCCTTGATAAATTACAACTAAGTCCTTTAGATCTTAAGATTTTACAAACAGATTCAATTCTCATCTCAATTGATTTTCTATAACTAGTTACCTATATCTTTTTTCATAAAAGTCTGAATTCTTGATTTTCATTTTCTAGATCTTCAATTTTCTTTGTAAATACAAATATTTCAAAATTTAGCATCTTTTTTCTTGATATTTTCCTATAGCATCCTTCACAATACCAAAACTCCACCTCTATTGTCTATGCATTGCATCTTAGTAGAGTAATATTTCTAAAATTTCATGTTATCATAGTCTTCTTTATCATATCTGGACTATTAGTTTCATTTCTAAAGAATAAGTGCAACCACAAATACTATAATAAATAGTTTATACGAAAACACATTAATGTTGTACAATACAACAAATATTAACAATGGAAAACATTACTCTTGATAGGTACATCACAATGGCAAAAGGTATCAGGCTTTCCTAATAGAGACCCAAGTTCAATTCACGGGAAGGGTGGCCCCAATATGGCCCCAACTTTTCAACCTTTTAAAAAATAATGGAAAGCATTAAAGTACATTTTTATCATTATTTTATTCAATCAATCAGTATTACCAATGCCTAGAAATCAAGTGAATACTAACATGAAAACACGCATAATATACGAGTGTTTTTAAACTTGAAGAATAAAATAGATAATAAGTTTTTTTTATGCTAGAGAAATGGGGTTGTACTTGGGTCTTCCACCCTTGAAAAATCACAACTCTCTCATTTAGAGATTGAGAGTTTACAAATATATTCAATTCTCATCTCAATTGAGTTATTATAGCTAGAAGCCTATATTTTTTCATTAAAAGTGTGAATTCTTGATTTTCGTTTTCTTGATCTTCTTCAATTTTCTTTGTAAATACAAATATTCTAGAATTTAGAATCCTTTTTTTTATATTTTCTTGTAGCAACCTTCACAATACAAATATTTTATCTTTACTATTTACGCACTGCATCTTAGTAGAGTAATACTTCCAAAACTTCTTGTTATCATAGTCTGCTTTACCAGATATGGATTGTTAGTTTCCTTCCTAAAGAATAAGTACAACCACAAGAACTGTAATAAATAGTTTAATACTCTAAAAAAGTTCAAATTTCCAAATCATACTCTATTCCATAATCCAACCAATAACTAACAACTCAAATAATCCATTCAACCATGAAGTCCATCTAATATCATCTTCTTCTATTTCAACATACAAAACTTCTACTTTCTTCACAAAATCATAGTCTTCTTGAACTATTAGTTTCCTCTAATGCATTGCTCTATAAATGGATCCAAAAAAAAATTAGTCCTCTAGAACATTATTTTAAATTTACTTCTTTCAAATTTTTCTTGTCAGCTTTAGCTAAACTTACTATTTCCTCTAACCATGGAAAAGAGAATTTAACTTCATAATCCTCAATTAAACTCCTTTATCATCTAGCCTATCTACACATTTGTTCCCTTCTCTTAACGTATGTGTAAACTTCATTTATTCAAACTTTGTAGCAAGGTCTTGTATTTCCATAATAATTTCTTGTATGTTTTATGGAGCCTTTGCTTTCCTCAAAATTGTATTTATAACTATTAATGACTCACTTTCCATCCATACTTTGTTCCATTTCATTTGTCTACATATTTTTGATCCTTTCAAATTCACCCAAGCTTTTACTTCATTATTTGTCTTAAATCCATTACTAAAAGTATAATGTAACAAGATGTCACCCCTATTATTTCTAATTATTCCTCCTCCTTCTGTTGGTTCTAGATTTCCTTTAGATGCTCCATCAAATTCAATTTGACCAACTTCACTTTTGGTGGTTTCTACTTTATATTATTTGTCTTCCTTTTTTTCTCCTATACCCAACATCATAATTCCATTTGATGACTTGATTCCATCTATGAAGGCTCTCTGCTTCAAGATTAGGGACTGGGTGAGTTGATAGGATTAGTTTAGACTCCTTTATGGCTAAATAAATATTCCTTTTCATTACCTCTAAACTACTTTCCTTTATTTTAAATATTATTTCATATACAGTCCAAAGTATTATATCTTTCGATGTACCCCAAATTATTTGCAACACCTCAATTTTTTTTTTGAAAAATAATTTGAAAATATTATACTAAAACGAGATCATTTACATGTTGGGATGAGACTCCTCCCAGTCTTAGCCGACTAGAATACTTGTTTACAATAGTAAAAGAATATTTGAATTGGATTCAAATCTCCTAAACCATATTTCTACAATGGTTTTCTAAATTAGCTAAACACTAAATTTTCTCACCAACCTATCTAATCCTCTGATCCTTAATAGCCATGTCACTATACCACTAAACCCCTACCTCTTTCTTAGTACTCATCTTAGCCAGGAAGGTTGCCACTTTATTTAGATCTATATTCACATAAACTGGAATCACATCATCTAATTTCCTCCACAATTCTTTAATTTGGGTGATAAGAATCCTCAACCTCCATGTCTTCAAAGCAAAGTTCCTCATGCAATCCAAAGCTCCTACCAATATTTGAGAATCTAATTCTAGGATTATCCTCTTGTAACCTTGTCTTACTACCCAAATAGAAGCATATTTGATAGCTAAGGCTTCTGCTTCATTATTCATTGCCCTTCCTAGACCTTGTAGTTCCCAATAGATCACTGTCCCAACATAATTCCTATAGACAACTCCAATTCCAGCTCTACCCAAATTGATTTTTTTTAAATAAGCTATGTGTGGCTTATATTGGGGGCCACTCCTATTACAAAAACAAAAGAATACATTGCTCTCATTATAACAAGTGAATTAAAGCATACCTATCTTTGCTTTTCTATCAAATATATTCTTCATCTTCCTCAAATTGTTAAGTTTCTATAATCAAATCTCTCTTTTTTTAAGGAACTAACAACAACAACAACCCTTACATGACACATAACTCCAACAGATATAAGGAAAAAATCATAATATTCATCCATCAATTCGATTATGTTTTTTTGTAGCAAAGGTTCTTCCTCTTGTAGAGTGGCAAGATCTGAGAATGCATTTTGCACTTCAAGCTCCTGACGTAATATCTAATTGTAACATGTACATTTTGTAGGATCTTCATTTTCAAAAATTGATTGTCATCAATTTGAAGACAGAAAAATTTAGCCACTTGTCCTTCATCCATGCTTTCCCACCATTTCCACCACACAAAACATAGTCATTTGCCTTCCATCCTAGCTTTCCTGCCATTTTTGCCTATTATTTATATATTTTTATATATTTATTATATATTTAAATAATAATATTTTATATATATTTAATAAATATATATTTATATAAATAAATCAATCCTAGCCATCCAATTTCATTTAATATTGTCCATCCATCCACATCAATCCATGCCACACCCTAGATTTATTATCCACCCTTAGATGTGCTTTAATCTCAACCACACAATTAGTGTCATTGAAACCCTAGCACGACCTGGGTTGGATTATAAATAGGAGCCATTTTGATGGCTCAACCCCAAAAAGTCCCAATGTTTTTTAGTTCCCTAATTTTACCTAAGTGCCTTAAGCTTTTGAATTAGCCTTCGTGCCCTAACTCCCATTCCATCCATCGCATTACCCATTCCCTCACTCGCCATCACCGTTGTTGCATCCCGTGCCCTCACAAAATATACTTCTGAAGAATTTTCCCTCACCCACCAAGCACCTCCGAGCGCTTTATGTCAACGCCAGGCACCTTTGGGTGTCTTCCTACCAGGCCTGCATGCCCATGGGCATTTTTTGTAGTCGCTAGGTTCCTACATTAATTTTACCTAAGCTCTCCTGACAGTCCCTTAGCTTTTGATCAATGCTAGGGCACGCATTCACAATCGATCTACAACAAATCTAGTCATCAAAAGGACAAACAACAAGTATCAAGGTAAATCACATATCTCTTTATTTCATTTCAATATATTTAGATCTGCATGCATTTTCATTCATCAGTAGCTAGGGTTTTATTTATATCTTAGGGTTTCATGTAGTGGAGCCCTCACAGTTATTACTAATTTCCTATTATTATTTTTTGTGTACAATTTTGGAGGTTCATCAACATTGGATAGTTTTTTAATCTGGAATAGCCCGAATCAACGGATATTTGAAGCCCACTCGACTCTGTTGGGAGAAAGAACGAGTTTTACAGACACCATTGATATTGTTGGCTAGGATTTCAGAGAACCCTAGAATTATTGTATTTATTGTATTTGAATAAACTATGTAAAACCCCCATTTGGGGTCCCATTTGATTGTACTTAGATCCCCTAGCAATAATAATATCATATCTATTCCATTGTGCAATTTCTTGTGTTATGTGGTTTATTCATTTTTAGTTAGTTATATCTGATGTTTCGGTTTTGTCTTCACAAATGATGATCACGATGGAACTCCCTAAGGGTTTCATTTTTTGATTTATCTTGAATTCTAACTTGTTGTTTGATGTTCTATTTTGCAGATTTTTAGAAGCGTAAATCACACGTTTTTTTCTAGATCTAGGGTTTTTGAAAGTTCGTAGAAGTTGCAGAAAGAGCACAAAGCACCCAGTGGTGCCCGGAGGTCATTCATAAATGCCCAAAGGCATTCATAGGCATACATAAATTCCTAGGTGCATTTCAAGAAATGCCAAGGTGCGTTTATGATGATTTGGAGCAAATTTGTAGGTTGTCCAGTAAGTTTGCTATCTAAAACCTGAATCTTCGTTTTATGTATTTTGGTTTATCTGTTGTATTTTTTAGATTTTAAGCATAAAATGAACAATCATTAAGTAATTTGGAAAAGAACTCTGTAACCAAAAAAACTGAGCAATGAAATATATAAAACACAGAGAAATAGAAATTGCCAAAATTGCTTTTCTTTATTGATTTTGATACAATTTGTTACAAAATGAATTTTGTATTGCCCCAAGTATGCTTGGGACAATGTTACAATGCTCTCTCTCTCTGTATTGATACAAATGGATGAAGAACTGATGGAATGGTATATCCCAACACTTTCACAGGGGTACGTGCTCTTCTTTCTTCTAGCTACAATCCAAGATGAGTGGGTTTGGTATTCGACAAGGGACCACTCCAGCTTCAACAGCTTTTCCAAAGTACCTATCACTTGCACACATTCAAATCGGTAAAGGTATTAGTAGCACCTATATATATGAGCAATAAACACCAATGTTATGCATGAACCCTAAGAAAATAATCATACAAAATAAGCAATAGAAGAAATTAACAAATAAATTCTTGCTAATCAAATGAATACTTTTATTGATCTCTAATGTGCATGTGATTTCATGCTCGAGACTGTAGAACCGTAGATGCACAGTGGAGAACTGGAAATCGTGGACCTACAGTTGTGAAATCTCAAACGTACATTGTCAACTATGGAACCGTGGATGGGTGATTTCAATTGAATAATAGATTGCCTTGGGATTTGAATCAACAGTATGGAATGATGCTCGCACTCACAATTTCTCGTTGGGTCTAGGTCAATTTTGGTAGCCTGTCGGTATGCAAATTTAGCTCCCTTTCTTTGTTTACAAGATGGCATTTTTATAAGCTTCTTAGGGCTTTGGATGGAGATGGGATGTGGCAAGATTGACTTGCCAAGTGGCAAATCTAAATTTCCAGGTGGAAGGGGTAGTTATAGTGATTCACTCAGTGTGCCTCACTTAATTCAGGTGATGTGGCTGCAAGTGGAGTGGGATGAGGGATCCTATTTTATGTGAAGGGATAAGGGGGACAAAATTGGATGAGATGTGGCATGGGTTTTGGGAATCTATCCCATGTGTAGAGACAAGGGGGACAGGAGTGGGTGAGATATGGCAAATATGTTGGGTGAAGTGTCTAGGACACATGTCCAGTGGGTAGGCAAGGTATCCTAGGGTGATTTTCCAGATTTTAATATTTCTATAAAATAGGATAATGTGCAGGATTTTATATCCCTTAATTCGAACTTAGGCATATGAATATATTTTATAGGATTTGATGGTGGGATGACAAATGTGGTTTCAAAGGTGTTGGATTTTTGTGTCTACAGTTGCCCCTTTTTGTTCCACGTTGTGTAAAACACAATGCAATGCAAAAACTGATGACATCTAACTTTATTGGATGGATGGACTCATTTCTTCTTGGTGTGGCAGAATGAATATTTTTTTTGTTTACCCCCTCAATTGGCAAATGGGTAAAGAATGAAGCCCATGGGCCAATTGACGAAAGTTTGATGATTGAAATGGTTTATTGTTGTTGTTGCATATTGTTCAAAATGAGTTGCCCCAAGCGTTTGGTGGACTTTTGTTTGTTCAAATTGATCGTTTGGTTTGATTGACATGCATGATTATGAAATGAAGGAACCAATCATCCTAGGCATTTGTCCTAGTGACTGTTAGCAATTCCTTAATGCACATTGATTGATCATAACTTTTTCATGTTTTGTAACCTCATGGAGTGGGCATCAATTTCAACTTTGGGTTGTTTTGTTTGGATAATTGTCACTTGTAACTGCAAGGCAATTTTGGTGTGCAAATTTTTTGATGCTTGTGAGTTTTTATTTTTTGAACCGTGTTTGCACGGTTTTGGTATTTTGAAACTGCCTTCTTGCAGTTTTTTGTGTTACCTACAGGTCTGCGATTTTACATCGTGAACCACGCGTCTGCGTTTTTATGCGCCACGCAAAACGTGGTTGTGCATTTTTTGCAAACCACAGGTTTACGTTTTTGTGTGTCGTGCAAAACACGGATGCGCATTTTTCGTCGCAAAATGCAGCTATATATAGGCTTGTGGCCCTGTCACTTTCATTCTACCATTTGTCATTTACTGATTTGATGAGAGTTATGAGTGAGATGGAGATTGGTGAGGGGAGTTGTGGCGGTGGTGGTGGCTCGGCTGGAGCAAAAGGCGGCGTCCGCTATGCCGAGGTAGGTGGTCTTGTCCTTTTAGTGTAGGCTTCATTATTGGTTGTGTGTTTTGTTTGTTTGTTGTTTTGTTTATTTTTTTTTGTTTATTTTTTATCACCTAGGGGTAGGTAAAAGTTTTTTTTTTTTTTTTTTGGCTGCTGATTTTTTATCACCTAGGGGTAGGTGAAAGGTTTTTTTTTTTTTTTTGCTTTTTTTGGCTGTTGATTTTTTATCACCTAGGGGTAGATGAAAGTTTTTTTTTTTTTTTTTTTTTTGGTTGTTGATTTTTTATCACCTAGGGGTAGGTGAAAGGTTCTTTTTTTTTTTTGCCTTGTTTTTGGCTGTTGATTTTTGATCACCTAGGGGCAGGTGAAATTTTTTTTTTTTCTTTTGTTTTGCTTGTTTTTGGCTGTTGATTTTTGATCACCTAAGGGTAGGTGAAATTTTTTTTTTTTTTTGTTTGTTTTTTGATGTTGATTTTTGATCACCTAGGGGTAGGTGAAAGTTTTTTTTTTGTTATTGTTAATGCATTTTATGTTTGTTTGCTTTTCAGGTGAAGCTCTTGGATGCTCAGCATAGGTGGCCGAGGACTGTTAGGAAAGTGTGGAAGGTAACTTCTGATGATGAATGGACTTTCTTGGAGACCATTGGTCTTGATGGCTATGGGCAGTTGGGAACCATCCGATCTGACAAGGATCTGCTTTTAGCGTTGGTTGAGCGGTGGTATCCGGACAGAGGGACCTTCCAGATTCCTACTAGGGAGCTCACTCTTACATTAGAGGACTTATATCGCATTTTTTGCATTCATATCAAGGGTCTAGCCATCCAGGTTGGTGTCGATAAGAGGGAGGCATTGTTCCCTATATTTGGTGAGCTATGGGATGGAGACTACAATAGGGCTAGAATTGCACACCTAGATATATTTACTGCTAGCAATTTGGGAGCAGTTCCTACTTTTTTGATGTATATATTGAGCAACATGTTGTTGCCCAATTCCATGGGATCGAGGATCTTGTGGAACCAGGTACCTATTATGTTGGATTTTATTTCTGATCCTCGACAGTTGGCATGGGCTCTCGCTCTCTTATGTCAAATTTATAGCAAGTTCTACAAGGTTAAGAGGTAGGGGCAGAAGGGCTTAGGTTGTAGCTTAGTGCTCCAAATATGGTCTTGGGAGTATATCATTGTGGGACGGCCAGTTGGTCTACCTTGTGCCTACAATGCCACCTCTCCTCATGCTTATAGGTGGCTTCTTAGTGAGGACCTCAGTCATCCCATGGTGGGGGCTTTAGAGTACAGATATATTCTTAGCTCACTTACTAGAGAGTTTATGATTTGGCGACCTTGGAGGGGCATGGACTGGGTGACTGATGTGGTTGAGCTTCATCGAATTAGGCAGGGTCGATGGGTTGTTGGTACCCATCTCAGGGAGATGGAATATGTTTAGTTTAGTTGGGTGTAGCATCAGTTTGGTTTGATCCAGGGTGTGCCTAATGCACCTATGACCTACAGGCATTGGGGAGATGAGCTAGGGTTACTTGTTGCTCCTAATTTTTGGATATTTGATGACCCTATCGATGATTTTGACCTTGATGTTCCTGACTTGGATGATGTGGGTACCACACCTGAGTATGATGCATGATTTGCCTCTCAGCCTCTTTGGATATTGAGTGCAATTGTTGACGATGAGGGGAGTGGTGATGAGGTAGAGGTAGCGGTGTGGGTTCCTTTGTCGATGAAGCATCGACGAGGTAGTTATTTGAGGGTTGAGGTGGTTTTTGATGCACAGTAGCTAGAGAATGTTGGTGATGATGGATATGGAGAGGGGGATGGCCCTCCTCGATGTACTAAGGAGGATTGGGATTTTCTACAAGGTGAGCGTGACAGCCTGGATTTATAGATGACTCACCTAAAGGGTGAGTTGGCATGGTACTAAGGTGAGGTGACTCATCTTCAGGTTGAGGTGGATAGTTTACAGGGTGGACCTAGCAGTGATGCCCTTGATGCAAAGGATGTAGAGATTACTAGGTTTGGGGGTGATATTTCTCGACTGGAGGGTGAGCTTACTCTCTTATAGTCAAGTTCTGGCAGAGGGGACACCACAGCTATTGTTGCTACTCTACAGGCAAAGATATCTCAAAGGGTTGCTCATCAGGATGCAGATTTGATGACCCTACATAAGCAAGTTGCTTATATTGAGATGTTGGAGAACATCTTACATGAGCGACAGATCCCGCTGCATGTTCCCTCTTCGTCGTCGATGGCTACTACTAGTCGAGGGACCGAGATGAGCCATAGGAGTCACCGATGGACTAGCTCACATGCTGCTTCATCAGCCCATGGTTCTCGGAGGGATCTTGCTGGCACCAGCTAGTGTGCCTTACTATCATTCTTTTTGTATTTTTGTAGTGTATCTATTTTGATATGAGCCTTGGTGCTCTAATGTATACAGCCTACGGGTATTTTGTACTATGAGACCTCCATATTTATATACATACATGGCTTTTATATTTTGGTTATCTCTGTGTGTATTTTGTAATATTAATGCATGCATGTGTTATTGAAATGCTTATGATTGTTTTACTGACATGAATGCAATTTAAATACTTATGCTTTATGAGTGATTTATGCTTTCTATATGATGTTGTTGTGCTTTTTCTATGTCAATGATTGATGCAAATTAATATGGAATATGCAGTTTAATTGTTTATTTGTGCAAACTATATGATGGAATGTCCAAATCCAACCTTTGCAAAGCACCAACTTTACAAACAATTTATCTGCACCAACAGAAAGGAGCACCAACCCCCTAATGCCAAGCACCAACTTGGACTTCAGATTTGAATAGATTTTTTGACATAAAAAATGCCTTCTCTACAACAAGACCCTCACTGGTCTAAATCCTTTATAACAAAAACTTCATATTCTTACAGCTCTGCTATTCTCTCTTACAACACTCTGTTCTGTACTTTTACAACACTCTGTTCTGTATCTTTTATAGCATAGTCTTCTGTACTTTTATAGTACTCTATTTTGTACTTTTATAGCATAGTCTTCTATACTTTTACAGTACTCTATTCTATACTTTTATAGCACAGTCTTCTGTACTTTTACAGTACTCTGTTCTATACTTTTATAGCATAGTATTTTGTACTTTTATAGTACTCTGTTCTGTACTTTTACAGCACTTTGCTCTCTATATTTTCTCTGCACAATACTCTTTTTACACTTCTCAGCAAAATACACTCTCTTGATTAATTAGCTTTCACAACACCTTTTTCCTTTTATCCGACAAGTCACAACACTCTTGCCACGTGCAGAGCTCAACCCTAACCCTAACTTCTTGCACACAAAAACATTCTTTCGGCTTTGCTTACTGCGCTGTTAATAGCCTTAAAAGCTTACTTATGTCTCTGATAGACTTATCTGCCCACTTTATGGCTCTGATAGCCTTTTCGGTGCTTTGTAAGTAAATCCGCTGTTCTGACAGATTTACCTTTCTATTTACGACTCTGACCGTCTTACCTACCTTTTTATGACTCTGACAATCTTACCTACGTATTTATAGGTTTGACAACCGAACTTCCGCTCTGACAGCAGAACTGCCGCTCTGACAGCTTTTTGTCTTCTTCTTGGCATGCAGGTGCGAAAAGCACATGTCACGAAATCATGACACTTTCTGCCTTCATTCACTCTTCTTGGCATGCACCCATGAAAATGGAACATGTCATGAAATCGTGACACTTTTTGGCATGCACCAGCGAAATCGGAACATGTCACGAAATCATGACACTTTTTGCTATCAAGCACTTCTCTTTGCATGCACCCACGAAAATGGAACATGTCGCGAAATCGTGACATCTTTTTCTCTCTCCTCTTTCCTTCGCTTTCACCAACGAAAATGGAACATGTCACGAAATCGTGACATCTTTTTCTCTCTCCTCTTTCCTTCGCTTTCGCCCACGAAAATGGAACATGTCGCGAAATCGTGACATCATTTTCTCTCTCCTCTTTCCTTCGCTTTCGCCCGCAAAAATGGAACATGTCGTGAAATCGCGACATCATTTTCTCTCTCCTCTTTCCTTCGCTTTCACCCGCAAAAATGGAACATGTCGTGAAATCATGACAGTTTTCTTTGCTTGTGCCTTCTTTCCAAACATGTCACGAAATCGTGACAGTTTTTCCACTTGGCTTCTTTTCCTCCAACATGTCGCGAAATCGCGACAGTTTTTCCACTTAGCTTCTTTGCCTCCAACATGTCGCGAAATCGTGATAGTTTTCTTGCGCTTTCTCTCTCCTTCGTTATGTCGTGATATCGCGACAGTTTTCCAGCATTTTCTCTCTCCTCCTTTTTGTCACGATATCACGACAGTTTTCCAACATTTTCTCTCTCCTCATTTTTGTCGCGAAATCGCGATAGAAAACATGTCGCGATATCGCGACAGTTTTCTTACTTGTCTTTTTCTTTGATTTTTCTGAATCTGGGCCACTTCTGTCTTCTTGGAAATTGACTGTACCTGTTCTGACTGACCTCTGAACATCTGTCCACTGCATCAACAATTGATCTATCTGTCTGAGTTGACAACAATGACAATACTGTTTCTGCACCTTGCTCAACAATCTCCCCCTTTGGAATTGTTGGCAACACATGTTCAATTTCTAGAAATTCTTCTCCCCCTTTGACAATAATACCAAAGGGCTGCAGACTCCCCCTGAGTCCATGCACAACATTCTCAGGCACACACTATTACAGTTAGCAAAAAATACAAACAAGAGCAAACAAATATATATCAAAGGGCTGATAATCAAATATATAAATGCTCCCCCTGAGAATGTGTTCCCAAAAGCTAGTCAATTCTTGGGTAGTGTGACCACACCCAACTTACTGCGGAGATATTCAAAAACTTCCTTGGGCAACGGTTTAGTGAAGATATCTGCTACTTGCTCTGTAGTTGGAACAAAATCCAATTTAACCTCACCTTCTACAACTTTATCCTTCAAAAAGTGATACCGGATTGCAATATGTTTGGTGTAGGAATGCATAACCGAATTCTTTGAGATGTTAATTGCACTGGTATTATCACATTTAATTGAAATTGGCTCTTTGAAATTAATACCCAGATATTTCAGTGTTTGTCTCATCCATAATATCTATGTACAGCTTGTTGTTGTTGCAATGTATTCTGCTTCTACTGTGGATAGAGAGACTGATTCTTGTTTCTTGTTGTGCCATGCTACCAACCTGTCTCCAAGATAGAATGCACCACCATTGGTACTCTTTCTGTCATCTATACATCCTGCCCAATCTGCATCTGAATATGCAATCAGAGTGAAGTCTTTTCCTTTTGGATACCATAACCCATACTCCATAGTACCCTTGAGGTACCTAAAAATTCTCTTCATAGTTGTCACATGAGTTTCTTTTGGACTAGCCTGAAATCTTGCAACCATGCAAACTGCCTGTAAGATATCTGGTCTTGTGGCTGTTAAATACAATAGGCTTCCAATCATAGATCTGTACATGGTTTGATCTACATCTGGAGAATTGTCATCCTTGCTCAATTTGCAACCTGTTGTCATGGGAGTGCTTACAGGTTTACTATCCTCCATTGTGAACTTTTTCAGCATTTCTTTCACATATTTAACTTGAGAAATAAAAATGCCCTTTTCACTTTGGTTAACTTGCGATCCGAGGAAATATGAAAGTTCACCAATCATAGACATTTCAAATTATTTTTGCATTTTATTTGCTATGTCTCAGTACATGACTCATTATTGTCGTCGCCAAAAATTATATCATCAACATAAACAACAAGGACAATAAGTTGGCCATTGTCTATTTTGACATATAAGTTACTATCCACCATACCTTTCTTGAACCCTTGTTCAATGAGATAGTTGTCAAGTCTTGCATACCATGCTCCGGGTGCCTGTTTCAAGCCATACAAAGCTTTCTTTAACTTGCAAACAAAGTTGGGATTATCACCGAGTTGAAAACCATCTGGTTGTTCAATATACACTTCTTCTTCAAGATTTCCATTCAAAAATGCTGATTTCACATCCATCTGATAAACTTTGAAATTCCTGTGGACTGCTAAAGCCAAAAACATTCTGATTGCCTCAAGTCTGGCCACTGGTGCAAAATTTTCCTCAAAATCAATACCTTCAACTTGAGCATAGCCTTTACAGACCAATCTTGCTTTATTCCTTACAACCTGTCCGTCTTCATTCAATTTGTTTCTAAAAATCCATTTAGTATCGATTATGTTTTTACTTACAGGTCGTGGTACTAACTCCCAGGTTTTGTTTCTCTCAATCTGGTCTAGTTCTTCATTTATTGCCTTCATCCAACTTACATCTGTGCTTGCTTTAGCAATATTTTTGGGCTCAATGTTGGATAATAGGGAGTAGTTACTTACTACTCTTCTTCTTGTCTTAACACCAACTGTGGGGTCCCCTATAATTTGTTCTCTGGGATGATTTTTTTGCTAGCTTCCTATTTTAAATTTATTGTTTTCTTCTACTTCTAAATCAATACTTAAATCATCTGGGTCAATTTTTTGATTCTCTTCTGATTCCTTTTCTTCATCTCCTTCAATAACTTCTTCATAAATAGGGTAGTTATTTTCACAGCTGACAACTTGTTTCCTATCTTCATCAAATTTAACATCAACACTGTCTACAATTTTCTTTAGCCTTTTGTTGTAGCATTTGTAAGCTTTGCTTTTTGATGAATAGCCAACAAAAATACCTTCATCAGCTCTATCTTCAAATTTACCAAGATTATCTTTTGTTCTTTTGATGTAACACTTGTTGCCAAAGACTTTGAAGTATTTTGTTGTTGCCTTCTTGCCGAACCAAAGCTCATAAGGGGTTTTGCTTTCATGTGTCCTCAACATGCACCTGTTTTGGATGTAAACTGTAGTATGGACTGCCTCTTTCCAAAATCTGTCTGTAATTTTGCTTTCAGTCAACATTGTCCGTGCCATTTCCTATATAGTTTTGTTCTTTCTCTCAACAACACCATTCTGCTGAGGTGTCCTTGCTACTGAAAACTGTCTTCTGATCCCATATTTTTGATAGTATTTTGCAAACTCTTCTGAGATGAACTCTCCTCCTCTATCTGATCTTAAGCATTTGATCCTCTTTCCTGTTTCATTCTCAACTTGGTTTTTGAAAGTCTTGAACATTTCAAAAGCATCAGATTTCTGCTTTAAAAAGAATATCCAGGTCATTCTGGAATAGTCATCTATGCAAAGCATAAAGTATTTATCACCATTTATACTTTGAGTTCTCATGGGTCCACATAAATCAGTATGAATTAGTTCTAAGGGTTTGCTGGTAAAGTACTCCTTTGATTTAAATGTGGCTCTAGTTTGCTTCCCCTTTTGACATGAAGCACAAATACTATTTAGTGGTTTGCCAATGGAAGGTATATCTCTTACTTCCCTTTTTGAACTTATTTTAACCAAATTGTCAAAGCCGATATGACCGAGCCTTTTGTGCCATAGCCAATTTTCATCTTCTTGTCCAATCAAGCATGCTCCTTCTGAGGTCTCTAATAGATTATACGGATTTCCATAAGTCCTTGATCTAGTGGCAATTAACTTCCCACTATTGGCTTTTCTCACTTCACAGCCCTACTTCTTAAAAACTACTTCATGACCTCTGTCACAGATTTGACTTACATTGAGCAGGTTATGCTTCAGACCAATTACAAACAAGACTTCTTCTGATTTGATCTTTTCATCACTGATCTTGATAGATCCTTTGCCAACTATCTTTGCTCCATCATTATTTCCAAATTTCACAGAACCACCTTCATAATTTTGTAACTTCTCAAATTTTTGCTTGTCACCTGTCATGTGACTGGAGCATCCACTGTCAAGTATCCATGGTGCATATTTGTTCTGTGCTTTAAAAGCAGTCTGAACAATCAAAGATTCCTTTTCTTTCCATTCTGGTTTGATAGCAGATTTGGCTACTTGTTTTGCCTTTCCCCTTTCATTAGCATGTGCCTATTTTTCAGTAAATTTCTTGTTTTGTTTCAACCCATTCGGTTGAGATTTTCTACCCTGATAATTATTTGCTGCAAAAGTGCTTCTATAGTTTCTTGCAATATGTCCAAAATTATGACAGTTATAACATTCAACTGCATAATTCATTAATGGAGAAAAAACATTTCTACTGGTGAAATTCCTTTGTGCTACATTATAACTACAATCTGAAATCTTATGACCATAAGCATTGCATTTAAAATAGTAACCAGAAAAGGAATGATTAAACCTGGGTGCAGGTCTTTGCAGCTTTAAGTAGGAGCCATGAATCTTCTCCTTCTAGGATGTCTGACTTTTGTGAATCCATCTTTGTCAGTACTCTTCTTGAGTCTGGCATTATTGCTTTCTTTGGCATGATTTGTTTTTTCTTGATCAACCCTGATCTTTTCTTCTTTCTTTAAGGGCTCTACATTTAAGGCCTTTGAACCCTTAGATTATTCTCCTTCATCGAAGCCCAAACCAAATTTGATGCCAGAAGGCCTTTGGTTATTTAAAATTTTATCTAGCTTTACAGTACTTTCTTCAAACTTATGATAACAGATCAATTTCCTATCCATCTCCTCTAGCCGCATCCTTAACTTAACAATGTCTTCTTCTAGCTTGCTCGCATTCAACCTGTCTTTATAGTTAATTGTTCATCAAGAACTTTAGACATTTTCTTGAATTCATCTGTCTGTACTTTCAAGCTGTTTATTATTTCATTGGCATCTTCAAGCTTTCTTGAAACCTTTTTATTCTTTTTCCTTTCTATGCTCAGTTCTTTAAGAGTAGCAACTAACTCACCTTCTAGATAAACTTCAGCCTCATCCTCAGGTTTTTCATTACATTCCAATTTTTCCTTTGTTATTCTTTCTTCAAAAGCCATGAACAGAGCTTCACCTGCTTCTTCTTTAGAATCCTCACCGAAGTAGTCTTCAGAAGAGCTGACATTCTTGGATATGAAACTTTTCTTCTTGAAGTTGCTTTTTCTGAACTGTGGTTTCTTCTTCCAGTCACTTCTCTCTTGGTGTGTCCCTTCATCATTTTTGTTTTTCTCATTCATTGGACATTTAGCAACAAAGTGCCCGACTCCTCCACAGTTGAAGCACTTAAACGGTAACTTACCTCTGTACTTTCCTTTTCCCTTTATTAGTTTCCTAACAAAGTTTGCTTCGTTTCATCTGAAGACTCTTCTTCTGCAAATTCTTGATTAGCTTTTATATTTTTGTGTGCTTTAAAAGTAGCTTCTCTCGTCGAGGGCTTAGTTTGCCCTATTCTCATTTCATATGCAGTTAAAGAACCATGCATTTCATCCAAGCTAAAAGAATTTAAATCTTTAGCTTCTTCTATAGCAAAAACTTTAGAATCAAATATTTTGTGAAGAGTTCTTAATACCTTTTTCACGATGACCGCATCTTCTATTTCCTCACCGAGTCCTCTAATTGCATTAATAATTCCATTGACTCTCAGCATATAGGCCTCTATGTTCTCATCATCATTCATTTTTAATGCCTCGAACTGAGCTCTATGAGTTTGAAGCTTGGCTTCCTTGATCTTGTTGTCTCCTTCATGAATGCTCTATAGTTTGTCCCACATGTCTTTTGCTATTTTACAGCTCATGATCCTTATCAGTTCACTATCTACTAACCCACACATTATAGCATTCTTTGCCTTAGAGTTATTCTCAAACTTTTTCTTCTCTGCAACATCAGATGGAGGAGTAGAGGATATTGTGTACCCACTTTCAACTGACTCCCAAATGTCATAACCCAAAGCACACAGATAAGTCTACATCCTGAGTCTCCAGAAAGAGTAATTAGTTCCATCGAACAAAGGAGCTTTGTTGGATGAAAATCCTTCACCATCGACCATTGTGAATCTTCCAAGATCACCTTAGCTGATTAAGCTAGAACAAGAACCTTGCTCTAATACCAATTGATATTCTCACAATGACACTGAGAGGGGGGGTGAATCATTGTAGCAATTTAAATATAGATCTACAACTCTTTCAAACTTAAGCAAAGAGAACTTGAAAATAGATACAACAAATAAACAAGAGAACAATCCACAACACAAGATTTAACGAGGTTCACCAGATTTGGCTACTCCTCAAAAATAAGACTGCTTGGACACCCATCCAAACCCAGCCTTTGCAAAGCACCAACTTTACAAACAATTTATCTGCACCAACAGAAAGGAGCACCAACCCCCTAATGCCAAGCACCAACTTGGACTTTAGATTTGAACAAATTTTTTGACATAAAAATGCCTTCTCTACAACAAGACCCTCACTGGTCTAAATCCTTTATAACAAAAACTTCATATTCTTACAGCTCTGCTATTCTCTCTTACAGCACTCTATTTTGTACTTTTACAGCACTCTGTTCTGTATCTTTTATAGCACAGTCTTCTGTACTTTTATAGTACTATGTTCTGTACTTTTATAGCACAGTCTTCTGTACTTTTATAGTACTCTATTCTGTACTTTTACAGCATAGTCTTCTATACTTTTACAGTACTATGTTCTATACTTTTACAGCACAGTCTTCTATACTTTTACAGTACTCTGTTCTGTACTTTTACAGCACTCTGCTCTCTGTATTTTCTCTGCACAATACTCTTTGTACTCTTCTCAGCAAAATACACTCTCTTGATTAATTAGCTTTCACAGCACCTTTTTCTTTTTATCTGGCAAGTCACAACACTCTTGCCACGTGTAGAGCTCAACCCTAACCCTAACTTCCTGCACATGAAAACATTCTTTCAGACTCGCATATCTACTGCCGTTAATAGCCTTAAAAGCTTACTTACATCTCTGACAGACTTATCTGCCCACTTTATGCCTCTGACAGCCTTTCCGATGCTTTGTAAGTAAATCTGTTGTTCTGACAGATTTGCCTTTCTATTTACGACTCTGACCATCTTACCTACCTTTTTATGACTCTGACAATCTTACCTACGTATTTACAGGTCTGACAGCCGAACTGCCGCTCTGACAGCTTTTTGTCTTCTTCTTGGCATGCAGGCGCGAAAACACATGTCGCAAAATCGTGACACTTTTCGCTGCCAAGCACTTCTCTTTGCATGCACCCGCAAAAATGGAACATGTCGCAAAATCGCGACATCTTTTTCTCTCTCCTCTTTCCTTCGCTTTCGCCTACGAAAATGGAACATGTCGCAAAATCGTGACATCTTTTTCTCTCTCCTCTTTCCTTCGCTTTCGCTCGCGAAAATGGAACATGTCACGAAATCGTGACATCATTTTCTCTCTCCTCTTTCCTTCGCTTTCACCCACGAAAATGGAACATGTCGCAAAATCGCGACATCTTTTTCTCTCTCCTCTTTCCTTCGCTTTCGCCCGCAAAAATGGAACATGTCATGAAATCGCGACAGTTTTCTTTGCTTGCGCCTTCTTTCCAAACATGTCACGAAATCGTGACAGTTTTTCCACTTGGCTTCTTTTCCTCCAACATGTCGCAAAATCGCGACAGTTTTTCCACTTAGCTTCTTTGCCTCCAACATGTCGCGAAATCGCGACAGTTTTCTTACGCTTTCTCTCTCCTCCGTTATGTCACGAAATCATGACAGAAAACATGTCGCGATATCGTGACAGTTTTCTAGCATTTTCTCTCTCCTCCTTTTTGTCACGAAATCGCGACAGAAAACATGTCGCGATATCGTGACAGTTTTCCAGCATTTTCTCTCTCCTCATTTTTGTCGCGATATCACAACAGTTTTCTTACTTGTCTTTTTCTTTGATTTTTTTGAATCTAGGCCACTTCTATCTTCTTGGAAATTGACTGTACCTGTTCTGACTGACCTCTGAACATCTATCCACTGCATCAACAATTGATCTATCTGTCTGAGTTGACAACAATGACAATATTGTTTTTGCACCTTGCTCAACATGATGTTCATGTGATCTTTTTATAGCTCAAAATTTTCATTGGCCATTGTTTTTGTTCATTGCTTGTAATTGGGGGTACCCATCTTTGTGATATTTTGCATTTTGTCATGATTTTGGGAATGGGGATGTTGGTGTATATGGAATATGTGGAGTGATAGATGGATTCTGACATGATACATGGGAGTGCTTATACAGTGCGGATGCATTTTCAGGGACTCAACCATACTAGTATTTTTACCAAGTTACACATGTTGTTTAACTTTCTTTAGGACCAATGTGTGTGCTTGTGAAGTTCATGTACTGAATCTTGAGTATAGCAATGACCCTAAACAATCAAGAACCAGTGTGTGTGCACATGAAGTTCATTTACCCATCATGAGTAAATTGGGTATGACCTATTATGGGATTTTCCAAGAAGTTAGCTTACCCGTATGTGCGGTCAGAGGTCTCCCTTTTTGGGAGGGAGACATGTCGCCCCGTATGAGCTTACTCCACTACCAGTCAAGCATCTATAGCCTCGGTGGAGGCTTGCTCCATAGTCCAATAATCTGATCTTTAGGCCTTGGGGATGACTACATATCTTTTTGAGGGAAATGTAGTACGATCCTTACAGCTTTAGGGATCTATGGTGTGTGCATGGGATTCGTTAACTTTGGATAGAGTTTTGGGGAATCATATTCTCAATCGAAGTGTGATGAGAATTTTGACCCTATCCTTACTACTCTACATTATGTGTTTATAGTTGGTGAGCAATTGTGATAGTGGTGAAAACCACTATTTTTTATTTTGGACTATGTTGCATGATAGGACAAGCGAGGACTATCCTTTTTCACTTCAAGGTGTTACCCAAGCATGGCGTTATCCCTCCTTAACTCAAAATGTTTTTAAGATTGTTAGAAGTGTGTTTGGTGCAAGATTGTTTTTGGGATCAGTCAACAACACTCAAGATTTTCTTAATGTGAGCAAAGTGCTTTTGGTCCTAAAGAAAATTGAACATTTTATCAAAGTGGTTCTTACACTAGCAATGGTTGAATGACTGAAATTTTGATTTTATGACATAGGGAAAACATATGTGGGTATTTTTTTTTTGGATTGCATAAATTCCTGAGGTGGGCACCCCCGATTCTTTGAACTCATTTTTCTTTGGCCATATCATCACCACTACTAAATATCGTTGAACGTGGGATGGGATGGATGCAAGTATATTTATCTCTTTTTTTAATGTGGCTACATTCGTATGATATGTATATGTAGCGACCCTGGGACGCACGCACCACTTTACTCTACTTGCAATATTATACCAAAATGAAAATGAAAGACCATGAAATGCATATAACATGGAAATAACAAAGAGAGATCCTTTTATTGATATTGAAACCCGGTTACATGTCGGTCCCTCTGAGGGATACCCATTTTGATACAATGAATTACAAGTGGGTAAGATGTCCCCTCGCAAGGGGTGGTGCGCTTTTAAAGGCTTCCCGGTTCCGCACACGGAAATGTATGAGGGCTTACAGATGCCTCCTTCTCCAAGTCTGATTCCTGGAGGGATCTTTGTGCTTTCGAATGTTGCTAATCTGTCTGATGAACCTGTAGTCCTGTGATCATGAAAACAACAGCACACGCTTAGCTGTCCGAGATTGCCTCCTCGGATGAGGTTGTTAGCAGTAAATCTGACAATAAAAGGAAATATGCTCAATGATAATAAATGCAATGAAACTAGTGCTATGAAAGCAAAGAAATGAAGCAAAATGGATCTTATGCTAATGATGTGAAATATAAAGAAAGCAGAATAAGAGAAACTAACACCTAAACCCTAGACTAGGTTTGCGGGCCACTGTCCAGGACAACGGCCGCTAAGATGAAATCCCTCTCTATTGACCCAAAGACTATGGGCTTAAGTTGCTACTAATGTTAAATGATTACCATATGTGTATGGATGATTACCTCTCAGTTGGCTAGCACTTCGTTGCTCCTCAAGGGTGCTCAGATCTGCTCTCCAATCCGATAGGGCTTCGTTGTGTATGCTCTCCAAGAAAAATCTCTCTCAAAGAAGTCTGCTAAAAGATCATCCTTGGTCTCAAAATTGATATCTCCCCTTTGGTGCTCTCAGGCTTGCACCTTTTAAAGTGTGTGAAACCCTAGGTCTATGTTCAGAACCCTAGGATTGAATCCCTCATGCGCACTAGATGTTAGCATGAGAAATTACCTTTTTCTATGCTTTGGAGGTCAGTTAACTGAAGTCTAAATTTGGACTTGAGTCTCCCATGTAAACTAGTCGTTAGCATGAGAAGTTTTATCTTTTTCTATGTTTGAAGGCTAGTTAACTAAAGTCTAACTTTGGACTTGAGTCTCCCATGTAAACTGGTCATTAGCATGAGGAGTTTTATCTTTGTCTATGTTTGAAGCAGTTAACTAAATCTAACTTTGACTTAGTCTCCCATTAACTTATTACATAATTTTATCTTTTTTATGTTTAACCAATTAACCAAGTCTAACTTTGTACTTAAGTCTCCCATGTGAACTGGTCATTAGCATGAGAAGTTTTATCTTTGTCTATGTTTGAAGGCCAGTTAACCAAAGTCTAACTTTGGACTTGAGTCTCCCATGTGAACTGGTCATTAGCATGAGAAGTTTTATCTTTGTCTATGTTTGAAGGCCAGTTAACTGAAGTCTAACTTTGGACTTGAGTCTCCCATGTGAACTAGTCATTAGCATGAGAAGTTTTGTCTTTGTCTATGTTTGAAGGCTAGTTAACTGAAGTCTAACTTTGGACTCAAGTCTCCCATGTAAACTGGTTGTGAGGGGGAATGCAAAGTTGTCCCCGCTCACTTTATTGCATGCAAACTGCCACTTCCACCCCTGATTAGGCTTGTTTGTCAACAAAATGCTTTTTATGACTTAGTCGTTATCATATGTAGTGACTAAGATTTGGTCATTGTCATCTGTAGCGGCTAAGGTCTGGCCGCTCTCAGCTTGAGCGGCCAGGATCCAACCACTCTAGTTTATAGCGGCTAAGCTTGGATGGGTTAAAACTACCATTTTGAGTGGTTAGGACCACTGATTGCTCTTGTAAAGGTCCAAAATTGGACATATGGTCTTCAGATGTGCTCATATGAGTGGTTTCCTAAACATGACATGTTTTAGGTGTCTACAGATGCCCCTTTTTATGATGTGTTGTGGGAAAAACACAACGTGGAGCAAAAATATAGATCACCTATGGCCATATTGTGAGTTGACCAAAGGTTTGTGATACCTTTGGGACCTTTGTGAGTTGACCAAAGGGTTTATGTTACCTTTGGGGCATTTTGGTTTGACCAAAGGGCTTATCCCCTTTGGGGCATTTTGGTTTGACCAAAGGGCTTATCCCCTTTGGGGCATTTTAGTTTGACCAAAGGGCTTATCCCCTTTGGGGCATTTTTATTTTGACCAAAGGGCTTATCCTCTTTGGGGATTTTTGTTTTTGACCAAAGGGCTTATCCTCTTTGGGGCATTTTATTAAGCTTGACCAAAGGGCTTATGCCCCTTGGGGCATTTGTTAATCTGACCAAAGGGCTTGATTCCTTTGGGGCATTTTTCAAGTTGACCAAAGGGCTTATGTCCTTTGGGGCATTTGTTAAGTTGACCAAAGGGCTTGTGTCCTTTGGGGCATTTGTTAAGTTGACCAAAGGGCTTATCCTTTGGGGCATTTGTTTTTTACCAAAGGACTTGCATCCTTTGGGGCATTTGTTAAGTTGACCAAAGGGCTTATCCTTTGGGCATTTGTTAAGTTGACCAAAGGGCTTATGTCCTTTGGGGCATTTGTTAAGTTGACCAAAGGGCTTGTGTCCTTTGGGGCATTTTTTTTACCAAAGGACTTGCATTCCTTTGGGGCATTTGTTAAGTTGACCAAAGGGCTTGCATCCTTTGGGGCATTTGTTAAGTTGACCAAAGGGCTTGTGTCCTTTGGGGCATTTGTTAAGTTGACCAAAGGGCTTGCATCCTTTGGGGCATTTGTTAAGTTGACCAAAGGGCTTATGTTCTTTGGGGCATTTGTTAAGTTGACCAAAGGGCTTGTGTCCTTTGGGGCATTTGTTAAGTTGACCAAAGGGCTTGTGTCCTTTGGGGCATTTTTTAAGTTGACCAAAGGGCTTATGTCCTTTGGGGCATTTGTTAAGTTGACCAAAGGGCTTATGTCCTTTGGGGCATTTGTTAAGTTGACCAAAGGGCTTGCATCCTTTGGGGCATTTTTAAGTTGACCAAAGGGCTTGATTCCTTTGGGGCATTTGTTAAGTTGACCAAAGGGCTTGTGATACCTTTGGGGCATTTGTACATTGATTGCTTAACTATTTAATTTTTTTGACTAGGGGAGGTATGATACCAATATTTCCCTAGTTGATGTTTAGAAATGTTTTTGTTTTGATTTTATGCTATGGATGCCATGATGGATGCTATGCCAAGATAATGATTTGATTATGCTATATGTATGCAATGTATTGGTGACATGTGCTAGCTAGATGATAGATATATGCTTTAGATGGTATGATCTAGATGTAGATGGCTACTTATGATGTATGCATTTATGGATGCGTTTTAAATGCATGTTTAATTTTGATTTAATTGTATGCATCTTAACTTATATTGTTATGATATGATAAATGAAATGTGTGAAATGCATTATGATGGTGATCTAATGTACATGAACCTATATGCTTTAATCACTTAAAACATAAGGAATGCATATGATATGATTTTAACAATCTAATGGGTGACACCACAGAATGTATAAAAATCATGAATAAACAATAATTCTTATAATAAGAATTAATCATTTAAACATCCAAATATGAGATGAGATGATGTGATATGTATGTATGATTTGATGGAATGATTTGTTGCTATGTAGGAATTTTTGAGGCTTTTCTTGAGACTTCAAACACTCTAGTTACCCTATCAACAACTATGTACTGACCATACAAGACTTTTGAAAAGCAAGGCTTTCACTCTATACCTAGATATTCATTATCTCTATGTGTGCAAATGAATATATATTTAGATAGAACTCAAGCATTTCCTTCGATGTCAGGCGGGATTCTTTCAGCCCATTGCTAAGATCAAGGATCCTCAAGTGTTCATCTCATCCTTATGTTGGACTTAGTTGGACTATACCACTAGGCAGTATTGGGTTACCCAAAGCTAGCTCATCCACATGCAAACATTGGTCTATACAAATGCCAAAGCTATTGTGATAGACATATCATCATGCGTAAGGATATCTCCTTCCAATTTTGTATAATGTTGAGAATTCCAAGGATTCAAGCTCCATTCCCTTCTTTTCTTCATTTTATTTGGGATACTTGCTCATGTTTAGTGATGAGAATCACTGTTTATTTTTTATTGATTTTTTTTTTTTTTTTTCCTTTGAGCAAGGGATTCATGTAGTGATGATAATCACTATTCACTTTGTTTTTGTGCTTTTGATACTTTTGAACAATGACTTTTGGAATTTGAAATTTGCTTTGACTCAAGATTTTTGCTCATTTTGATTAAAGCAAGGGATTTAATTGGGTAGGGCGGAGCTTGTCCTTTTGCCAATTCTCAACACCTTTGAACCGGTCGCACAGGGGGATAAGCAAGGAAGATCCTTTTCACTTAAGGTAACCTAGACCACTTTTGTAGCTTTCATCTTTCCTTGGTACCAACTAGGATTTTAGTGTTTCAATTAGTGATGGGATCCTGAATATCCAAGGTACTATCACAACTAGACCTTGCCCTCTACTAATCAAGGTGGCTTTCTACAAAAGCTGATAAGACCACTAGATATGGTTGAATGACTAGGAAACCTTAGTATATTTCTTATAGCAACACGAAATGGTTGTGTTGAAAAACACAATTACACACATGGATGAATGGATGAAGATGGACTTGAATATTGTGATTGTGATACAAATTGTGGCATCATTTGCAAGACTGTGATCATAACATATGCAAATGAAATAGATGTAATGCAACTATGTGAATGCAGATGTGAGATGCAAATGTTTTTGTATTTTTTATTTTTGCATTGTTTTTGTAGCTTTTGACCAAAGGGCTTTAAAATGCCTTTGGAGCCTTTTATGATTTGATTTGACCAAAGGGCTTTAAGATGCCTTTGGAGCATTTTGTGATTTGATTTGACCAAAGGGCTTTAAGATGCCTTTGGAGCATTTTGTGATTTGACTTGACCAAAGGGCTTTAAGATGCCTTTGAAGATTTTTTTGATGGAATTTTGACCAAGTGGCATGGATACCCTTGGAGCATTTTTGATTAATTTTGACCAAGACATAAATATACCCTTGGAGCATTTTTATTAATTTTGACCAAGCGACTTAAAGATACCCTTGGAGCATTTTTTATTAATTTGACCAAGCGGCTTAAAGATACCCTTGGAGCATTTTTGATTAATTTGACCAAGTGGCATAAAGATACCCTTGGAGCATTTTTATTAATTTGACCAAGCGGCATAAAGATACCCTTGGAGCATTTTTATTAATTTGACCAAGCGACATGAAGATGCCCTTGGAGCATTTTTGGTTAAGATTTGACCAAGCAGCTTAGAGATGCCCCTAGTGCCTTTCATTTTTTATTTTACTATTTTTTGATTTTTTTGTATTTTTATATATTTTAATGTTTTTATATTTTTGATATATTTTAAATTATACCTAAATACAATTTTAAAATGTTAAATTTGTTATTGAATTGTTTGGTGATGGGGAAGGTATGATACCTTAGGTGCCCCCTAGTGTGCATGTTGCCTACTATAATGTAGTCATATTGCTTAGGAAGAGTGACAAAAATTAGCTCTCCCAATTGGGGCATAGAACCTCTATAGGGTGCCCCTATCTTGATGAGATGAAATGAATGAACCATCTGTGTGGAGCTCATTTCGTTCTAAGAGGTCTTGAACTACATTCTTGAATCCTTTGCAATTGCAAATGTCATGGCCCTCTATTCGGTGGTAGATGCAGTAATGGTCCTCCCTATAACCCTTGGGTTTAGCTCTGTTTGGGTATAGAGGCTTTATGTCAGGTAAGGTGATGACCTTAGCTTCCTGTAGCTTTTGAAAAATATCTGACATAGACTCATTTAAAGGAGTCCAAATGCGTTGTTGCTGCTTTGATTGTTTAGCATGCTTAGGCCTGGTATGAGGACCAGGTTGAGCCCTAGGTATGTCACTTGCTGGCTTAGGGGGCTCTTGTTGAGGCTTCTCTTGTGGCTGCCCAAGAGACAATTTGACCTTAGATAAAGGTTGCTTTTGTCTCTCAAGTTGGTTCATGATAAAGTGCAATGCCTCATTTTGTTTCTCCATTTGTGCCTCTATATTATAGAGGTGATTTTGCATATGCTCCAAGACTGATATGACTTTCATGTGTATTTCTAGCGATTGGTTTGAAATACCATTGTCTATTGAAGGAGGTGATAAAGTAGGTGCTAAAGATACACTAGGTAACTGTAACTCACCCATTTCCTTTATTTGAGTTGATGTGGATGCTTCATGATGATCCACTTTGTTAGTGGTATCCACATGCTCATGTTTATGACTTAGTTCATGTTTCTATTTCACTTCGTAGTGTTGCATTGTACTAGCTTTGATACCCCCTATCTGATGTGGGGGGAACAATTGTTCTTGTTCTTGAGGAGGCACCATGAGAAGTGAGTTAGGGGTGACTAATGCCAATGGTTTTGATCCCTTCAATGGGGAAGCAACATCTGATTGCACCACATCTTGTTTTATCTACTTTAGAGTCACTTGGTCCTCTATCTCGCTATTGACCATTGCCACAAACTCTTGAGAAGGCACTTTTTCTTGTGTCTCATCAACTTTCTTGTAATACTTGAATGGCTCAGGATCATGGGGGACCACATACACTTGTCCTTGATGTATGAATTTTAGGTTTTGGTGTACTATGGAAGGTATGCATTCCATATCCCTTATCCATGGTCTGCCTAGCAATATGTTGTACTACCTCTCACCCTCCAAGATATGGCACAATGTAGGTATCATCTTTATCCCAACCTGTATAGGTAGGATTATTGTGCCAATTGTTGGGGAAGTAGCATCATTGAAGGCCCTCAATGTAAATGTTGTGTCCTTAATGCGTGAAGGTGGCAGATTTAAATACTTCAAAGTTGTAGTTATGATGATGTTGATGGATGACCCTAGTGTCAATCAAGACTCTCTTGTACGGAATTTGATTGATTCTTACTATGATGTGGAGTGGAGGATCAGGTTCATCCTGAGAGATTGTCTTAATCTCCTGCCTATGAAAGGCAATCATAGGGTCCTTTTGTAAGTGCATTGAACTTATTGTTGGTATGGACTGTGATAGATTATCAACTTTAGTTGAATTTCTCGGTATGTTGGGCTGATCAAAGCATCTTTTGCTTCTTATTGTAGTATTGATCATACCGATAAAACCCTCTTTAGGTGGGGCTATGTGCACCTCATTGACGTGCTCAACTTGATTGTTGTTGGCCCCATGATTGGGGAGAAGATTTTTGAATATGTTGATGTTTTGTAATTCATTCTTATCCAACATATCCTGCACTATATTCTTGAATGCAACACAATCCTGGATATCATGGCCATTTTGTCGATGATAAACACAATAGAGATCTTCCCTATACCCCTTAGGTTTGGGGCAATTAGGATCCAAGATGCGCTCCTTAGGCAAGTTTAAAACCTTGGCCTCACGAAGGTGATTGAAAATTGATGCCAAGGATTCAGGCAATGGTGTATAATTATGAGGGGGTTGTTTCTATTTGCCCCTGCCTTGATTCTTGTTGCACTGGTTGTAATGCATAGTAGGAGGTTGAGCCTGATAGTTTTCTTGTTGTTGGCTCTATGCTACTTTTGGAATGTTTAACATAATCTGGTTGACATGTGTAGGTTCGGTCTATTGTGATTGATGTTGTGTGCTCTCATTCCATTCTTTCTTGCTATAGAGCTTTAGGTCTCCTTATTCTAGCTTTATATCTTCAATAAGCTTGGCTTGAGCCAAGGCTTCTTCAAATGTATCATACTGCTATAGTTGCAATAGTAACGAGATGTGCTTGGCATAAATTTTTGTGAACATTCAGATTAGCTCTTCGATCGAGATGGAAAATGATAACTTTGCCATGATTTTTCTCCATCTATCCCCATAATCCATGATTGGCTCATCATCATACTACTTTAGGTTGGCCAGGTCTGAGAGGTTCACCTTCTTCTTAGCACCAAAAGAGAAACATTTTAAGAATGCATTCACTAGTTGTTCAAAACTGGATATGTTGTGCTTGGGAAGTTGGTTGAACCATTGAGTGGCAGCACCCAAAAATGTCATAATGAAGGTTCTCAACATAAGGGCATCACTCTCTTCTAGATGAAAGCATGCATTGATAAAGTTGGTGACATGTTCTTGTGCATCCTCTTCACCCTTAAACTTTTCCAACCTAGGCATCTCAAAATGCTTAGGATATGCAGGGCTAGGAACTGATGGGCACAATGGTTGGTTGTGTATCTTACTCAATGTTGGTTGGTGCCCAGCCGTATCTTGCTTCTCAAAGGATTTGATCTTCTCAGTGAGTTCCTAGAATGCCTTTGAGGCAAGGAGTTCCTCTTCTTGTAGACCCACTCATGGTGGTAATGGAGGTAACCCTCTATCCACTTGTCTTGTTCTATTCTCCTCCCTCCTACGAGGGGATTCAAGATGTGTCTGATCCTGATTTATCATGTTTACCCTTTCACCACTAGTTGGATTTTGCTCATGATTTGGAGGGTGATTTTGTTGTGGGTTTCCTTCTTGTCTAGTGTGCTTCTCTCTTGGTGAGTCAGCATGTTGATCTCTTTGATGATCATTTCTATTTTCTTGTTGGTTGCTATGAGCTAGCTGCTCAGCTTGCTCCCTTAAATATTGCTCATGTTGGCGCAACAATCGTTCTCTTTGTTTATCATGTTCGAGAGCTTCCACAAGCTCTCGCTCTTTATGCAAGGCATTTTCTAACCGTCGCATGTGGTTAACTTGCATGGTCATAGAAGACTCATGCTTATCTAACTTTGTTCTTGTAGTTCTGATTCGTAGATTCCTCGAAGAGGTTTCTACTATTTCTCTACTTTGGCTAGCTAGTGTAACTTGATCTGTGTGCTATGTACATTGTTAAGTGTCTCTGTGGTCAGACTCTGTATGAGATTTATGGGGTCACTTTGAAGCATCCCTAGGTTGAGTGGTGCATTTAGCAGTCACGCTTTATGAGCTTCCAGATGTAGAATATTTTATGGCTATGGTTCTGGAAGTCGGTCTCGAATAAATTTGATCCCACTCATCCAATTGATCTTGGAGCATTTGTTCTCTCTGAATTGCATGTGACCCATGTGACTGATTTGATCAGTTTGTTGTGTTGGGTCTATGACTCTGCAACTCCGTGTGAGGGTTCTTGCCTATTTCGAATTGTGCAACAAGGTCGACAACTCTCTTCCCTCTATCTTGCCCCTCATTGGGCTGATTTGAACTCTCAGTGTAATGAGATGTGGTGGGTATGGAACCTGATTCCCTCTCTAGATTGGAGGTCTTGCTCACCATGGGAGGTCTCTCAGCCATAATTTTTGTTATAAAATTTTTGACTTCTAAAAAAGGTTGTGGGTGTCATATATTTCTTTGAAAAATTAGGGTTAGGTTGATTACCCCAGTAATGAAGAAACACACAAAGCAGACAATATGATTATCTCTTTTTAAGGATTAAATGTGTATCCTAAGAACTTGTTTTAGTGTGTTTCAGATGTGTTGTTGCTTTTTGCTTTCTTGTTCATGTTTGGAATTAGAATAAGGAGACTCATCCAAAGTAGCGACTAAGAACACCAATGCCAAACATGATTTTCTCAAAAGAGACTAGGGTACACCGCTTAAATCCCAGTGGGGGGTTCGCCTAGCTCTTCCACTCTGAACCAATGATTGTTCCAATAGTGGGAGATAGTTTGAACATAAGTAACTAGTACCACTATGAAGAAGTTCCTTACTCCATTCTAGGATATCTAGGGGGCAAGCCGGTGGAAGGAGGTGAATTCCAACGTCACCGGACTGAATTGGGGGTTGGTGATGAAATCCAACTCCCCAATGTTTAAAATGATACGTGTGAATGTGTGTGATTCTTTTTAGATTTTGAAATAGAAAGTGATGCATCAACTAACATTCATGACTATTTTCCTACAATGCCTAAAAAGAACATTTCATTTTTAGACAAATGCATCTATAACTAGTCTATATGATTTTAATGCACTCTCCTATTTTGTGATGAAAATAGCCACTGATTGGGCCACATGCAAGCAAACCAAAACACAATGGCCTAGCACGCTGGAGACTAGGGTGGACCTTACAGGCAGAGGTCCGTTGTTCCTAGCAGTGCCTAGAGGAAATCTAAAAGAAACCTAGGAAATGCAAAATGCAGTTTTTATTTCTTTTTTCTTTCATTTTCCCTAATTAATCTATGTTTATGCTTGCTATTTCTGGAAATAAAATGCAGATAGAAAATCAAAGAAATACAGGGAAGGGGTACCAACCTTGAATCCCACTCAGATGATAGAAATTCTGCCCTCTGCTGCACTTCTCTGTTGGTCGATGTTGATCAGAGAGGCTGATTTATGGTCATTGTTAGCAGGAGCGGCTAAGGTTGTCGGTCGTTGTAGATCAGAGCGGCTGATTTTTGGCCATTGTAGCTCAGAGCGGCCAAACCTGCACACAAAACTAAGTTAGTATTTAGGCAAAAAATGAAAAATTAATGGAGGTCCCACCATGATCGCCATCTGTAGCGACCCTAGGATGCACGCACCGCTTTACTCTACTTGCAATATTATACCAAAATGAAAATGAAAGACCATGAAATGCATATAACATGGAAATAACAAAGAGAGATCCTTTTATTGATATTGAAACCCGGTTACATGTCGGTCCCTCTGAGGGATACCCATTTTGATACAATGAATTACAAGTGGGTAAGATGTCCCCTCGCAAGGGGTGGTGCACTTTTAAAGGCTTCCCGGTTCCGCACACGGAAATGTATGAGGGCTTACAGATGCCTCCTTCTCCAAGTCTAATTCCTAGAGGGATCTTTGTGCTTTCGAATGTTGCTAATATATCTGATGAACCTGTAGTCCTGTGATCATGAAAACAACAACACACGCTTAGCTGTCCGAGATTGCCTCCCTGGATGAGGTTGTTAGCAGTAAATATGACAATAAAAGGAAATATGCTCAATGATAATAAATGCAATGAAACTAGTTCTATGAAAGTAAATAAATGAAGCAAAATGGATCTTATGCTAATGATGTGAAATATAAAGAAAGTAGAATAAGAGAAACTAACACCTAAACCCTAGACTAGGTTTGCGGGCCACTATCCAGGACAATGACCGCTAAGATGAAATCCCTCTCTATTGACCCAAAGACTATGGGCTTAAGTTGCTACTAATGTTAAATGATTACCATATGTGTATGGATGATTACCTCTCAGTTGGCTAGCACTTCGTTGCTCCTCAAGGGTGCTCAGATCTGCTCTCCAATCCGATAGGGCTTCGTTGTGTATGCTCTCCAAGAAAAAGCTCTCTCAAAGAAGTCTGCTAAAAGATCATCCTTGGTCTCAGAATTGATATCTCCTCCTTTGGTGCTCTCAGGCTTGCACCTTTTAAAGTGTGTGAAACCCTAGGTCTATGTTCAGAACCCTAGGATTGAATCCCTCATGCGCACTGGATGTTAGCATGAGAAATTACCTTTTCTATGCTTTGGAGGTCAGTTAACTAAAGTCTAAATTTGGACTTTAGTCTCCCATGTAAACTAGTTGTTAGCATGAGAATTTTATCTTTTTCTATGTTTGAAGGCCAATTAACTAAAGTCTAACTTTGGACTTGAGTCTCCCATGTGAACTAGTCATTAGCATGAGAAGTTTTGTCTTTGTCTATGTTTGAAGGCCAGTTAACTAAAGTCTAACTTTGGACTTGAGTCTCCCATGTGAACTGGTCATTAGCATGAGGAGTTTTGTCTTTGTCTATGTTTGAAGGCCAGTTAACTGAAGTCTAACTTTGGACTTGAGTCTCCCATGTGAACTGGTCATTAGCATGAGGAGTTTTGTCTTTGTCTATGTTTGAAGGCTAGTTAACTAAAGTCTAACTTTGGACTTGAGTCTCCCATGTGAATTGGTCATTAGCATGAGGAGTTTTGTCTTTGTCTATGTTTGAAGGCCAGTTAACTAAAGTCTAACTTTGGACTTGAGTCTCCCATGTGAACTAGTCATTAGCATGAGAGTTTTGTCTTTTTTATTTTGACCTTCTTTTTTGTTATGTTTGGGGTTAAAAGAAGCTGTTATGTAACTGGTTGTGAGGGGGAATGCAAAGTTGTCCCCGCTCACTTTATTGCATGTAAACTACCACTTCCACCCTTGATTAGGCTTGTTTGTCAACAAAATGCTTTTTATGACTTAGCCACTGTCGTATGCAGTGACTAATATTTGGTCGTTGTCATCTACAGTGGCTAAGTTCTGGCCACTCTCAGCTTGAGCGGCCAGGATCCAGCCTCTCTGGTTTATAGCGGCTAAGCTTGGATGGGTTAAAACTACCATTTTGAGTGGTTAGGACCACTGATTGCTCTTGTAAAGGTCCAAAATTGGACATATGGTCTTCAGATGTGCTCATATGAGTGGTTTCCTAAACATGACACGTTTTAGGTGTCTACAATATAATGCAATGCAAATGTATTGATTTTTTTTTTTGTGATATGAATATCGTCTATGTGATGTGCGAATGCAATGTGTAGAATGTATGCAAAGATGTTTTATATACAATGTAAAATGTATGCAATGTATGTGATAATTAAATTTTTTTTTTTTTTTTAGCCATGTATATATACATATATATTGCAAGTCGATTTATGCATAAAATGCCTTTAGGTGCATTATGTTCAATGGCTATGGCTCCAATTTTCCTTCTAAGTTGGCAAGTCTATACGTTCCTGGTCCCAAATTTTGCTTTACAATATATGGGCCTAACCAATTCACCACAAATTTATCTCTCAAGTGTGGCAGTGCATTGGTATTTTGTTGATTCTCCTTGAGTACAAGGTCTCCTACTTGAAATTCATGAGGATGGACTTTTGCATTGTAAGCACGTTTAATTCTGTCTTGATACACTCGCAAATGTTCTAAAGCGTTGATGCACTTTTCATCAATAAGTGTTAGCTGGTCAAGACATGCTTGTCTGGCTTTGTCATCATCCATGAACTCTTGTAACATGATTTGCAAGGAGGGAATTTCGAGCTCAAGGGGTAATATAGCTTCAGTGCCATAGACTAGTGAAAATGGTGTTGCTCCCATTGGTGTTATGATGCTTGTTCTGTAGGCCCATAGTGCCAAAGGAAGTTGAGTGTGCCAATCTCTATGATTTTATTTGACTAGTTTCTTGAGAATGGCTACCATTGTCTTGTTTGTTGCTTCAGCTTGCCCATTTGCTTGTGGGTAATAAGGTGTTGAGAAGTTGTGTTGTATATTGAATTTTTTGCATAGAGCTTTAACATCCTTATTCTTAAATGACTTGCCATTATCATAAATGATCTTAGAGGGTATTCCAAAATGATAGATAATATGTTGAAGTATAAACTCCGCTATTCGAGGTCTAGTCGTAGTGGTCATTGGAATTGCCTCAACCCATTTTGTGAAGTATTCAGTAGTTATGATGAATTTGTGTTGTCCTGATGAGGCAGGTGATATTTTACCAATCAAATCCAGGCCCCATTGTGAGAATGGCCAAATACTTTGAATGGATTGTAAAGCTTGTGATGGTACATGAGTTATATTGGCATGATGTTGGCACTTTTGACATTTCTTTACATATTGACAACAATCATTCTCCATGGTTGGCCAATAGTAACCCATGTGCAATATTCGCTTTGCAATGGCCATTCCACTGAAGTGTCCACCACAAGTACCATCGTGGGCTTCTGTTATAGCTCTTTCTACTTCAACAGGATCTAGACATCGTAACAAGATTCCATCATACCCGCGCTTGTACAACATGTCCCCCAAGAGAGTGAAACGAATAGCTTTTTGTTTGAACGTTCTTTTTGCAGTTCGTGTCATTTCTATTGGGAGTATTCTAGACTTGAGAAAGTCTCTTATTTCATCCAGGTAAGAATTGTAAGGTTCAGCATGTATCAAACAAATATTCTTCTCACCTGTAGATTTTGCTCTTTGAACTGATGGTTTTGACACTATTGTTATGATTAGCGGTTGTATTTCTCCATGCTCATTCTTAGGGATGAGAGATCCCAAAGAAGCCATTGCATCCGCAAATCTGTTTTTTGAATGGGGTAGGTTACTAATTTCATACCAGTCAAACTTTTCTAGCAATTTTGTTGCTACTTCATGATATTGCTTTAAAACTGGTTCTTTGCATTGGTATTCTCCTTTTACTTGGTAAACAACTAGTTGAGAATCACCAAAAATGCTTAGTCTTTTTATGCCCATTGCTATAGCTGATTGAAGACCCAATATTAAGGCTTCATACTCTGCATTATTGTTAGTGCATGTGAAGTCAAGTTTGAATGATAAAGGAATTGGTATTCCTTTAGGTGTATAAAATACGACTCCCGCACCTTGTCCTTTTTTGCACTTAGATCCATAAAAGAACATTGTCATGTCTGCTTCATCTTCAGGAGGGACTAACTCTTCTTGTTCTATGACAGAGAATACTGAATCATCTGGGAGCTCAATGATTAGTGGTTTATCATTATGTAAAGGAGCTTTAGCTAGTTGATCAACTATCACTTGCCCTTTTATGGATTTTTGACTTACGAATTCAAGATCGAATTTTGTTAAAAGCATTATCCATTTAGCAGTACGGGTGTTGTTGTAAGTGCGAGTCATCATGTATCGTAGAGGATTTTCTCTAGCTATGACATAAGTAGTGTTGCCTAGCATATAATGTCTAAGTTTCTTAGTGGCAAAAACCACTGCTAAACACAACTTTTTGACATAAGCATATCTTGTTTCGTAACTTACCAATGTTCGACTAATATAGTAAATTGCTTGCTCCTTATGATTTTCATTCTTTTGTGCAAGCATTGTCCCTAGTGCAAAATCTATTGCAAAAATGTATAGGTAAAAAGGGACTCCTATTCGAGGTGGTGTAAGAACTGGTGGTGAAGCTAGATACTTCTTTATGTCATCAAATACCTCTTGAAATTTAGTTGTCCAAGAGAATGTCACCCCCTTTTGTAACAAGCGGTTAAATGGCCTGCATTTATCTGAGAGTTGTGCAATGAATCATCGGATAGATTGGATCTTTCCTTGCAAGCTACACAACTCTTTCAAGTTTTTGGGAGGTGGCATCTCTAATATAGCTTTTACCTTACCTGGGTCCACTTCAATGCCTCACTTGGAGACAATGAATCCTAGAAGCTTTTCAGATGTGACACCAAATACGCACTTCTTAGGATTTAACCTTACTTTATGTTCTAGCAATCGATCGAACACTTTTTCCAAGACTTCAATGTGCTCAAGACATGTTTTTGATTTAGCAATCAGGTCATCTACGTAATCCTCGATGATCTTATGCATATAGTCATGAAATATGTACGTCATAACATGTTGATATGTAGCTCCTACATTCTTAAGTCCAAAAGGCATCACTCTGTAATAGAATGTACCCTAGGGTGTTGTAAATGTTATCTTGTGTTGATCTTCGAGATTAATTCGAATTTGGTTGTATCCCAAGAAACCATCCATTAAGGAAAGCATTTCATGGCCAACACAGGAGTCTACTAGTTGATCGATGTTAGGCAAAGGAAAATCATCCTTGGGACACGCTTTGTTTAAGTCTCAAAAATCAGTGCACACACGTATCCCTCCATTCGGTTTGTGAACGGGTACCATATTTGAGAGCCACTCTGGGTAATCAATTGGTACCATGAAGTATACATCCAATAACTTTTGTAGTTCTTCTTTCACAATTAATGCAACTGTTGGATGGACTTTCCTAAGTTTTTGCTTGAACGTTTTTGCGTCTGGTGCCAATGTAAGGTTGTGGACTACCAAGTCTGGGTCTAAACTAGGCATGTCTTTATATGACCATGCGAACACTTCTTTCTTTCTCATAAGCACGCTGATTATGCATTCTTTTTCTTCTATGGATAAATATTTTGCGATTTTGACAATTTGGGGATTATCCGCATCTTGACTAAGGTTCACATCTATAGATTCTTCAATCAGCATGTGAGAACCTTCCTCTAGTTGATGTGGAGTTGGGATGAGGTGGATATCATCCACCACATTTTCAAATGTCTCAGGGGCTTCCCCCTCTATTTTAGTTTGAAAAACTGAGTGATCTGATGATGAAGGTTGCTGTGAAATATACACGTTTGAAGCACGCAACAACTCTTCGGATAGGATAAATTTGGCAATGGATGGCGAGGATGAGATCCTGTCCATGGCAATGAGGCTAGTGTCGATATGGATTGGCTTTGCCTCATCATATGGATTGTGGAGTGGGGTGAGCAAATCAACAGAAACCATGTTGACTTGATGGAAATGAGGTGGTTATGATTCGAGAGATGATGACTCATCCTCTCTAGGTTGCAACTGACCTAATGTGTGTGATTGGTGGTGTTGCATGTGATGCCAATGTGATGGAGGAGGTTCTAGTTCAGGACTCTCATGGTCTTTGTTTAGCCAAAAAAGAGTGCGGTCTATTGGGAACTTCTTTTGGTACCAGTCATCTCTTCGAATAGATTTTGCATATATTAACTCCTCTTGAGGTTCTTCTACCTCTTGATTAAGTTGTTCATGATGTGCCTCTCCTCGGATAATTCTCCTAGCTTGCATTTCATGCTCATGATTAAGATATATCATTTTAGTCTCATCTTCATAATCATCGTCGCTTATCCAGAAGCCATTAGCATTGGTATGAGGTCCCAAAATGAGTGGCATGTAATCTGGTCCTTGTTGTAAGGCCTACTCTGGGAAAGCTCCAATTTCATGAGGGTAAAAATCGTAGATATTGTATTCACCATATGCCATGTCTGTTGGACCTTCGTATTCTGGTCCTTGTTGTAAGGCTTGCTCTAGGACAACTCCAATTTCATGAGGGTAATAATTATGGATTAGGTATCCACCATCTATATCATCATCCTCATCATTAGGTTCATCCTCTTGGTTGCTTCCTTCTTCTTCTTCCTCGCACTCAATGTCAAGTTCTTGGAAGGCATGATTAAGAGAAGAGCTTGCGATGGAAGGTCTGTAGCCTAGACCGGAGCGGTCACTTGGTTCTCTATATTCTGGCTCAACAATGTGGCGAGGACCTTGTTCATGTCAGTCCAAGTCCATATCCTTGCCAATTAACCCTCTGAAAGTATCTCATCGGGAATGTTGGGTTAGATAAATAATCAATATCTTCATTAAACTCTTGTAAAGGGTCCTCATCCGGAGGAGATGGATCAGATGAAGAATCTACCCCCCCATATATGAAATTGATTGCATTTGATTGAGAACCCATCCTGTATATCTCTCCTATGGCTAAAGGTGGGTCACGAGGGCGACCATAATCTCTGGATGACTCAATGGGTGGCGTAACTATGACACTTTCAATAATATACTCACCAATGCCTGGACTGGCGAGATGTACTGCAACTCGAGAAGGTTGGGAGGCTGATGGCTTGATGGATGAAGAGGGTTCTTCTAAGCTAGCCTATGGCTCTAATGGTGGTGGTGGATTTTCTCTGATAGGTGGCCCTATTTGCGAAACTACGGGCTGTGAGGTTTGTGGTTTGCTAATGGATGGAGTGGGTTGTGTTGTGAATGTGAATGGTTTTTGTGGATCTGGTAGTGTGGTTGATGGAGCTGGTGGTTGGTTGGCAGGATGATCAAGTGTGATTGGAAAGTGATATGTATTGTTTGAAGGTTGAATTGAGCTGACACTTTTTAATGCAAAATTTGGGTCAACTATGGGCAATTCTTCTTGGATGGGGGATTTTGATGAGGTGTTACTAGGTGGAATGGTCTTGATGGTGAGTGGTTGGATAGTTAGATGTGTTGATGGAAGCAAGGGCTCATACGGGTTTGAAATTAAGTTGCAGTACTTGAAAGGTTCTGTGTCAGTTGGTATACAATGTACTTTACCTTCATGTACATACTTTAAGCATTGATGCAATGTTGAAGGTACACACTTCATTTCCCTAATCCAAGGGCATCCAAGAAGTATATTATATTGCATTTCTCCTTCCAAGATATGGAAGAGAATATGTATTGTTTTCACCCCCATGGTGATAGGAAGAACAACATTTCCTACAGTTGAGCATAAAGCATCATTAAAATCCCTAAGGGTGAAGGTGGATGTTGTGATGTGTGATGATGGGATGTTGAGTTTTTTCATTGCAGGTGTGGTGATGAGGTTGATGGAGGAACCGGTGTCAATGAGAACTCTCTTGAATGGCTTCCTGTCAATGTGAGCTACTATGTGCAAGGGTGGATCGGGTGAATCTACCAAAATTTGCTTTTCCTCAAAATCATAAAATGCTATCGAGGGTTCCATGCACTTTTGCACACTCCCCACAAAGGAATTGAATGCATTGGGGTCTTCTAACTGTACTTGGATAGACTTTAATATTTCCATCAATGCTTCCCTATGGGGTGTTGATTGTTGTATTAGCTCATAAATTGATAATTTTGTTGAAGCCATTTTTAAACTTTGTGTTAACCAGCTATTTAAGGTAACAACTGGGCGATTGTGCAAAGGTGGTGGTGGAATGTTTGGTCCAAGTTGTATGGGCACATTTGTTGGTTGTGTTGTTGGAGCCTGAGTTGTGCGGTTAGCTTACCTCTATCCATGGGTAACTATACTGATAGCTCCTACAAAACCTTGTGGTAGTTGAGACACGTAATTAACCTGATTGGGAGGAACTATAGAAGTTGATGCTCCTGTAGGTTGTTGATTTGCCTCACGATGTGGCAAAGGTGTCTGATAAATGCCGAGGTTTTGGTTATTTTGGGCTAATGGGTTGTCAACTTTGATTGTACCCACTTCTAATAAATCTTGCACTATACCTTTGAAACCATGACAACCTTCGATGTCATGTCCTCTTTGTCTATGATAGATACAAAATAGGTGTTCTTTATAACCTTTTATCTTTGGTTTGTTAGGATCCTCAGGTTTCATCTCCGATAATGTAAAGAGTTTTTCCGCATACAACTTTTGGAAAACTAATGAATATGGCTCTTGTACTGGTGTATAATTCCTTTTTGGCTTAAAATGATGTTGTTGCCTTTCTACAGGTTGTGTCTGATTTTGTGCCTATTGTGGGGGTGGAACCGCTTGATAATTCAATTGTTGCGGTTGTTGTTGTTGTTGGGGTTGTTGGATTTGTGCTTGGGCTGGTTGATTTAACTGTGGTTGGCCCAAGACTATCTGGTTAACTTGCATGATCTTGGACGGACCATGGTTATTCCCATTTTGATTCTTATTGTGCCACTCTTTCTTCTTAGGCTTTATCTCACCTTCTTGGATTTTTATCTCTTCTATTACCTTGGCCTGGGCAAGTGCCTCATCAAATGTTCTATACTATTGTAGTTGTAGTAATGAAGAGATGGGCCTAGCACAACTTTTCATGAACATTCATGTTATCTCTGACATAGGGAGAGAAAATGGTAGCTTGATCATGATTGCCCTCCATCGATTTCCAAATTCATAGACCGATTCATCGTCATATTGCTTTAGATAAATCAAATCAGTCAATGTGGTTTGCTTTCTAACATTTAGGGTGAATCTTTCCAAGAACTGGTCCGCTAGTTGTTCAAAGGTAAAAACACTTTGATGTGGTAGGTGGTTGTACCAGTCTTGGGCTTCTCCCCCTAATGTTTGAGGAAATGTGTGTAACATGAGTGCATCATTGCTCTTGATTCTGAAGCATGCATTTACAAATCTAGTTACATGTTCACAGGGGTCCTCTTCCCCCTTAAACTCAAGCTTGGGTATCTAAAAATCCATTGGATATGGCGGCTCAAGCATCGAAGCATGAATAGGATGATTGAGTAGTTGCCTTAAAGTTGGCTTTTGGTATTGCAAACCTGGAGTTTGCATGGCAAGACTATCAATCTGACTCTGTAAGAACTGGTATCTAGGGTCATCCATAGGACTGACACTCGAATGTACTTGATGCTACTGGTAATGGGGTGGATTGTATGTAGGCTACGGGTGATAAGGTATGGTTGGCTGGAATATGTTATGGTAAGGATGTTGATGGATGTTATGATACGGATGGGGTGATGGAGGTATGATGGTATGTTGACCTACTGTATTAGCATATGGATGTGGTGGTTGGTTATGAACCATAGTGGTAGATGGAGGGCGCATTACCCAAGATGGATCTTGGATAAAGGTATTAGTTTGGTGAGATGTAGGTGGAAAATTGTGTTCAATCCCTTGCAAATGTTGGTTGGGGTCGGGATTCATGCTACGGTTAGCGTTATCTAAAATCATTTGTTGTAGCTGTAAGAAATCTTGTTGCATAGCAATTGCATTTGAAGTAGGGACCGCCACATGTGATGTGGTAGGTTGGGCTGGTTGTGAGGCAACCATGGTAGTGGAAGTGAGTGGGGGATAAGTAGCAAAGGGTATTGCCACTGAATGTGGTATGGTATGAGATGTAGAACCTATGAGGGTGGTGGGTGGAGTGGATGTTGGGGCTTGTGAAACAACAAGAATTGTTTCATACAAGGGATTGGTGGAAATGACTATTTGTTGAGGCAATGTGAGGGGTGGTTGATTGGATGATGATGGTTGGTTAGCTAGTGCTACAACAACCAACTCAAAGAGAGGGTTTGTGAATATTTATTTTGACTGTTGTGGATAAGTAAATGTGGACTCTTGTTGTAATGATGGTATGGCACGGGATGGGATGAAGAGTGGTGGTAATGATGGGAAGACCATTCCAGCTGCATTCAAGTACAATCTAACAGTATCCATGTCCAGCATGGTGACACGACTATCTATCACTATAGGAGGTTCACTCCTAGGTGTCTCAGGTATGGCAGTGTGAGTAGCTCTATGCATAATGTCTATGTCCATATTAGGGGCACTACTAGAGGGCCCTACATTATGGCTTTGGGACATAGAAAGAGGCATGCCTACTTGCCCTACCACCGAAGTGTTAGGGATGTTGCCATACTGAGATGCCATGGGGGAAGACCACTGACTTTGGCTTGACACTAATTTCTTAGCTTGACTACGAGTCACTACCATACGCTACTATGCGATAAAATGCCAAGTGCAACTAGATGTCTATGTAAATAAAATGACAATACAATGCAATACAACACTCAAAGCAAACAAACACACAAAGTTTTTTTTGGTTCTAGATTTTTGCCAGTTTTGATTTTTTTTTTTTAATTTGTTTGAAAAGTGAAAAATATGTGTGCTCAATGTTTTGCCCTAAATGAATCTAGGATTTCACCTGTATACTCAAACAAAGCACCAAAAAACACCCACAAAACCCACCAACACCAAAAAAAAAAAAAAAACCAAAAACCCCCACCCACCAAAAAAAAAAAATTTATACTCACAACTCGATAACCTGGCTGTGAACTCCAGGTCGCGTAAACCCCCCAAAGTGCGGTAGTGAAAGTCCACACCCGGGTAGGGAGCACAGGTCCTACCAGTCCTCACCTAGTCTCACTTGGTCAGTGTCATACTCTCCGAAGAGAAATATATGCAAATTTTCCAAGCTACGACGGTTCTTGGAGTTGGCCTTGGCCAAAAATCAAGGTATAATTTTGGTGGTTCGGTGATGAAATCCAAACCCGATGGTGATGAAGTCCAACCATTTTCCAATGTTTATGTGAGTGTGTGGTGGTTTTGTTTGATTATTGTGATATGCAAGACTACCGTGCAATTTTGTTTCAATGCCTAGATGTAGGAAAATAAAAAACAGAGAATGGCAAACAGCAAGTCAGGGGCAAAAGTGCCAACTTCAGGTCCAATTCCAATCGACTTCTGTTTGACAAGGCTAACTTTGGATGCACGGTTAGTTCTGGTAAACTGTAGATGCACAGTTGCCAACTGCACGTCTACGTTTGGGATATTCCAACCATAGATGCGTGGGTCCTTTCTGCTAACAAAAAACAAAATGGGATTTTTACAGACCCGAACCCGAAATCAATGCCCAAGTCATTTCTAAATCAACGAATGCAAAATGATCTATTTTCTATTATGCAAATGTAGATTCTCTTTAATCTTCCCTTTGTTATTGTGTGTATGGATGCAAGATTTAAGTAAATTTTTCTATCCTAAGACCTAAATGCAAGCAATGGCATACAGGACCAAGACCTTCTAATTTACCCTAATTGCAATACTAATAACATAATGTAGATAAAGAAGTAGAGAAGGAACAAAAGTCAAAGGGTACCGACCTGTGGTCCTATCATTGCTCCCTCCAGTTGTCAACCACTTGTCCATGTTTCCACATAGAGTAGTCGCACAATCGTGTTTCCTCAGAACAGAGATCGCGTTCTCACATTTCAATCCTCTCAACCGCACTTCTGTGTTTCCTCAGGATAGAAATTGTGCTTCTATATTTTCTCAGTCACCAAGCCGAACACCTAATTTTTTGAATCTATCGAGTCAAGATCGAATCCGTGCATGCCTTGAAAGTTTGAAACCTGTAAATAGTGAACAAATATCAAAAAATAAATTCAAAAGCAAGGCAAAGAAAAATGGAACCCTTAGGGGGTCCCACCATGATCGCCATTTTTGTAACCAAAAAAACTGAGCAATGAAATATATAAAACACAGAGAAATAGAAATTGCCAAAATTGCTTTTCTTTATTGATTTTGATACAATTTGTTACAAAATGAATTTTGGATTGCCCCAAGTATGCTTGGGATAATGTTACAATGCTCTCTCTCTCTGTATTGATACAAATGGATGAAGATCTGATGGAATGGGATCTCCCAAAACTTTTGCAGGGGTACGTGCTCTTCGTTCTTCTAGCTACAATCCAAGATGAGTGGGCTTTGGTATCCGACAAGGGACCACTCTAGCTTCAACAACTTTTCCAAAGTACCTATCACCTGCACACATTCAAACCGGCAAAGGGATTAGTAGCACCTATATATATGAGCAATAAACACCAATGTTATGCATGAACCCTAAGCAAGTAATCATACGAAACAAGCAACAGAAGCAATTAACAGATAAAGCCTTGCTAATCAAATGAATTCTTTTATTGATCTCTGATGTGCGTGTGATTTTGTGCTCAGGATTGTGGAACCACGGATGCGTGATGGGGAACTAGAAACCATGGACCTATGGTTGTGAAACCATGGACGCGCATTTTTTACTATGGAACCACGGATGAGCGGTTTTGATAGAATAATAGATTACCTCGAGATTCAAACCAACAGTATGAAATGATGCTCGTGCTCACAATTTCTCGCTGGGTCTAGGTCAATTTTGATAGCCTGTCGATATGCAAATTCAGCTCCCTTTATTTGTTGATAATATGGCATTTTTATAAGCTTCCTAGGGCTTTGGAGGGAGATGGGAGGTGGCAAGCCTGACTTTCCAAGTGGCAAATCTGAACTGCCAGGTGGAAGGGGCAGTTATAGTGAGTCACTCAGTGTGCCTCACTTAACTGAGGTGATGTGGCTGTAAGTGGAGTGGGATGAGGGATCTTGTTTTATGTGAAGGGACAAGGGGGACAAAAGTGGGTGAGATGTGGCATGGGTGTTGGGAATTTGTCCCATGTGCAGAGACAAGGGGGATAGGAGTGGGTGAGATATGGCAAATATGTTGGGTGAAGTGTCCAGGACACATGTCCAGTGGGTAGGCAGGGTATCCTGGGGTGATTTTCCAAATTTTAATAAATCTAGAAAATAGGATAATGTGCAGGATTTTATATCCCTAAGTTAGAACTTAGGCATATGAATTTATTATGCAGTATTTGATGGTGGGGTGACAAATGTGGTTTCAAAGGTGTTGGATTTTGGTGTCTACAAACTCATTCTAGTTTACATTTTTAGGCTTGCATCTATTCACATATTCTGAGTAGGATCTTTGTTTTCATGATGTATTTACAAATACAAAGTGTTGCCATTTTGTTTGCATTTGAACTAAGAAATTGCATAACCTAGTGTTGCATTTTAGGGTTAGAAATACCTTCTTTTGTTTATCTAAGTAGGAACATCATTAGGGTGCCAAAAGTATCCCTGCCAGTTGGGTGATTCTAGGCAGAGGGGTGGATGAACCCTCCGGTTGTTATTTAGATAGGGGGTCTTAAGCGGTGTACTTCACACCCTTTGGAGAACTTGGCATTCTCTTGTTGGCTTCTGATTTAGATTTATGAAATTAGTTGTTTCTAACATTGTTTGTACACATTAATAAACATAAACTTTAAAAATAATTCACACACATCACGTTTCACTCAAAATAGTAGTGGTTGGATTTCATCACCAACCATTGCTTGAGATTTGGTGATGGTGGCATTCATCTCCATCCACCAATCTCTACCCATAGAAACCATAGGATACCCCCGAGCAAACTTGTTGGATTTCATCACCAACAAGAATCTCGTTGCCCTATCTTCGCCATAGTATTTTACCTTTGTTTCATTAAGCAAGATTAGAAAATAAAAACACACAAGACTGACACATAAAATGAATACACATTAAAAGGAGATAATCAATGAACAAGGTAAGCCACATTGGTTGAAACTTAGCATTGGTTGTTTGTTTCCTTAAGAATTTTAGTTTTTGTGTTACATTTGGTATTTTAATTTGTATCTTGATTTATTTTGCTTATGGTATTAACTAGAAACCAAAAGAAAGCTATAAGTCAAGATAACTTAATGGAACCTTCATCCACCTTCCCCACCACTTATGTGGTAGATTCCCTGAATGTGACACAGGCAGATTTATCTGTAGGTCCCTCACATTCCTTACCATCCACAGCCTATCATATGGCCATGCCCCAAGAGGAGTCAACCTCCCCTACCATAGACAATCACATTACCCATATAGACATGGAAAGAGTAGAAGCTTTCATGAAGTCTTCTAGTTATGTCTTAGAGTCCATTCCCAATTCACCTAGACAGGATTCTACTTTACAACAAGAACCTATTTATTCCCAACCCCCATCCACCTTTACCTAGGTGTATACTAACCCTCTTTTTGAGGCATTAGTTGCACCTTCATCCCATGCATCCATTCCCCAACCTTCATGTGCTCCTAGCACCTCATATACCTCCACCTACACCAACCCCTTGTATGAAGCACAAGTCAATGCTGCTTCACAAGTTCCAGCCTCACAAGTTACCATACCTAGTGTAACTTGTACCCAAGCCACATATTCCATACCATATACCTCCATACCCTTAGCCTCTGATAGAGATATTAGTGAGGCATGGGAACACCTAAAAAATTACTTAGATAGTGTCAAAATGCTCAACAACAAGTACAGGTAAACCCTAAGCCTTTACATAACTCTACTCAGACTGTCCTTGTCAACCAGGGTCCATCATGGGCACCATAGTCTTTTGTGGTTTCTATCCCTGTTCCCCCACCAAGCCACACCATCACCCATCCTATTCCCATTGGCCAACCTAGCCATAACCCCCATCCATCAACATCATTCCATAATTCCCCATATTTTCATCAACAATCCCCCATTCATCATATTCCATCCAATTCACCTAGTCATCAATACCAATCTCCTCATCATTTGATCACTCCACAACATATCTCCATGCCACCACAAACCCATCAGGTAATTTAGGGTTTCCACATTCCTAAGGAAGACCCTCAAATTGAGGCCATGTAGAAACAAATAGATCAATTGATGCAATTTACTCCTGGTTTTTCAAACCAGAAACCAACCTTATGCCAATTGATCAATCAACCAATTCATCCTTTGGTACCATCCCCGCCATATCCGATAGATTTTACGATACCCAAATTTGACAAATTTAAGGGAACTAAGGATCCCAAAGAACATGTGAGCACCTTTGTTCATGCATGCTTTAGAATTCAAGATGATAATGCTCTCATGCTTCAAAATTTTCCTCAAACATTGGGAGGGGATGCCATAGAATGGTACAATCAATTGCCAAGCCATAGTATCTATACTTTTGACCAATTTATTGATCAATTCTTTGATCATTTCATCCTAAATGTTAAAAAAAATATCTCATTATCTGATGTCTATGCTTTAAGACAACATGATGATGAATCTATCTATGATTTTGGAAACCATTGGAGGGTTATCATCACTAAATTGCCATTCACCCTACCAATGGATGAGCTAATTAAGCTATTCACCAAGAGTTGCTTAAAACCTATCTCTTGGATGCTCCAACTATGAACTTATCAATCATTTTAAGAGGCTTTAGCTCAGGCTAGTGTCATTGAGGATATCAAAATCCAAGAAGGCATATTAAAGCCTAAGAAGAAATAATGGCAAAATAAGGGCCAATACAAAAGCAATTATTTAGGCCAACAAAAATCAACACAGGCTACCCCAACCACCCAATCCAATCAAGTCAATCAAGTGGTCATGAGCCAGTCGGTAATGGCTCAACAACAACCTGTGCAACAAACACCACAAAAAATTTCATATCATGTGATCCCCTCAACAACACAAGCTCCAATAGTTCAGAACACAATGCCAGCTATGGAAGATCATCCTTGATGATAGTCTATTCGCCAAACTCGCCAATACACCCCATTAGCCAAATCATATGCCTCCCTTTTTAAAAGGTTGTATGAGACAAATAAACTTTCTTTGCCCAACATTAGAACGGATGATCCCACCAAATGTGGTAAAAATTATCGAGAACACCTATTTTATCCTTATCATAGGCAAAATGGGCATGACATCAACAATTACCATGTGTTTAAAAACATAGTCCAAGACCTCATTGACTTGGGGGTAATCAAAATTAATAGTCCCCTCGCTCAAAAAAACCAAGACCTTGGTATATTTCAAACACCACTTCCTCATCATGAGGAGGTGCAACCAAATGTAGGGGGAGCTAACACTAAAACTCCTCCTAACCAAGTTAATCATGTACAACAATACCAAGGGTTTGTGGGGGCCATTCATGTGGTCACTAGAGGTCAAAGGAATAACCAACAAAGGCAACCACCTCAAGAAAGTGTGTCACAACCTTCTACATCGCCACCCATCCAAGTTTCCCCTAATCCCTCATCACCTATCCATGTCCCTAGCCAATCGAATCCACCAAATCCACCCATAAATCATCCACCTCAACCAGTCATCTCATTGAGTAGCCGACTAACTACAAGTTTGAAAATGGCTTCCGCCAAATTGTCAATTTATGAGCTAATCCAACAATCTCCTCCACATCATGAGGCATTAATGGATATTTTGAAATCCATAGAATTGCAATCACAAGATCCTAATACCTTCAACAACTTTATGGGGAGCATCCAAACATGCATGGAGCCTTCCATAACATTCTATGACTTTGAGATTAAGCCAATCTCATTGGAATCCATAGACCCTCCATTGCATATCATGGCTCTAATTGACAAGAAGCCTTTTAAAAGAGTCCTAATTGACACTGGTTCCTCTATCAACATCATCACCACATCCACCCTTCATAATTTGAACCTTCCTCCATCTCACATCACCAAATCATCCTTCACCCTCAAAGCATTTAATGATGCTTTGTGTTCCATAGTTAGCACTATTGTTTTGCCCATCGAAGTAGGGGTTAAAATGTTGCACACAATGTTCCACATCTTGGAAGGATCCATGGCATATAATGTACTCCTTGGAAGACCTTGGATGAGGGAAATGAGATGTGTCCCTTCAATACTATATCAATGTTTAAAATATGTTCATGAGGGACAAGTACATTGCATACCGATGGATGTCGAACCATTTAAGTATTGCAATTTCATCTCAAATACTTATGAGTCCATGCTCCCTTCCACTCACCTTTTTATTTCGCCATCATCCAATCCATCCACCACTTCACCAATCTCTTCATCAAAGGATCCCATTCCTGAAGAGCTCCCTATCACCAACCCTCATCAAGCTTCCACATCCTCATCATCTTCATCAATGACTACATGCACATGTGGTCACACTCAGTCCACATCATCAACATCATTGCCATCTACTTCATCATCATCATCCATTCTATAATCTTCCCAAGCCAATCCATTGCCATCACCCAATGTTTCACAAGTTGAATTGATGGATTGTGAGATATTTCCATCTTCACCATCGCTCGAGCCATCACCTAACCATAATCCTTCCATGTCATCCCAAGTCAAGGTCCACCTCACCAATCCTGGTATTGGTGAATATGTGGTTGATGACATCACCATTACACCCCTCACCATCCCTAGTGCTAAGGATTTTGGTCACCCATGTGACCCACCTTTAGCAATAGGAGCAGTCTATAACATGGGTTTAGCTCCAAATAGCATAAATTTTGTATATGGGGGGATTGATTCTTCATCAAGTCCAACACCCATAGAAGAACCCAAAGAACCAAAACTTGCCAATATTTCAAACATGATGGGATTTCCATATCAATATTTCCACATAGTCAATTGGCAAGGCTATGGCCTAGGATTGCATGAACAAGGAGTGCATCAACCTATCGATGTTCCATATCAAGAGGTGCATGATCGTTCAGGTCTAGGCTACCACCCACTCCCTACCACCTCTTCTTTTGAACAAGCCTTCCAAAGGCTTAACCTCAATTCAGGAGAATAAGCCCTCCATCCCAATAATTTTGATGAGGAAATCTATGAATAATTTAAGCTTATGTCAATAATTTTAGATGAATCTAAAGAAGAATTGGAGCCCATCATTCCCCATTCCGAACAAGATGAGTTTTATCTCAACATGTTCCCCATCCATGAGCCCATATTTCACTTGCTTCTTCCACAAGAGCAAGCCACCCCTATCGATGAACCACCACCTCCATTCCATTAAGCCATTCCATAAGCCAAACTTGTAACATATGTACATAAAACAAAAATAGTGGTTTTCACCACTACCAAAAAAATCAAAAATCAAAAAATCAAAAACATATTTTCTTTCTTTGCATTACATATGTAAATATACCATTTAGTAAAACATGTTTTGTGTTGCTTGTTGTTATTTAGGTTAACCAAGCTCCTAGCACCGATTCCTAGGTTCCATCCATTCCATCCAACCTTATCCACCTTGCCCATAAGTCAACATGAATCCTGTTGATTTATTCACCCCGCTCCATAATCCATATGATCCAGCTAAGCCAATTCCAATTGACATAAGCCTTATTGATATGGACCAGATTTCCTTACCTCCATCCTTTTCCGAATTTGTCTTGTCTGAGGAATTGTTAAGGGCTTCCGCCAACTACATTCCTCCATCCCCTCCACCTTTGCCTTCACCTTCACCTTTAGATCCCGAGGTTTTCTAGGCAAAAATAGATGAGGATAAACCAGAATAGTTTGATGACATCTTAGATGATATTCATTTGATCCCTATGCCCCATCATCTTGAGGAAGGTTCCCACATGTCTATTGAAGATACCATCGATGTGGACCTTAGTTTAGACAAAGACAATCCCCAAATTGTCAAGCTTGGAAAAATTTTATCACCCAATGAACAAGAGCAATTTATTGCTCTCCTCAAGAGGAAAAAGGGTATATTTGCATGGTCCTATAAGGACATGCCCGGTCTTGACCCTAGTTTGGTTGTCCACAATCTCACCTTACAACCTGATGCTAAGCCAGTCAAACAAAAACTTAGGAGAATGCATCCTACCATGGCCCTCTTGGTAAAAATAGAGCTTCAAAAACTCTTAGACATGAACTTCATAGTTCCTATCAACTATCCTGAGTGGCTCTCAAACATGGTACCCATTCGCAAGCCTAACAAGGTGATACGCGTATGCACTGACTTTCGAGATCTTAACAAAGTATGTCCTAAGGATGACTTCCCTCTTCCAAACATTGATACTCTTATTGATACCTGCACTGGCCATGAAATGCTTTCACTCATGGATGGTTTTTTAGGATACAACCAAATTCGAATAAATCCTGATGACCAACACAAAACAACATTCACTACACCTTGGGGAACTTTTTGTTACAAGGTGATGCCCTTTGGCCTCAAAAATGCAAGTGCCACTTATCAACATGCCATGACATACATTTTCCATGACTACATGCATAATATTATCGAAGACTATGTGGATGATCTCTTGGCTAAATTCAAAACTCGACAAGAACATATTGGTGTATTGGAGAAAGTTTTTGACTAACTCCTAGAACATAATGTAAGGTTGAATCCCAAGAAATGTGTCTTTGGTGTTACCTCAAGAAAACTTCTAGGATTCATTATCTCCAAAAGAGGCATTGAGGTGGACCCTAATAAGGTCAAGGCCATCATGGAGATGCCTCCCCCAACTAATTTAAATGAATTACATAGTTTACAAGGAAAGATTCAATCGATCCGTTGTTTCATTGCATAAATTTTTGACAAATGTAGGCCATTAAATCACCTACTACAAAAGGGGGTGCCATTATCTTGGACATATGAATGTCAAAAAGCCTTTGATGACATTAAGCAATACCTAGTTTCTTTGCCAGTCTTAGCTCCTCTTCGTCTGGGGGTCCCATTTTATCTTTATGTATCAATAACAAACTTTGCATTAGGGACAATGCTTGCACAAAAGAATGAACACAATCGAGAGCAAGTTGTCTACTATATTAGTCGAACATTGGTAAGCTATAAAATTAAATACGCTTATGTATATAAATTATACTTAGTAATGGTTTTTACCACTAAGAAACTTTGATATTATATACTTAACCACAAAACTTATATTATAGTTCGAGAAAATCCTTTGTGTTACATGATGTCCTGCACTTACAATAACACCCACACCACTAAATGGATAATGCTCCTCACTGAGTTTGATGTGGGATTCATAATCCAAAAATCCATTAAAGTTCAGGTAATAGCCAATCAACTTGCAGAAACTCCACTACCTAGTGATCATCCTTTGATTATTGAGATCCCAGATGATTTGATATTTACTATCACTAAACAAGAAGAATATGTCATTCTAGAGGAAGATGTTGATATCACATTATTCTTTGATGGCTCTAAGTGCATGAAATTTCAAGATGTCAAAGTCGTATTTCACACACCACATGAGGCACCTATCCCTTATCATTCAAATTAGACTTCCAATGCATAAACAACACTGCAGAGTATGAAGCCTTAATCTTAGATCTTCAATCAGCTATAGCTATGAGCATTAAGCATATTAGAATATTTTGTGATTCTCATCTTGTCATCAAGCAAATCAATGGAGAATACGAATGCAAAGAACCTACCATTAAGCTTTATCATGAAGTAGCAATGAAATTACTGTCTAATTTTGATTGGTATGAAATCAATAGCTTGCCACATTTGACTAATAGATTTGTAGATGAGATGGCCTCCCTTGGATCATTAATTATAAAAGACTCATTTGGAGAGGTACAACCTCTTATAAGTTCAACAGTCTCTAAATCTGTAATTTTTCATGCTGAGTCAAAAGATGAAAAGGATGTTTGCTTTATACAATCAAATTCATATGAGCCTTGGTCAAGCCAAATAGTAGCCTTTCTCAATTTTGGAACACTCCCATATGACACATCTCAAACTACCAAACGCACATTCAAGCATGGGATTCCAATTGATTGATCAATTCTTTGATCGTTTCATCCTAAATGTTAAAAAGAAGATCTCATTATCTAATGTCTATGTTTTAAGGCAGCATGATGCTCTATCTATGATTTTGGAAATTGTTGAAGGGTTATCATCACTAAATTACCATTCACCCTACCAATGGATGAGCTAATTAAGCTATTCACCAAGAGTTTCTTAAAACCTATCTCTTGGATTCTCCAACTACGAACTTATCAATAATTTGAAGAGGCTTTAGCTCAGACTAATATCATTGAGGATATCAAAATCCAAGAAGGCATATTAAATCCTAAGAAGAAAGAATAGCAAAACAAGGGCCAATACAAAAGCAACTATTCAGGCCAACAAAAATCAACACAGGCTACCCCAACCACCCAATCCAATCAAGTCAATCAAGTGGTCATGATCCAACTGGTAATGGCTCAATAATAACATGTCCAATAAACATCATAGCAAATTTTATATCATGTGATCCCCTCAACAACACAAGCTCCAACAGTTCAAAATACAATGCCAACTATGGAAGATCATCCTTGATGACAGTCTATTCACAAAACTCACCAATACACCCCATTAGTCAAATCATATGCCTCCCTTTTTAAAAGGTTGTATGAGATAAATAAACTAGCTTTGCCTGACATTAGACAGAATAATCCCACTAGACATAGTAAAAATTATCGAGAACGCCTATTTTACCCTTATCATAGGCAAAACGGGCATGACATCAACAATTGCCATGTGTTTAAAAATGTCATCCAAGACCTCATTGACTTGGGGGCAATCAAAATTAATAGTTCCATCGCTCAACAAAAACCAAGACCTTGGTATATTTCCAATACCACTTCTACATCATGAGGAGGTGCAACCAAATGTAGGGGTAGCTAACACTAAAACTCATCCTAACCAAGTTAATCATGTACAACAATACCAAGGTTTTGTGGGGACCATTCATGTGGTCACTAGAGGTCAAAGGAATAACCAACAAAGGCAACTACCTCAATAAAATGTGTCACAACCTTCTACATCACCACCCATCCAAGTTTTCCCTAATCCTTCGTCACCTATCCATGTCCCTAGCCAATCGAACCCACCAAATCCACCCATAAATTGTTCATTTTGACCAGTCATATTCTTGAGTAGCCGATTAACTACAAGTTTGAAAATGGCTTCCACCAAATTGTCAATTTATGAGCTAATCCAACAATCTCCCCCACATCAAGAGGCATTAAATAATTTTCTAAAATCCATCAAATTATAGTTGCAAGATCCTAATGCCTTCAAAAACTTTGTGGGGAGCCTACAAACATGCATGGATCCTTCCATAACATTCTATGATTTTGTTATTAAGCCAATCTCATTGGAATTCATAGATCCTCCATTGCATATCATGGCTTTAATTGACAAGAAGTATTTTAAAAGATTCTTAATTGACACTAGTTCCTCTATCAACATCATCACCACATCCGCCCTTCATCATTTGAACCTTCCTCCATCTTACATCACCAAGTCATCCTTCACCCTCAAAGCATTTAATGATGCTTTGTGTTCTATAGTTGGCACTATTGTTTTGCCCATCGAAGTAGGGATTAAAACATTGCACACAATGTTCCACATCTTGGAAGGATCCATGGTGCATAATGTACTCCTTGGAAGACCTTGGATGAGGGAAATGAGATGTGTCCTTTCAATACTACATCAATGTTTAAAATTTGTTTATGAGGAATAAGTACATTGCATACTGAAAAATGTCGAACCATTTAAGTATTGCAATTTTATCTCAAATCCTTATGATTACATGCTCCCTTCCACTCACATATTTCTTTCATCATCATCCAATCCATCCACCACTTCACCAATCTCTTCATCAAAGGATCCCATTCTTGAAGATATCCCTATCACTAACCCTCATCAAGCTTCCACATCATCACCATATTCATCAATGACTACTTGCACATGTGGTCATACTCAGTCCACATCATCAACATTATTGCCATCTACTTCATCATCATCATCCATTCAGCAATCTACCCAAACCAATCCATTGACATTACCGAGTGTTTCACAAGTCGAATTGATGGATTGTGAGATATTTCCATATTCACCATTGCTCGAGCTATCACTGACCATAATCCTTCCGTGTCATCCCAAGTCAAGGTTCACCTCACCAATCTTGGTATTGGTGAATATGTGTTTGATGACATCACCATTACACCCCTCACCATCCCTAGTGCTAAGGATTTTGGTCACCCACGTGACCCACCTTTAGCAATAGGAGTAGTATATAACAAGGGTTTAGCTCCAAATACCATAAATTTTGTATATAGGGGGATAGATTCTTCATCAATTACAACACCCATAGAAGAGCCCAAAGAACCAAAACTTGCCAACATTTCAAACATGACAAGATTTCCATCTTGATATTTGCACATTTGCAATTGGCAAGGCTATGGCCTAGGACTACATGAACAGGGAGCACATCAACCTATCGATGTTCCATATGAAGAGGTACATGACCTTTTAGGTCTATACTACCACCCACTCCCTACCACCTCTTCTTTTAAACAAGCTTTCCAAAGGCTTAACCTTAATTCAAGAGAAGCCCTCCATTCTGATAATTTTGATGATGAAATCTATGAAGAATTTGAGCTTATGACGATAATTTTAGATGAATCTGAAGAAGAATTGAAGCCCATCATTCCCCATACTGAGAAAGATAAGTTTTGCCTCAACATGTTACCCATCCAGAGCCCATATTTTGATTTTTTCTTCCACAAGAGCAAGTCACCCCTACCGGTGAACCACCACCTCCATTCCATTCAGCCATTCTATAAGCCAAACTTGTAACATATGTACATAAAACAAAAAAAGTGGTTTTCACCACTACCAAAAAAAATCAAAAATCAAAAATCAAAAACATGTTTTCTTTATGTGCATTAAATATGTAAACATACCATTTAGTAAAACATGTTTTGTGTTGCTTACTGCTATTTAAGTTAACCAATCTCCTAGCACCAATTCCTAGGTTCCATCCATTTAGTCCAACATTGTCCACCTTTCCCATAAGTCAACATGACTTATGTTGATTTATTCACCTCACTCCGTAATCCATATGATCTGGCTAATCTAATTCCAATTGACATAAACCTTATTGATATGGATTGGATTTCCTCACCTCCAATATTTTCCAAATTTATCTTGTTCAAGAAATTGTTAAGGGCTTCTACCAACTACATTCCTCCATCCCCTCCACCTTCGCCTTCACCTTCACCTTTGGATCCTGAGGTTTTCTAGGAAAAAATAGATGAGGACAATACAGAAGAGTTTGATGATATCTTAGATAATATTCATATGATCCCTACACCCCATCAATTTGAGGAAGGTTCCCATATGTCTATTGAAGATACCATCAATGTGGATCTTAGTTCAGACAAAGGCAATCTCCAAAATGTCAAGCTTGGCAAAATTTTATCACCCAATGAACAAGAGCAATTTATTGCTCTCCTCAAGAGGAAAAAGGGTATATTCACATGGTCCTATAAGGATATGCCCAGTCTTGACCCTAGTTTGGTTGTCCACAATCTCACCTTACAACCTGATGCTAAGTCGATCAAACAAAAACTTAGGAGAATGCATCCTATCATGGCCTTCTTGGTTAAAAAGAGCTTCAAAAACTCTTATACATGAACTTCATAGTTCCTATCGACTATCCTGAGTGGCTTTCAAACATGGTACCCATTTGTAAGCCTAACAAGGTGATACGCATATGCACTAACTTTCGATATCTTAACAAAGTGTGTCATAAGGATGACTTCCCTCTTCCAAACATTGATACTCTTATCAAAATTTGCACTAGTCATGAAATGCTTTCACTCATGGATGGTTTTTAGGATACAACCAAATTCGAATAAATCCTGATGATCAACATAAAACATCATTCACTATGCCTTGGGGAACTTTTTGTTACAAGGTTATGCCCTTTGGCCTCAAAAATGCAGGTGCCACTTATCAACATGCCATGACATACATTTTCCATGACTACATGCATAAGATTATCGAAGACTATGTGGATGATCTCTTGGATAAATCCAAAACTTGACAAGAACATATTAGTGTATTGAAGAAAGTTTTTGACCGACTCCTAGAACATAATGTCAGGTTGAATCCCAAGAAATGTGTCTTTGGTGTTACCTTAGGCAAACTTCTAGGATTCATTATCTCCAAAAGAGGCATTGAGGTGGACCCTAATAAGGTCAAGGTCATCATGGAGATGCCTCCTCCAACTAACTTAAAATAATTGCATAGTTTACAAGAAAATATTCAGTCGATCCATTATTTCATTGAGCAAATTTTTGACAAATGTAGGCCATTCAATCACCTACTACAAAAGGGGGTGCCATTCTCTTGGAAAAATGAATGTCAAAAAGCCTTTGATGACTGGAGCAACACCATTCTCATTGGTATATGGAGCCAAAGCAGTCATACCTCTTGAGATCGAGATCCCTTCCTTGCAAATTTCTTTGCAGGAATTCATAGATTACGAGACTGCTAGGCAAGCACGTCTTGGCCAACTCACACTTCTTTATGAGAGGCAGATCAATGCTTTAAAGAATTTATGAATATATCAATACCACCTCAAACATGCTTACAATGCCAGAGTTCATCTACATGAATTCCAAGTAGATCTTGTCCTTAAAGAGAACCAACAAAACACCAATGCATTATCGCATCTTCGTGATAAATTCATGGCTAATTGGTTAGGTATATAGATTGTTACACAAAAAGTGGGTAATGGTACTTACAGACTTGCTAGTCTAGAGTGGGAGGAAGAACCCAAACCACTTAATGTTATACACTTGAGAGTATTCTATGCATGATTTAATTATTATATATGTATATATACATGGCTAATACAAAAAAATATCTGCATACACTTCATTCATAACATAGCATGTCACTGGCATTTAACATTCCAAATATAATGCATTCACCCACATTTCATATTTCATTTCATACATTCCATTCACATCCACATTCCACATTTCATATAGGGATCATTTTTTAAGTTTAAGGTCGCAATTGGTCCAGCAAAAGTCATATTGCCTTAATCAGGTTCAGCTTCACAATGTCATTCATACAATTCCACCAAGTAAAATTGCCACATTTATATAAATGTCCTAGGTATTTTTTGTCACTCAACCACTCCTAGTGTTTTAAGAAACCTCCAAAATACATGTCAAGTTCCTCTTAGGACCATTGCACATCTTACACTAAGAAAATATTGAGTTTTAGAAATTGACTCCAAAACATTCTTGAACCAAACACAATTTCATATCTTAAGAACATCTTGTGTCAAAGAGGGATAACACCATACTTGGTATGAACCTCAAAGTGAAAAGGGTAATCCTTGCTAGTCCCATCATGCAACATAGTCCATAAAAAGAGTGGTTCTCACCACTATCACAATTCCAAAAAAAAAGTAGGGAAAAATCCCTAACAAAAACTTGAAATATTTTACATCACACACCACTGATCAATTAGGTTGTAAGGATCGTAATAAATTTTCAATCATACAGTTAGGTAGTCATCACCAAAACTTAAGATATCAAAAAACAAAAATTATGGACTATGGAGATAGCCTCCACCGGAGCTATAGATGCTTGACTGGAAATGGAGTACGCTCATGCTTGGTGATATGTCTCTCTTAAAAGAGACCTTTGATTGCTCATACGAACAAGCTAGCTTCCTAGTTTCATCCATAGCAGGTTTACCCAATTTACTCAATATGAGTTAATGAACTCACTTGCACACACATCGGTTCTTGATTGTCTCGGGTCATTACCATCCTCTTGATTTGGTAAATGAATTCACTACACACACATTTGGTCTTAGAGGAATTAGGCAGTTTTAGTGAGTTTGTTTGATACCACTAGGATGTTTGAGTCTCTGTAAAATAGGCAGTCTTCCATATCAACATCCATATCTTCTTCCATATTAACATCCATGTCAACATCCATGTCAGTTGATAAGTCAGTCATCCCATACGCCACCAAATCTAGTGCCCTTGATTAAACAACAATGCTAGCAAAATGACCAAGAAAATATCTAAACTATAAATGATTATACATACATGCTATATTGCATTAATCATCCATAACATATGCATTAATCATAAACATATACATGCATTACACAAAATCATTCAACAAAAGCATTCAAACAAAAATATAACACAAAAGGTAAAAGCCATGTATATATATTATATATCAATATATGCCAAAAGGCTACATACAATGGAGCACCAAGGCTCATATGCAAAAATACATCTAAACACTAGCTATCCTCTAAGAGGATCCCTTTGACCTAGAAGGAGCCCTAGATCTAGAGCTATGCATAGACTCGCTATACCTCGTACCCCCAGATACATATGAGGTTGGAGGATCAGGAAGTGGAATATGATGTTCCATCAACCTATCCTCCAATGCCTTGATATATCTATGTTGATATTGAAGACATGTTATGTCGACATTATGCCGACACTCACTATGCTAGCTTTGCCTAGAGCCTTGCAATCCTCGCATCCTTCTCTGCCACCTATTGATCCAGTTGTGCCCACTCCTCCTCACTATGGCCTAGAGGTACATCTGGAACCTCCTTCACATCCTCCCTATCTCCTCCATCTCCCCCAATATCGAGAGCTTGTTGCATTACACCCTTAACCCTCTGCTTTCAACTATCATATCAAAGGCACCGCTACTACTTAGGGGCATCTTAGATCCCCTCATCCTCGATTTCTAGAGCACCCTCATCCCTCGTATCTCCACCTCCATCCCCATCAATTGCTCCTCGAGGTGGTGCCCACGGTGGCTAAGCCATGAACCATGCATCATACTCTATGTTTATCCCTGCATCCTCCACATCTAGAAGATCTATCTCCTCATCATACTCCAATACTATGCTTCACAGTTCCACACAAGGTAGTATGATCTTCTTTTGATGCCTCTTATACCACACTAGCTCATCAAGTACATCCTACCTCAGCCCAAACTAGTAGAGCACTCATAATAATTGGAAGTACTCCACCTCACTCCTATGCCTCCCAACCACCCACCTACCCTGATGCACCCTCTGTAGATTCTCTCCATCCCTAGTCCATTGGGCACCCAACCATGGCCTCCACACTACTTGGGCAGATGTCAATCCCGCCCACAACTCCCTATACCATTAACTTGTCATCACCAGTCAACTCGACTATACCTCCTTTACCAATGCCCATCACCTAGCATAGGTTTGCTCCCTAACAAAGTCTACCATAGACAAGCCCTCTGATTGAGAAACTCTAAAATGCTCCTATCCCTAGCATTGTAGTAATAAGTTGCACCTCAATCCCTTCCTCCCCTGCCACGTCACATCATATAACTCTTGGTATACCTACACCAGTAAGGTAGGAGCCTAAGCATACACCTATCTCTTAGTGAGCATATGACTCACTATCCCTATCAGGTTCTACAAGAACCTACTACCAGTGTTGTTTGGAGCCATGATGTTGGCCAACACGAACATAACCAAAGCACGAAGGGGGTCTAACTCCTTATCCACATACATGGAAAAATAGGGTATGCCCCCATACTCCACCTTCACCCCCTACCATGCATCCCCAAACATTTGTATCATCTTTGTCTTTCAATTGAGCCCAACCTCAACCCAAATCCCCTCCATCGATACCTTAAGGATGCGATTTACATCCTCCAAGGTAACTATCACCTCGTGTATGGGGAGTCGAAATGTCCCCCTGCCTGCATCCCACCTCTCTACTAAGATGGAGAGGTACCCCTCATCAGCCCTAACCACATCCATTCGAGCTACCTCCGCTAGCCCCACCTCTCCAAGCAACTCCTACTCCTCCTTTGTAATTACCTTCCTCATCCTGGGGTTATAGGACAAAAACTGGTGTCGAGCCTCCAAAACCCTAAGCTACAATAAAAACACAAAATATTTGTTAATAATCACACCAAAAAAAATTCACAATACAAAAGCATAATAAAACAATGTGTTTCCTCATAAACTTACACCCCAGTCGCAACACCGTCCCCCACACCAGCTCCCTCCGTCGCCATAGTTTTTGTGCTCTAAACGCCTCACCTCACTTCACTCCTCACTTCCCCCTCACTCCTCAAATGTACCTTCTCAAAATTATAAATACACAAATGAGCTTTAAAACTCGCCCAACAAGCTATTTATAGCTGCTTTAGGCGCCTTGGTACGCCCATGGGTGTTTCCTGGTGCGTTAAAGTGCCTGCGGGTATTTCTATAGACTGAAAGCGCCCATGGGCATTTCATGTCAATATCAACAAAAGATAAAAGTAGCACAAAATAGTGGCTTACCTTCCCCAAATCAATCCAAAATGCATCCATCCATTCATTCCATCATTCTATTATGTTTTGTGAATATTTTAGCTAATATGCATGCATAATCCTTGTTTGCGATAATATTTTACAAATTCACCAACCAAGTTACAAAAGCACCCCAAAAAGGTACAAATATTTGTAAAACAAGGATCATCATTATTTTCATCGGCCATATATCATTTTCACTTAATTTCACATCATCATCCGCATATTTGTCCAAGTTTAAACAATATTCAAGTGAACCATGTAGCTAGTGAGTAATTTTATATACTTGGCAATTGCAGTGATGGGAGTCCATGCAATTCGGTAAGATGAATAGCCTACCATAATGACACTTGTCCATGATCATCATCTCTTATCTCCTTGTTCGAGATCACAATCATATTTGATTCTTCACATTTTAAGTAATACCTTATCGATAGTAATTTTGCATTAACGTTGTCATTGATGGGCTTGTTCGTGGGGCTTGAAACATGGATGAAATCATAACTTTTCATCATATCCTTTTACACTAGTCTTCGAGGATGCAAGCTGGGTAAAATGATTGAGCAACCATTTAGGGATTTTGTGTAGGAATTACTGTAATCATGAGTGGCCCCAAGGATAGACTATTTTTCTTTTATTTTTGCATTTGCATACTTGCATTTCAATGACATCGGAAGGCAACATTGAATCAACCCAAAATTTGGGGTAACCACATTTGGTTTTGACTTTCCCACAATGGTTTACATCATACATGATCATGGCATCTACACTTGGCAAAAATCCCTTCATATGTTGGGGCAAAAATATACACATAATTTTCACCAAATCCTTTCATCTGTTGGGGCAAAAACAGACACATTTTCACCACAACATTTCATCTATTGGGGCAAAAATAGATACATTTTTCAATCCCCTTCCCACCGTTGGGGTAAAAATGGTATCACATTTTACATCATTCATATCATCCATATTACATTTGCACATTTGGAAGATTTTTTAATTGGCTCATGAGATTCATCTGCAACTTCATTTGCCAATTAAGGGGGTAAGCTACACAAAACTCAAATTCTTTTATTCTTTTGTTTTCAAGATCATGTTCCACATCCCAAGAGAAGCTACTTCTGCACCTAGCTAAAATAGGTTTCTCGTGTTTTTGCACTACCTTGTGTTTCACACAACGCAGTACAAAAAGGGACATCTGTAGACACAAAAATCTAGCCACTTGTCCTTCATCCATGCTTTCCTACCATTTCCACCACCCAAAATAGTCATTTTCCCTCCATCCTAGCTTTCTCGTCATTTTTGCCTATTATTTATATATATTTATTATATATATAAATAATAATATTTTATATATTATTTTATATATATTTAATAAATATATATTTATATAAATAAATCAATCCCAACCATACGATTTCATTTAATCTTGTCCATCCATCCACATCAATCCATGCCACACTCTAGATTTATTATCCACCCTTAGATGTGCTTTAATATCAACCACACGATTAGTATTGTTGAAACCCTAGAATGACCTAGGTTGGATTATAAATAAGAGCCATTTTGATGGCTCAACCCCAAAAAGTCTTGATGTTTTTGAGTTCCCTAATTTTCCTTAAGTGCCCTAAGCTTTTGAATTAGCCTTTGTGCAGTGATAAAAAGCACTCCCATTCCATCCATCGCATTACCCATTCCCTCACTCACCATCACCAATGACGCATCCTACATCCTTGCCAAATATGCTTTTGCAAAATTTTCCCTCACCTGTCAAGCACCTCCGAGTGCTTTTTATCAATGTTGTGTCTTTGGGTGTCTCCCTACCAGGCCCGCACACCCACGGGTGTTTTTTGTAGTCACTAGGTGCCCACGAGTGCTTTACATAGGCCCCCCTGATAGCCCCCTATCCTTTTAGCGATGCTAGGGCACGCCTTCGCCATCAATCTGCAACAAATCCATTCATAAAAAGAAAAAACAAGGTAAATCACATATCTCTTTATTTCATTTTAATATCTTTAGATCTACATGCATTTTCATTCATCAGTAACTAGGGTTTTATTGATATTTGAGGGTCTCACGCAGTGGAGCCCTCATAGTTATTATTGATTCCTTGTTATTATTTTCTATGTCTGTAGGTTTGGAGATTCATCAGCATTGGACAATTGTTTAAGCTAGAGTGGCTCGAATCAATGAATATCTGAAGCCCACTCGACTCTGTTGGGATCAAGAATGAGTTTTACAAACACCATTGGCATTATTGGCTAGGTTTTTGGAGAACCCTAGCATTATTGTATTGATTGTATCTGAATAAAATGTGTAAAACCCTCCATTTGGGATCACATTTAATTGTACTCAAATCCCTCAGCAATAATAATATCATATCTATTCCATTGTGCAATTTCTTGTGTTATGTGGTTTATTCATTTTTAGTTAGTTATATTTGGTGTTTCATTTTTGTCTTCACACAATTATTTCATAATTAGCTTTAAGAATATCATTTGAGGTGCTAATATTTTCCATGGAAATTTATGGATGGTCTTTAGTAACCATTTAGCTTTTATCAATTATCTGATTCAAATTCTCCTTTTGGGATTGAGTCTGTTGTTGCTTGCATTATTCTTGTTGGAAAATTGGTGCATCTAGAGGATGAGCTTCTTTCTTTTGAACTCGTATATTTAAAATTTTTGAATCATTTGCATGTAAGGCCTTCACCAAATATGAATCAGGTGACCATATTTTTGACAACCATAACATCTTAGGGAGAAGTTTTCATATACAATATTTTGGATTCATTCCCCTTTGCTCGAGGAGATAGTAATGGATTGAGGTCCAAGAACTAAAACATTCTTTCAAATAACTAATCTTGCTTTACACATATTAATTTTACTAGACAAATTTTCCTCTGTTTGGGCATTCATATATTGGAATGCACCAATGGCATTATCGATTTTGGTAAATATTTTATCTCCCCAAAACTCCACAAGGAGAGCATAAATATTCACCCAGACTAGGAAGCCAATAACTTCTTCTATAAGTGTGTTGAAACTAGGAGTCCAAGGTCTTATATAGACACCCCTTTTTCCAAAATATCAATTATATCTATAATCCATTACCTCATCTCTCTCTGCTAAATAGAAAAGAAAATAGAAAATAAATTTTTTGATAGGAGAGTTACTTGGAATTTTGTACTGGTCCACCAATCTTTAATGTATCCTTTGATCTCCTCTAGACCTAGTCTTTTACCCTTAAGTTTGTAGATAATTATTCGGGCTTCATGATCAATCATATCCAACCCAAATTCATCCTCTAAAATCTTGATAGAGGGTAGGGGTTCATCCACCCATGAACCCAAAGATCCTTGAGAGATATTTCTTTTGACCAAAGAGGCTTTCTCACAAACTAAAGAGATGGTCTATGAACAACCCTCTTCCTTCAACATTTGACTGCACCTAGGGTTTGCATCCCTTTTGCAAAGACTATAGCCAAATTTATCACTTTGTTCTATCACTTGATTGCACCTAGGGTTTACACCCCTTTCACGAAGAGTAGTGTCGATGAAACCAGAGGTGGAGACCATGAGCTAAGACAAGTTGCCCAAGCCCATTGTGTTCCATGATGGATGACCTATCTCTACCCGTATTTCTTTTTACACTAGTATTAATTTAATCTAACCTTCTAGGGGTGTTTTCCTACTAGCTTTATCCTGCCCCTATAGCACTTCAACTTCCTTCTCCATCATCCCTATATCAGCTCGAGTTTCCTCTTTAGCATACATTGCCATAGTTTTTGTGACTTTGCTCCAAATACCATCTAAGGATGAAAATGTTTCTCTAAAAATTTTGCAATTTCTCCCCAAACACACTTACCACCAAATGAAGTTTAATACAAGCTTCCAACTAATACAAAGAGCTTTATATTTAAATCTACCCCTCTTCCATCTTTTCCAAATATTAATCCAATTCAAATCACCATTGTCTCAAATTTTATAAGATAAAAACCATCGCTTCTAGATTTGGCACATGAATGGGTACTCAAACATCAAGTGATCAGATGTTTCCTCACTCTTTTAGCATAAAAGACATTGAGATGAACCAGTGATTCCCCTACATCTTAGATTATCAAAAGTAAGAATTCCACTATGCATGAACTATTAGGAAAAGAAGTTTACTTTCGGCCAACCCTTGGACTACCAAATATTTCTCCAATTCTCAACCTGATATGCATGAGGAGGTTCTATAAGTATCTTATCATATCCATCCTTCATTGTGTAGACTCCAAGGCTCCCATAACCCCAAGCTAATTCATCCTCCTCATCTCTACCTATGAGAAATATTTTTGCCAATATTTTAGTCATGATGGGTGTCAATTTTAGAGGGATTAGAATTGGCCACTCATCCAACTTCTTAAACTACTTAAACTTATAATCCCTCAACTAACTAGTGTTGAAATAACTTTCAATCTGGATCTAACCCTTGCTTTCCATGGTTGTTTTTATTGGTTTCATTTTTTGGAATCCAGTAATGATAAGTAGGTATTGATCCTATGAATCTATCCAAAATTGTGTCTTCTCCCCTCTCCCAACTTTCCAAAATAATCCATATTTCACTACTTGAGATCCTAAATTTAGAGCCTACCACACTAAGGATCCATTACCATCCAAAGGGAAATGACTCACCTCATTTGAGTTCACCTATCCCAAATATTTACTAGTTAAAACTCTATTGAATAAAGAAGTTGGTTTGGAAATCCACCTCCAATAAAGCTTTCTAGCCAAAGCTTTATTATTTAACTATGATCTCCTTAGTCCCAAATATCCCTGTACCTTGGGCTAGTTTACTTTCTCCCAACCTACTAAGGTCCATTTCCTCTCTCCTTTTACTCCTCCCCATAAAACATTTCTAGCCATCTTGTGTAACTCTTTTCATATGGTATGTGGGGCAACAAGGATAGAAAAATTATAAATTGGCATGGCCTGAATGACTAACTACAAAAAAGGTAATCTACACCCATAACTTAACCATTTGTGAGACCAATGATTAATTCTTTCTTTGATACAATCTAAAATATTCTTCCAGATATTTATTTTTAGTTTTTTAAAATGCAAAGGGACCTCCAAACATACCATTGGAAGAGAAGTCCTCATGAATCCCAAGATCTCTAAAATTTTGTCTTGAAGCCTTCAATCAAGATTGAAAAAGGCCACTTTGGATTTTTTTATCATTGATGACTTGGTCTATGGCCCTAAGGTAAACATTAAAAGTATCTCTAATCATTCTTGCTTCACTAAAGTTGGCCACTCCCAATCCACAAACTATAGGTGAATCAAAATTTCCTCACCCACCTTGATACCTATTAGCAAACTTTGTTGTCTTCTCCTCAAGATGAATCTACCCAAGCCTTCAACCAATATGAGAAAAATATAAGGGGAATAAGGATCTCCTTGATGAAGGCCTTGAGTAGCTCCAAATAGTTGCGAGGTAAGGCCTTTGATTAACACATAGTATGCTGGGTAGAAACACAACTCATGACCCATTCTATCCAATCCTGAGATAAATTGAAGGTTGTCATCATCCTTGATGAGAAGCTCCACTCCACCCTATCATAAGCCTTTGACATATCCAATTTTATGAACATTCCCCTATTGCTATATTTTTGCATTGAGTGGATTACCTATTGAGCTAGAACCACACCATCCAATATCTGCCTACCCTCTACAAAACCCCCATGCTCTGAGGAGATAATGCTATGTAGGAGAGGTTTTAGCTACTAAGCCATTACCTTTGTGATTATTTTATATATAATATTGCATAAGGCAATAGTTCTATAATGTGAAATATGCACCCCCTCCTCCCATTTAAAAATTAAGGCAATGAATGTATGATTTAATGCTTTAAGCATTATTTTACTACCTCTGGACTCCTCTATAACAACCATTACATCCTCCTCCAAGTTGTCCCAAAATGTCTAAAAAAACTCAATTGGAAAGCCATTTGGACCTGGTGTTTTTTTGGTACTCATTTCAAAGACTACTTTCTTTGGTTCCTCTCTATCAATGGGTTTATGTAGGGCCTGATGTTCTTCTTTAGAGATTATAGAGGGTAAGATAGCAAGAACTTTTTTAGCCTATTCATATTGCACCATACTTTCACTAAAAAATTTAGCAAAATAATCCATTGAATGGAAATGCATACCTGGGATTGTATCAAATGAGTGCTCATTCTCATCCTAAAGAGCTTCCATCTTGTTCATCTATCACCTATCACAAGCAACCCGATGGAAAAAATTGGTATTTTTACCACCTTCTAATAACCAAGTGGTTCTTGCTCTCTATTTCCAATAGATATCTTGGTTTCAATGTCCTTAACCACTTTACACAATGCCTCATCCTCTTCTTTGAGTTGCTCTGTAATTGTTCCTTCCCCAAAGTTTTTTTGAACCTCGTCCCATGTGGCCACCAATTCAGCTCTTTGGACCTGGAAGTCTGTCTTGTTAGCTCACCTCCATTGTTTCAGCTAATCCTTGACATAATGAAGTTGCTTATGGAATCTAAACATTTTTGTCTCATATGTCAGGTGTCCCTCTTCCCACCATTATGGAATTTTCTTTTGAAGTTCCTCTTTTTGTAACCAAAAGTTTTCAAATATGAATGGTTTGTGATGCTATCATATCTTGATCCCCCTTACAACATAATGGGGAAGTGATCCGAAATTGGACCCTCCAAAAATTAAAATTTTAGATTCCCTTTTCACAAATACCTCCTCTAAAACCAAAAAATGGTCTAACTTCACCTTCCTACTATGTGGCTTCCTCCTCTTATTAGTCCAAGTATAGTTTGTTCTAGGACATTTAATATCCATCAAGTGTAAATCATGGACTTGGACAATCATAAATTGATCCCTTGGATCCAAAATTAGGGTTCCTCCTTCCTGATATCTAGATGATAATTTAGTATTAAAATCCCCATCAATAATCCAGTCTAACTCCTCCCTCGAGACTCTCATATTATGCATCGTTTTCCATTGATGAAATTGACCATCTAGGTTTTGAGTCCCATAAAAATTTATGATTAAAACATGCTCAATTGTCACACTGTTCCTAAAATATGATGTAAGGACACCCCTCCAAGATATATGCTCTATTGACATCCATTCAAGAGAGTTCCAAAAGTTAATTATCCCCCTGAGACCCCTTCGGTAGCCACTTCCATATGACCAACACCCTTCCAAAGTCTATTTACTATTTTACACATAGGATCCAACAATATTTTTATCTCCTAGATAAGTAAAAAATAGGTTTTACTTTTTTCTAAGAGTCTTCGAACAACATATTGATGGGTTCTACTATTTAAACCCCTAACATTCCATGATTGTATAATCATTGGTTACCTTGAGACTAGTAAGAGTCTATTGGCCTCACCAATCCCTCAATGATCAATTTGTCTCCTTGAACTGCTGTCAATTTCTTATTTTATTTTTTACCCACTCCTTGAGAGTATATTCTTTGATCTCTTTTCCACCTGAGTTGTCCCTAGAGTTGGCTTTTCTCCATTTTTTTTTCTATACCCACAATGACATCCTTAATTACCAGTTGTTCTTGGTTATGCACTATCAATACCCCTACAATCTCTGATTGCGGTAACTCACTGCACTCTATTACATACTCTAGGATAAGAGGAGGTGAAAGAGGGGCATAAACTTGGTTGTTATTATTTTTATTATTTACATCCACTTCTTCCATGAATTCATCTTCCTGGTCCACTAGTGTCTTGAAGATCCCATACCTATTTGAAGGCTTGAGTTGGGTTTGCTCTTTTTCATCATTATTTTTGCCTTCTTATTTTGGGATGTTCAAAACCATCCCTCTGTGCTTCTTCACCCTGAGAAATATTAGTTATTTCTTTATTTACTATTGACTTACCCTCCTTATAAATATTCAAAATTCCTAGAGAAGCCTCCATTTTTACGTTCATATTGTTTGGGCAAGACAGGGTCAAATGCCCATATTGTGGAAAACTCTACACCATAAGGGCAACACCTTATAATCTAGTTGTTGAATCCAAGATAATATTGGAAGTTCAAGTTCAACTGTTGATGGTAAAGGTTGATTGAGATCCATTTCCACTCATAATCTAGCATAAATGATTGTGTCTCCTTCCATTGTGCCTCTAGAAATGCCCAAATATCTTCCAAGGGAATTACTAATGATTTCTAATACCTGCTCACTCCAAAGCTCCATTGGAAGTTATAGACACCAAAATCTAGCCATTTGTCATCCATCCATGCTTTCCCACCATTTCCACCACCAAAACATAGCCAATTGTCCACCATCCCTATTTCCTGCCATTTATGAATATTATTCACATTTATTTATATATATTTATTTTATATATATAATATAATATTTTATATTATATTTTAATATATGTTTAGTAAATATGTATTTATTTAAGTGAATAAATCCCAGCCATCCAATTCCAATAATCTCGACCATCCATCCACATCAATCCATGCCACACCCTAGATTTATTATCTACCCTTAGATATGCTTTAATCTCGGTCACATGATTAGTGTTGTTGAAACCCTAGCACGACCTGGGTTGGATTGTAAATAGGAGTCATTTTGATGGCTCAACCCCTAAGTCCTAATATTTTTGAGTTCCTTGATTTTCCTTAAGTGCCCTAAGCTTTCGAATTAGCCTTCATGCCCTAACTCCCATTCCATCCATCGCATCCAATCCCTTGCTCGCCATTGCCACCATCACATCTTGTGCCCTCTTTCGATATGCTTTTGCATAATCCTCCTTCAGCCGCCAGGCATCTTTGGGTGCATTCTATCAACACCATGTGCCTCTGGGTGCCTCCCTACCAGCACCAAGTGCCCATGGGCATTTTCTACAGCCACCAAGCGCCCATGGGTGTTTTACATAAGCCCTTATGAAAGCCTCCTACCTTCGTGCAATGCTAGGGCACGCCTTCACAATAAATCTAGCCATAAATCTACAATAAATGCTAGGGCACGCCTTCACGTGAAAGATCTACAATAAATCTAGCCATCAAAGGATAATTAGCAAGAAACAAGATAAAGCATTCTTTGTTTTGATTAATTTCAATATCTTTATATTTATATGCAATTTCTTTTATCAATAGCTAGGGTTTTATTGATGTATGAGGGTCTCACACAATGGAGCCCTCACAATTATTACTAACTTCCTGCTATTGTCTTTATGTGTACAGATCTGGAGATTCATCAGTATTGGATAGTTGTTTAAGCTAGAGTAGCCCCAATCAATGGATATTTGAAGCCCACTCAACTTTGTTGGAAGCAAGAACGATTTTTACAGACACCATAAGCATTGCTAGCTAGGTGTTTGGAGAACCCTAGCGTTATTGTATTTACTGTATCGAATAAACTATGTAAAACCCCATTTTGGGATCACATTTGATTATACTCAGATCCCCCAACAATAATAATATTAGATCTATTTCATTGTGCAATTTCTTGTGTTATGTGGTTTATTCATTTTTAGTTAGTTGTATCTGGTGTTTCATTTTTGTCTTCACAAATGACGATCACAGTGGGACCCCCTAAGGGTTTCATTTTATGATTTATCTTGACTCCTAACTTGTTGTTTATTGTCCTATTTTGCAGATTTTTTACAAGCATGAGTCGTGCATTGTTCGTTGGATCTAGGGATTTTGAGAATTCGCAAAAGTTGCAAAAGGTGCACGAAATGCCCAACAGTGCTCAAAGGTCATCAAAAAATGCCCAGCTACGTTCCAAAGATGCCCAGGTATGTTTTATGATGATTTGGAGCAAATACATAGGTTTTCCAGTAAGTCTGTTGTCTAAAACCCTAGTCTTTATTTTATGTATTTTGGGTTATCTGCTATATTTTTTAGATTCTAAGCTTAAAATGAACCATCATTAAATAATCTAGAAATGAACTCATTCTAGTTTGCATTTTCGACTTGCATCCATTCACATACATTCTAATTAGGGTTTTATTTTTAATGTATTCACAAATATAAAATGTTGCATTTTGTTTGCATCTGAATTAAGAATTGCATAACTTAATATTTCATTGTAGGGTTAGAAACACTTTCTTTTGTTTATCTAAGTAGGAACACCATTAGAGTGTCAAAAGTATCCCTGCCAATTGGGTGATTCCAGGTAGAGGGGTGGATGAACCCTCCAGTTTTTATTTAGATAGGGGGTCTTAAGCAGTGTACTTCATGCCCTTTGGAGAACTTGGCATTCTCTTGTTGGCTTCTAATTTAGATTTATGAAATTAATTGTTTCTAATATTGTTTGTGCACAATAGTAAACAAAAATTTTAAAAGGAATTCACACACAACATGTTTCACTCAAAACAATAGTGGTTGGATTTCATCACCAACCATTGCTTGAGATTAGGTGACGATGGTATTCATCTCCATCCACCAATCTCTTCCCACATAAACCATAGGATACCCCCAAGCAAACGTATTGGATTTCATCACCAGCAAGAATCTCGTTGCCCTATCTTTGACATGGTTTTTACCTTTGTTTAATTAAGCAAGATTAGAAAATCAAAACACACAAGATTGACACAAAATGAATACACATTAAAAAGGAGATAATCAATGAACAAGGTAAGTCACATTGGTTGTTTGTTTCCTTAAGAATTTTAGTTTTTGTGTCATATTTGGTATTTTAATTTGTATCGTGACTTATTTTTCTTATGGTAGTAACTAGAAATAAAAATAAAGTTGTAATTCAAGATAACTTAATGGAACCTTCATCCACCTTCCCTACCACTTATGTGGTAGATTCCCTGAATGTGATTGTTGGTCATCAAATCTGCCTAGGAAAGGATTTGGGTAAATGTATGCGCCCTAGACCTGGACCAACATTGAAAGGCCGAAGAGAAGAGATGCCCCTCGTGCCAATATCCGAAGAAAGGCCGGCTCCTATGCTAAACTACTTTGGTGTTTTGAGATAAGGGATGCAAGAAAGAGATAAACAGAGTAAGGGTGCAGGAAAGAGATAAAAAGAGTTAGGGTTAGAGAAAGAAATAAAAAATGGGTAAGGGAAGAGAGATCGATAATTTAAAGTGGGAGAGAATAGGAAGCACGATCACTAACTAACAACTTGAATAGCAGCAAAGAACACCAAGAATAAACGAAAGAAATGCCACATTAACCTTCCTATGTATCCTCTGGGCGAGCTCCAGGATTCTCCTTCTCCCTTTCATCAAAATTTAGGGTTCAGAGTAATGACGATTAGGACAAGCGAATATAACAGAAACCACAACCCACCAGGCAGCATAAAAGAAAATCAATATAGCGTTTTTCCTCTCCTATGTATCCTTCGAGCAAATTTTAGGGTATAGTCCCCAATCGCACATCGAATTCAGGATTCAGAGTTACAGTATGCAAATGAAGAAAGACAAAAGAAATAAACATAGAAGGCAGCATACAAGAGAGAAATTGAGCCCAAAGCTCTTTAGTATTAATCGTAGGACATCAAGTTACAACAACTTTCTAGCAAAAAGTTCCCCCCCTTTTCATTACAATGCCTAGGTTTTTATAGAGGGCCCGACCCTCTGAGCCATAATTATACAGAATGGAGGAGTACATCCTCGAAAGTTGAGAAGTCAACTCTTGCGGCTCTCGTGACTGAGCTCTCAATTTTGTTACCAAAACTAGCAGATGCGGTCGGGTCAACCGGGGAAAGATGCATTAATGAGCCACCTGGATGTCCTTGGTCTCCGGGTGCGATGCTCGAGTGGCCGCCATGCTCGTCGGGATCTCCATCATGGACTGATACTTCATTTCCAATTGCTAAAAATGAACAGCGGGCTTGCTGGGCACGAAAAAATGTATTTATGAGGCACTGGATCACCTCGAGAAAATACCCGGCTTGGAGCGCATGCCATTTGAAGTGCTTCACTGAATTTTCATTCGTACTTCACTTCGCAATGGACTCGAGCCAAAGCAGATTCTCCTTGATTTGCACTTCGCATGGTGGAGCTTCGCAAAACAGCTTCGGGGGTGGTGAGAGCCAAAGTAGATTTCTTCCTTAAAATGGGGTCTTCACTTCTCGCTACTTCGTTGTACCAAAACTGCTTCGGTGAGGCCTTCACCCGAAGTAGATACTTCACTGATGAGCTTAAAAAAACTTCGCGGCGATCCTTCTTCAAAACTGCGGTTCGGGGGTATTTTGGCCGAAGCTCATTCTTGCCTTCAAAATGTTTCGACTGCTTCTACTTTGGGTGAAAGTACTTTGCACGAAGGTTTGCTGAAGTAGATGCTTCACAATGACTTTTGGTGAAGTAGAAATGGTTCACTGGTGGGAAGGCCCGAAGTGAGTGCTTCGACGGTCTTTTGGTGAAGTATTTTCAATGTTTGCCCTTTTCAATTTCCGCTTCGCAAGTTTCTTGCCCGAAGTATCATTTTGAAGTGCTTCGGACCCGAAGTAGTTTTCATCCCTCTACCTTTGCATTTTGCTTTGGCAACATCGCTTCGCAAAACTTTCGCCCGAAGTAACCATTTGAGGGACTTCGGGGCCGAAGTAGTTTTTCTTGCCTTAGCCAATTCGGACCGCGATTTTCCTTCGATGAAGCTGCCTCTTGAATTCCGCTTCGCAAAACTTCTGCCCGAAGTAGCTTTGGAAATGCTTTGGGTGCGAAGCTCTTTTTCTAAATTCTTCTTCGGCAATGCCACTTCGCAAGATTTTTGCCCGAAGTAGCTTCTTGAAGTGCTTCGAGGCCGAAGTAGATCCCATCCTTAGTGATTTCCTTTGCGAAGCTATCTTCCTTAGCTTATTCGATAGTGAAGCTCTTTCTTCTTCCTTTTATGTACAAGGGGGTGGCAGGGAAAGCCAAAATTGCTGCAACACTTGAAAATGTTGTTTCTAAAAGCAAGGGAACAAATGCATGAATTTAAAGAAATACTTTACAAAAGAGAGACTGTACAAAATTTTGATTTCTTTTTTCTACCCCTTGTGCAATGTGACAAAATTGTCAACATTCTTGGTGGCTCGCGGGGCAATGAGCTCGTCTCGGTGAGAGAACCCTCAGCTTTGATCCATTGGGCCAGAGTCACCTCCAGACCCTTCTCCCTTTTCCACCTCCGGGGGCACTTCCACAGCTTGTTCTCCCTCCTCTTCTTCTTCACCTTCTTCTTCTTCTTCTTCTGGCGTGGCTTCCTTTGGCGCGGCTTCATGTTGTGGCGATGGGGCAAGGCGATCACGGATTTTTCTCATGGTTCGGCGGACATGAGCCTAGGCACCCTTCAAAAAATGCTCTTGATCCTGTAGTGCCTTGACCAAAACATGGAACCGATCGATCTGCCCGATATCAGCATGTTGGGCCCTGGTATACAGATCGTTCAGGTAGGCCATGATCTTGCAGTATCTCAGAATGAAATCTGTGACCTATTTTTCTGTTATAGGCTCTGCCCATTCATCTATTTCTAAGACATCACCCTCAAAATGAAGCCATGTCGACTTAATCTCTTCCTTGGTTAGAAGGTTCCCATCATCATCCGTGAAGCTCGGGAAACCCAAGGAAGAGAGATCTTGGAAATAGCCCATCGATGCACGTTGCTCGTCCTTGAACACATCCAGGAGGTCCTTCACCTTCTGCACTTTCCTCACCTTGGAGAAGAAGGCATGAACTATGGCCTTAGCTGTAGACCAATCTCTAGCTATCCAACTCATCGCAGGGACCTGCAAGTCCTGATATTTAGCGCTTTGGACATCGAAAGCTAATTTGAGTCGGCCTCTAGCTTTCTGAGTAATCTCATCGATGATTGGCCTTCCTTCGATAGTGGTGTGCTATGCTTCGATGGTGTAGATCAAAATTGATAGGGCACTGGAGGCCCGAGACCTAAAATTTTTGAGCAAGTGCGAGCGAATCTCCTTGATTCTGCCTCTATCAAATAGCTCCAGGTTTGCCTTTTCGAACAACTGCTATTGTGTCTGCAAGATTTTGCTTTCAAGGTCCTTGGCCTTCAACTCATTTTCGGCCTGCCTCTACGCTTGGTGCTCAGCTGAACTCTGCAGTTGTAGTATTTGTTGTTTGAGGGCGTGCGTTTCCTTTTTCATTAGCTTACACTGCTCCTCTGAATCTTCCAGCTTGGAGCGGATTCTAGCTAGCTCCTCTTCCAACTTGATGTTGGCGCTCTCCACTTCGAACCTACGCTGATTAGCGATGTTTGCGTGCGCTCAAAAAGTTTCAATCCTGACATGCATAGACGTAGACTCATTGTCTATGTTCAGGTGCTCCAGGTCTTTGGTCTTCTCCTGATAGTCGTAATCTGCTGGAGTCATTTCATCCAGAGGCTTCTAGACCTTAGGGACCTTCTTCACCTTATGCAGCTTTCCAGCCTTCAAATCGAAGACAACGCATTTTTCAACTTGGGCCAGAGAGCGCCCTCTCTTCTTCCTCGCCTCCTTCAACATTTTTTTTGTATTTTTTCGAGCTAGGAGTAGCTTCTCGGCTAGAGGGCATTCCTTTATCATGGAGAGTTTTGACTCAAATAAGGCTAGATCTCCAGCCGAAGGGGTAAACAAATACAAAGAATGAATGGGGGATGCCTCACCAGTAGGTTCGGTGATAGGTGTACTAGGAGTACCAATGAGTGCAACAATGCCATGTGAGGCAGGTGAATGAGGAATAAGGTTCGACGAAGTGGTGGCACCGGACTTGTCCCGACTTGGTGACTCGAGTGGAGTGGGGCTAATAGGATCGGTGGCAAGAGGCAACGTGTGAGGAGGTGACTGACTTTGTGAGGGAGGGAGATACTGATGGGGAGACTCAATCGAGACCACGGTAGACACGCGAGAGACTAAGGCAAAGGGTGGAGAATGCTTACCTGCATGCCCTTCAGGCAGAGCGGCTGTAGTGACTTCTTGCATGATAGGCTCTTGCTCCTTTTGGGCTTCGGCACTCCCAACCTCCACAACTTCTACCTCGGGGTCTCCCTCCTATTGGAGGAGTTCCTCCACATCAATGACGTCTATATCTGGGACCGTCTCGGCACTTGGTGGCCCCGCATCTTCAACATTTGCTTTGGCCAGGCTTGATATAGGTGGTCCGATAGGAGCACTTGCGAGCTTTGTGTGGGGTCACTTTGGGTGGCTCGGAGGCACTTGAATTTGTTCTTGCCTCTTTCTTTTCCTCCTTTCCAATGGTTGCTCTACCTCTTCGGTGCTTGTGTCATGGCTTTTCGATGGTCCTTGTGGTAGTGCTACTGGTGTAGCTTCGGTTTCCTCCTCTTCTTCTTGCTCCGAAGCATCGTCAGCTCCTCTTGGGCTTTCGCCCAATCCTGGGGTAGCTGGAGGAACAAATTCAACGAAGGATATGGACTTCCAAGTTTCAACATTGGCTTCATAAAGAATTGCGAAGTCTTTATCTGCTACCAAAATTTTGTAAGAATTCATCTTCTGGCGGTGGACTCTCATTATCCACCATTCCCTTAATTTTTCCTCGCTCCAATTCTTCAATTCCTCCTTCAAATCATCCTTTGCTTTTCTCCAAAATGTGGAGCTTGGAGTTGGGAGGGGGTACTAGTCAGGGTCAAACTCGACCTCCATGGGGTAGAACTCATGCCAGGGAGGCAATGTCCTCATTCTCTCCAAATGCCACTCCAGATCCTTCCCATTGGGATTATTCCTTTGTTCCACAATTTTAGGGTGGGGGCAGATGTGGAAAAATTTAAAAATTTCAAGTGATCCCTCATTACTCCCAAGGGATCATAGAGCCATTGCTGAGGAATCTGGAGCAGGCCAAAATTGGCAAGCTTTTCCTCCAGGAAAATGTTCGATTTTAAGGCAAATACTTCAACCACTCCCATCCTGAAGGGGAAGTCACAGGTATGTGCCCATTTTTTACCATGGCCATAGATGGCATTGGTTGCGTCGCTCTATCGAGCGACCTCCAACACGAACTGGTACTCGAAGGGGAAAACAGGCAGCAGGAAGGGTTTCCCTGTGAAGCCAAAAAGGTGAATTACCAATCCTTGTGTCAATTGGAAAACATCTCCCTTCTTCTCCTGCACCACTCTATCTCTCAAACTGAGGGGCACCCGAGGGCAAGAACCCTTCAACAAATGCATAGCGGGTCCCAAAAATTGTTGATTAAAATAATAATAGGACTCTGTCCTCAATAGGAGGGGAGTCCACTGGTACACCGATAGAGGATTTCCATCCTCGCCACTTGGAGAAATAGTGATATGGGGGAATCGCTTATGCACTTGGTAGAAAAACAACCAAACCAGGAAAGAATAGGGTGAGAAATACTGGCCCATCGCCAAATTCTTCATGCTGGTGAGTCTCGTATGCAAGGTTCGGGCCACCCATTCTGCCCAATCAAAGAAAACTGGGTTTGTACTTGGTCTTGAAGCATCAGGGGCATAGAATTCCCCTCTTGAAATACATTCGACCAAAGACACCTTCCAGGGTTGCACCGAAGCATCTGTCGATAGGCCTGCCACCCATGCAATGATGGTGAAAATATTGGTGTTTTTGAAGGCTGCTAAGGGTAAGGGCATCTAGGGCAGCTTGTTTGAAGGGAGCCCACTTTTGAGGTTCTCGCGTAGGAATTTCAATATGTAGCTATTGGAGGTGAACCTCTCCATCTGTTCACTTAGAATGACGTTGCGAACGGAATAGCCCTTGGGCGGACCTTGCAGTGGCACGAAGGTTGCTTGTACATCTTCCTTTAGAATGGAAAATAATTTATGACTTGAAGCGTCCAACACTTGCCTGGATGCAGGCTGGTAGTTTTGCGTGATAGCACAGATTAACTCTAGATAGTGGTGAGCAGATGGGGTCAAGTACCAGTAAATCTAAGAATAATAGGCAGCAACCCTTTTATTCTCTGGGGTGAGTCTGCTCACCATAAACTCAATAGTGCATCGGAGGTCGGACACACCCTTAGAGAGCTCCGTGTCTCTAATTTTCTCCCACCCATCGATTGGTGGTTCTACAAGCTGCTCCTCCTCAGAGTCATCTCCTTCTTCTATCGGCTATTTTTTTGGGTGAGGGGTGAGATTAATCTTCTTAGGAGTATGCTTTTTCTCTTCTTTGCCCTTCTTTGTTTTTTTAGGGCCTGCAACTTCAGGCTCCTTCCCCTTCTCTTTGGAGTTTTTCTTCCCCATGTTGAAAATGATGGCGGCAGAGTCCTTGATATAGAGGGCTTTGATGTGAAGGGCTTAGATGCAAAGGGTAGGAGAATTGCAGAGTAACCGAAGGCTCTTAGTCTTGCATGAACTGATGGATAAATAACCTTCCTCTTGCTAGAGCTTCACGTTTTATAGCCTAAAAAGGTAACTACCTCAATTTATGGCACCTACCAAATTTAAATTAATGCTTCGAACGGAGGAAGTTGCCGTGCCCTTTGATTGGCTCTACAGCAGCGTAGTACATGGGGCCACGCACTTTGGTAATCATGAAATGCAAACTACTGCCACCTTGTACCTCGACGTGGCTTTTTACCTTAACCGAATCGCCTCGAGATGTGCCCCGTCACTTTTGCCTTAAATTCATCCACTTCAAACTCTTTTCAAGGTTGCTTAGTGCATGTTCTTCGAGGCACATTTCAAATTCTCACGTCTTGCACATTGTTAGTTCGACGAAATTGAAATCAGCATTGAAAATGCTTCACGGCGAACCTTTGGTGCGGGTTGCTTTTCGACACTTCGGGCCCGAGGTACTTCTCCTTCGTCGTGCTACCGTTTTTCTTCACGAAGACCGCCTACCGAAGCTTGTCCTCTTAGAAACTACTTCACCAAATTTTGCTTCGAAACTGCTTCGCATGGGCTCTTTTAAAATCTACTTCGCAAAACTTTTGCCCGAAGTCGCCTTTCAAAATGCTTCGGGTGCGAAGCTCTTTCCGTGCCTTTGTTTGAATTTTGGTTCGGCCCCTTTTAGGGTAAAGTGCTTCGTTGTGAACCTCCTTGCAACTGCTACTTCACATCAAAAGTCCTCGAAGGAGATTTTGGAGTGTAATACTTGGCTTTTGCAATCACGAAAAGGATGTATATACACAAATGCAAAATCATATACAAAAGTACACACATTTTTTTTATTTTTTTTTTTTTTACAAGTCCAACCTCGACGATGAAAAGTCTTCAGATGAAGACCATTAATAGAAATCGGCAAAACCTGACCATCTGCATCTTTGAGGATGAAAGAGTTGGCCGAGTTCACCTTCACAATTTCGAATGGCCCATCCCAGAACACGTCCAATTTGTCATGATTCCCAGGCTTAGCTTTCCAAGAATCCCACTTCCATACCAGATCTCCCACTTTGAATGTGCGATCTGATGATTTTTTCTTGAACCAATCTTGGGTGACCTAAGCATGCTTAGCGAAGTTTTGGTAGGCTTCCTCGTGATCTTCCTCTAGCTACAATAGTTGAGCTAATCTGCTTTCCATTGGACTAACTCCATCTTCTTCTTCCAATAGCTGCAGTGCAGGGATCTCCACATGGATGGGTAAGATGGCCTCCTTGCCATAAACCAAGGCATAAGGCGAAGTCTTGATTGACTTCTTGATAGAAATTCGATCGGCCCACAAGGCACGATCTAGAAGGAGATGCCAAGTCCTTTTGTTTTGCTCTATAAGCTTCCTTAGCACCCTCAACAAGGTCTTGTTGGTGGATTCTACCAATCCATTGCCCTATGGATAGTAGTTGGAGGAGACTTTATGATATATCCCATGTTTGTAGAAGAAATCGTTGATTTTGGTGCCTAAAAAACTAGGACCATTATCCATAATGATTGCTTCGGGAATGCCGAACCTGGTGATCAAACCCTCTAGGAAGGCGATTACAATCTCTTGATCCGCATGCTTCGTAGGGATCACTTCGGCCCACCTAGTGAAGTAGTCAGTTGCGGTCAGGATGAACTTATGTCCCACAGATGAGTTCAGCGATATGGCCCCTATGAAATCCAGCCCCCATTGTTGGAAGGGTGTTTCTACTTGTATCAGTCGAAGGGGCATCGAAGCATTTCTGCTTCGTTCGGCAAACTTTTGACACTGCTCGCATCTACGACAAACGGCGAAGGCATCGGTGAAGAGAGTAGGCCAATAATAACCCGCCTTGATTATCTTTAGTGCCATTGTTCTCCCTGCAAAGTGTCCTCCAGATGGTCCTGAATGAAATTCTCCCAGGACTCTCCTTTTATCATCATCTTTTATGCACTTAAGAAGGACACCATCAATGTTCCTAAAAAATAGGCCTTCGAGGCGCAAAGTATATCGGGAAGACCGGATCCTGAAATGCCTTCGTTGTGAAGCATTTAAATGTGAAGGACATCTTCCAGTGTTGAAGTACTCGACTATTTCACACCCAGTCCTTCTCATCCTCTTCCTATTTTGCGAAGCATCCTTCGGTCGAAGAGTCATCCCATTGAATTATGTCGCTTCAGTCGTTGCGCTCTTCGCCAATTCTTGACACAATGCGCGACAACGAACCAGTTTTGTGGGCTTAATCTCAATGTCAAATTCTTGTATCTTGTTCACCCAACCGGCTCTCTTGCTTCCCAATTCTCCTTGGATGATGAAATTATGCACGTCGGGGTGAATGAAAAAGACCGTAACCCAACTTTGGGAGATGAACTGCTTGAACTTCCTGAGAGACTTCATTACTGCATGCACCTGACGTTCTATGAAATTGTATTTCTCTTCATGGGGATTGATCACCTAGCTTAGAAACGCGATGGGACGCTCTTCACCATCTTCCTCTTTTTGTGTTAGGACCACAGCATAACTCTCGGGTTCCCCTATGGCATACAAGATAAAATCCCGACTGTAGTCAGGGTTGATCAGGACCGATGCCTGAGCGATTCGGGCCTTAATCTCTTCGAATGCCTCCTTTCTCTCTTATGTCTAGATGAATTCGATGCCCTTCTTCAAAAGTTCGGACATCGACTTGATGACTTGGGCGAAATCGAGGACAAACTTCCTCACGAAGTTGATCTGGCCGAAGAAATATTGAAGTCCTTTCTTGTCTGCTGGGAGTGGGAGCTTCGTTAGAGCCTCGGCTCTGTCGGGATCTACAACGAGGCCCTTTTCTGATATCGCATGTCCCAACAACTTTCCTTCATTGACTGCAAATATGGACTTCTTCGGATTGATTGAGATGCCAAACTCTCGATATTTTTCAAAAATTTGTTGTAGGTGTACGGGGTGATCCTCCCTTCTTCGAGAGAAAATGGTCATGTCATCTAGATAGATGACGATTACCTTATTCAGAAGCTCGCCAAAAGCTAGATCCATCACCCTCTAGAAAGTGGCACCAGCATTCGAAAGGCCAAATGGCATTCGCTGGTAAGCAAATGTCCCCCACTTGGTGGTGAACGTTGTTTTATGCTGGTCTTCATTCCTCGACCCGGGGGGGGGGGGAATTTTTTTTTTTTTGTTGGGAATGAGCATTTTTAAGAGTTCGGCCTTCATTAGGACCTTGATCTTTGGGTTAATCGGCCTTTGCTTTTATCGAAAGGGTTTGACCCCCTCCTGTAATTCAATTGTATGCTGGATCAGCTATCGATCGTATCCCCTGAGGTCTTGATAAGACCAAGCAATTATGTCGGGATACTTCCTACACAGAGTCTGGATCTATTCTATCTCTTCCGAAGTGCAATCAGTTCCAACTTTTATTGCTTTTCTAGGTCCAAGCTCTAAATCTTGATACTGCTTTTCATTGACTTTGATCATGTGAGAGAGTGCTCGATCATTCTAATCAAAGAGGCTTTCAAGAGTGATCAGTCCCTTGGGAACGTGGTTATTCTTCAATTGAACCAGCCCTTCATATTCCTCTTCATCAAGGCTTCTATCTTCGACTGTGGTGGCTTCTTGAATCATGAAATTTACAATCTGCTCGTCATTGTCAAAGACTTGCCAATGTAGGTCTTTGTCCGGGATAGAGGGTCTATAGATCATCCTCACAGCTTTGGGCTTGTGCACCATGTCTTCTGTTGGAGAGTACTTGGTTGTGATGGATGCTAGAACATCGACATGTTGATTCTTTTCTCATGGAATAAACTGTAGATTGAGAGACTCGAACTGGTCACACAGGTCCCATACCCTATTGCGGTATGACTTTAGATAATGTTTCTTTGAAGTGCACCTATTTGTGACCTGGTTGCATACCAGTTCAGAATCTCTAAAGATTTGGAGGTGCTTTATGCCTAACTTGTCAACTTTCTTGAGTCCTAGACATAATGCTTCATATTCTACTGCATTGTTGGTGCAACTCCATATTAGCCGGTAGCAATACTCCTTTTGCTCTTCGAATGGTGAAACTAGAAGAATTCCTGCTCTAGCATCATTTTTACATCGGGCACCATCGAAGAACAACTTCCATAGTCCTTCTTGGGCACTTGTTCTATTCTCTGGTTGGGTGTGTTTCTCAGGCTTGGTGATCGCATAACATCCTATCTCGGTCTCTACCATGGCATTAAATTCTACCAATGAGAACTCATCTTCATAACTTAGTTGTGCAAGAGACTCCTCGACCAGGTCCACCTGCTCTACTTCCTCCATTATTGCATTCACTGGATCGCTGCTCTCTTCTTCGAACATCTTCTGCACAAGGAAGGAAGAAGGCTTTTCATTGTAGATCTTCACCTTCTTTCCTTTGAATGGAATCTCCAGATGAGAGTAATCCATAGATAGATATCCACCCAACTTTGCTATGAATTCCCTTGACAAGCACATATTGAAGTATGGCTCCAGGTCGACGACCACTACCTCTTGTATGACCGTGATCTGAGGCATCTTATGTAGTCGAATAGGAATGTCTTTGATCACTCCTATAGTCTTCATTGGTGTACCATCCAACTGGAGTATGCCTTGGCTACTTCGTGTATATTCCATCCCTATTTCTTTGTAGACTGCTCTCGGCATGACTGTTGTCATGGCCCCAGAGTCGATCATACAGTTATGTACAATATACCCTTCCATAGGTAGAGATAGGTAGAACGGAGGTGGTCTATTCTTCCCCATAATGGATGTGGATAGGGTATGCACAAGAGCAAGTGGTGCTACCTTTTTTGCTTTAGTCATTTTTAGTGATTCTTACAGCAGGTCCACTTGTCCAGGTAGTTGCAGTGCATCGTACAAGCTGATCTTGGCTGGAATCCTCTTTAACTCCTCCACAATGTTGTACGCCAGGGAACTGAGCACCTTGGGTTCCTTTCTCGGCTCATATCTGTTGCGATACTGCTCCATAGCTTCAACTCTTTGTTGCTTAGTTAGTGAAGGAAACTTGAGCTTTTCCCTAGCCTGCTCTTTTGTTTCTGCCTGAGGTGGTTCGACAGAGGCCTTTTGAGCTTTTTCTTTGATCGATGCATGCGGAGGAGCTTCATTCGGGGCCGAAGAAGATGATTGTCCCTTCTCGGGTCGAGCGGGCACTTTTAAGGGAGCCATCTGAGTAGCATCCACTTCTATCGCCTTCTTTCCTCCTCTGGTAAGCACTGCAACCGGCTCTTCTTCGCCAATCGCCGAGTTCGACTCATTTGCCTGATAACGTTGACTTGACCGCCATGACTACTGCTCACTAGCGTTTGTACATAGTGTTGGTGCAGCATGCAGGTATTCTCTTCATGCGGATCATTGCACGTAGAGCACCAATATACACAATCAAAAGTGCTCGGAGCTTCATCAATCGCAGCATTTCTCGCTTAAGCCTTCCCTTGCTGGACTGCTTGATCTTTGGTAAGCGCAGGCATAGGATAAGACCTTCTCGGTAGAAATTCTTGTTGCGCTTGCTTCTTCTTCACAATGGTCATGTCGTTGGACAACGTCTAAACTGTGGAGTTCAGAGACTGCATCTCTTGCAAAATTTTAGCTTGCATATCATCAACTTTTGGAACGAGTGGCAATGAAGCCATCGTCGGTATTGGAGGTAGGGCGGGGTGTAAAGGTGGTGCTGATAGTACAGGGAATGCCGAAGTGACTATGGGCTAGAGTTGAAAATGTGGGAAAATGAATTTGTGGAGCGGTGATTTGAGACACAATAGGATTCGGGTTCCAAGATGAGATCGGGTATGTAGGGGTTACAGAGATTTGCGAAGCGGCTGCGCTCGCATACTGGGATTGAGGGAATTCAAGAAGTATGGGCATCGACATCCTTTGGGGAAGCTTGCCCACAGCTATCAAATCTATTTCCACCCTCTTGGCTAACTCATACAACTCGGGGAAAGTATTGATGTTAGAATATCTTACCATGATACTGATATCATGGTTGAAAGCCCGAAGGAAATAGTATGCTGCAGCTTCATCGGTTGGCCGAAGTCCAACTGGTACTCTCTACCAGGTTCGAGCGAACCTAACATTGAAGTCTATGATCTCTTCTTGTGGATGTCTCTAAATTGAAGTGAACTGATGCAGGAGAGAGGTAGGATCGAAGGACTCATTGAAGCTTCGCATCAACTACCCGGCTAACTGGTCCCATCCCGTAATAGTATCGGGTGGTAAAGATCTATACCAGTAGAGGAGTTTTCCTCTAAGGGAAAGAACCAAAAGCTTTACCATAACTCGCTCTTCTGTGATGTCGTGGATTGCCACCAGAGATATTATGTCCCAGATGTGCTCCAGAGTAGTCTTCCCAGTTCCATCGAACGTTGGGATCTTCTTTATAGTAGCAGGCAACACTTGCCCTTGTCCTGCTAGATTTAGTAGTGACAAAGAATCCCATGCTGGGAACAACCTGGGTGACAGTTGTTGCTGCATTTTTTGTTGTTGTTGTTGTTGTTGCTACTGTTGTTGTTGCTATTGTGCCATACTTGCTCCTGGATTTTGAGAAATAGGAATCCTCGAAGCTCCTCCTTGATTGCTAATAGGACGACTAATAGGAATGGAGGCACTAGGATGCTTCGGTGAGTTGGGAGGATTGGGAGGAAAACTAGATGTTGTGCTATCAGAAGTTAGGCCTTGTTCATCAACAGTAGCCTCTTGCGAGGATGTTCCACATAACAGTGCCTTGAGGGTGACCAACCTTGATCGCTCCCCAAAGGCGTCGATATCTAGCTCAAAGAACTTGGTTTCCTCTCCTCTATTCCTAACTCTCCATCTCGTTTGCATGAAGGCACAGACTTTGGTACTGGTCTTTATGACTTAAATATTCTCGAGTAAACAGAGTCGCTAGATGCTAAGAGTCTTTTGATAATGAGAGCATCGGTTCTTACTACCACTAGTCAGGTGAGACTGACCGGGTCACACCGAGAAATGGTTAGAACTATTGGCCCCGGTGGAGACGGGTTTGAGATTTGTGTTCTTAAAATATGGGACCTTGGTCCCACCGGGCGTGCTAGAAACTGTTGGTCATCAAATCTGCCTAGGAAAGGATTTGGGTAAATGTATGCGCCCTAGACCTGGACCAACATTGAAAGGCCGAAGGGAAGAGATGCCCCTCGTGCCAATATCTAGAGAAAGGTCGGCTCCTATGCTAAACTACTTTGGTGTTTTGAGATAAGGGATGCAGGAAAGAGATAAATAGAGTAAGGGTGCAGGAAAGAGATAAAAAGAGTTAGGGTTAGAGAAAGAAATAAAAAAGGGGTAAGGGAAGAGAGATCGATAATTTAAAGTGGGAGAGAACAGGAAGCACGATCACTAACTAACAACTTGAATAGCAGCAAAGAACACCAAGAATAAATGAAAGAAACACCACATTAACCTTCCTATGTATCCTCTGGGAGAGCTCCAGGATTCTCCTTCTCCCTTTCGTCAAAATTTAGGGTTTAGAGTAACGACGATTAGGACAAGCGAATATAACAGAAACCACAACCCACCAGGCAACATAAAAGAAAATCAATATAGCATTTTTCCTTTCCTATGTATCCTTTGGGAAAATTTTAGGGTATAGTCCCCAATCGCACATCGAATTCAAGATTTAGAGTTACAGTATGCAAATGAAGAAAGACAAAAGAAATAAACACAAAAGGTAGCATACAAGAGAGAAATTGAGCCCAAAGCTCTTTAGTATTAATCGTAGGACATCAAGTTACAACAGCTTTCTAGCAGAAAGTTCCCCCCCTTTTTCATTACAATGCCTAGGTTTTTATAGAGGGCCCGACCCTCTGAGCCATAATTACACAGAATGGAGGAGTACATCCTCGAAAGTTGAGAAGTTGGCTCTTGCGGCTCTCGTGACTGAGTTCTCAATTTCGTTACCAAAACTAGCGATTCGTGGTCGGGTCAACCGGGGAAAGACATATTAATGAGCCACCTGGATGTCCTTGGTCTTCGGGTGCGGTGCTCGAGTGGCCGCCATGCTCGTCGGGCTCTCCATCATGGACTGATACTTCATTTCCAATTGCTAAAAATGAACAGCGGGCTTGTCGAGCACAAAAAAATGTATTTATGAGGCACTTGATCATATCGAGAAAATACTCGGCTTGGAGCGCATGCCATTTGAAGAGCTTCGCTTAATTTTCATTCGTACTTCGCTTCGCAATGGACTCGAGCCAAAGCAGATTCTCCTTGATTTGCACTTTGCATGATGGAGCTTCGCAAAACAGCTTCGAGGGTGGTGAGAGCCGAAGTAGATTTCTTCCTTAAAATGGGGTCTTCACTTCTCGCTACTTTGCTATACCAAAACTGCTTCGGTGAGGCCTTCGCCCAAAGTAGATACTTCGCTGATGAGCTTAAAAAAACTTTGCGGTGATCCTTCTTCAAAACTATGGTTCGAGGGTATTTTTGCCAAAGCTCATTCTTGCCTTCAAAATGTTTCGACTGCTTCTACTTCGGGTGAAAGTACTTCGCACGAAGGTTTGCCAAAGCAGATGCTTCGCAACGACTTTTGGCGAAGTAGAAATGGTTCACTGGTGGGAAGGCCCGAAGTGAGTGCTTCGGCGGTCTTTTGGCAAAGTATTTTCAATGTTTGCCCTTTTCAATTTCCGCTTCGCAAGTTTCTTGCCCGAAGTATCATTTTGAAGTGCTTCGGACCCGAAGTAGTTTTCATCCCTCTACCTTTACATTTTGCTTCGGCGACATCGCTTTGCAAAACTTTCACCCGAAGTAACCGTTTGAGGGACTTCGGGGCCGAAGTAGTTTTTCTTGCCTTAGCCAATTCGGACCGCGATTTTCCTTTGGCGAAGTTGCCGCTTGAATGCCGCTTCGCAAAAATTCTGCCTGAAGTAGCTTTCTAGAAATGCTTCGAGTGCAAAGCTCTTTTTCTAAATTCTTCTTCGACAATGCCACTTCACAAGATTTTCACCCGAAGTAGCTTCTTGAAGTGCTTCGGGGCCGAAGTAGATCCCATCCTTAGTGATTTCCTTTACGAAGCTATCTTCCTTAGCTTATTCGGTAGCGAAGCTCTTTCTTCTTCCTTTTTATGTACAAGGGGGGTGGCAAGGAAAGCCAAAATTGCTGCAACACTTGAAAATGTTGTTTCTAAAAGCAAGGGAACAAATGCATGAATTTAAAGAAATACTTTACAAAAGAGAGACTGTACAAAATTTTGATTTCTTTTTTCTACCCCTTGTGCAATGTGACAAAATTGTCAATAGTGACATAGGTAGATTTGTTTGCAGGTCCCTCACATTCTTTGCCATCCACAACCTATCATATGGCCATGCCCCAAGAGAAGTCAACCTCTCCTACCATTGACTATCACATTACCCATATAGACATGGCAAGAGTAGAAGCTCTCATGAAGTCTTCTAATTATGTCTTAGAGTCTATCCCCAACTCACCTAAACATGATCCTTCTTTACAGCAGGAAATTGTCTCATCACAGTCCTCGTCGCTCGACCCTCCCTTGGTATGAATCATAAGTCAACGATGCTTCACAAACACCCATTTCATCCAATCAATTTGTAATTTCTATTTCCACTTGTCCCCCATCCACATCATTTGTTCCATATTCCTCCATGGTATCCATTGATGATATGGAAATTATTTGAGCATGCGAACATTTGAACAAATTGCTCAAGAAGTAGCAGATAGCTCAACAACAAGTTCAAGTGAACCCTACGCCTCAACCAATTTCCACTTAGTCCATCTTCATTACAAAAATCCCCTATTGGGTACCATAATTTTCTGTGGTTTCCATTCCCATACCTCCATAAACTCATTCCATTTCCATGAGTCAACCCATCCATAGTCCTCATACATCATCTCCTTTCCTTCATTCACAATTATTTCTTCACCAACCTCATCATCATCAAATTCACTCCATGTCCCCCAATTCATCACACCTCCAACAACACACTCAATATCATCCATTCATCACCTCTCAATTCACTCAACAAGCCAACCAAGGCTTACAAACATATTGTCAACACACAAATGTTACAACAAATTTTAACTCGACTCACTAACATTGAGTTATAGTTGATTCATCATTAGTGTCAGCAACCACAATAATTGAAACATCCAATTTCACAATCCACATCTCAGGTTTTGATACCTGTACCAAAAATTCAAAATCCAACACAATTGGACAAATGCACCAAGCATCCTACAAAGCCCCCTCACAAATACATGGTGCTTTCATAATCTTATTCAACCATTTTTCAAAGGCTTTATGAAGCACAATAGATTGTACTTCCAAAAATCAAATCAAGTGATCTTAACAAGCCACATGGAAAAAATTATAAGAAGCATTTGTACTATCCTTATCATCAACAAGCAGGCCATGACATCAACCATTGTTATGCATTTAAAGACATTTTCCAAGATCTTATTGATCTAAAGGTCTTTTCCACAAAAGGTCCATCCAACCTATCTAATCAGGACAATGGTACCAACTCAATCAAAAATCATATTGGGGATTCTTAGGATATCACATTCTCCCAGTCATTCACATCATCAATCATCAAGAAAATTGAGGATGCTTAAGGTATCACACCTTCCTCGCAAAAAAAAAAATTAAGAGATAATAACAAAAAAATTGTTAACATTAACATGGCTTCATCTTAGCCATTCCACATTAACATGGCTACACAACAACCATTCCACCATTAACATGGCTTCATCTTAGCCATTCTATAGTTAACATAGCTACATAATGGCCATTCATCATTAGCATGGCTTCATCTTAGCCATTTCATCATTAACATGGTTCCATACCATTCCCTATTTATATTGAGGCAAAAATAGAACTCATCACTTGCATTTTCATCATCAACATGGCTACACAACAACCATTCATAATTAACATGGCTTCATCTTGTAGACACTAAAATCTGGTCAATCCGATTAGGCAATCACAAGCACCGGTTAATTGACACCATATGGCCCCCTTGGGCAACCCTTAAAGGTCTACTAGTGGTCCTAACCACTCTTGGAAGGCCCTAACCCACTTTTGGGAGCTTTTGGGCCATATAGGCATGAACGTACCACCCTGAGATGATCACAATTTATGGTCATCCTACCCCAGGATGGTCACAAACTGGTCATCCTGGGGTGGGATGACCACAAACTTTGACTTTCAAAAAGTCAAATCTGGACAAATGGCACCCAAAAATTGCCATTTGCCCTACCTATTCAGCCATGCAAGGCCTGAGGGTGCATAATTCCATGACATGCTACATGTAAGAGGCCAAATAGGGAGATTCTCTTCCCCCTCCAATGCATGCCACCCTAGCGGCCATTTGGCACCTCTTGCCCTGCATGCCCTCGCATGCCCTTTTACCCAAAGGTCTCCTTTGGCTATAAAGTGTATCAGTTTTCCACACAAAATTTAGGGAGAAGTTTTGGGGACATAGCAACAAAATAATGCCAAGATTTCCCCTCACCCTTTCATGCCATTTTCCCTCGAAATCTCTACCTAGCAAAGGAGGTTTGCGAGTGAACTAGGAGGCACGATCTGCTTACAAAACCAAACCATATGAGTGATTTTTACCACTAAATTCAATTAAAATACTATTTATGAGATCCCTAACCAATTCATAGAGGAATTGGTGATAAAATAAGTGTAGAACTAGTGGTCATCCTACACCAGGACGGTCCCCAATCTGTGATAGTCCCAACCATCCTAGCCCAGGACGGTGGCTCAATTGTGCATTATTTTTTTACTATTATTTTTTATTTATATTCTATATTATCATATGATTCTACTCTCCAAATTTTATACATTTTGGAGCTATATCGAGCAAGATATTGTATTTTTAGTGTTTTGTAGGGTCTTATGCAGGTCTACGAAGGTCATCTAGAGAATAACCTAAAAAATTTTGTTTATTTTGTAAATCTGACCATATGGGTCCTCTCAAAATGTTATTTTATTCATTTTATCCAAGTTTCATGTGTTTTGGATATGTTTAGGGGCAGAAATTGCTTGCTTTGGATTTTATAGGTTGGGAACGGTCACTACGAATACGACACACCATAGAAAGAAATTTTGGTTCTGTTTTTAGTGATATCTTCCCAAAACCATCCATTTTACATCCCTCTACAATTTCAAGTCATTTTTAGTTGATTTTGTATAAGATCCATGCATATTCTCATTACTATTCTTTTGGTGCCTGTGGGGATTGCATGTTTTTCATCATACGCACTTGCTATTTGATATTTCTGATTTCCTTGTGTGTAGGTGCAGGTTTCTACAATGAATTAGGAAGGAGCACAAGACCTCAAGATCAAAGATACAAGCAGCGATAACATTAGCTCACCCACATCGATTATGGGTACGAGGAAAGACACTAGAAGTGCATCGAGTTACTTGAAGGATTTGATCCTTAGCTCACCCTGGGATGACCACACAACCATCCCACCCTGGGATGGCCATCAAAATGGTAGCTATCCCACCTTAGGATGGCCATAAAACAACAAGTTCCTCGGGCAATACGATAGGTACCTGAACTTTTTGTTTTCTGCTACATAGTCAGAATTAGCTGAAATTTGGTTTTTCTTGCATGATTTTTTTTCTAGGAAGGTCGAAAGATACTTTCCTTTTCTTATAAATGCAAAAATAATAAAAATAAAAATAAAAATAAAAAAGAAGTTAAGTTATGATGCCCTTGTGTGGTTTGCTTGCTTGTAGCCTACCCAATGGGTAGGTTATCATTTAGGAGTTGCATCTTCTAGGTTACTTTTTATCTATATTTCAAAAATTAAATGCACCTTTTGCATACATTTAGTGAAATATCATTGAGTGCTTCATTATTTAATTTCTTTAAGCTTAAAAGGAACCACACACACTTGCACGTATCACAATAACATTGGTAAGGTTGGATTTCATCACCAACCTCCAATTCAAGCCCTTGATACCTTAGATAGAATAGGGCACTCTCTCAAGATGGAATAGGTCACTAGTGTTCAAACTCCCTCCCACTATTGGAAACACTTGTCATTTTAGAGTGGAAGAGCTAGGCAAACCCTCCACTCATTGTAGGTTTTAAGCGGTGTACCCTAGACTCTTTTGAAACATGTTTGACACTAATTTTCCTAGTCACCACTTTGGATGAGTTACCTCATTCTAATATTAAAACATGAACAAGAAAGCAAAAGCAACAACAAATTTGAACACACAAAATAGCTTAGGGATTCACATCTAAAGCTTAAAGGAGATAACCACATTGTTTGCTTGTGTACTTCTTTGATCATTTGATTATGTTTTTCTAAGATTTAAAAGAGATAATCATACACATCTAATCCTTAAAAGAGATAATCATGTTGTCTACTTTGTGTGTTTCTTTGTTGTTTGGGTAATCAACCTAGGATCCTTGATCTGGGACCAAACCCTAACCCTAATTTTTCAAAGAAATTTATTGAAACAAAAAAATAAGTAAAAATATTTTTATTATGCATCCAACGGATCAAGAATCATATAAATTTGAGCTATAACGAAAAAGTTATGTTGGTTTTATGATTACTCTATTTTCGAAGTCGAAAATAGGGAAAAATTGCACTAAAATGGTCATAAAATGCTCTAAACAACTCCAAAATTTGCCAAATTTTTTTTGTTATCTTAGTTAGCTCCTTCTACACCTCTCACAAAAATTTTGAGTCTTAACTCTTCATGCTTCAAAATTTTCCAAAAAATCCTAAAAGTGGGCATTCCCCATGGGCCCCGGTTGGCCAAATATTCCAAAAATACAAATTTTTGACCCATAATTCATATTTGGAGCCCTAACCCATTGTGATTAGCTCGTTGCACTGATCATTTTGATATATAACACTTATAAACTTTTCAAAAAGTCAAAATTTTCTAAAAATGGTCGATGGACCCCCTTGTATGGATTTGGTCCAAATGGGATTAAAAAGAGGACATCCAATTTAGAGAGAGATTCAAGCTCCATAACCAGTGAATATCTCCAAATAATTCTAGAGGACATGCCCATCCCTGAATGGCATCCCAAGTTTTATCATAACAACAATACAATCCTCAGGGGGGTAAACCTTCGAGATATCCCTACTAGGGAAACACCTAGAGGTCCTCTTGGAAAACTTCTTGATTTAGATACCCTGATAGAATTCTATATAGAAAATAATTAGCCCATTGAGGGGCCTAGTAGGTAAATATCATAGATTCACATCCTAGCTTGCTCTATACATCAATCAAAATATGACCATGAGACTACACCATGGCCTAGCTTTGATGAGCAAACCACCCCATCAGATCGGGCAAGTCACCCTCATACTCTTTGCAGAGAGCACACAATGTACACACATCATGATTTTGCATAGCCTGAATATATAGAGCCTACATACAAAACTAAATATGAATATTTCCTCATAGATGAGGAAGAAGATCCAAGTCATTCTCCCACTCCTCATGAAGAGTACTTGGTGCAACCACATGATGGCTCTACATCATCAAACTATACAGAGCCAATTCATAAACTAGAGTCTCAGGTCAATGTAACATTTAGGGAACATGGAAAACAAGCTATAGATCCTACTAGTGGTGAAACACATGATAAACCTATCTATATTTCAAATACAAGGGCTCACAAACTCCATGCAACTGAGCAAGAAAATCATATTCATCAGGAACGTAGGCCAAATCTTCACATAAAATAACATACAGGTCAACCTTAGTTGGATTAACAACAAAGAAATCAATAATGGGTGGGCTCACAATGAGCACACCCATAAAATTTGTATCAACGAAAGATACAAGAACAACAAACGATACAACAAGAGCAATTGCAAAACGCATTACATGAACTGGTGATTACCCCTAGCACCTATAGGATGCAACAATGGGTAAGGTGTCTAATACAATATTAAATGTCCCCCTCTAGACCTCCTATGCCTAATCAGGAATTGCCTCCTAGGCCTAACATAGGGCACCTATCGTAGGAAGTTACCCCTCCTTATAGGCCAGCTCAAGAGACACCTTATGGGGCTTACACCGTGCATATAGAACCCTGATAGAATTCTATATAGAAAATAATTAGCCCATTGAGGGGCCTAGTAGGTAAATATCATAGATTCACATCCTAGCTTGCTCTATACATCAATCAAAATATGACCATGAGACTACACCATGGCCTAGCTTTGATGAGCAAACCACCCCATCAGATCGGGCAAGTCACCCTCATACTCTTTGCAGAGAGCACACAATGTACACACATCATGATTTTGCATAGCCTGAATATATAGAGCCTACATACAAAACTAAATATGAAGATTTCCTCATAGATGAGGAAGAAGATCCAAGTCATTCTCCCACTCCTCATGAAGAGTACTTGGTGCAACCACATGATGGCTCTACATCATCAAACTATACAGAGCCAATTCATAAACTAGAGTCTCAGGTCAATGTAACATTTAGGGAACATGGAAAACAAGCTATAGATCCTACTAGTGGTGAAACACATGATAAACCTATCTATATTTCAAATACAAGGGCTCACAAACTCCATGCAACTGAGCAAGAAAATCATATTCATCAGGCACGTAGGCCAAATCTTCACATAAAATAACATACAGGTCAACCTTAGTTGGATTAACAACAAAGAAATCAATAATGGGTGGGCTCACAATGAGCACACCCATAAAATTTGTATCAACGAAAGATACAAGAACAACAAACGATACAACAAGAGCAATTGCAAAACGCATTACATGAACTGGTGATTACCCCTAGCACCTATAGGATGCAACAATGGGTAAGGTGTCTAATACAATATTAAATGTCCCCCTCTAGACCTCCTATGCCTAATCGGGAATTGCCTCCTAGGCCTAACATAGGGCACCTATCGTAGGAAGTTACCCCTCCTTATAGGCCAGCTCAAGAGACACCTTATGGGGCTTACACCGTGCATGATCCAGAAGTGGAATATCTTGAGACACCTTATCAAGGCAGGGGGGTGAAATTCAACCAACCTACCATAGGCCTGATGTTCCTTGTCCTCTTCCCCAGGATTGATGCAAGAAAGATGAGATAAAATTCTCTGATGCATATAGGGTATTGGTAGAGCACCTAGAATCAATGGAAAACAAGACCTCTGGGTCTGGGTCTCAGAAGCCCACTTTGCTCCAGTTACAGAGTCAATCGCTCCATCCTTTCGTACCTGCCCCTTCCTATCCATAACAGTTTAAAATGCCCTATCTAGTTGACTTTAAAGGGGAGGAAGATGCGTAGGAGCATGTCACCAAATTCCTGAACCAATTCTTTGGCATCTAGAATAATGATGCTTTACTTTTGAGGACATTCTTGACTACCCTCTCCAGCCTAGCCACGGAGTGGTACAACCAACTCCCGAAGCATAGCATCTACAATCTTGACCAATTCATAGACGTGTTCCTACAATCTTTACCACTAAATTCAATGACAACACTATTTAGGAGGTCCCTAACCAATTCACAGAGGAATTGGTGATAAAATAAGTGTAGAACTGGTGGTCGTCCCACCCCCCGATGGTCCCTAGAATGTGATAGTCCCAACCATCCTATCCCAGGATGGTGGTTCATCTGTACATTGTTTCTTTACTATTTTTTTTAGTTAGATTCTATATTATCATATGATGCTACTGTCCAAATTTCATGCATTTTGAAGCTATATTGAGCAAGATATCATATTTTTAGTGTTTTGTAGGGTCTTATGCAGGTCTACGGAGGTCATCTGGAGAAGCACCTAAAATTGTTGTTTATTTTGCAAATATGACCACATGGGTCCTCTCAAAATATTATTTTATTCATTCTGTCCAATTTTCATGTGTTTTGGATATGTTTAGGGGCAAAAATTGCTTGCTTTGGGTTTTGCAGGTTGGGAGCGGTCACTGCGAATACGACATGCCATCGGATACAAGTTTGGTTTTATTTTTAGTGAGATATTCCTAAAACCATCCATTTTACATCCATCTAAAATTTCAATTCATTTGGAGTTGATTTGGTATAATATCCATGCATATTCTCATTACTAGTCTTTTGGTGCCTGTGGGGATTGCATGTTTTCATCATACGCACTTGCTATTTGAAATTTATGATTTTCTTGTGTGCAAGTGCAGGTTTCTACAACATATTAGTAAGGATCACAAGACCTAAAGATCAAAGATACAAGCGGTGGCAACATTAGCCCACCCACCTCGATTGTGGGTACGAGGAAAGACATTGGAAGTGCACCGAGTTACTTGAAGGATTTGATCCTTGGGCACCTAAAATTTGTAACAATTGTATCATATTTGAGCCCTCAAGGGGACTTATATGCAACCTTATATTTTATCCATAAAATTAATAATAAAGAGACTTACTTTACTTCATTTCTTGCTATTTGGTATTTCTTCCATTTTTACTTGCATGCTTTCGATTTGATGCTCATGAGACATAGGAGATAGATGCATATTGTTCCTCTTAATTAGGTGCACCATTTTTCCCCTACTTCACATCTTAGCCATTCCACATTAACATGGCTACACAACTACCATTCCATATTAACATGGCTTCATATTAGCCATTCCATCATTAACATAGCTTCATCACAACCATTCCATCATTAACATGACTTCATATTAGACATTCCACCATTAACATGACTTCATATTAGCCATTCCACCATTAAAATAGCTTCAAAAGCCATTCCACCATTAACATAGCTTCATATTAACCATTTCATCATTAACATGGCTCCACAATAGTCATTCCACATTAACATGGTTTCAGAATAGACATTCATCATTAACATGTCTGTACAACAACCATTCATCATTAACATGTCTGCACAACAACCATTCATCATTAACATAGCTTCATCTTAGCCATTCCACATTAACATGGCTGCAAAACAACCATTCCATCATTAACATGGCTACACAACAACCATTCCACATTAACATAGCTTCATCTTAGCCATTCCATCATTAACATGGCTTCATATTAGCCATTCCACCATTAACATGGCTTCAACAACCATTCCACCATTAACATGGCTTCAACAACCATTCCACCATTAACATGGCTTCATCTTAGCCATTTCATAATTAACATGGTTCCAAAATAGCCATTCCACATTAACATGGCTGCACAATAGCCATTCATCATTAACATGGCTTCATATTAGCCATTTCATCATTAACATGGCTCCACAATAGCCATTCCACGTCAACATCATTTCACAACAATCATTCATCATTAACATGGCTGCACAACAATCATTCATCATTAACATGGCTTCATCTTAGCCATTCCACATTAACATGGTTGCACAACAACCATTCCATCATTAACATGGCTACACAATAGCCATTCCACATTAACATGGCTTCATCTTAGCCATTCCATCATTAACATGGCTTCATCACAGCCATTCCATCATTAACATGGCTTCATCTTAGCCATTCCACCATTAACATGGCTTCATCTTAGCCATTCCACCATTAACATAGCTTCAACATCCATTCCATCATTAACATGTCTTCCTCTCATCCATTCCATAATTAACATGGCTTCATTCCACCATTAACATGGCTTCATCTCAGCCATTCCACCATTAACATGACTTCACCTCAACCATTCCACCATTAACATGGCTACACAATAACCATTCCATCATTAACATGGATACACAATAGCCATTTCATCATTAACATGGTTGCACAGTAGCCATTCATCATTAACATGGCTCCACAATAGCCATTTTCACATTAACATGTTTGCACAATAGTCATTCATCAATAACATGGCTCCATAGTAGCTATTTTCACATAAACATAGCTCCAAAATAGTCATTCCATCATTAACATGGTTCCATACCATTCCCTCTTTCTATTGAGGCAAAAATAGAACTTCTCATTTGCATTTTCATAATTACTCCATCATTCATTACCATGACATATTCACATCCACCATTACATTTCCACAATCAGTTCATCACAATCACATTCACTTTCATCCATAATCATTTCATTCTCCAAATCAAAAAACCCTTCTCTGTTAGGGCAAAAATAGAACCAATCCTTGGATTACTCTAAAAATCCTTGCATTGCATTCCCATTATTTTATCATCTTACATTTTCACATGTTGGTTGTTTGCCTTACAAGCTTGCTAGGCTAGGGGAGTAAAAGAATTCAAAACCTTTGAACACCACCCCCTCGAGAGTAGTCTATGCTTAATGATATTTATATATGTATACATGGCTAACACACAAAAACATTTGCATACATTTCATTCATAACATTGCATTTCACTTGCATCTACATTCCAAAAATAATGCATTCACCCACATATCATATTGCATTTCATAAAGTTGCATTTCACAAAATTGCATGTCATACATTGCATTCACATCCACATTTGCATTCCATATTAAGGATCATTTATTAAATTTCAAGGTCTTAATTGGTCTAATAAAATTATGTTGTCTTAATCAGGGGCATCTTCACAATGTCATTCATATATTGCCATCTGCACAAGCCACATTCAGAACTCCTAAGTGTTTTCGGTCACTCAGCCACTCCTAGTGTTTTAAGCAACCTTTAAAAAAACATGTCGAGTTCTATTAGGACCATTGCACATATACACTAAGAAAAATATTGAGTTATGAGAATTGACTCCAAAACATTCTTGAACCATGCACAATTTTCACATCTTAAAAATATCTTGTGTTAAAGAGGGATAACACCATACTTGGTATGAACCTTGAAGTGAAAAGGGTCATCCTTGCTAGTCCCATCATGCAACATAATCCATAAAAACAGTGGTTCTTACCACTATAACAATTCAAAAAATAAAATAAAGAGTGGGAAAAATCCCTAAAAAAAACTCTAAATCTTTTACATCACACACCACTGATCAATTGAGTTGTAAGGATCGTACTACATTTCTAGTCAGACGGTTAGGTAGTCATCCCCAAAACTTAAAATATCAAAAACATAAATCATGGACTATGGATTTAGCCTCCACCGAAGCTATAGATGTTTGATTGGCAGTGGAGTACGCTCATGCATGGCGACATGTCTCTTTCTAAGAGATCTCTGACTGCACATATAGACAAGCTAGCTTCTTGGTTTCATCCATAATAGGTTCACCCAATTTACTCAAGATGGGTTAATGAACTCACTTGCACACACATTGGTTATTGATTACCTTGAGTCATTACCATACTCTTGATTCGATAAATGAATTCACTACACACACATTTGGTCCTAGAAGGATTAGGCAGTGTTAGTGAGTTTGTTTGATGCCACTAGTATGTCCGAGTCTCTGCAAAGCAGGCAGTTTTCTATATCAACATCCATATATTCTTTCATATCAACATCCATATCTTCTTCCATGTCAACATCCATGTCACTTCATGAGTCATTCATCCCATATGCCACCAAGTTTGGTGCCCCTAATTAAACAACAATGCTAAACATGGCCAAGCAAGATCTAAACCAGAAATGATCATTAGAACACTTGCATTCCACCTTGCATTAATCATTCACATAAACATACATTACACAAAGCATTCCACAAAAAGCATTCCCACAAAATATAACAAGAAAATTAAAAGCCATGTATATGTATATATAATTTGTATATGCAAATATCACTAGAAATTTCAAACAACATCTTGGGGGTGTTCAAGGGATCACACTTTCCCCCTAATCAAGCAAGCAAACATCACAACTTGGGGGTGTTCAAGATCTCACACCTTCCCCACCAATTCAACAAACAATTCAATCACTCAATTGCATTCACATCAATTGCTAGGTTCAAAAGGGTACATCCTTTTGGCAAATGTTGCACCCTTTGCCTTGCATTAATACCATCCATATTTACAAAAACCCATTTTTTGTTAGGGCAAAAATAGAACCATTTCATTGCATCACACCTTATCAAAATCCCCTTTTATGTTGGGGCAAAAACATGGATTTGCCTAGCCTTACCCATTGGCCAAAAACACAGAGTTCCCTAGCCTTACCCGTCGGCTCAAAAAACATAGATTTCCCTAGCCTTACCTGTCAGCTAAAAACACAAAGTTCCCTAGCCTTACCCTTTGGCTCAAAAATACAGAGTTTCCTAGCCTTACCCGTCGACTAAAAACACAGAGTTTCCTAGCCTTACCCATTGGCTAAAAACATGGAGTTCCCTAGCCTTACCGTCGGCTCAAAAACACAGAGTTTCCTAGCCTTACCCATCGGCTAAAAACACAGAGTTCCCTAGCCTTACCCATCAGCGAAAAACATGAAATTTTTCATTTTTTCCATTTCATAAAACCCTTCATCTGTTAGGGCAAAGAATAGACACAAGTACAAGTGAACCTCATATTTAGTGGTTTATCCTATTTAACTTGGTGGTTGCAATGACTGGTTATCCATGCAATCTGGTAGGATGGGTAAATCACCATAATGACACTTACATCATCAAAAAACCCTTCATCTATTAGGGCAAAAACAAAATTAGTTTACATTCAACATCATCAATTTCAATCTTCATTACACATTCATTTAACATTCACAAATATAAGTGAATATTGTATTTAGTGGTTTATCCTATTTAACCTAGCGATTGCAGCAACTGGTTATCCATACAATCTGGTAGGATGGATAGATCACCATGAGGACAGTTACATTATCAAAAACCCCTTCATATGTTAGTGCAAAAACATACACAATTCATTAAACTTTCACAAAAATCCCTTCATTTGTTAGGGCAAAAAAATAGACGCAATCATTATATTATTTAGTCATCACATTTTTTTTCAAACACCCTTCATCTGTTAGGGTAAAGAACAAACACAAGTACAAGTGAACCTTGTATTTAGTGATTTATCCTAGTCACCTGGTGGTTGCAACAACTGGTTATCCATGCAATTCGGTAGGATGGGTAAATCACCATAAGGACACTTTCATTATCAAAATCTCTTCATCTATTAGGGCAAGAACATACACAATCATTCCATTGCAATTTCTCATGTCAAAAACCCTTTTCATCTATTGGGGTATAAACAAAGTCAGTCACTTGAATCCACATATTCAAAAATGTAGCCTACCTCCACAAAATCACTCCACATTGCATCCATCAATACATTTCTCATCATCACATCTTCATGTCAACATCATTTTCATCCATCAATCAATACATATTTACCAAGTTCATATACAAATTCAAGTGAATCTCGTATCTAGTGGTCTATTCTATCTCCTTAGCGATTGCAGCGATTTGCATCCATGCAATTCAGTAAGATGAATAAATTACCATAAGGACACTTGGCCATTTTCATCATCCACATATTTCATTGTTCAAAAATAAAATCAATTTTGGTACCTCATATTTAGAGTGAAACTATGCCAAGACCAATTTGCTCAAAAGTTGTCATTGATGGCCTTGTTCATGGGGCTTGAAACACAAACAAAATCATAACTTTTCATCATCTCCTTTTACACCAGTCTCCAAGGATGTAGGTCGAGTAAAGTGATTGAGCAACCGTTTAGGGATTCCGTGTAGGAATTGCTGCAATCATGAGTGGCCTCGAGGATAGACTATTTTTCTTTTCTTTTTTGTAGTTGCATACTTGCATATCAATGACGTTGGAAGGCATATTCTTCAGCAACATCGAATCACCCAAAATTTTGGGTAACCACATTTGGTTGACTTTCCCGCAATGGGATACATCTTACATGATCATGGCATCTACACTTGGCAAAAATCTCTTCATCTATTGGGGCAAAAACAGACACATCCTCCATCACACATTTTCACAAAACCCTTCATCTATTGGGGTAAAAATAGACATATTTTTCAACAACCCCCTTCCCACCATTGGGGACATAATGGTATCATATTTTACATCATTCATATCGTCCACATTCCATTTTGGTGTAAACTCAGCTACAAGAGACCAACAAAATGGACTCCAATCACATAACACAAATGCAATAATGGAAGAAAAATGCCAATTGATATTCTTCTCATTCCTGAATTCACACCCCTTCTACAAAATATTACAATCCATCATATAGCAACCGAAAACCAAAGAAACCCTAAAAATGTTTTTTTTCTAAAAATTGCTAAAAATAGATCTTTTTCCTAAAAACTGCTAAAAATAGAAATGAGTCGGATTGCACACATCCCTCTTACAATAATGAACCTTAATTTAAAATATTAGGTCTCAAATTAAGGTATAACAAAAGATAATAAACTTCTAATAGCCAAAAAAACCCAAAAAACCCGGGAACCTATTCTAAAAGCTAATTTTGGGGCACTAGATGTCGGAGTTAGGTCCCAAAAACATGATTTTTGGAGGGTCAGGAGGATCAGAGATCATCCTGATGCAGAACACGTGCATGGAACCACCTGTTAAATTTCAAGGCAAACGGGCGTACGGTTCACAAGTTATGGCTTCGACAAGGTGCATCATTCTCCTCTGGTGAAAAAGAACTCAACTCCTGCGAGTTCAGCTGAATTGAAATCCTGTAGCTTCCAGTTATCAATTTTCTTTAGCTCGACTCTGAAACCCAAGTGTTATCCGATTGTGGTAATCCTTCCCATTGAACCAGGAATTTGTTGTAGCTCCCATGTCTGGTGGTGATCACCTTCTTATCGAGCACCTGTGCAACTCTATCTTTTTCTTCTTAGGCATCTATCGTGCCCAATTTATTGTCTCCTATAATTCACCATCCTCGGCAGTACCAGGATATTGAAATAAATCAAAAACATTAAAAATGGGTGAAATATCAAATTCATCGGGCAGCTCCACTTTATAGGCATTATCATTGATCTTCTTCAAAATCTTGCATGGCCCAATTTTCTTAAGTTTCAGTTTGTTATATGTCCCCTTAGGAAATATTTCTTTCCTAAGATGAACCATGACCATATCACCCTCTTCAAACACTTTCACCCTTCTGTGTGCATCAGTAGACTCTTTGTAGTGAGCATTACTACTCTGCAATTTTTCCCTCACTGACTCTTGCACTTTTTGGATATGCTCAGCAAATGCTTCTGCATCATCACTAACTTGTTCCCCAATTGGTAACTCAACCAAATCTAATACACCTCTAGGATTTTGACCATAAATAATTTGAAAAGGAGATTTACCTGTTGACATGTTCATTGAACTTTTGTATGCAAATTCGGCTTGTGACAAGGCTAAATCCCATTGTTTTGGTTTTTCTCCAACTATGCATCGTAAGAGGTTTCCCAAGCTTCTGTTCACTACCTCTGTTTGCCCATCGGTCTGTGGGTGGTAAGCACTACTGAACTACAACCTGGTATTCAAATTTTTCCACAACGTCCTCCAAAAGTGACTCAAGAACTTAGTATCCCGATCAGAAGTAATAGTCTTTGGAACACCATGCAACCGCACAATCTCATCAAAGAATAAGACTGCAGTCCTAGTTGCATCATTAGTTTTTTGACAAGCAATGAAATGCACCATTTTTGAAAATCTGTCTACCACAACAAAAACTGAATCCTTACCCCTCTGTGTCTTGGGCAACCCCAACACGAAATCCATACTCAGATCGGTCCATGGTCCTGTAGGAACTGGAAGTGGCATATACAACCCTGTATTTTGTGCATGGCCCTTAGCCATTTGACATACTCTGCATCTAGAGACAAACTTGATTATATCTCTCTTCATTTTTGGCCAATAGTACTTCTCCTCTACAAGAGTGGTAGTTTTGGCTACTCCAAAATGACCGACCAAACCCCCACTATGTAATTCCCTCAAGATGTTCTCTCTCATAGAGCCATTGGGAATGCATAATCGATTACCCTTAAACAAGTAACCATTCTATAAAAAATACTCTTCAAAAATAGTATGGGACTCGCCCCCTACCGCACTTTTGCACTTTTGCACAATATTCCCAAAATCCGCATCAGATTCATACAGATCTTTAATCCCCTCAAATCCTACCACTTCATTCTCCATAGTGGTCAACAACAAGACTCTCCTACTCAATGCATCAACAACCTTATTCTATTTTCCTGACTTGTGTTTCAGGACAAATGTATACTATTGCAAAAATGAAACCCATTTGGCATGCCTGCTATTTAACTTTTTCTGAGAATTGACATACCTCAATGCTTCATGATCGGTAAACAACACAAACTCCTTTGAGATTAAGTAGTGCCTCCAATGTTGCAATGCTTGCACAATTGCATAAAATTCCACATCATATGTAGAATAATTCTTCCTTGCATCATTCAACTTCTCACTAAAAAATGCTACAAGTCGGCCCTCTTGACTTAAGACACCACCAATTCCAACAAATGAGGCATCACAATCAACCTCAAACACCTTACTGAAATCTGGTAACACTAGAACAGGGGCTTTCGACACCTTCTTCTTCAAGAGTTCAAAACTCTCTGTTGTTGTCGTAGTCCATACAAACTCTTTCCCCTTCGTGCACTCAGTTATAGGGGCAGCTATACTACTGAAGTTCCTGATGAACTTCCTGTAAAAGGTAGCTAGTCCATGAAAGCTCCTTACTTCTATTATAGATCGTGGAAGAGGCCATTCCAGAATCGCCTTCACTTTCTCATCATCCATCCTCATGCCATCTCTCGAGATTACAAATCCCAAAAACACTAAACTATCTTGAAGAAATCTACATTTCTTCAGGTTGACATACAATTTCTCCTTCATGAGCATGTCTAACACTAATTTCAAGTGTAACAAATGGTCTTCTTCACTTTTACTATAAATCAAAATATCATCAAAATACACAACCACAAACTTACCATTATATTCCCATAGTACTCTGTTCATCAACCGCATAAATGTACTTGGTGCATTAGACAACCCAAATGGCATCACCATCCACTCGTACAATCCATATTTTGTCTTAAAAGTTGTCTTCCATTCATCCCCTTCTCGAATTTTGATCTGGTAGTAGCCACTCCGTAGATCAATTTTACTGAAGTATTTAGCTCCAACCAATCCATCCATCATGTCATCCACTCTCGGCATAGGATATCGATACTTTATTGTGATTTTGTTTATGGCTCTACTATCTACACACATTCACCAATCACCATATTTCTTTGGGGTCAGCAATGTTGGAGTCGCACATGGACTCATACTCTCCCTAACTAATCCCTTCTTTATCAACTCTATCACTTGCCTACTCAACTATGCATTCTGTGTCGGGTTCAACCGATAAGCTGCCTGATTTGGGAGCGTTGATCCTGGAATCAAATCCATGTGATGTTGGATATCCCTTTTTGGTGGTAGCCCATCTGGTAACTCCTCTGGTGTGATATCTTTATATTCACTTAGCAACTTAGTTGTTGTTGTAGGCATAACCACTTCCTCTGTTTCTAGCTTCCTAGCTGTTAAGGCATAACAGAAGCTAGCATCCCTGATCTCTGCAAGAAACTCCTTCATCGTCAACAAGCTCTCACTCGGCCCATCCTCCTTCAGAGGTACAAGAACTACCTTTACACCATCCTTCCAGAATGTGTAAGTATTCTTTCTCCCATTATGGTTAGTATCCCTGTCGTATTGCCAAGGTCTTCCCAATAGAATGTGACATGCATCCATCGAGATCACATCACACCACACTTCATCCTTGTAAGTGCTCCCAATTGAAAATTTAATTAAACACCTCTGATCTACTGTTACCTCATTCCCCTTCTTAACCCATGAGATGCGATATGGATAAGGATGTTTTTCACATTTCAGGTGCATTTTATCAACCATGACATTTGACACCATATTCTCACAGCTACCACCATCAATGACAATGTTACATACCTTCCCTCCTGATGTACACCTTGTTCGAAATATGTTCGTTCGTAGCCAAGAATCTTCACCATCTATGGTCTGCCCCTTTGCTTTGCTCTACACCATCTCTTTCTTAGGAGAAATCAATGTCCTCCTTATCATAAGTGCTTCCCCCATGTCAACAACAACTTCATCCTCATCCTGCTCTTCCATCTCAACCAGATTGACCCTTCCTTGTCCTCCTTGACCCCTTTCTTGGACATCACGTTGGGGACACTCAAATGCTCTGTGCCCCTCCTCACCACATCCATAACAGGTATACGACCTCCTCGGATCATTCCCATTTCATCCACCACCGTAACCTCTACCTCGTTGGTATCCTCTTCCTCTCAGATTCTACCCATCTTCTTCTTGTTTAGCAGGTATTGAGGATTCTCCCTTGAGAAAATTAGATCCACTTCGACCCCGACCTGAAGAGGGTGTGAATCCCTTCTTACCTCTTCTATTAATCCTTTTCAATTTCTCCTCCGCCTTGAGGGCCATTTGATACGCATCCTCCATTGTAAGAGTGTGATGCATGCTCATCTCATCTTGAACAACAAAACTTAGGCCATTTACATACCTGGTAGCCTTTTGGTCCTCCGTCTCATTGTGCTCCACTCGAATGGATAGCTTGTAGAATTCATTAGTATAGTCCTCAATGCTTTGATCCTTCTATCGAAGATTCTAAAATCTATGAAATAGGGTTTGGGAGTAGTCTACAGGTATAAATTTTTCCTGTAACTTCTTCTTCATCTTTGTCCAATCCCTGATCTTTTCCTTTCCATTCCTCTATCGTGTAGTCTGTAAATGATCCCACCAAATCAATGCATGTCCCTTCAACTTTGTGCATGCGAGCTTAACCTTCTTCTCTTCAAGCAAGGTTACTCCATTCAAAATATTTTTCTAGGCTATTGATCCAATCGATCAACTCCTCTAGTTTCAACCCACCAGCATACTCGGGAACCTCGATCTTGATCCCATCTCGATTCCCCTTAAGCCCCTCTAGAGCTCGTATCAGTCGATTTTCAAAATCGTGCCCTTCTTCCTCTAGGCCCTCTGGTTCTACTTCTACGTGGACCTCAGATCCACGTTCCTCAGGTATATTTTCATCATCAGATCCTTGATCTGCACGTGCCCTGGGACGTCTCTCTCCCATGCGATCAATCACACTAGTCAGTCATGCTATTTCTGCATTTAGATCCTCGATCTGCCTATTCATCTGGGCATATCTTCTAGGTGGCATCTTCCCTTCACTAGCGAGATCACACCCGCTCTGATACCAAATGGTGTAAACTCAGCTACAAGAGACCAACAAAATGGACTCCAATCACATAACACAAATGCAATAATGGAAGAAAACTGCCAATTGATATTCTTCTCATTCCTGAATTCACACCCCTTCTACAAAATATTACAATCCATCATATAGCAACCGAAAACCAAAGAAACCCTAAAGAAACCCTAAAAATGTCTTTTTTCTAAAACTGCTAAAAATAGATCTTTTTCCTAAAAACTGCTAAAAATAGAAATGAGTCGGATTGCGCCCAAATTTGGTGCACACATCCCTCTTACAATAATGAACCTTAATTTAAAATATTAGGTCTCAACTTAAGGTATAACAAAAGATAATAAACTTCTAACAACCAAAAAAACCCAAAAACCCGGGAACCTATTCTAAAAGCTAATTTTGGGGCACTAGATGTCGGAGTTAGGTCCCAAAAACATGATTTTTGGAGGGTCAGGAGGATCAAAGATCATCCTGATGCAGAACACGCATGTGGAACCACCTATTAAATTTCAAGGCAAACGGGCGTACGGTTCACAAGTTATGGCTCCGGCAAGGTGCATCACATTTGCACATATTTTTCATTTGGATCATGAGATTCATTCGTAACCTCATTCGTCAATTGAGGGGGTAAGCTACACAAAACTCAGAATTCTTTTATTCTTTTATCTTCAAGCTCATGCTCCACATCCCAAGAGAAGCTTCTTCTACACTTGGTTAGGTGTCTTGTGTTTTTACGTTGCCTTGTATTTCACACAACGTAGTATAAAAAGGGGCATCTGTAGACACCAAAATCTAGCCATTTGTCCTCCATCCATGCTTTCCCACTATTTCCACCACCAAAACATAGCCAATTTGTCCACCATCCCTATTTCTTGCCATTTATAAAAATTATTCACATTTATTTATGTATATTTATTTTATATATATTTAAAATATTATATTTTATATTATATTTTAATATATGTTTAATAAATATGTATTTATTTAAGTTAATTAATCCTAGCCATCCAATTCCATTTAATCCCAACCATTCATCCAAATCAATCCATGCCACACCCTAGATTTATTATCTACCCTTATATGTGCTTTAATCTCAGCCACACGATTAGTGTCGTTGAAACCCTAGCATGACCTGGGTTGGATTATAAATAGGAGTCATTTTGATGGCTCAACTCCTAAGTCCCAATGTTTTTGAGTTCCTTGAGTTTCCTTAAGTGCCCTAAGCTTTCAAATTAGCCTTCGTGCCCTGAATCCCATTCCATCCACCACATTACCCAATCCCTCATTCACCATCACTATCGTCGCATCTGGTGCCCTCGCTGAATCCTCCATCAGTCACCAGGTGCCTCCGAGTGCTTTTTGTCAACACCAGACACCTTTGGGCACCTCCCTACCAACACCAAGTACCCATGGGCATTTTCTGTAGCCACAAAGCACCCGCGGGCATTTTACGTAAGCCCTTCTGAAAACCTCCTACCTTTGTGTGATGCTAGAGCATGCCTTCGCCATCGATCTGCAATAAATCTAGTCATCAAAGGACAATCAACAAGAAACAAGGTAAATCTTTCTCTTTTTTGATTAATTTCATTATATTTAGATTTGTATGCAATTTTTTTTATCAATAGCTAGGGTTTTATTGATATCTGAGGGTCTCACACAGTGGAGCCCTCATAATTATTACTAACTTCCTGCTATTGTCTTTATGTGTAAAGATCTGGAGATTCATCAGTATTGGATAACTATTTAAGCTGGAGTGACCCAACTCAATAGATATATGAATCCCACTCAACTTTATTGGGAGCAAAAATGAGTTTAATAGACACCACAAGCATTTCTAGCTAGGATTTCGAAGAAACCTAGCGTTAATGTATTTATTGTATCGAATAAACTATGTAAAACCCCATTTTGGGATCACATTTGATTGTACTCAGATCCCCCAACAATAATAATATCATATCTATTTCATTGTGTAATTTCTTGTGTTATGTGGTTTATTCATTTTTAGTTAGTTGTATCTGGTGTTTCATTTTTGTCTTCACAAAAGTGCATACAAATGGATACAAACTAGGACAACCGTGGGTTCAATTTGGGGATCAAATCCCACTCTCTAGGGCTGAACAAATAATCCTACCGGACCATGATTCATTTTTTTATTCAAAAGCCCTATTTCTATCGGCAAGTGAGGAAAAACTAACAATAAAATATCCATTACTAATAAACCACAAAGAATACTCACCAAGAGGCTCCCAATTTTACCAAACCTAGGAATGCAAAAAAAATCAAGGTAGGGTGACTACCCATGAATTTAGAGATCATATCATGATTGGATCTATATAAGACTATTCCTTGTACCATCCTTTTTCTAATGACAATATTTGTTCTTGATTCTAACTATGGCAAGCATCCATTGACTCTTTGAGATGATCATTTTCTAGTAGTCGTAAAGAGCATTTTTAATGTAGTTTTTTGTGCTTCTTCAGTCTCTGTTGGAAAATTTTCCTTCAACAAATTTGTAAAGTAACCTTGTATCTCTTAAATAGAATGTATAGGTGTCTCCATTATGCCCTCCTGGGGTAGTAATATTGTCTTCAATTTTGCAACAACCAAAAAACACTTCATTTACCCAACTAATGCCCTAGTTTTCTCTTCCAAAGCTCCAAGTTGTGTAATCTCACAAATATTAACAATTTATATATAGTACAATAACCCTTACAAAGCTTGCTTGTTGCACAAGCATGAGCATAGGAGAAAACAAACCATGCTTACCATGTCTTCGTAATACCTCACTTTTAAAAGTGCTTTGTCATTACTTTAAACATTCTTCAATTTTAGCATTCATCACCATGCATTTACCAAATATATTAAGAATGTATTACAATAGTTGCTAGACTATTAAGTAGTGTCCCAAGAGACAGTCTATACTCTCCTCATTTTTACATAAAACACATTGTGAGGGTCCATATGAAACCCCTTTTTATTAGGTTATCCTAGGATAAAATTTTCCTATGACCTTCTAGTCGTACAAACATTTTGACTTTTGGAATGCTTGGGCTATCCTAAACATCTCTCCATATTCTTGTGGTATTTCTATTTTGTTGGTGCTTTACATTATATCTGCTTCTTACTATGTATTCTCCTGAGCTATTTAACTCCCAAATTATTTTATTCTTGGCTCCCCTAGGAATAATCACTATTGTTATCTTTATGCTCAACTACATCCTAACAACAATTGTTGGTATACTTGTAAATAAATATTCTATTCATTTTTATCTTCCTTCATGTTCCTTGTACATAATGTTTGAAATATTATCACCATATTTGTCTTGAAGTAATCTCATCCATGGTTTCAAAATTGGATCTATATTAAGTGGTTTTTTTATCATACTAAGTATTCATCCAAAGTTTCTCTAGTTCCCACCACCCATATTAGACATTTAATCACTAGACCAATTGATTTTTTAAACCATTCCATAGTGTAGAATCAGTTGGTAGTGAGGATGCAATAAATATTAATCTTAAGTCATTGGTCTCAAGGTACTTAGAAGAATTCTTGTTCGTTGTCTTAAAATCTTTTTATACAATCTCCAAATTACTTTCCCCCTTAAAGCTAAGTTTGCATTCATAAGAACTCTTAAAATGAGAATTTCCCTAGTTTTATCATCACACACCTTGTTCATTTAACCAAAGGAAAATTTCCTTTTCTCATGTAATTCTAACCATAAAAATGACTTCATAATATATATGAACTTGTTTCTATCGATTTTGGCATAATATTCAAGGACACATAGTATGTTGGAATGGACTATAATCTTGATTTAATTAGTTGCTTTCTTCCTACTAACGATAACCACTTACCTATCCATATCGAAAACTTATTCTAAACTTTACTTATAACTAGATTCCATAATTATATCCTTTTTCTCCCCTCAAATAAAGGTATCCCTAGATCTGTTGCTAGCAAATTTTCCTCCTCCATTTGAAGTAACCTGCATATCATTGTTTTCATTCTAATTGGAGTGTTTAGGAAGTAAATTTTAGATTTTTTCCAATTAATTGTCTGCCCCAACCCTCTTTCATATTCCTTTAATAATTTGTTTGAATCTCTGGCCTCATTTTTCCCTACCCTCCCAAAAAGGGTTGTATCATCTACAAATTGTTGATGGGTGATGTTCCCGATGTTATTACTAGCCTTAAGTCTACTTATTAGACCATATTTGTATGCCTTCTTTAAGTTCCTTCCCAATACCTCTACCATAATAATGAGCAAATATGGTGATAGAGAATCTCCCTATTTAAGATCCCTCTTGGCTTTAAATGATTTTGCCACTAGCCCATTGACCAACATTGAGTATAATATTGTAGAGACACAAGCTTTAATCCATATGACCCATTTCTTCCCAAATTCAAAATTTTCTAGTATTACAAACATAAAATCCCATTTAACCCAAAGTTTTAATGGTAAAAAGTAATTTATTGATTGAGGCAAGATCCTATTTAATACATGCCTTAGGGTTATAAACTAGAAGATCGATACTCCCAATTAAGAGATCATTACATGCAAGAAATATTAAAATAATATCCTAGTTAAGAATGCATGATCTAATAAAATAATGTAATAAAATATCTTAGTGTCCCCTTTTTTTAAATTATTTAGGTTAGGAAATATTAGAACCTCCCTTTAATATAGAGGACTATAGGTTCATGCTTTCAGCCTCGGCTCTTGTCTCTAGCTCTGGCTCTAGCATTAGCTTATCTTTGACTCTTTGCTCTGGTTGCTCTGGCACTTAGCTCTAGTTGCTCTAGCTCTTGGATCTTGGCTCTGGATACCCTAGATCTTGGCTTTGGTTTCTTTGGCTCTTGGCTTTGATTGCTTTAGCTCTTGGGTAAACACCTTTAGAGCTGCCTTTAGGTCTATCTTTGGATTTGTTTCCTCTAGGATACCTCTAGGTTGACAACTAGGTATGTTGCCTTTAGGTTTGTTACCTCTAGGTCTACCTTTAGGTTACCACTAGGTCTATCACCTTTAGGTCTATCTCTAGTTCTATTGCCTTTCTGCCATTGGGTATGTCATCTCTAGGTTAGCCATTGGGCCTATTACCTCTAGGTTAGCCACTGGGTCTATCAAGTATACTTTAGCAATAATAGGATTGGACTCATTTTTATTCTTCAACTACGAGTGTCCTTATGGTAACCCTATCCTACTAGATTTCATGGATAATTAACCATTACAATTTCTAGGTGTAATAGAGTATATTACTACTAACAAGGTTCACTCTATTATTGCATGTGTACTATAAGTATTTATCCCTCCCTCGAAGTGTACTCATCACTTGCATTATATTTTGAAGGTGTTGGACTCCACCAATATTACACCTCTGGCCATGTTAGATTATCACAAAACTATAAAATATTACTTCCATTGAATCAATATTGAAAAACTCTTTCCAACAAATATATATAAGCCTATACTTAGGAATTGATGAATACATTGAATGACGAGAACATAAAGTCTCATCAAGCAAAAGGAAAGTTTGGGATAATTCTTCCTCCAACCAAGTGTTTGTAGGGAATATTCTCTAGCATATTCCTTTGTTTTAAATTTTTTATATGGGCTCTACTTATTAACATGCATACCCAAAAATAAATTTGCACCACATCATGCATCTCCTCTTTTTATGCCTAAAAATATATTTACACCTAATTTAAAAAAATGGTTTTAAAAAACAAGTGTCCCCTCCATGTTCAAAGAGAAGGGTTGTCTTAGATGAAAAGCAAACCAACCCCCTATCCCATTGAACCACAAAAAATTAAAAGTTCAACGAATAATTATTGTTAAACTAATACTTCAATTCTTTGAGGGCTCTACATAGGCAAGGCCAAGGTTCGAAACCCTATAAAGCACTTATTTTGATGTTTAAATAAAGGGGTTCCCCCTTTATTTTAATTCTCTTTCTTTTTTTTTAATAAAAACATGCGTTGAAGGTTCAAATTTTAATTGGTGTTTCCAAAACCCTTAAAAACCCTAGTCTATCAATAGTCTTTTAGACCCACATTGTCACTTATAACACATCCCTATTTTCCAAGGTTTTCATTTATGAGATGGCTAGTCATTATGAAGCATCTTCTTTTGCTATGGCTATGAGATTTGCATTTTTTTCATCCATAACTTTGTTGTTGATATTCATAAGAGGGGGACGTCCTTACTGAATGAGAATGATGTTAAAAAATGGTAGTCCAAATCCAATTATTTAAAGGTGAGGATTAGCAGAAACAATGATCCTATTTCATAATGTGGTGATAAATAAGTACTCGAGGGGCACCATGGTGGAGTACAAATGACACCAAAGCTACACTTTGATGGCAAAATCATCAATAGATATCCAAATATTGATATGCTCCTAAAGGAAAAAATCATTGCCTCCTCCATGTTGCAATTGCTTACATTCTTAGTATATGGTACATGAGTCACTCTTGCAAACCAACATATTTAACATCATTGTCCTTCCTTGCCTACATGGGCCATGAGGTCCTCGATGCACTTAAAATACGAAAGCAGACTCTCCTCATTAGAACAGATCACCATAGACAATGCCTCACCTCCTATGAGGTACTAATCTCGAGCATCCCACTACTCACTATCATTTAGATCATGTATGCCTCCTTGTATTTAGACCATTGTTAGAAAGGTGAAGTTAGGGCCACCATAGAATACACCTACATGTGCGTCGATGACCTCAAGGTACACATGGGTATGGACTTCCACATGGACAACCCCATGCGACTATACAACATCTTTGATGTCCATGCTAAGGCCTAGACAGTGCTCTTTATGCAAGACTATATCGTCCTCTACTTGGTGTATGATAAGCACTTGTGAAGATAATCTTGCTCAACATCTTTGCTAGGTTGTACTGCATCATCCTCAACATTATCCGCAACAATGTGAACGAATGTTGCACCATCATGAAAATAATGATGTTGTGTCAAACTTCTTAAAAAAAATTCTCCAACTCTACAATGCTTGATAACAGACAATTTCTCATTGTGAAACCCTCCCCATCATTTACCCAAGCCAAGTCAACCATATTTTCTGTCAAGGTTTCTCAATGTGCAGATTTCTTGCTAGAAGGGCATGTTGGCCGAGATTTGGAGGAGAAGGGTGTAGCTCCATGGGGGGCATAATTCTTAGTTTCCTGACTATGGCCATGATTATGATGCTCTTTATGACCAATGTCACAACCACAATCCTCACCATGGTAACCCTGGTCAATTTGAAATTTAGACTAGATTGGTATTGTCGAAGCATTATAATAAGATGCATCCCTAGGATCCTTCGATGTAGCCAACCTCTCAATATACGTGGGAGAATAACAATTTTTGTACTTTGTGTTATCAAGATTTATGATGATATACTTCATATCAACATGTTTCATGTAGTCTATAACACCGATAGGGTTGTCTTTCTCTGAGTAGTCTTGGGCATAACAAACATTACCAACATTGCACATATGGTCTTTAAGTTTTTTCTATTATATGGAGGATGGGAGGACACACCCAATGAGGAACCCAATGCCTTACATGATAAATACTACTGCTATGAATGCTTCCCTTAAGCCTTGAAGTCACCAACATTTGCTCTAGTGAATATTCTTTTATCTTATGTTTGATGCTCATCTTGTTAGAAGATTTATTAGATTCTACCTTTGGCTCTCTTCACTTCTCCAAAAGGAAACCACTACCATGACTTCCTTTATGGTGCAACTCCTAGATTGTGAAGGAGAGAACCACTACCATGACTTCCTTTATGGTGCAACTCCTATATTGCAAGGGGGAGGGGAGACTTGCCAAAGTGGCAATTCCTCTCTCAGACTTCACGTAGGAAAGAGCTTGCTTAGACTTAATAGGGAGATCATTACATGCAAGAATATTAAAATAATCTTCTAATTAAAAATGTGAGATCTAATAAAATAATGTAGTAAAATATCCTAACAAGGCTTTATTCATATCAAGTTTTAAGATCATTGTTCTCTTTTTTCTAGAAGTTGTCGAATGCATTACTCTATGAGCTACTATGATCCCATCCAAAATCTGTCTCCCTTTCATAAATCCTCCTTGCTCTTCTAAAATATTTTTGTTTAATAGTGGTCTTAATTAATTTGCCATCACTTTGGAGATTATCTTATATGCTATATTACAAAGGCTTATAGGCCTAAATGAATCAAAAAATTCTACATCCTTCTATTTTGGAATCATGATAAGATATGTTGCATTTATTTTATAAGGCATGCACTATTTTAACCTAGACTAATCCACTGTCACCAATAAATAATCCTTCGCTATTTCCTAGTTATGTTGATATAATGTTGTAGAGAGTCCATATGGACTTGGGAATTTATCCTTATCAAAATAGAAATGAGTTGAATGAACTTCTTATAGAGTAATAAGCTCCATCAATTTGCTATTGTCTTTGTTTGTTATAAGGGAAGGCACTTCTTGCAATACTTTAACATTAAGAACTTCAATATCCTCCAATCTTAGAACTGGAAAAACAACTTGTCTTTTTTTATACTTTGGTCTTCAATCCAGACCCCTTCTACTAATATAATTCTACTAATTCTATATGTTTATCTCTACACTATTGCCATCCTATGAAAAAATATATTTTTAGCTCATTTTAACCAAGTTTGTCTTGGTTTTAATCTCCAAAATTTCTTTTCTTTACTCAAAATATTATGATATTCACTAAGCAACTCCCTTTCCTTCAAGCTTGGATCAATGTGCTCACCTTTTTGGAATTTTGAACATTTCTCTTTTAGTTCTTCTTTCTTCTCAAAAATGTGTTTGAAAGTGTTCTTGTTCCATTATTTTAATCTATATATCATTGATTTAATTTGTTTTGGAAGAGTATAGATCCCACTGTTTGTCGAATATCATATCAACAAATTGAGGATGGTCTTCCCACATCTGCTTATATTTAAAATATGATCTTTTTTTGAATTCACTTACCACCATTTTAACTCTTATTGGCCAATGATTTGAACCAATCCTTGTCAAGGTATCAATTTTAGCACAAGCCCCTTCATCTAGCCAATGATCTACGGGCATGCATCTATCTAAATTTTCTACTATCAGGTTTTGACCTCCATTGTTTTTGGTCCATGTATAGTTGTTCTCTTCGAACTCAACCTCCCATAGATTATTGTTTCGAATAAAAACTATAAAATATCTCATACTTTAGGTTATTTTTCTAATTCTCCCAATTTTTTCATCTAGTTTGGTTATGGCATTAAAACCTTCTATGATCATGAACTGGGTTTCATGGTCTTTTCTTCTCATAAAGGCTTCATTTTCACTCCATACTTTAGATATACCTGACTGAGCTGTAGGTCCATAGACATTTATAAGGATGAAACAAATATTTACAAAATAGCATGTGACTAATGAGGCTATCCAATGCCCAATTTTATGAATGGTTTCATAGGAAGTTCTAACTGGATTTCGACATATTATAATTTCCCCTATCACTCCTAAATCCATATCATCTCATTCAAATCTTGCCCATTCTACTTTCATAGTTTTGGAAGCTTCTTTGTCAATTTAGTTTATTGGATACAAAGAATATCAATCTTATTACTTAAATAGAGGCCCCTAACACACCTTTGGTTTGATAGGGTATTAAAAACCCTTATATTCCATGATATGGTAATCATGTCTCATTAGGGGTTGTTGGTCCCTCCTGTGAATTAACAATATCATTTTGTTGTTTGCTAAAGAGAAGTTCAACCAAATTAGATTGTGTTTATTTCTCTATGTTTGTTATTGCTTTCTTGGCTCTTGCTTGTAAATTCGAAGGTTTTCATCCTATTGCCTTGCCAATATCAAGGGTAGATCTTATTATTCTATTCCTCAATATTCTTTCACAACTTTCCTTTTCATTAGATTTATCCTCTCTTGGCTCTTCTAAGGAAAATTTTGACTTATCCTGCTTATTTTCTAGTATTTCCTTGTTAATGGTAGAGGTATTAACATCTAACACTATGTTTTCTCTACCACTTTCCTTCTCTTGAATGGTGCATGGTACTTCAAGAGAGTCTTCAAATTTTGATGAGGCACATTTCTTAGGTTCAACAATACTATTCATCCGTAAATCATAATCAAACTCAGTAGAAGTTCCTTGTTATTATTCTGATCTTGTTGTACCATGCCCTCTAAGCTCTAATTTGCTTTTTCTTCATAAGCTAAAACCTAAAAAAAATTGGTATTTCTTCCAATATCCTAACTTATTGGCTTCCACTGTTTATTTTTTTTGGTAAATAGTGTAGCTTATATTAAAGGGTTTTTTCTTGGATCCCAAAACAACTAGTTACAAAAACCTCAAAGGAGGCTAACATCTTAGAAGACTAAACTTTAAAAAAGTGTTTTCGTACATGGATAAACATCGTTCACCATATATTGATTAAAAGCCGATAAGCCTAATAGCAAACATCCCAAACAATATTGATGCTAATAATATATGGACAACACCCCAAACAGGATTGATGCAGATAATATATGGACAACAGACACCCAAACCAGCATTGATGCATATAATATATGTAAAGTTAAAATAACCCTCATAAAAACAAACCCCAGTAAGGACCCAGAGAACCATAAACAAAAAAAGACCCACGATCCTCCATCATGCGTCAGCCACCTTCTTCTTTGCAGTGTTTTCCTTAGTATTTATGAGTTGCTTCAGCTTCCCACTAATGTTGTCAAGAGTACTAATAAGGCTACTAATGAAGATGTTGGCAACCTGATGATGAATCTCCTGCTCTGGTGCTTTGTTGTTGATTTTCCCACTCTTGGTTGGCTTCATTGACAATGTTTGAGGGCGGATTGTTATCCCATACAATCAAGGAATTCTAACTGATTCCCATGTTTGCTAAGAGGTCAGCCAATCTGTTTTCCTCCCTGTACACATGTCTACATATCGTGTTGCCCTATCTTCTAATAATATTTTTGGCTTCCTTGATCGCATTCATGACCTTCCATGAAGGATTGGATATGTTGTTGATATAATTTATGATGTTTAGAGAGTCCCCTTCTATTTTGTAGTTCCCTTTGTGCTTTTGGATGATGTTGAGACCTCTCCACAAGGTATGGGTTTCTACTACATGATTAGTTTGAATGCCTGGATTCTCTGCAAAGGCGACCACAATCTTGCCATTGCTATCTCTGATCAGTCCTCCTACCCCTGCCATTCTCAAGTTTCCTTTAGAATATCCATCGAAATTGAGCTTGAGCCATCCTATCAAGGGGGGTTTCCATGAAGAGGTGTGCCTTGGGTGGGGATGAGTGACATGAGGATTATCTTCCCTGGGGATATTAAGACTGCTGAACAGAAAAAGCTCCAATCCCACATCAGGGGGTTATGTGCAAGGGATGAATTGGGAGTTCTCTGTGGTAAAGCTGATGATTTTACTAGCAATGGAGGTAGGGTCCTTGGGAGTGTTAGAGAACAACCTATTGTTTCTTTCTAACCATACCTACCATAAGAAATAGTGAGTGCACATTTTCCACAAGGATTTCAACTGAGGATTTTTGAAAGGATTGGACCACTGAGTGAAAAGCTCTACCAGGGAGTTGGGTTGGACCCAATTGATGTGGAAACTAGATAGTAAGTTACTCATCACAGTATAAGAGAAATCACATTTAGTGAAAATATGGTTGATGGATTCCCAAGCTTTATAGCATAGGTGGCATCTATTGGGTACCATCATCCCCCTCTTGATGAGATTATCAGTGGTTAGAATCTTGTTTTTAATTGCCATCTAGGAAAACATTGCCACTTTAAGGATGAGGTGCTTGATCCAGATTTGGGTAGGAGAGAAGGGAGCTTGTTGTGGATTGAGGATAATTTGGTAGGCATATTTGATAGAAAAACATCCACTATCCATTTCTTTCCAAATTAGAAAGTCTTCTCTTCCATCTATCGAAATCACTGTAGTATTCAGCATAAGAGCCAAAGCCCTTGTTGCCCTAGTTATGTGCCCATCATTTGAGTTAATATTGAGGTTTTTCTAGCTTTTAGACCCATTGATGTTTTGGATGAATTCTACTACTTTGTTGCCTATGGTGCCATCAAGGATAAGTTTTAGGACAAATATCTCATCATATTCAACTAGGGGCTGATCATTGACCCACCTATTTGTCTAGAAGTTTATGGCAGTACATGTTCCCAGCTACCACCTTGAACCTTTCTAGAGAACTTCTCTGACTTGAATAATTGACCTCCAAAAAGCTGATCCCTCTTTGGGGATATCTTCATCAGTGAATTCTTTGTGTTGAAGGTATTTCGTCAGTATTATTGACATCCATTCTGCTTTGAAACTTGTGTGAATTTTCCAGGCTTGCTTAGCCAGCAGAGCAGTGTTCATATGCTTGATTCTTCTAAGTCCTAGACCCCCTTGGTTTTTTGGCCGACAAACATTTTCCCATCCAACCAAATGAATCTTTTTCTTCTCCTTTGTGCCTCCCCACAAGAATTTTTTTTGTATTTGCTTGATTTGGGTGTAAACTAAAGCAGGAGCTTTGAAGACTAAGAGGAAATAGGTTGGGATGCTTTGGAGGTATGTTGCGGTAAGAGTGATTTTACCTACTTGGGTTAGAAAAGCCCTTTTCCATCCAACTAAATTTTTGTTTATCCTTTCTACCACATGAATCCACATGGAAAATTTGGGACGACTGTAAAAAAGAGGAAGCTCCAGATAGCGAGTAGGGAACTCACCAATGCTACATTGAAGAATACACCCAATTTTAATTGACCTGGAAAGAGGGTATTGATGAAGAAGCTTTTACTTTTGTTATAGTTTATTTCTTGCCCAACCACTTTCTCATATAAATCAAGGATTTTTTTGATCATATTAGCCTCCACTACTGAAGTATAGGTAGCGAGTATTGTGTCATCCAAAAATTGTTGGTGTGATAGCGGGTTTAGACTCAAGGTAGCCCTAATCCCTATGATAGTTTTCTCACTGACAACAATCTTAAGTGCTCTTCCCAGAGATTCAGCGAGTATTATAAAAAGGATGGGTGACAGGGTGTCTCCTTGCCTGATGCCTCTGCTGCTAGGGAAATAACCTACGGGTGATCCTGTTAACCAATACTAAGAAATGGGGGTTGGATATGCAACCTTTGATTACATTTATCCATTCCCTGTGAAAACCAATTTTTTTAAGAACAACCATGAGGAAATCCCTTTTTACTCGGTCAAAAGCCTTACTGATATCTAATTTGAGAAAAAAGGTTGCTTTCTTGTTTTGGGAAGCTGAGTGGAGGACTTCATGCGGGGTGATTATGCCATCATGAATGGACCTTCCTTTGACCAAGATGCCCTGGCAAGGATCTATAATGAGTGGAAGTATTTCTTTGAGTCTTGTTGTCAGGGCTTTGGCAAGAATCTTGTATATGACATTACATAGACTGATGGGTCTGTAGTCATTCATGGATTTGCACTCAAGGCCTTTAGGGATTAAGGCGATGAAGGTAGAGTTGATACTTATGGGGATGGATTTGGATTTATGCATGTGAATAATGGCTTTGCAAATGTCAACCCCTATGATATCCTAGTAAGTTTAAAAAAACCTATGGGAGAAGCCATCAGGCCCTGGAGCTTTATCAAGGGCCATGGAGAAAAGAGCATGCTTTATTTCTTCATTGGTAAGGTCCTTGATGAGCATGTTGTTCATTTCATGGGATACCAAATTTGGAATATGCTAAAGAAGCGAATCCTGGGCCTGTTTAAAAATAGTGGAATTTGTTCCCATTATTTTTTCAAAGAAGGTGACTGCTTCATTTCTGATGAGGTGTATGTCTCTCACACTTGTTCCATAACTGTTTATTAACTCCTTGATCTTATTGGAGCTTTTGTGACGAAGAGTGGAAGCATGGAAAATTTTCATGTTTGAGTCCCCGTCCTTGAGCCACAGGGCTCTAGAATTTTGTCTCCAATACATTTCTTCCTTGACCAAAATGTTATGGTAATTGGCAAGGAGATTTTTCTCTTCATTCCTGATTTGTATGCTCATATGCCCTTTATGAATTTGCTCTTCTATGGCTTTGAGCTTGTTGGTGATTTGCTCCTTATTTTCAAAAATATTACCAAACACTTCCTTGTTCCAAATTTTTGTGGTCTTTGATTATTTTGAATTTTGGGTAACTTGAGCGATGGAGGATCTGTCCACCTGTTATTGCCACCACCCTGCAATTTGATTACATAAATCTGGGTGGAGGACCCACATTACCTCGAATCTGAAAGGAGTCCTAAAAATTGGAGGCTTGTTAGCTTCGAATAGGAGATGACTGTGATCCGATCTGATTCTAGACAAGGAAGTGAGGGAGGCATCACCAAACAGAGGTATGGCTTCTTGAGATAGAAAGAAACTATCTAGCTTAACTTGGATAAGATTGTTTCCTATTCTTCTGTTATTCCATGTGAATTGAGCTCCTTGGATTTGGATATCCATTAGGTTATTCTCAACAACAAACCCATGGAAGTCCCGAATACTTTTGGTAGGAATGTCATTGCCTCCTACCTTATTTGACGAGTAAAGGGAAATTTCTAAAAGTCTACCTCATTTGATTTAGTTGGTTCCAAAAGGAAATCCTACTGAGAGGATTGTTTGGGACGTAGATATTAGATAGCATCTAGCATTGATCCTTGTCTTTGCAAAAAAACATGATATTTATAACTGTATTTGAGGACGATATTACTCTACCATTCACTTTCTTTGGATCCCAAAGGCACAAAAGACCCCCAGATGGACCTTGGTTGGGACTAAAAATACTTCCACTATTTTTCCAAATGGTGTTGCCCTCCTTGCATGCTTTTGACTGATCTAACTTTGTATCTTGAATAATGAGGACTGTTGGTTTGGTTTCTTTTCTAATAGTGCTAACAAACCTCTGCTTGATCGCATTGTTGAGGCCCCTCACATTCCATGAGAGTATCCTCACATGGAAATTTTAGATGATTTCTTGCCCCTTTTGACTGCTGCACAGGGGGTTTGGGTAATTTGGGATCTTCCTTTGGGTGAGTAAACATTTCAGGTACAAGGGTTGTTTGGACTCCGTTGGCTATGTCCTTGGTAGTTTGGCTTCTTATTTGCTCTTGGATATTGGGCCTTCCCCTTTTATTGTTATTGTCAACATTGAAACTGGATTTTTTGGAGCTTTGAGTGTTTTTGGGACTGAAATATGCTTTTGTTTTCTCGATAACCTCTTGGGAAAGAAGATTTTTAGGGGGGATCATGGGAAGCTAGCTTGATTGGAGATAAGATAGGGCTACTGGTGGGAAGGGGATACTACAAAATTTCTTCGATGGTGGGGATTTGGAGGTCGACATTTGGATATGACATCATTTTCTTATTGAATGAATAACCCTTCATTTATTTCTAAATCAGAGTGGGTGATATTTCTTGGAATATCAAATCGATTAGGATGAGCGAATAGGGAGCTTACCTGAGCTTGGTCCTCTAATTGTTTTGGCTGCACTTTTTGCTTCCCTTTATTTGCCATAGGATTTTTCCCTAGCGCTTGTTGATGAGGGTTTCTGCTGTATATTTGCTTCTTCTTTTGCATTGGGGGCTTCCCAGGGAAGTGAAACCCTTGGTTCCTGTAGAGATGGTTTCTAGAATCTACCTCCTTCTATGGTCTGAGTGAGGGGTAGTGGGACTTGAGGTATCCTTGAGTTCGATATTCGATGTGGAAAGCTGATTTATTTTCATACTCTATGGCCTAGCAGTGGTGGAAGGAACAATACACTAGATTGATTCGAGTTGGGAGCTGGGAATCAAGATTTGCGTTGACACATATTCTAGATTGAGTCAACCTAGTGTGATATTTTGTGGTTGAATCCATGGCCACCATTTCCCCTATGTATCTTTCTATTCCTTGTAGGATGTCTTCATGCCAAAACTGGCTAGGGAGTACCGAAAGACAAACATGTTGGACATTTTGAGTCCCTAAGCTAAAATGTTGTCATTGATGTCAAAAGGTTATTTTATGTCAAAAGGATCAATGATGGCATGCACTATGTTTTGTGAAAAGTGCAAGGAAAGTCTTTTTGTGAAAACCAAGGCAGGTAAAATAAAAAGTTTTATTTAAAACCATGGATGGCAGATTTGAAATGGGTTTTTCTTAAAACCCAAGTTGGATTTTCATTTCATCGAAAAAGGTGCCCCGATGATGGAGATATTTAATTTTAAATATTTAGTTTAAATTTTAAATTATTTAAAATTTAAATAAAAGTAATCCATCGATGTCATCGAATATGAGGGAGAAGACTATAAAAGGATGACTAAGGTTTATTATTCCTTATCCTTGCTCTTGTGGTTAATGCGATTATTGAAAAGCGAAAAGAGCTCGTGTGAAAAACATTTAAAGGCAGAGGCAACGAATAAATCGAGGTGTGGTCAGATTCCAAGACATCGTGGGCAGTGTGGCCTGTTGGCAACTCGAGCAGCGCAAAGGCATTGGGAGGCAAGTGGTTGAGTGTTCAAATCACGTGCACTTTGTTTTATTTGAGAAAGGAGAAATTTGTTTGCGTTGGCTATTGCATGGAGGATAAAGGAGAATGAGGAACCTTTGGTCTTGTGTGGAGCACTAGCTCACGTGGTGCGCAAGCGTCGTTAGGACGCAAGAGCCGTAGGACTCAGGTTCGAATCCTGCGAACTCCCTTTTGCTATGTAAAAGGGAAATAGTGCATTGGTTGTGGTTTTTTGTGCGCATGCTGCCAAGATTTATATGTTGTGTTTGATATTCCAAAATTCGTGCCAAGGTATGCATTAAAGTTGTAAAAGAAAATTAAAACAAATTTTTTGTTTTATTGGGTGCTAAAAGTTAGTTTAAAATTTGTGCATAAATTTTATAGTAAAAGTGGTTTTTGGAGATATAAGTAAGTAGGCATAGATTTTAATTTCTTTTAGGGTATAAGTGGTTTGAGGAGTAATAAGGATTATTACTTATTTGGCACATTGTTGAGATGTTATTTGGAGAGTGCTTTTAATTATTGAAACATTCTTGAGAAAAATATTTTCCTTTAGGGTTATTAAATATATCTTTGGTGGATGTGATTGTTGAGTTGGAGTAAAAAGGTATAAATTGAGTTATGCTTTATTTTGTGATTATTATTTGAAGTCCACTAACCCTCATTGAGATTGGAAAGGAAAGTTGTGTTGAGTGTGGTAGATTTTGTGGACAACTTCTTGGCATTAATAAGGTATGGGCAATATTCTCTATTGATTGTTTATGGTGGTTGATTTCTAAAATATCATTGGAGAGAAAAGGATTGATTGTGGTTTCCTTTTTGAAAGTGTTGGTTTAAATGCTTCAAGGTTTTCTAGTTTGAGTGTTGTGATTAAACCTTGTTTTATAAGCATTGTTGTTGAAGCCCATTGGTTGAGCAAATAACTTGAACTTGAGTTAGAAAAGAACATGAGTATCATTATTATGTGAGATTTGTGGTTGATAATTGTTGAAAACATTTTGAGTTGATTGATTCATGCTTGGACTAGGGATTGTGAGAAAGAGTTTTTCCTAGAGGTGATTGGTTGAGTAGAGTTGTTTGAGCCTAGTCAAGTGAATGTGTGAAGTGGTTATTCAAGTTCCATAAAACAAACTATTATATATTCTTATTTGAGTTGAGATTGAGTTGAGAAAGAAATTAAGTTTGTGAATAGAACATATTGAGTCTCTAACAATTCTCTTTATGCTTCTATAAGATTGAGCTGAGTTGATTTGAGTTGATATTGATTTGAGTTGAGTTGAGATTGATTTGAGTTAAGATTGGGATTTGAGTATAGAACATATTGAGTCTCTAACAATTCTCTTTATGCTTCTATGAGATTGAATTGAGATATTGATTGAGCATTGAGTTTAGAACATATTGAGTCTCTAACAATTCTCTTTATGATTTTATGATATTGGACAAGTTCTATGTGAGCTTGTTAAGTTGATTTGAGGCAAGTCTTTGATAAGGCTTGTGGACTGATTTTGAGTAAGATTTTGTGAACTCTTCTCCCCATATGCGAATAAACAAACTCTTCTTCCCATAAAACCACGACCCCCCTGTTAGAATTATTGGCAATTTGAGTTATTTTATGTTGTCATTGATGTCACATGGATCACATTTGAGTTTTGGTGGCAAAAGCACTTCATAAAATATCATTTATGATATTTTGGAGAGCATGGATATATACAAGATTTTTGTGAAAACCAAGGTAGGTAAAATAAAAGGTTTTATTTAAAACCATGAATGACAAATTTGAAATGGGTTTTTCTTAAAACCCAGGTTGGCTTTTCGTTTCATCAAAAAAGGTGCCCCGGTGATGGATATATTTAATTTTAAATATTTAGTTTAAATTTTAAATTATTTAAAATTTAAATTTTAATTTTAAAATTAAAAATAAAATTATAGCGTCGATGTCTAAAGAAAGGAGGAAAGGCATATATTAAAAATTGTTGGCAATTTTGGGTACCTTGGGTACATTGCCTTTGCTCAAGTGTAGATGTTGTCATTGATGTCAAGAAGTTCTTGAAGCAATTTGATTTGATGTCAAGGAATTTGTTTTGTTGAAGGTTATTCAGAGCATGATCAGTGAGTTTCCAAGAAGTTCTTAGTAGCCCATTTGCAAAAGATCAAGAAAAAGACAAGTAAGAAAAAGTATGCAGCCAGTTGGAAAAACTGTCGCGATTTCACGACATGTTTGAGGAGAGAGAAAGTGCTGGCAAAACTGTCGCGATTTCGCGACATGTTTGAGGAGAGAGAAAGTGTTGGCAAAACTGTCACGATTTCGCGACATGTTTGAGGAGAGAGAAAGTTTTGGCAAAACTGTCGCGATTTCGTGACATGTTGGTAGAGAAGGAGAGCAAGATGGAAAGTGTCGCGATTTCGTGACATGTCGCATTTTCGTGACTCGAAAAGTGCAGGAAGGCAGAGAAGGAAAAGTGTCACGATTTCATGACACATTGCCGAGAAAGTTGTACGGACGAAAAGGTGTCGCGATTTCGTGACATAATGCAGAAAAGAGAGTCCGCAGTGTGAACTGTCGTGATTTCGTGACAAGTTAGAAGAGAGAGAAAGTTACATGAAAAATGTCATGATTTCGCGACATGCTGCAGAGGTCGAGGTGAGGACTGTCGTGATTTCGCGACATGCTAAAAAGCTCGAAGAGAGAACTGTCGCGATTTCGTGACACGCAGCAAAGGGGAAGAGTCTGAAATGAGAAGCGTCACGATTTCGCGATAGGCTACAGAGAAAGCTTGCAAATGCAGAAAGTGTCACGATTTCACGACAGGTTGAGATGGCAGCATTGAGTTGGAGAAAGTGTCACGATTTCGTGACAGAAACAGTTAGCAAGTCTTCAATAGAAGAAGCGTCATGATTTCGCGATGAATTCAAGAAGGAAGAGCTCGAAGGCGAAAGCGTCACAATTTCGCGACATGTTCCAGTTTCGCGGGTATAAGGCAAAGAGAAGCTCAAGGCAACAAAAGTGTAACGATTTCGTGACATGTTCAGTTTCACGGGTGTAAGGCAGAGAGAAGCTCAAGGCAGCGAAAGTGTCACGATTTCGCGACATGTTCCATTTTCGCTAGTGCAAGCAGAGAAGAAGGCCATGAAGTCAAAAGGGTCACGATTTCGTGACAGAGTTGAAGATGACGTCAACAGAAGCAGATGTGTCATGATTTCATGACAAAAGCAGAGAAGAAGGCAATGAAGACTAAAGTGTCACGATTTCACGATAGGAGTGAAGATGACGTCAGCAAAAGTTAGAAGTGTCACGATTTCGCGACAAGGACGTTGTCAAGGCAGACAAAAGCAAAAGTGTCACGATATCGTGACAATAGCCAAACGAATGTGTACGGCTGCAAAAATGTCGCGATATCGCGACATGTTGTAGTTTCATGGTAGAAGCTACAGGAGAGTTGCAGAGGCGGTTGAAGTCGACAGAGTTAACTTTGAGCCGACGATGTTTAGGGTTGTGCAGTCGACGGAGTATAGGGTTACAGCCGACCAAGATTGAGTGTTTTGATCTTGAAATTTATACTATAAAAGGAGGGTTGTTTCGAGTTTGAAAGTATTGAATGTGTATCAAAATTGCGCAAGTTAAGTCCGCGGTGCACAAAGAGCAGTCGTGTCGAATCGATCGAAGTGTGCGTTCGAAGTGCGATATTCGTAGATAGAGTGCGAGGGAGAAGTTCGATCGTCGAGAAGCAGAGTGTGCGAAGACTGTGCTACTGTGATTGCGCAGAGGTGCATAAGTTGATGTTCGATCGAGTGCTGCAGTGTTTGCGCGTTCAGTGCAAAAGTTGGTTTCGACCAAGTGCGGCTGTAACAGAACAAAAAGAAATTTGAGGACAGACTTGTGCCAGACTGAAGGACTGTGTTTGGTGCAGACCAGAGAAAGAGGAAGAGGACAGACTTGTGCCAGACCGAAGGACTGTGTTTGGTGCAGATTCGAGGACCAGCTTTGGCGGTGATAGAGTTGAGGACAGAGATCTCCAGCCAGAGCAGGGAAGACAGGTGTCTTCTGTGGATAGAGTTCCACTTGCTAAGGGCAGAGGAGGTAGAGGTCTTCTAGAGGATCACCACTAAAGAGCAGAGCTAGGGGAAGGTATCTCCTTTGGGTTGGTGCCCATAAACATTGTAATCGGGAAAGGTTTTCCCAGATTCTGAGTTGATAAAATTTAGTGAAAATTTTATCCGTGGAGTAGCCCGCATTGGGTGAACCACGTAAATTGTTGTGTCTCTTTTGTGGATGGTGTTTTGTGCATTGCTTTGATTACTGCTTTTAATACTGCTATCTATACACTGCATAATACTGATTTGAAAGTTGTTTTGAAGCAAAAGTAAAAAGTGGTCTTATACTGTTCACCCCCCCTCTCAGTATAAGCTTGTGTTCTTCAATTGGTATCAGAGCGGGTTCCTTCGAAAAGGTTTAACAACTTGAAGGAAGAACTGGTTAAGAACACAATGGATTATTCAAGTGGCAATGCAGCACCTATTCTTGATGGATCAGATTTTGGTCTATGGAGTGCAAGAATGAAGGTTTATCTAATGGCACTTGGTAATGAGGTTTGGGAAGTGATTGAAGATGGGTACACTATTCCTAAAAATGGTCCTTATACTAAAGAAGACAGGCTCCTACATCACAGCAATTCAAAAGCAATGAATGCAATCCTGAAGGGTTTACAGAAGGCAGATCTTACCAAGGTGATTCACTGCAAGACAACTAGTGAAATGTGGAAACAGTTGTAGGTGGTTCACACAGGTGATGTAAATGTCCGAAAGGCCAAGTTGAGACACTTCAAAGGTATGTTTGAACAACTCAAGATGAATGATGATGAAAATATTAGTGATTACATGCTTCGCATGGATGAAGTTGTTAACTCCATGAAAGACTTAGGACTTGAGCTTGCTGAAAATGATGTTTGTGATAAGATCTTAAGATCTCTTCCTAATAGATTTAGTGAAAAGATTTCTGCTATTGAGGAAGCTAAAGATTTGGATAAGTTGAAAAAGGATGAGCTCCATAGTATACTTGCAACATTTGAGTTGAGAACTCAAGTGAAAGTTGATGTCAAGAAAGAGGCAGCTTTCAAGGCTACCAAGAAATCAAGGGCAAATAGCTTCAAGAGAGTGATGAGTCTTCTAGTGATGAAGAGGCATATTACAGACAAGAAAGGCAAGTTATCTAGAAAGCACAAAAGCATGAAAAATATAAGATGCTTCAATTGTGGAAAGTTTGGTCATTATGCTACTGACTGTACTGTTTCCAAGAATGAAAGTGATGAAGAGAAACAGGATGTTAAGAGCAAGGATTCTGAAAAACATAGGTATTACAGAAAGAACAAAGATGATCACAACAATCAAGGAAAGAGGTATTCACACAAGAACAAGAAGAGTTTCTACCTAGACAAAGCAAGTAAGTGTTCTAGCAGTGATAGTGAAAGCTCTTCAAGTGATGAGGAAAATGAGATGTTGTTCATATCAGAAAAAGAGGAAGAACCGAAACATAGATTCATTATTATGAAATGTCTTAGATGTGGAAATTTTGGTCACCTTGAGGATGATCTGTACAAATAATGATTTGGTTTCCAAGTATGTATAAGGATGCTTCAGAAAACTATCAAGAAGATGCTTGTATGGTTTTTGAAAAAGGTAGCACCTCTAGTGATAAGAAATCTGGAAAAGGCCTTGAGGATTCGGAAAGAAAACAAATAAAAGATCTTGAAAGTGAACTTAATAATGCTCTTAGTGTTTTGAAAAAGGAAAGAAAGAAGAATGATAGACTCAAGGATAAGTTAGATGAATGTTGTATGGAGAGAGACGATCTTATAGAAAGTCTTGACTTCTCTATAGCTAAGACACAGGAACTCAAGGATGAGTTAGAGTCTAAGATTCTTGAGTATAATGAGTTGGAACAGAAAATGGCTTCTTTGGAAGTGGAAGCTAAAGAGTACAAGGATAAGTTGTACAGGTTTCAAGATAGCTCCAAAAGGGTTAAGTCTCTCATCAAAGGTCAAAGAAATCCAACAGATAAAACAGGTCTCGGTTTTGTTGAGCCGCACAAGAAACAGGTTGGGAAATCTAGCAAGAGATTTCAAAAGGAAGAGAGTTCGATGAAGAAAGTACTTCAGATCATGAGTCCGTGAGTGATAGATGCGCAGAACTAGAAAATGAAATTCTGAATGCGAAGAAGAAGTCTTCAGGACCCAAGAGGTCATATAAAAGAAAATTTCACGGCGGATGTTTTGCGTGTTACAGGTTTGGTCACATGGCTGCACATTGCATGACTCAAGTAAGGAAGGTAAATGACAGTTTTAGGGGCCGTAATTTCTTTCAAGGGTATTGCTACTCTTGTAAACAGTTCGGGCATAAGGCAATTTTTTGCATGACTAATTACAGGAACACGGTTAGTCATAACAGGCGGATTCAAAGAACAGGTATGCCGAACAGAAATAACAGTGTTACTTGTTATAAGTGCAACAATGAAGGCCACACAGCTAGAAAGTGTAGAGCTGATCTTCCAAGGTACAGGAACAGGAATAGTGGCATGATCAGGTCCAAGGATCAAGGCATGAAAAAGGACAGGGATGAGAACAAGAACAAGAACAGTGACAAAAATAGGAATGCGGGCAAAAAGATCAAGAAAAGGTCGGGCAAGGAAATTATAGACACTGATGATGATCAGTGCCTAATGGGAGTTTTACTCCCACCCCAGTTTTAATCACCTCATAAGGAGGTGGGGGAGGGACTAAGATAAGAAGCTCATTCTTAGTCCCGAGCCCCAAAGGTGACCCTTTGCCATTGATGACAAAGGGGGAGAGATTTGAGTAAGGGGGAGAGATATGAGTAAGGGGGAGAGCTTCAATGTGAAGAGGAAAGCTTCAAGTCAGGGGGAGCAAAACTTCAAAAGGAGATTCTCAAGTTGTTGGCACAGTTGGTTTCAGTTTTGGCTCCTAAGATGTGTTTCAGTAAAGGTTTTGCCATCAATGACAAAGGGGGAGATTGTTGGCAATTTTGGGTACCTTGGGTACATTGCCTTTGCTCAAGTGTAGATGTTGTCATTGATGTCAAGAAGTTCTTGAAGCAATTTGATTTGATGTCAAGGAATTTGTTTTGTTGAAGGTTATTCGAGCATGATCAGTGAGTTTCCAGGAAGTTCTTAGTAGCCCATTTGCAAAAGATCAAGAAAAAGACAAGTAAGAAAAAGTATGCGAGCGAGTTGGAAAAAACTGTCGCGATTTCATGACATGTTTGAGGAGAGAGAAAGTGCTTGGCAAAACTATCGTGATTTCGTGACATGTTTGAGGAGAGAGAAAGTGTTGGCAAAACTGTCACGATTTCGTGACATGTTTGAGGAGAGAGAAAGTTTTGGCAAAACTGTCATGATTTCGTGACATGTTGGCAGAGAAGGAGAGCAAGATGGAAAGTGTCGCGATTTCGTGACATGTCGCATTTTCGTGACTCGAAAAGTGTAGGAAGGCAGAGAAGGAAAAGTGTCACGATTTCATGACACATTGCCAGGAAAGTTGTACGGATGAAAAGGTGTCACGATTTCGCGACATAATGCAAAAAAGAGAGTCCACAGTGTGAACTGTCACGATTTCGTGACAAGTTAGAAGAGAGAGAAAGTTACATGAAAAATGTCACGATTTCGTGACATGTTGCAGAGGTCGAGGTGAGGACTGTCACGATTTCGTGACATGCTGAAAAGCTCGAAGAGAGAACTGTCACGATTTTGCGACATGCAGAAAAAGGGAAGAGTCTGAAATGAGAAGCGTCGCGATTTCGTGATAGGCTACAAAGAAGTTGTGAATGCAGAAAGTGTCACGATTTCATGACAGGTTGAGATGGCAGCATTGAGTTGGAGAAAGTGTCACGATTTTGTGATAGAAATAGTTAGCAAGTCTTCAACAGAAGAAGCGTCGCGATTTCACGACGAATTCAAGAAGGAAGAGCTCGAAGGCGAAAGCGTCACGATTTCGTGACATGTTCCAATTGATAAAAAAGTCAACTTCATGGGTGTCAGAGAGAAGCTCAAGGCAGCGAAAGTGTCACGATTTCGTGACATGTTCCGTTTTCGCTAGTGCAAGCAGAGAAGAAGGCCATGAAGTCAAAAGGGTCACGATTTCACGATAGAGTTGAAGATGACGTCAGCAGAAGCAGATGTGTCATGATTTCACGACAAAAGCAGAGAAGAAGGCAATGAAGACTAAAGTGTCATGATTTCACGACAGGAGTGAAGATGACGTCAACAAAAGTTAGAAGTGTCACGATTTCGCGACAAGGACGTTGTCAAGGCAGACAAAAGCAAAAGTGTCGCGATATCGCGACAATAGCCAAACGAAAGTGTACGGCTACAAAAATGTCACGATATCGTGACATGTTGTAGTTTCATGGCAGAAGCTACAGGAGAGTTGTAGAGGCGGTTGAAGCCGATAGAGTTAACTTTGAGCCGACGATGTTTAGGGTTGTGCTACTCGACGGAGTATAGGGTTACAGCCGACCAAGATTGAGTGTTTTGATCTTGAAATTTATACTATAAAAGGAGGGTTGTTTCGAGTTTGAAAGTATTGAATGTGTATCAAAATTGCGCAAGTTAAGTCCACGATGCACAAAGAGCAGTCGTGTCGAATCGATCGAAGTGTGCGTTCGAAGTGCGATATTCGTAGATAGAGTGCGAGGGAGAAGTTCGATCGTCAAGAAGCAGAGTGTGCGAAGACTGTGCTACTGTGATTGCGTAGAGGTGCATAAGTTGATGTTCGATCGAGTGTTGCTGTGTTTGCGCATTCAGTGCAAAAGTTGGTTTTGACCAAGTGCGGCTGTAACAAAACAAAAAGAAATTTGAGGACAGACTTGTGCCAGACCGAAGGACTATGTTTGGTGTAGACTAGAGAAAGAGGAAGAGGACAGACTTGTGCCAGACCGAAGGACTGTGTTTGGTGCAGATTCGAGGACCAGCTTTGAGGTGAAAGAGTTGAGGACAGAGGTCTCCAGCCAGAGCAGGGAAGACAAGTGTCTTCTGTGGATAGAGTTCCACTTGCTAAGGGCAAAGGAGGTAGAGGTCTTCTAGAGGATCACCACTAAAGAGCAGAGCTAGGGGAAGGTATCTCCTTTGGGTTGGTGCCCATAAACATTGTAATCGGGAAAGGTTTTCCCAGATTTTGAGTTGATAAAATTTAGTGAAAATTTTATCCGTGGAGTAGCCCGCATTGGGTGAACCACGTAAATTGTTGTGTCTCTTTTGTGGATGGTGTTTTGTGCATTGCTTTGATTACTGCTTTTAATACTGCTATCTATACACTGCATAATACTGATTTGAAAGTTGTTTTGAAGCAAAAGTAAAAAGTGGTCTTATACTGTTCACCCCCCCTCTCAGTATAAGCTTGTGTTCTTCAAAAATAATAGTGCCTACGTCTAAAGAAAGGAGGAAAGGTATATATATATATATATATATATAAAGAAAGGAGGAAAGGCATATATATATATGCCACCAAAAGTTTTGATAAATTCTTGTCCTTGATTTTTGAATGCATTCAAATTGATAATGTAATGCAAAAAGAGCCTGTGTGTTGAAGCATGTGTAAAGAGGCGTGTGAAGGGTTTACGAAATTTGGGTCCATTGAAGAATCGTTCGTGGAGGATAACCAAATGCATAGGCACCTTTGGCCTAGTGGTTTGTGCGTTGTGTAAGAAGCAGGAGGTCCTACGATCGAGTCTCACCGGGGATGCTTGTTGTGTTGAAACGCTCGAAGCATTTTTGAGTTTTCGAAGGGCACAGAATATTGAGGTATTTGTTTTGGTTCGTGCCCCTTTGAACACGTGAGGGCGTGTGGCCCAACGACGGATTGGCCACGGTTAAGGCACTGAGCGAGGAGGCATCAAGGGATCGAATCCCGTCAGGGACAGAGGCAAGTTAATATTTTTTAATATTTTATTTTTCTAAAGTTGCCCTAGGAGAAATAAGGGTTATGATGCACCTTAAGAAAAAGAGAGATTTCTGGTGATTTTCTTTTTGGAAGTATATCATATTATATATCATTGGAAAGCTTATTTCGAGGGCTATTTGATTAACTTGCTTAGAGGGAGAAATAAGGTGTGTGTAAAGAGATATTTCTGATTTTGTAAAGAGGTTCAAAAGTGAAGGTTGCTTTGTTCTTTTTCAAAGAGGATTAATTCTTTCATGAGGGGACATGATGTATTTTATTGAGTAGGAGTAATAAGGTGTTATTTGGATATTATTGTTGTGTTATTAATCATGATCCCTAACCCTTATTGAAATTTGAAAAAGAAAGTTTGTTGAGTGTGGCAGATTTAGTGGACAACTAATAAGGCATCAAAAGGTATGAGCAATATTCTCCATTGACTTTGTTTATGGTGGTTGATTTCTGAAATATCATTGGAGAGAAAAGGATTGATTGTGGTTTCCTTTTCGAAAGTGGTTGGTTGAATGCTTCAAGGTTTTCTGGTTTGAGAGTTGTGTTTAAACCTTGTTTTATAAGCATTGTTGTTGAAGCCATTAGTTGTGTGAAAAACCTGAGATAGGGTTTGAGAAGAACATGAGTATCATTGTTATGTGAAGAATGTTTTATAAGCATTATTGTTGAAGCCCATTGATTGTACAAAGAACTTGAACTTGAGTTAGAGGAGAACATGAGTATCATTGTTATGTGAGATTTAATGGTTGAGCATTGTTGGAAATATTTGAGTTGGTTGATACATGCTTGGACTAGGGTTTGTGAGAAAGAGTTGTTCCTTGTGGTGATTGGTTGAGTAGAGTTGTTTGAGCCTAGTCAAGTGAATGAGTGAAGTGGTTGTTCAAGTTCCATGAAACAAACTATTCTATATTCTGATTTGAGTTGAGATCATTGTGGATCATTGTTGTCATCCATTGTAGAGTGCATTGTCATTCATTGTTGAGTTCATCATTGAGCCTTGCCTTCATAGATTTGTGGATGAGATTTGAGTGCTACTTGAGCATGATTGATTGAGCCTTTGAGAAGGCTTTTGGGATAGATTTATGGATAGATTTGTGGTAGCTTTTGTGCATGATTGATTGAGCCTTTGAGAAGGCTTTTGGGATAGATTTCTGGACAGATTTGTGGCAGCTTTTGTGCATGATTGATTGAGCCTTTGAGAAGGCTTTTGGATAGATTTATGGACAAATTTGTGGATAGATTTTGAGCAAGTTCTTGGTGAGCTTGTAGAGAAGATTTGAGCAAGTTCTTGGTGAGCTTGCTAGAGCAGATTTGAGCAAGTTCTTGGTGAGCTTGCTAGAGCAAATTTTGAGCAAGTTCTTGGTGAGCTTGCTAGAGCATATTTTGAGTAAGTTCTTGGTGAGCTTGCTGAAGCAGATCAGTGGATTGCCTACCTGAGCAGATCATGATTGCCTTGCTGAGCAGATCAGTGGATTGCCTACCTGAGCAGATCAGGATTGCCTACCTGAGCAGATCAGTGGATTGCCTAGCTGAGCAGATCAGGATTGCCTAGCTGAGCAGATCAGTGGATTGCCTACCTGAGCAGATCAGTGGATTGCCTAGCTGAGCAGATCGATGAATTGCCTTGTTGAGCAGATCAGTGGATAGCCTAGCTTTGAGCAGATCAAAGTAATCATTTGTATTGGGATAAGGATCCCTATTTCTTTGTGAAATATTATAAGGATATTATCTTGTGGAGTACCCCACATTGGGGGAACCACGTTAAATCTTGTGTCTCAATTGTGTGTGGTGATTTGTGCTCTTGCTTACTATTGCTATCTATGTCATTAATGCACATTGCTATATTTGGATATTGCAATTAAGGACACTAATTGATATTGGTTTGGAAAGAAAGTAAAAGTGGGTGCTATACTGTTCACCCCCTCTCGAGTATAAGCTTGTGTTCTTCAATTGGTATTAGAGCGGGTTCCTTCAAAAAGGCTAACAACTTGAGGGCAGATTCTACAAGAACACAGATGGCTTCATAGAATGGATCATCTACAAATAAGGCTCCACTATTTGACGGTAACAATTATGCTTTCTGGAGCATGAGAATGAAGAACTACTTGATATCACAAGGATATGAGGTATGGCAGATGGTTGAAAAAGAGTATAAGGTTGAAGGTGATCCCGAGGTAGATAAGACTATCAAAAAATTGGTTGAGATCAATGCAAGGGCAATGAATTGTATTTTGAGTGGGCTACGTGAGATAGATTTTGCAAAGGTAATGGTATGTAATTCAGCTAATGAAATGTGGACCAAGTTGCGGAATACCTATGAAGGAGATTCCAAGGTAAAGTTGGCAAAACTACAAACTCATAGAAAAATATTTGAGGAATTGAAAATGGAAGATTCTGAAGATATAGCAAAGTTTTTACTTCGAGTTGATGAGATTACTAACACCATGAGAGGTCTAGGATTTGAGATGAAAGAATCAGAAGTTACTCAAAAGGTTTTGAGATCACTTCCCATGAAGTATGATGCAAAGGTTTCAGCAATAGAAGAAACAATGGATATCAACAAGCTAACAATGGAAGAACTACAAGGAACTCTCACAACTTATGAGATGAGGATAAGTAAGCATCAGGTTCCAATAAAAGAAATTGCATTCAAGGCTTCAGAGAAAAAGAAAGGGAAAATTCTAGAGATAGATAGAGATTCAGATAATGATGAGGAAGCTAACTTCATCAAAAGGAAAAAGGACTCAAGGAATTACAGAGATATGAAGAAAGTCAAATGCTACAAGTGTGGTGATTTTGGTCACTATGCAAACAAGTGTCCACATGAAGAAAATAGTGATGATGAAAAATAGGGTCACAGAAGAAAAGAAGATGGAAAGCATAAGCATGACAAAGATGACAGATACAAGCAAAGCAGGTATGAGAAGAAGAAAAGTTTTCGTAGGACAAAGAAAACTTTCTACATTGAAGAAGCAAGTGATAGCTCAGATCACAGTGATAGAGACAAGTCAGATGATGAAAAGGAAGAACATCTATTCCTAGGAATAGAAGGTGAAAGAGAACAGTGCTTTGTGTGTGGTCAAAGAGATCACAGATCAGGATATTGCAATGGATTCGATGATAGTGAAGATGAGATGACACATCAAGGAAACAGGCATGGTCAAAGAAATCATGAAATTTTGTTTGCTATAGAAGATTATAATGATCTTAGTGACAGTGAAGATGAAGAAGGGTTTTTCTATGGGATAAAAGAAGTAGAAGAAGAACATTCACTCCAAACAAAAGAAGTTAAACAAGAGAATATTGTAAGAAAGACAGATGTCTCGGTTGATCTAAAGGAAGACTTCAATGATATCCATGAGCAACTACAAGAGGTTAAGGAGAATCTAAAAGAATTGAGATGTTCCATACTTGAGAAGTTTGATCCATCACATGACTCAAAAGGTCAAGATATTTTCACTAAGAAGGAAACATGTATTTCAGAGACAATAAATATGGATGCCAATTTGCTATTTGACACAAATGAAGAGAAAGAAGAGGAAGGTTCCAAAGCACCAAAGGTCTCATATTTCAGGTTTGGGGAATCACACTCAAAAGGAAAGGAAGTTCTAAAAGATGAAAGCAAGGAAGCACCTAAGTGTTATGAAGAAAGTTCCAAAGTTCCTATGGCTCCAAACATTCAGTTTGGATCTTGTTTTGAGATAGGTGAATCAAGTTCAAAAAGAAAAGAAATTCTTGAAAAGGAAAGCAAGGAAGAAATTAAGGAAGAGGATTTAGATACTACAAAGAAGGTTCAAGGATACAATGCACAAGTAAAAAATGATCACAAGGATAATGGTCAAGAAAGGTATGAGGAACCAAGGCATGAACAAAGGGCTTTTCAAGGACATTATTTTTCTTGTAATGGATTTGGACACAGGGCTATACACTGTAGGGTCTATGGATCAAAGAAGTTTGATTTTGCTAGAAGGAACTTCAAAGGAAGAAGGTATGGTTTTCAGGGACATTGCTTCTCATGCAACAGGATTGGTCATAGAGCTTCTCAGTGCAAAGAAAATGAGCAACATGGTTTTGGATTTAGAGCTACACAATTTAGAAGTCATGGTCATAATGATTATGAAAATAGAACTTCACAATACAGGGTTCGGGAAAGGAATGGATATGGAAATTATTTCAAGAAAGAATTCAGGATATGGGCACCATCCAAAGGCTACAATATCAAGTGTTTTAATTGCAATAACTTTGGACATATTGCAAAATGGTGTAGGACTCAATTCCAAACAAGTTTAAGACAAGAAGGTCAAGCAGTTTCAAGGCAAGAAGGTCAAACAGGTTCAAGACAAGAAGATCAAGTAATTCATCAAGAGAAGGATATCAAAAAAATATGGAAGGAAGTTGATAGAGGAAAGAAACAATGTAATATGGGAGTAAAAGTACTCCCACCCCAAAATTAATCACCTCAAGAGAGAAGGTGGTGAGGGGGCTATGCTTAAGAGTCATATCTTTTAGCCCCATAGGTGTCCCTTTTGCCATTGATGTCAAAGGGGGAGAGATTTGAGTTAAGGGGAGCAGCCTCCAAAGAGAGCATTGAGTTAGGGGAGCAGCCTCCAAAGAGAGTATTGAGTTAGGGGGAGCAACCTCCATAGAGAGTATTGAGTCAGGGGGAGCAACTTTGATTCTCAGAGATGGTTTTTGCAGTGATTGTGATGATTTGCATTAGAGGTGTTGCCATCAATGACAAAGGGGGAGATTGTTGGCAATTTGAGTTATTTTATGTTGTCATTGATGTCACATGGATCATTGATGTCACATGGATCACATTTGAGTTTTGGTGGCAAAAGCACTTCATAAAATATCATTTATGATATTTTGGAGAGCATGGATATATACAGGGTTTTTGTGAAAACCAAGGCAGGCAAAATAAAAGGTTTTATTTAAAACCATGGATGGCAGATTTGAAATGGGTTTTTCTTAAAACCCAGGTTGGATTTTCGTTTCATCAAAAAAGGTGCCCGGTGATGGAGATATTTAATTTTAAATATTTAGTTTAAATTTTAAATTATTTAAAATTAAAAATAAAATTATAGCATCGACGTCTAAAGAAAGGAGGAAAGGCATATATTAAAAATAATAGCACCAACATCTAAAGAAAGGAGGAAAGGCATATATATATATATATATATATATGCCACCAAAAGTTTCGATAAATCCTTGTCCTCGATTTTCGAATGCATTCGAATTGATAATGTAATGCGAAAAGAGCTGTGTGTTGAAGCGTGTGTAAAGAGGCGTGTGAAGGGTTTACGAAATTCGGGTCCATTGAAGAATCATTCATGGAGGATAACCAAACACATAGGCACCTTTGGCCTAGTGGTTCGTGCACTATGTAAGAAGCAGGAGGTCCTACGATCGAGTCTCGCCGGGGATGCTTGCTGTGTTGAAACGCTCGAAGCGTTTTTGAGTTTTCGAAGGGCGCAAAATATTGAGGTATTTGTTTTGGTTCGTGCCCCTTTGAACACGTGAGGGCGTGTGGCCCAATGGCGGCTTGGCCATGGTTAAGGCGCTGAGCGAGGAGGCGTCAAGGGATCGAATCCCGTCAGGGACAGAGGCAAGTTAATATTTTTTAATATTTTATTTTTCTAAAGTTGCCCTAGGAGAAATAAGGGTTATGATGCACCTTAAGAAAAAGAGATATTTCTGGTGATTTTCTTTTGGAAGTATATCATATTATATATCGTTGGAAAGCTTATTTCGAGGGCTATTTGATTAACTTGCTTAGAGGGAGAAATAAGGTGTGTGTAAAGAGATATTTCTGATTTTGTAAAGAGGTTCAAAAGTGAAGGTTGCTTTGTTCTTTTTCAAAGAGGATTAATTCTTTCATGAGGGGACATGATGTATTTTATTGAGTAGGAGTAATAAGGTGTTATTTGGATATTATTGTTGTGTTATTAATCATGATCCCTAACCCTTATTGAAAGTTGAAAAATAAAGTTTGTTGAGTGTGGCAGATTTAGTGGACAACTAATAAGGCATCAAAAGGTATGAGCAATATTCTCCATTGACTTTGTTTATGGTGGTTGATTTCTGAAATATCATTGGAGAGAAAAGGATTGATTGTGGTTTCCTTTTCGAAAGTGGTTGGTTGAATGCTTCAAGGTTTTCTGGTTTGAGAGTTGTGTTTAAACCTTGTTTTATAAGCATTGTTGTTGAAGCCATTAGTTGTGTGAAAAACCCGAGATAGGGTTTGAGAAGAACATGAGTATCATTGTTATGTGAAGAATGTTTTATAAGCATTATTGTTGAAGCCCATTGATTGTACAAAGAACTTGAACTTGAGTTAGAGAAGAACATGAGTATCATTGTTATGTGAGATTTGTGGTTGAGCATTGTTGGAAACATTTTGAGTTGGTTGATACTTGCTTGGAATAGGGTTTGTGAGAAAGAGTTGTTCCTTGTGGTGATTGGTTGAGTAGAGTTGTTTGAGCCTAGTCAAGTGAATGTGTGAAGTGGTTGTTCAAGTTCCATGAAACAAACTATTCTATATTCTGATTTGAGTTGAGATCATTGTGGATCATTGTTGTCATCCATTGTAGAGTGCATTGCCATTCATTGTTGAGTTCATCATTGAGCCTTGCCTTCATAGATTTGTGGATGAGATTTGAGTGCTACTTGAGCATGATTGATTGAGCCTTTGAGAAGTCTTTTGGGATAGATTTTTGGATAGATTTGTGGCAGCTTTTGTGCATGATTTATTGAGCCTTTGAGAAGGCTTTTGGGATAGATTTCTGGACATATTTGTGGCAGCTTTTGTGCATGATTGATTGAGCCTTTGAGAAGGCTTTTGGATAGATTTGTGGACAAATTTGTGGACATATTTTGAGCAAGTTCTTGGTGAGCTTGTTGAGCAGATTTTATTAAGTTCTTGGTGAGCTTGAAATATTTTTTGAAAAAAATTGCCCTAACGTTGCCCTTGTTCTAGATGACTATCTTCACATGGTCACCTAGGTTTGATTCTTATCAAGCAATAATTTATATATTATTGTTAATGCTATTTAGAAAAATGAATTTAAGATTTAGATCGATTATAGTATTATAATGTCAATTGAGGAGGACAATACCTTGAAAATACATGCATATTTATAAAAAAGGAAACATAATGAGAAATAATTTAACTAATTGCAATATTGCATAATACAATGCATTATAAAAAAGGAAACATAACGACAAATAATTTAACTAATTGTAATATTGCATAATACAATTTTTAAAAGGTAATTATCGAGGAAGATTTTATTTGATATAAAAATGATATCAAAGATTTGATAGAGAAAATTGTAATACCATCTCTCAGCTTGGCATAATACAAATTTTAGAAGATATATATATATATATATATATATATATATATATATATATAATATATATATATATATATATATATATTTTTTTTTTTTTTTTTAATTTACATGGTGGAATCGGTAGCCGCCACGAATCCGGGCGAGTCGTCCGGATTTTTATGGCCACCACGGTTTATCACATTGTCCACCTGGAATTAGAAGATAATTATTAAGGAAGATTTTATTTGGTATAAAAAATGATATCAAAGATATGGTAGAGAAAAAGTGAAGGTTGAGAGAAACAAAATATATATATATATCTTTAATAAATATATAAGCTAAATATAATTTATAAACATATTTTTTAAATTTAATCTAATTAACTTCTTAATTTTTTTACATTTTGATAAACATGAATCTCATAGAAATTACATATACTTTATTAAAATAATTAATATAAAATATTTATAAAAATATATATAATATCCATTATCAAAATAATTAATATAAAATATTTATAAAAATTTATATAATATCCATGTATAATTTAATTTGAATGGATCTAACAAAGATAGTTATTCCAATTACAAGGTTCTAAGATAGGGCATACATTTCCTTAAAACATTGCATGAATGTATTTTGTCATATATAATATATCAAAAAAAAAAAAAATAAGATATCTTCAACATAAGCAACATTATTATATATATTAAAACTTAGCCAAAATATATACATGTTAAATTATATACATTCAAAATATTTATATAATTATAAAAAAATATACATATTCATTCCTTTGATATGTTTATATTTATATACTTAAAAAAATTGAAGATAATAATTACAACCTTATACAAATAAAATTAACTAAAAATCTAAAAATAATTTTTTTTTTTTTTTTTGAAAATTTTGAAAAAACTTGTATTAAAACAAAGAACAATTACAATATGGAAAGAGACTCTTCCCAGCTGAATTCAGAGAGAACACAAGCTTACAATAGTAGAAGAAGATTTGCAACGGAGCCAAATCTCCTGAACCATTATCTAGCTAGCAGGGGGGTCGGCATGGACAGTTGATGCAACTTGTCACGAAATCGCGACACTATTCTTCTCTTTAGGCCGCAAAAATGCAACATGTCGCGATATCGCGACACCTTTCCCCTTTGGCCGCGAAAATGCAACATGTCGCGATATCGCGACATTTTTCTCTTTTGGCCGCGAAAATTCAACATGTCACGATATCGCGACACTTTTCTCCTTTGGGCACGAAAATGCAACATGTCGCGATATCGCGACACTTTTTCTCTCTTGGCCGCGATGAAGCAACATGTCGCGATATCGCGACACTTTTTCTCTTTCGACCGCGACGGAGCAACATGTCGCGATATCGCGACACTTTTTCTCTCTTGGCCGCGATGTAGCAACATGTCGCGATATCGCGACACTTTTTCTCTTTCGACCGTGATGTTGCAACATGTCGCGATATCACGACACTTTTTCCTCCTTTGTCCGTGACTAAGCAACATGTCGCGAAATCGTGACACCTTTTCTCCTTTGGCCGCGAAAATGCAACATGTCGCGATATCGCGACACCTTTTCTCTTTTGGCCGTGAAAATGCAACATGTCGCGATATCGCGACATCTTTTCTCCTTTGGCCACGAAAATGCAACATGTCGCGATATCGCGACATCTTTTCTCCTTTGGCCACGAAAATGCAACCTGTCGCGATATCGCGACACCTTTTCTCCTTTGGTCGCGAAAATGCAACATGTCGCGATATCGCGACACCTTTCCTCCCTTGGCCGCGAAAATGCAACATGTCGCGATATCGCGACACCTTTCCTCCCTTGGCCGCGAAAATGCAACATGTCGCGATATCGCGACACCTTTCCTCCCTTGGCCGCGAAAATGCAACATGTCGCGATATCGCGACACCTTTCCTCCCTTGGCCGCGAAAATGCAACATGTCGCGATATCGCGACACCTTTCCTCCCTTGGCCGCGAAAATGCAACCTGTCGCGATATCGCGACACCTTTCCTCCCTTGGCCGCGAAAATGCAACCTGTCGCGATATCGCGACACCTTTCCTCCCTTGGCCGCGAAAATGCAACATGTCGCGATATCGCGACACCTTTCCTCCCTTGGTCGCGAAAATGCAACATGTCGCGATATCGCGACACCTTTCCTCCCTTGGTCGCGAAAATGCAACATGTCGCGATATCGCGACACCTTTCCTCCCTTGGCCGCGAAAATGCAACATGTCGCGATATCGCGACACCTTTCCACCCTTGGCCGCGACGAAGCAACATGTCGCGATATCGCGACACCTTTCCACCCCTGGCCGCGACGAAGCAACATGTCGCGATATCGCGACAACTTTCCACCCCTGGCCGCGATGAAGCAACATGTTGCGATATCGCGACAACTTTCCACCCCTGGCCGCGACGAAGCAACATGTTGCGATATCGCGACAACTTTCCACCCCTGGCCGTGACGAAGCAACATGTCACGATATTGCGACAACTTTCCACCCTTGGCCATGACAAAGCAACATGTCGCGATATCGTGACAACTTTCCTCCCTTGGCCGTGACAAAGCAACATGTCGCGATATCGTGACAACTTTCCTCCCTTGGCCGCGACGAAGCAACATGTCGTGATATTGCGACAACTTTCCTCCCTTGGCCGCGACGAAGCAACATGTCGTGATATTGCGACAACTTTCCTCCCTTGGCCGCGACGAAGCAACATGTCGCGATATCGCGATAACTTTTCGCCCTTGACCGTGACGACGCAACATGTCGCGATATCGCGATAACTTTTCTCCAGTGACTGCGACAACACAACATGTCGCGATATCACGACAACTTTCCTCCAGTGTCCGCGACGGCACAACATGTCGCGATATCGCGACAACTTTCCTCCATTTGCTTTTTCTTTGATCATTGGCTCAAGGACCTTTAAAGACCCTGCATAATCACCTCATCCTCAATAGCCATGTCACTGTGCAGCTGAACCCCTACCTCCTTCTCAGCACCCATCTTAGCCAGGAAGTCAGCCGCTTTGTTTAAATCTCTACTTACATAAACTAGAATCACATCATCTAATTCCTTCCATAATTCCTTAATTTGAGTGACAAGAATCCTCAACCTCCAAGCTTTCAGATCAAAGTTCCTCATGCAGTCTAGAGCTCCAACCAATATTTGCGAGTTTGATTCAAGAATAATCCTGCGGTGGCCATGTTTCACTGCCCAAATAGAAGCAGACTTGATGGCAATGGCTTCGGCTTCATTATTAGTGGTTCTTCCCAGGCCTTGCAGTTCTCAATAGAGCACAGTCCCAGCATGGTTCCGACACACCACTCCAATTTTGGCTCTACTCAGATTGCCTTTTGCAACTCCATCAGTATTGATTTTAATCCAACCTTCAAGGGGAGGTTTCCAACAATTTTTGTCCTATCCCTCTTGTAGTTCAACGCGTTCTTCCATAGCTCCAATGTCAATTTGAGCTTCCTCCTTAGCATGAACAGCCACAGTTTCGGTAACCTTGCTCCAAATGGTCTGCCAAACCCCGTCTAGAGCAGTAAAAATTTCTCTAAAAATTTTGGCATTTCTTTCCAGCCATACTTGCCACCAGATAAAGATTAAATCGAGCTTCCAGCCAATACGAAGAGCTTTAGATTTGAATCTACCTTTTTGCCATTTTGCCCAGATATTCATTCGGTTCAGGTCACCACTTGAATTTTAAAGTATGCAAACCAACGCAACCAAATCTGTCGGGTGAAAGGGCAACCAAACAACAAATGGTCAGCAGTTTCCTCGCTCTTGTAGCATAATACACATTGAGAAGGGCCGATGATACCTTTTGATCTGAGATTATCAAAAGTGAGGATTCCATTGTGCATGCACCGCCGAGCAAAAAAGTTAACTTTCGGCCGACCTTTAGAGTGCCAAATTTTCCTCCAGTCCTCAACCTAAAAAGTATGAGGGGGGGCTCTGGGAGAATGCTGTCATATCCGTCCTTTACTATATAGATGCCAAGACTCCCAAAGCCCCAAGCTAATTCATCCTCCACGTCTCCCCTTGTAAGAAATCTTTCTGTCAAAATTTTAGTCATGATGGGAGTCAAATCCGGAGGGATTGAAATGGGCCACTCATCCAACTTCTTGAATCGCTTAAACTTACACTCCCCAGCTGAGTAGTTGTGAAATAACTTTCAATACGGATCCATCCCTTGGCTTCAATGGTCACTTTTATTGGCTGTAATTCTGGAAATTCAGTAATGATGGGTGGGAACTGATCCCAATAATTTGTCCAGAAATGAGCCTTCTCCCCTCTTCCCACTTTCCAAAATAAGTGGTCTTTAACAACCTAAGACCCTAACTTGAGAGCCTGCCAAACTAGGGACCCAGTACCATCCAAGGGGATGCGAGGTACATCATTTGGGTTGGCCTGTCCCAAGTATTTGCTAGTTAGGATTCTACTAAAAAGGGAGGTGGGTTGGGAGATCCATCTCCAGTACAGCTTTCCAACCAAAGCTTTATTATTCAGCTTAGATTTTCTCAAACCCATACCTCCTTTAACCTTGGGCTGGGTAACTTTGTCCCGACCCCACTTTCTCTCTCCCTTTGCTCCTTCCCATAAAAACTTTCTAGCCATCCTCTCCAACTCTTTCCATATTGTAATTGGGGCGACCGAATAGAGAATTTGTAAATTGGCATGGCTTGAATGACTGATTGTAAGAACGTTAATCTGCCACCATAACTTAACCACTTGTGAGACCAATGATTAATTCTATCCTTGATACACTCCAACAAATTCCTCCATGTGTCTAATTTTAGCTTCTTAAAGTGCAAGGGGACCCCCAAGTAAACCACTGGGAGAGAAGTCCTTGTGAATCCCAGGATTTCTAAAATTATGTTCTGAAGCCTTTACTCCAGATTAAAAAAACCACTTTGGATTTCTTGTCATTAATGACCTGTTGAGTAGCCCTAAGATAGACATTAAGAGTATCCCTAATCATTCTTGCTTCCCTGAAGTTGGCCACTCCCACCAAACCAGTGTCATCCACAAACTGCAGGTGCATTAAAACTTCGTCACCCACCCCGATACCCAATAATCTACCTTGTCTGTCTTCTCCTCAAGAAAAGTCTGCCAAGACCTTCGGCCAAAATGAGAAAAAGATAAGGAGAACATGGATCCCCCGGCACGAGTCCCCGAGTAGCTCCAAATGGTTGCGAAGGAAGGCCCTTGATTAGCACGAGTAAGTTGGGGTAGAGACACAACTCATGACCCACTCTATCCAGTCCTAAGAGAAACCAAAGGCTGCCATCATTTTAGCCAAGAAACTCTATTCAACCCTGTCATAAGCCTTTGACATGTCCAGTTTTATGAACATCCCTTTATTATCAGAAGTGTGCATTGAATTGATTGCTTCCTGGGCCACAACCACCCCATCAAAAATCTGTCGTCCCTCAACAAAACCCCCTTGCTCAGAGGAGACAATGTTGTGAAGAAGAGGTTTTAGGCGCTCAACCATTACCTTTGTGATTATTTTGTACAGCACATTACATAAGGCAATAGGCCTATAATCTGAAATATGAACCCCCTCCTCCCCTTTTGGAATTAAGGTAATGAAAGTGTGGTTTATAGCTTTAAGAATTCTCTTATTTTCTCTCGGACTCTTCTACAACAACCATTACATCTTCCTTTAAGTAGTCCCGAAAGCTCCGAAAAACTCAATTGGGAAGCCGTCTGGACCTGGAGTTTTACCAGTGCTCTTTCCAAAGACCACAATTTTCAATTCATCTCTATCAATGGGTTTGAGGAGGGCATGATTTTCATCCTCAGAAATAACAGCAGGTATGACAGAAATAACTTCATTTTGGGCCTCTACATCTTGTACCACACTTTCCTTAAAAAGCTTAGAAAAATAATCCATAGCATGGGAATGCAAACCTGGAAGTGTATCAAAGGAATGACTGTTCTCATCTTGAAGGGCCTCCATCTTGTTCATCTATCTTCGAGCACAAGTAGTCCGATGAAAGAATTTTGTATTTCTGTCCCCTTCTAATAACCAGGTGGTTCTTGCTCTCTGCTTCCAATAGGTCTCCTCCTGGTTGTTAATGTCCTCAACCGGCTGAATGCAGGGCATCATCCTCAGCTTTGAGCAGGTCTGTAATTACTCCTCTGAACTGTTTTTGGACCTCATCCCATCTGGCCACCAATGGAGCTCTTTGGGCTTGGAAGTCTGTTTTATTAGCATGCCTCCAATACTTCAACTGAGTTTTGACATATTGTAGTTGTTTATGGATTCGAACATTGCTCTTCCATAAGTCAGGCGAGCCTTCTTCCCACCACCGTGGAATTTTCTCCCGAAGTTCTTCTTTCGAAGCCAAAAATTCTCAAATCCGAAAGGTTTGTGATGCTTGCCCTATCCTAGTCCCGCCTTCCAACGGAATGGGACAGTGATTTGAAACTGGGCCTTCTAAAATCTAAAAATTTATATTCCATTTTACAAACGCCTCCTCCGAAACCAGAAAATGATCTAGCTTAACCTTCCTGCTATGTGGCTCTCACCTTTTATTAGTCCAAGTGTAGTTAATGCCAGGACATTTAATGTCCACTAAGTGCAAAGCCTGGACTTGGGCAATCATGAAACGATCCCCTGGGTCCAAAAATGGTGTTCCCCCTTCTTGATCTCTAGAAGATAATTTAGCGTTAAAGTCCCTCACTATAATCCAGTCTAGATCTTCCCTTGAGGTTCGCATGTTATGCACAGCCTTCCACTGCCGCCTCTGACCATCTAGGTTTTGAGACCCATAAAAGTTTGTGATTAGAACGTGTTCCGTGGTGACATTATTCCTAAAAATAGAAGTGAGAACACCCCTCCAGGCAAGATGTTCTATTGTAGACCATTCAAGAGAGTTCCACAGAGTAACAATCCCCCCTGAGGCACCTTGGGCAGCCACATCCATATGACCAGCACCCTTCCAAATTCTGTTGATTGTTTTGGAAATAAGATCTAATGACATCTTAGTCTCCTATAAAAGCAAAAAATCAGTATTACGATTCTCTAAAAGTCTTCGAATAACAGATTGATAGGTTCTGCTGTTTAAACCCCTCACATTCCATGATTGCATAATCATTGGTTACCCTGGGAGCAATAAGAGTCTATTGGCTTCACCGATCCTCCATCAGTTTGTCTCCTTGGACTGCTAGCAACTCCTTATTGGATCTTCTACCTACTCCTTGAGAATTGTTGTTTTTTGATCTTTTTTCTACCTGGGTTATCCCCAAAGTTGGCCTTTCCTTGTTCTTCTCTGCTATTTCAATGCTGACATCCTGAGATACCGTCTCGCTCCCGGTTATGCACTACTAAAGCCCCCGAACACACCGGGCTGTGATACCTCACGAGTTCAACTACTCTTCGTATGACGAAAGGAGATGAGAGGGGGAGTTGCACGAAAATATTAGAATTTTCCTTATTACCCTCCATGCCCTCCATAAATTGTTCCTCTTCGTCAACCAGTGACTTAAATATCTCATACCTATTGGCAGGTCTAAGATGGGATTGCTCCTTTCCCTCTTTTTTCTTTGTCCGTCTTTTTCTTCTAGGTTGTTCAAAACCCTCTCTCTGAGCTTCTTGGCCCTAAACGGTGCTATTAGAATCTTTATTAAGTGTTGCCTTATCCTCTTTAGGCAGATTTGGCATTCCTAAAGGGGCCTCCATTTTAGCATTCATAATATTAGGGCAGAAATGGGCCAAATGTCCATGTTTGTGACAAACCCTACATCTAAAGGGTAGGGCCTCATAGTCCAGTTGTTGAATCCAGGAGAGTCCTACCAATTCAATTTCCATCTCTGTCGGCAAAGGCCGGGTCGAGATCCATCTCCACACATATTCTTGCATACACCACCATGCTCCCTTCAATTGTGTCTTTGGCAACACCCAGATGTCTTCCAATAGAATTGCCAATCCTTGCCAACACCCGCTCACTCCAGAATTCCATTGGAAGAGCATATAGTCGGATCCATACTGGGACAACAGTAGGTTCAACTCGGGGATCGAATCCCACTCTCCATGGTTGAACAAATAGCCCTGTCGAGCCATGATTTTTCTTCTCTGACTCGAAAGCCCTATTTCTATCGGCCAAAGACGAAAAGCTAACAATAAAATATCCATTGCTAATAAACCACAATGAATACTCACCGTGAGGCTCCTAGTTTTGGCGGATCCAAGAGTGCAAAAAATTCGGGGAAGGACGTATACCCATGAACTTGCAGATTAAATCGTGATTAGCTCGTAAATGACTCGATTCTTCAACCATACTTGGCTCGATGACAATTTTTGGCCTGGTTTCGGCCCGCGACAAACATCCATTCACACGATGTGCTTTCGACCTATTCCCAGCAGCCGTGAAGAGCATTTTATATGTCGTTTTTTGAGCTTCGTCGTTCTTTGGAGGAGATTTTTATTTAAACAAATCTGCGTATGAGCTGCTACTCCTTGGAAAAGGAGCCGAAGAAGTCCCCATTGGACCCTCTTGGGGCACCAATCTAGCCTTCAGATCCACTGTACCCCGAAAGCACTTCTGCAATCCAGCTGATGCCCTAGATTTTTCGAAGTTCCAAAAACCCTAGTTCAAAGGAAAAAATCGCCAGAGCTCGGATCTTTCCTCTAGTTATCGTTAAATTTTATTAAAATATCAAAATAATAATTTTTTCTTAACATTAATTATATCAATCATAATGTTGTTGTGTAACATTTTATTAAAAGAAAAATTTTCAAAGCATATACAACCTTTCTTCGAGGCAAATTAGAAAAGGAGACTCCTAAGCCATCATTCCTTATTTTTTTTTATTAAAAAGATATCCTTATTTATAATTTATTTATTTTTTAATTGGTTATATAGTATTTAGAGGTTTAACAATATTATATAGATGTTATAATAACTAGAGGAGACTCCTAAGCCATCATTCCTTATTTTTTTTTATTAAAAAGATATCCTAACAATATTATATAGAAAAGGAGACTCCTAAGCCATCATTCCTTATTTTTTTTCATTAAAAAGATATCCTTATTTATAATTTATTTATTTTTTAATTGGTTATATAGTATTTAGAGGTTTAACAATAATAATCTGATTATTATATATTTAACGGTAGCGTGGGTGGGTGTGTGAGGGGTGTTCAAAACCCCGTATTACCACCATAAAAAAAAAAAACTGATTATTATATATTTATTTCTTGACAAGCTTTATATAATGATATATATATATATATATATATATATTTTTAACAAAATTCTAATTTAAGCATCGTGGTGTCAAATCAATTAAACTCATAATAATTTCTTATTTTTATCATGAAAATTTACTTTTACATCACATTAACCCAAAAAAAATTACCTTTACATTATTAAAAAAAGGAAAAAAAAATCTGATTATTATATATTTATTTCTTGATAAAATTTATATAATAATATTATAATAATTTATTATTATATATATTTTTGACAAAATTCTAATTTAAGTATCATTGTGTCACATCAATTAAACTCATAATAATTTCTTATTTTTATCATGAAAATTTACCTTTACATCACATTAACCCAAAAAAAAAAAAAAAAAAATTACCTTTATATTATTAGTATTATAACAACTTAACTATTACTAATATCAAACCTAAGAAAAATAATTAAACTAATACTAATTAATCATAATTATGTATAAAAATGGGGATCCAAGTACAACCATTTTTATAAAGCAGAAAAAATATATATATATTTTAGGTAAAAACTTCCAACTAAATAAAGAGAAAGTCAACAGCAACTAAACCATAATTTTTTTTTATATAAACACTCAACTACTATAATACACTGCAAGGCAAAAGTTATTAGGTTTTCTTAACACAGACTCAAATTTAATTCACGATCATACCCGCTTTTTAAGCTTTAAAAAACAACCCACCTATCTCTTTCGAGTATCATAATTCCTAAGAATTTACCTATTACTTATATTTTTCTCGGTAGGAATCTTCACTATTGTCGCTCGATCTCGTCGGCATCGAATCCAAAAGCATGCTCAGCCAATCCCCACCTTCTAAGAAATTCACACCGAAAGGAATCAGTATCCACTTCCATGCCTAAGCTTTGATGCTTCATTTTTTCATTTCTAATTCTAGGCTTATTTTTTAAAGAATAGTAACGAGAAATGGTCTCTTGCAAGAAGAATCGAATTCTTCCATAAAAGAAAAATATTCAGAGGACTGAGGATTTGATTATTTTTAACTGTTCCTGCGAAAATGCAATGTCCCCGTGGAATTTGTAAGACGAAGAAAAAACATTTTCCAAGAATTTCTTCGTAACCCTAGTCTGCGACTCCTCGGGGGCCGAAATCCATGGAGACGATGAGGAAAACCCTAATTTTAGGGCTTTTGTTTCTATTAATTATTGCTGTACCCGCCGGATCGCGGATCCTGGACCCGGATTCGCACCCGCGACGTTTGACCGAAACCCAGGGGAGCGACACTCCTGTTTCTGGGGCAAACCTCAAGGAAAACAAGGTAAGTATTTATTTCAAACCGTACCTTGTGGAAATTTGGTTATTTAGATTTTATTGCTATATTTTTTGACCTCATACAGGGGTAACTGGGGCAGGGGGATGCTGGGATAAATTCAGGGCACGGTGAAAATGGGCAGAATGAATTTCTCAGTGGAAATAACAGTAACAGTAAGAGGAAAGGAGGCACTGAGGGAGAAACGGGTACGAAAAACAATGGTACTGGAGATTTATTGAAACCTCGCCCCAAGAATAATGACAATGGGGAGGGCCAGGGTAAGATTCCTGCTGAAAATTCGACGGACGGTAAATCTTCTGAAGGAAATTCGCCTGGCAGTGGATCACCTCAGAGTAAATCTCCTGAAGGCAAGCATGGGGAAGCGCAGCACAAGCCGGATGTTGTGGGGGATTTCCAAGACAAACCAAAGGAGAAGGAGCTTCCTGAGAAGGAGAAGGAGAAGGAGAAGGATCTTCCTCAGAAGAAGAAGGAGAAGGAGAAGGAGAAGGAGCTTCCTGAGAAGGAGAAGGAGAAGGAGAAGGAGCTTCCTGAGAAGGAGAAGGAGAAGGATCTTCCTCAGAAGGAGAAGGAGAAGGAGAAGGATCTTCCTCAGAAGAAGAAGGAGAAGGAGAAGGAGCTTCCTGAGAAGGAGAAGGAGAAGGATCTTCCTCAGAAGGAGAAGCAGAAGGAGCTAGATCAAGGCACAGATAGAGAAAAAGAGAAACCGGGAGTAAAGACGATCAAGGATGGTGCCAGGAAAGAAGTATGCGATGAGGCCAATAGCTGTGTTAACGGCAGCTTGTTTGCGTGCATCAGGGCTCCAGGGAATGGTTGGTGCCTTTTGACTCTTTGGTTTTAGCAAGATGTTGAATGTCATTTGATTTTTTTTTAGATTTTAGATTTTCAGAGGCAATGGAATTATAAGAAAATGCTTTTGAATCAACTGTTTAAGGAAAGAAAAGGAACACTGCATTTCGAGTCACTTCTTGACCCATCATCAGGATGAATCATGGCAGAGATGAGGTCCTTCTATAGAATATATATATATTTTTTAAAATGATATCTGTAATATGTGAATGACAGTGGGGAAAATGAGGGTTAAAACTTCTTTTCTTTTGGGACATGTATAAATTTGTTAATAATTTTTTTTTCGTTGTATACAATAATAATTTTTTTTGGTTGTATACAATAATAAGTATCTCTCTTATATGTGTATGGGGAGGGTAAATTCCTCCTTTGGCTTAGCTGTCATGAAAATGGGATATCTCACATGTGGTCACGACTGTTTGGTATGCTGCCAGCGTGCTGCACCCAGACTTTGGGTAATTTTTTCCAATTTTCCACTTAATATTTTTGCCATTATGCACGTATTGCCTGATAAGATTTGATCCTGGGGCTCCGCATTGTAACCCAGTATCTTATAATGAATACATATGTGTATAAATGGTTATCCGGATTTCAAATGGCCCCACCTGTATTTACATAATCACCACATTCTGATAGTATTTCAACAAACCACATAAAGGAATTTGGCAATTATGCATGTCACCTGGCAAGATTTGAACCTGGGTCTCTGTCTTGAAAATCAACATTTTTTAACTGGTTATATGGGATTGAAATGGACACTGACTGTATTACATCATGACCATGTTAGTTGGAAAGATTTGAACCCTGGTCTCCGCCTTGAAAGTCAACATATTTAACCAAGTTGAGCTCCTGCCATTTGATTGTAAGTACACTTTTTTAAGCACTTGAGCTTATGCAATTTTATTAATCAATTGGTTGTATTGGTTTAAATGGGCCCCACCAATATTACATTATGACCATATTACCATTGTATTTTAACCAACTACATAGTGGTATTATGTGTATATTGTTTGGCAAGATTTAAACTTTGGTTTCTGTTGTGGAAATCCAAGTATCATATATATATATTTTATAAATTGGTTATATGGGATTGGAACAGGCCTAACCCATTTTACATTTTGATTGTGTTACCATGGTATTTCAGCAAACCACAAGGTGGTATTACAACATCAATTTGGAAATTATGTATGTACCTTTGGCAAGACTTGAACCTCGGTCTCCTTGAAAGTTGAGGTTTAACCGGTTGAGCTCATGTTATTAGGTCAAGCATCTTTTTTGTGTATACATATATATAGTTGGTTATAGGAGATCTAAATGGGCCCCAACCATATTAAATCATGATCATGTAGTTATATTTCATCAACTTGGCAATTATGCATCTATGGCTTGGCAAGATTCAAACCTGGGTCTCCTCCTTGAGAGGCAAGGAATTTTACCAGTTGAGCTCATGCTGTTTGATTCAAGTATCTCTTATACTAATACTCAAGCAAAATGTTTCTTTTTCAAATTGCTATTGTTTTTTTGGGGTTTATCTAACAACATTTCTGCAATTTCTGTAAAACATTGCAAATCATTAAAATGCCCATTGGCCAAAGCTAGCCGACAAGACCATCCTCGCAAATGTTTTTTAAATGATTCTATTCAGTTTTAATCATAGGTAAAACAACTCACTTGGTTAAACCATGGTTACATATACAGTGAAAATCTACCTTATCCTGTATATTTGGAGCAGTTTGGTTAAGTTGATTTTTGAAAATATGAAATATGGTTTTTCTAAACCACCCAGGAATGAAAAATAGCAGTTGCAGTGGTTTTTTTTCCTGTGGATTTACAGAGTCAACCAGCACCCATGGGAAAAAGGCATCTGCACAGAGTTTCATGACAAAATGTTTTAGATGTATAATACACCTTTTTGCTCCATGTCTGTTGTATTCTTTTCGTATCACAGTTTTTTCTTCCCATTGTTAAGGTTCACTTTATCAAACATTCGTTCTGAAGTTGTGACCTTGAGAAAACTCAATTATGAGTACACTGTTTCTTTTTTCTACTAGTTTTGAAGCTGTTGTAGTTTTCTATGATTAAGTGGCTTACACACTAATTTGCTTCATCCATTAGGATGGGGACCTTTCACCTCTCCTGACATGGGCTAGCATGACTCTGGCTGATGGGGGTCAAAAAAATTGCAATCTACCAAATCCAAATTTTCACTCAGAAACTTGGAAACAAACTTTACAAGAAACAGGAACACTCTTTTCCATTCATTAACTTGCAAAGGTTTACATTTACAGCCCGCAGGCTTTACAAAAACTGGCGCACAGGCACAGTTCTTTCACTCTCTATTGCAAAGATTCCCTAACTCTGCAACTCTGGAAGGAAAACGCACTCCAAGCCGTTTCGAGTGGCCCTCTGCCTTCGACTCTGCAACTCGACTGTGCAACTCTGCAACTACAGGTTTTCCAACTCTTGCATCTACAGTTTCCAACCCCTGTACACGCCTCTGCTTCATCCTTTTATAAATTTTTGGGCGTGCCTCTTCGTCTTCCATCTAGCGGCCCTTCGATTCATTTCCGCCACGACTGTTCGTCTTCGTCTGCTCCATAACTGCAATCTGTAACGTCCTCTGTAACTGGCGTAACGTTTTCCGTTAACTGTTCGTCTGCGCCTGTTTTCACTGCACCTTGATGCCACGTGTTGTTCTGTGCTGCCACGTGTCATTCTGTAACAGCTTCCAAAAATGCAGCCTGTCGCAATTTCGCGACATCTTCTTCCTCTTCTCTTCCGGTCGCGATATCGCGACATTTCTTCTCCATCGCCTTCTCTCTCCTTTTCGGGTCGTGAAAACCCGAAATGTCGCGATATAGCGACATTTCTACTCCATCGCCTTCTCTCTCCTCTTCGGGTCGCGAAAACCTGGCATGTCGCGATATCGTGACATCTTTCTTCCTGGCCCTTCCTGTTCTCTTTCGGTCGCGATTTCGCGATTGCGACATTTTTCTCCCTCGCGCCTTTTCTCCTCTGTTGGTCGCTATTTCGCGACATTTTCTTTCGGGCACGTTCTCGCTCCTCCTCTTGTCGCAATTTCGTGACATGTCACGATATCGCGACATTCTTCTTCGGGCACCTTCTCCCTCCTACTTTGGTCGCGATTTCGCGACATGTCACGAAATCGCGACATTCTTCCTCGGGCAACTTCTCTCCACTTTGTGTCGCGATATTGCGACACTTTTTCTGTCGCGATATCGCGACAGTTTTCCCCGCTGGCTTCTCTTTCCACTTTCTGTCGCGATATCGCGACATCTTTCTCTCCTTGACTTCTTTTTCTTCTTTTGTCGCGATTTCGCGACACCAAGGCAAACACTTAGAAATTTTTTTGTAGATGCAAGATTGTTCGGCTGCCACTGGATGCTCCTGCATCACTGGCCTGGCTAATGAAAGCTATCACTTGAATCCTACATGTCGTGATATGATTTTTCTAGTCACTTCATATAAAATTAAAGAGTTCATGTTTAAGTTAGATGACACATGGGCTAGAACTATTATTAATTTATGGTCTCATGATGTCCCCACCAGCATGAGAAGATACTGGAGACAAGGTTATGAATGTGTTCAGATGTCTAAACATGTCATCTGATGTCTTTTGATGTCTAAGGAAGATCTCCTGTTTGCGTGTCTCTTGTGGGTAACCTCTTGGAGACACTTAAAACGAGGGAAAAAGCAGATATATTTAACAAATGACGAGAATTACAAATTCTGAAAGTGACACAGGCCTCATCTCTGAACCTTAATCCTTCAACAAAACCAAGGAAAAAGTTTTGAGTTGGGGAAAGATGCAATTTAGAGTTTTGAAAGATAATTCAGGAAAAAAAATGCACCATGTTGGAGCAAATCTGAAAAAGGGCATCATTATACATCCAAGGACAGCTACAGAAAAAAAGCTTCTGGTGAAAGGACAGTCTGATTTTTACAGGAAGAAGCGATGTGTTTTTCTGGAAGACATCATTGTAGTTTTGTGACTTGTCAGAAGACGCTGTGGTGGGGAATAAAGTTAGTGTTTAAAACATGAACTTTGCCGTTGACAGTTTCTGTTGGTACATTTTTATTCATATGTAATGTAATTGTGGATGTTCATTCTAATTTTAAATTCTGAACACATACAACTGAAAATGTAAATGCAAAGTTTACAAATGGTTTAAGTTAAAACAGCAATATAAATTTATCCATAATTTAAGAAATCGTGGAGTTTATTAAGTTTCCAATACAAATGTCTTACATGTTGGACCTTCTTTTGTACTTATAGTGCCCATAACATGTTCCATTTCTCAAAAGTAAAAAATTTGGAGCCTTTGAGATTGATAAAGAGTGAATCACTCCCCTTGGATTGTCAAGGCAGGTGATTTTTGAATTTGAAAGTTTCATGACACATGAGAATGTAGGCTAAGGAGAAGGTCATGTGGTATCTAATCAATTGGAGGGAACACCCAATTAGGGATGCTTCTATGGGTGAATGAAAGTAAATTTTATGCCTTGCAAGCAAAATATCTATTTGGTTAGTAATGCATATATTGACTATTTATTGGAGTTATGCAGGGCAATGATCAAGGGTTGGCCTTCAATGTAGAGAAGGCAATTATGAAGGATTGTTGCTCATCTTGTAGGGAGAGTTGTGAAGAGTTTCGTTCTTATGAGTTAAGCCATTGTTTACAATTTTTTTATTTATTTATAGGCACTTTCAAGCTATGTGACCCTCTTAAATGTTTGAATTTATAGATTAGGATGGGACAAAATTAGCTAGCAAGTGGAAAACACACAATCAACCTGAAGGACAATAGATGTCCAAAACCATACAAAAGTTAGTGGGCATCGAACATACATGTCATTGCTTATCTCTACCACTTCTTATTGAAATTGGGTCATCACATCTTTTTTTACTTGAGGTGTTAAATTTGCTCATGCTGAATTGAGTTGTAGACATTTTAATTGCTGTTAGTTGCTTGAAAGTTTTTTTGACCCCATAAATTGTTGAATTGATAGATCAGGAAACGGTTTACTTAATATTTTGTACCAGCAACAATTTTTGGTTCAAAATTAGATATGAAATTCCTTTAGAAATGCTTGAGATGTGAATCTTGAGCATTTCTTAAAATGAAACCGTTTGAGAGAAGTTCTGTAATGTTTTTCAATAGTTTTTTGCTTGCTTGGGTCTCTTCATGTACCAAATATTACTTTTCCAAAAATAGGTTTTATATTGCTGGACCTAAATAGACATGAGTAATTGAAAAGAAACAAAACTGAACCAAAAAAAAAATACTACAAAACATTGTTGGTAAAAATGGGCTCAATCTTTAGCCTGGTGATACTTCTGGTTTTTCTTGTGCCTTTTGCCTTCCATTGTCTGACAGTCTAACGTCACTTCACAATGAGAATAGTAGGGCATGTTGTGCTTCTGTACTCGTTAAGAGCAGACATGAGTGGTGGGAAGGTTGTTTGGCAGGTTTGTGAGCATATCTGATTGTTCAACTTTTTCTTTTGGCCTATCTTTTGTTATTCCTTCTATTTCTTCTCTTTCTTTGGCTTCAGTAGCTCTGCTTCGTCCTAGGCATTACTAGTATTTGATGTGACTAGCATTGAGAGGAATTACTTGGACATAGAGATGCAATTTATTTGTGGTCCATGCTAAGGGTCTTGCATGTTTGAGGACTCATTTTGCCTAAATGAATAAGGTGATGGACTTGAAGGATTGAAAAGTTGATCAACATGTATGGTTGTAATAACCCTCCCTATCTAGTTCTCTAGGGGTTTGCCAATTCTTAACCTTTTTCGTGAATTTTTAATATACAAAATCACAAACACAGAGCAATCCAGAATTCTCGAAAATATTGCTTTATTCTTATATTAAAACTAGGGCACAAATTACAATGCAAATACCTCAAATGCTGATGAAACCCTAGCTGCTCCGTACTCTATAAATGATGATGAAGGCTCAACCCTTCTGATGTGAATACTGTGTGGTGTCCCAGCTCCAAATATTCCCTGTATAATCTCCGAATGAGCCCAAATGACCATCAATCAATAGCTCTCTGGGTACTGACAAAGATTTTGATATCTCCAATGGCTCCCCTCCATCCGACTTAGCCTACGGGAGCTCGTGTATAGGCTAATCTGCTCTGCACCTGACTGCGTAGAAAAGGGGACATTACAGTCCCGCCCTTCCCAAAGATTGCTTGTCCTCAAGCAATACGTATACATACTCTAGTCAGATGCTACATCCCGGCTGAGATCACATCAAATCCCCTGGATCCCATAGCAACCTCAAAAAGGAACCGCCACGCTGATGCTGCGCCACTCTGATCATCACTACCCTCTCGACATGGTTAAGTGGCAGAAGTCTCAACTGCAATAGCATGATGAAATCTCTCTCCGGTCTGGCACTGACATGTCTGTTTGAGCTGAGATGTAATATCATGTACCACGACATACCGAAGGAATCAACGTCATAGATTACTGCAAACACAATGCTGGAAGTGCCTCCATAGTCATCACCTAACCAGCTCAACTCGGCGTTCACACTCCTGGAATCTCCCAGATAATCCCATGTAGCCCAATCTACTGCAGTCAATGTAATATCCTCCTGGAAATATAATGTCCCTCATCATACTCAACCAAGTAGGGTGTAAATGTATCTGTATAATTCCTGAAAGATCAACCACACTCCACTCTGGCAACTCAATAGGAAGCTCAGCCTCACCATCAAAACTGGTATGCCCATTATGACTGCACCCTGTGCCAAGTAACATCTCATGCATAGGTGACTCAACCAGGCCTATCTTTGCACTTTCACGGATTAAACTGACCCCTTGAGAGGGCACTGTGTTCAAATAAGAAGTAAGATACTCCATGTAATGCCAACCAAATTGTGGATCCATCTCCATCATGTAAATGTTATGGCTGTCCGAAAAGCGAACAGCGGCATATCTCTCATACCCATGATCAACTATTGCCCACAACATGCTCCTACCATCGCCCTCGATGCCCATCAAGGCAAACATACGATCCTGGGTAAGAGAACTCAACTCCTGGTCATCCGCATTAGGCTGGAGGATGCTCATGGAATCACCCTCAGACTCATGTCGGAGTAGACACCCTGTCTCAAACAATGTATCCTGATGATCTATTACAGTAAATGAATCAGCACTCTGCATCTCAAAAAGCGGATTGCCCAAAAATGTCACATGATCCATCTCATATAACGGATTGTCAGTCCATCGGAAACAGTTATCTCCCTTGTGCTTATCAAGGTTATTTTGCTGATCCCAAATAAATCTGAAGAATGTCTCATGATGAAGACATTGCCCTGAACTGTCATCCCAGAAACTGAAAACACTGTCAAGCTCTGTCACCAAACCGATACAACCGGCCCCGGTAACTTTGTCGAGCTCTGCCACTCTATAAAACAATCCATCCCTCAGAGGAATTCCTGGATCCCATAGCCAAATAGGGATTTTGTCATTCCCGAAATTTAATAATTTCTGCTGTGCCACTATGACTACAACTGAATTATTCTGCAGCTCAACGGAGTACCCATTCTGGACTGACAAACGAGGAACCCAACAAGAAATTGATTCTACCACTATAGGGAAGAGCACCTCATGCCAAGGTGATACATATAACTCCTTATACCAACCCTTCTTCCCATTCATATATGACATGGTCAAATCATCAACATGTGGATTGAAAGAAAAACTATGAGCATACCTCACTATACAGTCCATCTGAACTTCACCAACTGGTTCCATGGAAGGGTCTATACAATCACCTGTGCTACAACTCTCAACATTCTGCACACAGAAGTCAGGAGATGTTTCGCCAATCATAACACAAGGAAATGAACCTGCATCAGCATCATACTCGAGCTGTTCCTTCTGAGTGGTTGTAACAGTTGACCAATTTTCTTCTTTGTGAACAAAACTTAACTCAAGGTTAAGTTTGTTAATTATCTTCTCCTTTTTGGTGAGTTCTTGGTACATCTTTTCTGCAGTTTGGATAGCCAAATCCCTATCAGATAACAATTGCAAGTAATCAGATTTTATTTTCTCCAAAGCATGCTTGATAGTTTCTACCTTAATAGTTTGCACGCTTTCAATAGAGGAGATATCAATCAACCCTATCTGCCTATCTTTGAGCTGAGCTGTCCTCAGAAGATATTCAACAAAGTTGTGTGTGCTATCCAAATGGGTTAATGTTTGGACAATCTTCTCTTCTGTAACCTGCAACTTATCCTTCCAACTTTGCATTGTATCAAGTTCTGGATTGTGATCAGCAGCACACAATAAAGTTTCTGATTTACCATCTTTGGCATAATGATCAAAATCAGCATTCCTTTTGACACTACACTCTCCAACTTCGTGCACTGAAGTTAGGACTGACTCATGCTCAACCCAAGAATTATCAACTGCATGCACATCCTCACCAGCTGCTGATTTAACAATGTCAAAATCAGCATGCTCTATGATCTCACCACTATCACGAAATTCATTATGCCCCTCACCAAAATGAGATCCACAAGATGAATTAACTTCATCTTCATCAATTTTGCCCTCCTGTACTTCCACACAAGTTTCTTGAAGAGGTGGCATGTTTATATTTTGAATTTCAGCAGTCTGAATGTTCAGGTCAGCACCCTGATCAAAAGGAAATTTGTCTCTATTAATCTTCTCATTTACTTCATCAGCATAACTCTCCAACTCATCAGGAAAGCCACCATCCAACCACTTGCTGGTCTGTTCTGTTTCTAACTTTAACCAGGAGACATCTTCATCGACATCGATCTCCTCATCAAATTTGGAGTCTTCACCATGAAAAAAAACACCATGCAACAATGAACTGTTGCCAGGAAAAATGCAAGGCTCATCATACCTTATGTCCAAGGTCTCACAGAGCTCACCGGATTGCTCTGGAAGCAATTCCACAATTGTTGTCCTGTCATTACCCTCGGTACTATAGTTGTCCTGGGACTTGTGGGTTATGGGCCCACATATATGTCCAAGTGACCACTCTTCTTGGCAAGTGAAGCAACGCTGTTCTCTTCTCAATTGATTCTTGCTTTTGAGAGGTAGTCCTTGCATCTGTAAGTCACTCGGTCTCTTTTCCTTCTCCTGTTCCTCCTGTACCAAGAGAGGTTTCAGCTTCTTCTCACATTGCTTGGAAACATTGTCAACTAATTTACGTGCAGCTGAAGAGGTAATCTTTCCTTGCCTCAAAACAGCCATCAACTTGGGCAAGATGGGCTGGGTAAAGTCATCACTTTCCTCAATGATGCGTACCATGATAGTTTGCATGTAAGAGGATATAATGTCTTCATGATCTTCACTGATAGAAGCCATAAAATGTCGAAACATCTGGAAACTAAGATCAGCACAATCTAAATCAAGCAAAACGACATATATTCTAATTTTTGCCATCACTTCCAAAATTCTAACCTTCTTACCATAGGATCGGTCCCTGATGTTATTCAAACCATGAAAATTGTCAACCATCAGCTGTAATCCCTCCTTCATGATGTCGTCATTGTAGGGTGCTTCCGGAGCTGTAATCCTTATGATCTCACTGAGACAAGAGGTGACTGCAAGTCTCACGTCCTTGTCTGCATGTCTCATAATCCAATGCTGGCCTAATGCAACTATAGGTACTTTCGCTGCCCAATTCAAAACCTCACGATCAGATTGATCTAGTTCAACTAGACATGTATCCATTTCCTTTAGACTCTCAAGAAGAACATCTTTTGACAATTTCGGGACTCAAGTTGTTTCCCCAAAGCATAGAGCTTACAACTTACATCCATTCTTTTACTGATATGTTCTGCAGATTGAATCTGTTTTCTGTTATTGGATGTGTGATGCTCAACCTTAGCCTTAGAGGGAACCATAGGTGCTGACTTAGGTGACATAGCTATTGTCAACTGCTTTTCCAACTTTTCTGGGACAGCGAGCTCAACTTTATTAGCCGCAATATTAGCTGCAATTTTAGGATCTTGTAAAGTATTTTGTTCAACTCCAATTTTCTTCGGCAACTTTATGAATGAAAAATCAACCTTATCCCGAGGAAAACTCGAAGGTAGAGAAATTTGCATCATTGCAGTTAATTGATTGATGGATTTTTGTATCTCACCTTGAGTCCTATCCCAATCACGCTGTTTCCTAGACCAATCATTATAAGACTCCATGAATCTGAAATTTAATTAGGCTTCCACAAGCTGGTAGAATACCCTGAGCTCTGAATTAACAATACCCAGAACTCTTAAAGCCCAAATCAACCAAATGGGTATTCAAATCACCAATACCCAGAAACTGGAAACCCTAGATTTGAAAACGACAACCAAACCCTAACTTCCAAGTCTGACAAATACTTACGGCAGCTGAATTTTTTTTTTTTTTCACACATTACTTAAATCATTTCTGAAATGTTCAGCAAACCCTAAACAGGCTGGCAGGAAAAACCAGCTCTGATACCACTGTAATAACCCTCCCTATCTAGTTCTCTAGGGGTTTGCCAATTCTTAACCTTTTTCGTGAATTTTTAATATACAAAATCACAAACACAGAGCAATCCAGAATTCTCGAAAATATTGCTTTATTCTTATATTAAAACTAGGGCACAAATTACAATGCAAATACCTCAAATGCTGATGAAACCCTAGCTGCTCCGTACTCTATAAATGATGATGAAGGCTCAACCCTTATGATGTGAATACTGTGTGGTGTCCCGCTCCAAATATTCCCTGTATAATCTCTCAATGACCCTGTGTGGTAACCCAACTCCGAAGTCTTTAAAACCGAAGTCCAACCGCAATCCCTGTGTGGAAATGCCTAGATTGACTTGAGGGTAATATTGCAACCCCGAAGCCAATGTCCCTGTAAGAGGTTGCCGTCTCTCACAAGCTCCAGAATCTCTGTAAATGGCTCTGCCAGAGTCCTCCAAAAAACTAGAGAGAAAAATAATAATCTTCGCATATCTCCAAATGAACTCAAAACCTCCTTTTATCTCCTCCATAGGTCAACTTAGGGTTAGGTCACTTTTAGGGTGAGCAAATATAATTTTATCAATTTTTAATTCCACCTTATTTCTCCTTAATTTATTCACCCCCTTATGCCTAGGCTTAACGACTTTTTAAGTCGTCACTTAAAATGGCCCCTTTTAAGTATAAAATGATTTTATAATAAAAATAAAGTCACTGACTTTACAAAATTAAATTAAATAATCACTTTATTAATTTTATCTTCGACCATTAAAATTTCCAACCTCTGCCCATCCGAATTGAAATCCGCGAATGGTTTTGGACACCCATTTCACTGAAGAATATCACTGCACCGTCTCGTTGTCCACTGAAACCCTAAAAACGGACATGGCTAAAAATAGTAACTCTGATCAAACAAATCTCCGAATGAGCCCAAACGACCTTCAATCGATAGCTCTCTGGGTACTGACAAAGATTTTGATATCTCCAATCTGCTCTGCACCTGACTGCATAGAAAAGGGGACATTACAATGGTCAATTGTCTCTTTTAAAAGACCGAATAAAGTTGGAGTGGCCAAAGAGACGAGGACAACTAGAATGCATGTGATTCTGTGGCAACTTAGTTGTGCATAATAAAGTCTCTTATTGTTGGAGGACACAATTCAGAAAGCAAAATTTGCTGGTGGAAAAAGAAGTGGATAAAAAGTTGGTTAGTTCTGCCATTGCCCTTGGTATACTTCTAATGGAGAATACTTTATTGGCATGATATGGTGGGAACCGACATCATATTGGTAGGATACACCACCACCCCTAATGTTGGAAATAATTGAACAGAGTTTTTGTCAAATGAGTGGTTACTTGCATAAATTCATCCACTTTTTCTCTCTAAGCGGCTCGTAAGCAGGGACTTTGAACCCTGTATTAGATAGAAATGGTGTCAACCATCAGTTTCAAATATAATACCTTGTCATATTGGATTCTAAGTCACCATTGTACCAAACGTCACAGAATATTTTTCTTTGCTTGCTCATGCTTAGTGCTTTCAACTAAGAGTTGTGCACTGGACGTAGTACAAGAGAAAAATTATTGCAGGCCAGGAGAGAAATTGGAGAATTAACACTAGAAGCAACCCACAAGCCTAATTGTAGTATTTGATAAAGACTGATATGAGCACAACTACTTATTATCATGACAGATATGATTACAAAGGATGATAGTCATGAAGATTATTTGTGATTATCCCAAAGCTAGCAAATAGGGATGATCTCAAAGATCAGTAAAGATAATTTCAATTGAGACAAGGGGTGATGATCTCAAAGCTAATACATGAAGTGGCATAAGAAGTGCTATTGGTTACATAGTTATACTGATTATCTTAATTATGGTCATCATTTCTCCCATCACACAAGGTATTGGACTGCAATGCCAACAAATGAAATATCCAAATAAATGAAATCCAATGATATGGCTTTGGATGATGTTGATGTTGCATTCTTGATGATTTTACAGATCTCAATGCTACAATTGTTGATGATATGAAAGATTTGGCATGGCATAAATATTGAAGGAAGCCTTTGTGATAAGAAATTTTGATGACTAATAGGCCTCTTCCAAATGTATATAGAAGATTGCAAAAAGAACAATATAGTATCCCCTAAAAAAGGCAAAACTCGATGTGTGCAAGATCCATAAATGTAAAGAAAACAGATTGACACTTGGAAATAAAAATATAAGTGCCCCGGTAGGCAATGTGGATGGTTTAAGTCTTCAACATGGAACAATTTGCTTTATGAGTCAAATGAGCCCTCGTCAAAAGGAAGAAACCTTCAAAATTGGAGCAGAAGCTTGTGGACAGAGGAATTGAAGATTTTTCCTGTGCTATCCAAATAGCTTGGAAAGAAACACAATGCAATCACAATCTGTCAATATAAGGATATAATGATTGCCTTATTATTTGTAATTCAATCATAGATGAAAAAAAAGATGGATGGAAATGGAGAAAGAAGAGCCATCATTTTAGAGAGCCATAAAGGCAACTCCTTAACAGGCCTAATGGAAGGCTTGGATACCAACTGATATGAGCACACTGAGAGTAAGAAAGAAAATAAACAACAGAGGAAAAGAGAACAACTACTTGATTTTTATCAGTATAGACATATTTATCATTACAAAGTGTATAATCATGAAAATCATTTATGATAATCCCAAAGTTGACAAATGGTGATGATCAATCAAGTAATCAAAAGAAACTTTTGCTGTGAGTCTATATTTTTCACTTGTATTAAACTGCATAGATATTCCATTGGAAGTTGTTAAAGAGCATTGAACTTTGTTAAGTGAACATTGATTATGGTATGGATACTCTTCTAAGAATGCCAATTTCAGCCTGGCATGTTCAACTTATTCATGCCAGGAAGGACCAATGGACGAAAGGAAGTTCACATACAGGCTTGCAGTCTTAGTTTATTAGCAGTCTTGTTGTCATGGGAGAAGCAGGCAACAGTGATCCTTTCGTCATTCAAATAAAATTGTAAATCAAAGTAGCATGGGTCGCTGAACGTACATGAGTAAAAGATATAGAAGCTCATTAACATTTCATCATGAAACATGTTGAAAACAAAGAAAGACTGCCCTTTATCTACCCAATGCAAGAAGAGATGCACATATTCACAAGTCCCTTAATTTCAAATTGTTTGGTAATAGGGTAAACAAAATGGCCGTTGGGGGGGGGGAGGTAATAATATAATGTCTACTTAATGTCGAGTTATAAATAAGTTGTTGATAGCTTTATTATAGGGTGAGAGACATCTGCTGAAAAAAGGACATCAATATTAGAGAAGAGCTTATGCTGAGCATGTTTGGGAACTGAGGGCAAATAACAAGGCTAAGATCAAACCTAAGATCGCATGATTTATACCAGGTAAACCAGAATACAGATTTGTCAAATTACAATGCAGCAGATAATCCAATATAATTCTTCAGCTCCAGATCTAGAAGGGATAGTGGTTGAGTTGTTAATTGTAATGAATTGTTGATAGCTTTCACATTGGGTGAGGGAAACCTGCTGAAAAAAGGACATTAATATTAGAGAAGAGCTTATGTTGACAATACTTGAGAACTGAGGGCAAATAACAAGACTAAAACCAAACCTAAGATCGCATGGCTTATACCTGGTAAACCAGAATATGGATTTCTCAAATTGCAATTCAGCAGATAATCATGCCAATATAATTCTTCGGTCCCAGATCTAGATGGTAGAGTGGTTGAGTTGTTAATTGTAATGCATATGATTGTAGTGTACTTTGCTGCCCTCTGCACTCCCCAACCATTGAAGTCCAACATCATAGGAAGACAACTGGATAAGGAATAGCTTTTAGAACCATGGACTAAGACTTACTTGCAAGACTCGATTTACCTTGAGCTTTTTCAAAGGGTCAAAAGTCAAAGAAGTAAACAATTGAAGTGATATGTGTATATATGTGGGTTAAAGTGCAAAAGATTCTTTGTTCCAACAAGGGGTACCCAGGACACGTGCTGGTTTGCCTCTGTTCAAAAAATCACCTTTGTGTTTATTTTCATACAAAAGTCAAGGAGGAGCATACTGATTATCTCCCAAAAGATGTTTCTTTGGTGAAGTCTAGGAGGCAAAATATAGATGAGCTCAGAATGTCCAAGACAATTCATAGTGCCTTCATTTATTGCCTATTCTCTGCATGAGTAGTTTGTATAATCAACATCGAGTGAAGAGAGCCTTCTAATCTTCTACTTGGATGGCGTATCCTCTTTATGTCTATATGAGTCAGGATCCCCCTTTTTGTTGAGTGATTGACCGGTGAAGCTATCCATTTGTGTGCAAACTCTTTTGTTTATGACTCAATTGATTATTAATATTCAGCCATTCTTATTTCAAGAAAGTTTAAAGTTTGTCTTAATAATTTAATATAATTTCTAATTCTTTGGTAGATATTAAAGTTTTGTTTTAGATTCAAACCTACAGATTTGCAAGGCCTTTGAAGGACCCTAGGGTTTTGTGACTTGTCTTGGAGAGTTGTGGGAAATTTTCCCTAGGATGCAAATAGTTCGCTATTTAGGTTTATGCTGGGGCAATTCCAGTCTATAGTTGAAGGAACTACCAGATCTGCAGGATTCCCCACAGGTTTTGTCATTCGGAAATTTGAAAAATCTTGTATGGACCTCTAGGGATCTATATCTGAATCCCGAAGTGGATTTTAGTACTCTGCAATTAGAGTGCTAGACCTTTATAAGGAAGAATGGTGGGACAATATCTAACAATGGATTCAAATTTGCTGTGCAGTTTCATCAAACTCTCATAATACAGTCCCAACATGAAACTACATAAATTGCAGTTAATTATATTAAGAACATTAAGATGCCAACACATTATTTTCATCTTTACCTCATATCTTTGAAAGTTCTATTTAGCACCTGTTCCTTCAGTGTTCACTGTGCTGGGGTTCTAAACAAATGTATGTGTTTTGTTGGTTTGCAGAGAAGGAAGAGCTGTCACTTCTCATCCAAAATAATGGAGAGGGTGCTTTACATGTACACATTGATGTTCCAGATTTTCTCAAAGTTGATCGTTCAAATTTAACAGTGAAGAAAAAAAAGGAATTTGTATGTCTTAGCCTTTTTCACCCAGTATATACTTATTTGATGTTTGTGATAATTCTCATGCACAAACCTTCTTGTACATGGTGCATAATAATCTTGTGATGTATAGGAGAGGACGTCTGAATGAAAATTGGTGTTACAGGTACAGGTTTCATCTGCTGACCAAGTCCCACAAAAATCAAGCCTATTTAAGATAGTTGTCAATGGTGATAATAATAGAAGATGCGAACTTCATGTGCATGATCAGTTTTTTAATTTCCCAATCAAGCAAGGTTTTTTTAAATCTTTTCCATATTCATCTGTTGTTACACCAATGTTTGGTGTGTACTTCTTGCTATTCACTGTTCTGGCTATTGGTGGGTCTTGGATGTGCTGCAAGTGTCGGGGAAGAAGACGACATGGGGATGGAATGAGATACCAGGAACTTGAAATGAATCTTCCTGAGACTAACTTGTCAACTAATGGAAGAAAGCCTGAAGCAGAAAGTTTGGATGGGTGGGATGAGGTATGGGATGATAGCTGGGAAGATGCTGAAGCTGCAAGGTCATCATTACGGCCAATTCAGACGTTGTCTTCAAATGGTCTTGCTGCCAGGAGGTCCAATAAAGATGGTTGGGACAGTTCATGGGATGATTAGTCACCAAACTCCTTGGAGTCTTGTTAAAAAATCGAATTTTTTTTTATTAGGAAATTATTTCAATAGGCATGTATTGCTTTAAATTATGTGGTTATCCATCGCCTACTGTAGATGGTCCTTAAATGGTTCCATTTATTAAATTATATTTTGTTTGAATTTTGTATTATTCAATGTGTGCTGTGTTGCTGTGTATGCACTGCACATGTAAACACATCTTAACCGATGTAGATGTAAATCGAAGTTAGGAAGGCCAAATGGCCCTAGTCATTTGAGTTTTTTTTTTTTTTGTATATTTGAGTTTTTTCACAATGTGAAAAATCTGGCAAGTAAAATTTAGATTTGTACTACATACATTGGAGACTAAATTCTAGCTGTGGCGGCTAATGCAACGTGTCTTTAATTGTCAACTTCTTGTAGGATGTAATTGAGTTGGTTTTTAGGTGAAAGTGTCAAACGAGGTTGTAGTTTTGACTAGTTTTTCATTCAGTCGTTTTTTGCTGCAAAATTAAAATGTAATTACTCTGAACAGTGGATCTTATTATTCGATCTTATGATTTTGAAGCATTTTAGAAGGGATTTGGAGTATATATATATATTTGTATATATAATTATTTTTTGGCTTTTGTCATTTGATGAGAGGGTTACTTTTAGTTCTGGCATTTGGGAGTCCTTGAAGCAAGCTGTTGGTACATCACAGGCATCATATGAGGTAGGACTGGTGGCATATTGAAGCCATATCTGTTTAAGATCTTGCTTTGTTATAGTTTGCATATTTAATTTCGTAACTGAGATGGTTGATAATGCCATAAAATTTGTGGGAATGAATAACATAAATAAATAGGCATTAAGCCTTGAAGATATACAGGATGGGATAAGCAAAGGGAAATTTCAGTGACTAGTAAAATATAAAAAGGGTAAAAAATCAATTATGTTTGTCCAATCTACAAAGCTAGCTTGATTTGTGTCAATTATTGTCATTTAGATTTTAACTTCTTACAAATGTATGCCAGAGGCATATGCCATCTTGCTGCTATCAATTTTAAGGATGGTGATTTCTCAAGAGATGGTCAGACTCCCAGTCTATAACAGCAACAACAGTGAGTTAAAGAGCGATGCAGTTTTACTACAGTTACGGGTTTCCTAGTTTGTAGAAATTTTATGATAGTTTTGCAAAGTCTCTAAATCAAAATGTAGATTAAATTGTAGTGGGTATGTTCAAGTGTTATGAAAGTAAGGCCACAATGGATATTAAAACAAGCTGAAGGCAAACCGGTACTAGAGAATTTTAGTCCTGCCTAGTATTAGGCAGATTTTATTAGAATACATTTTAAAATGTTTAGGAAGATTTGAAATCAATACAATAAAATACATAGTAGAGTAACCTAAATTACAAAGGGTAAAGCGAGGCCATAGGCCATATGAGACTGATATTCAAATCTTTTTGGCTTACACGTGCACAATATGCACATCATACCTAATGACGCACTTAGCGATCAGGATTTGAAATTAGGGCGTAAATGCCTGTCATTGGCACATTTATCCGTCAAATGACAGCCACATAAAAATTAAACACGTCATCAGAAACGTTTAAACTTTCCAACTATGCTTTAAATATACATCAACTTTTTAAATCGCCTAGCCATCAATAAGTTTAAGTTACATGTCATTATATATATATATATATATATATTATTGATCTATTTCGGTTTTTAAAGGTGAACTAGCTGATACTTGTGAGTAGAATGAAGTGTAATGTGGAATTGTAATCTACAAGTATAATTTATAGGAATATGTATCTCTTTAGAGACGTGCAATCTCTTGAACCAGCAGTTGAGTGTTGTCAGGAAGATGAGGTGTGCTTTGGAATTGGAATCAACGACTACATGAATATGTGATTTCTTTACGGATGTGCAATCTAGTTAACGGACAAATTAGTGTCGTTTTTAATTTTATTTATATAAATTTATATATTTTATTTATTTTTGTCTCGTTTAAAGAGCAATTTCAGTTGATTTGAAGAGCAGTATCAGTTGTGTAAGCATTTGTTTGTATATGGTAATGCTGCGTGGGAGGAAATAAATTATCAATAAAAGCAAAGAACAAAGGTGAAAACAAAGATAACTCCAGCAAAAGTTGTAGCAATTAAGTATCTGTGTTTTTAGTTTTATTTTGCATGCATTATGTTCAAAAGAACTTAAAAAAATCAATTTGTTATATTTTAACATTTAATTTGAGTCTCTATTTTAAAGATCTTAAATCAAATTATTATATTTTTAGATTTTATTATAGTGTTCATTTTCATATATAGAGATGTGTATACAGAGACATCAGATATTGAGAGGCACACTCAAATACTGAGGAGACTTAAACCCTTCACCTCTTTATAGCAAAACACATTCACTCACTATTTTATCAAAACCTCTGATCAGTTTTCTTCAATTTCATCAAGATAATTACAATTTTTACGCAACTGCCCCTGTTATTGTTCCAGGGTAAAAGACAGATAATGTTAGTGGAAAATAACAAATTTAGATTAGCATTATTTGTTATAAAAATGGAAAATAAAATATATTAAAAAAGAAGATCAACATCATAATTCACTAATTTATCTGCTACTCAAATTTTTTCTTTATAAATATGTTCATGTTGCTAAGAGATTGCCTTTTGTAATAGATGATGAACATCAACAATAATATTATTTTTTATCAAGTCTCTACATCCATTTTTGTTAATAGCATTGATGATAATTTGTTTATGCTTGTGTTGCCAGGAGATTGCTTTTTGTAATAGATGATGAACATCAACAATAATATTATTTTTGATGAGTCTCCACATCCATTTTTGTTAATAACATTGATGATAATTTGTGAGTTGCCTTCAATTAAAATATATTTCCATCATTTTTTTCTACAACTTTAATGTTTGTAAGAAGTGCTATAACTTCTACATAATTGTTAGTTGAAATTCCATATAATCCATAATTTAAAAAAATTATCAATATTTATTTAATAATTAAATTTACATAATATAACCATATTTATTTATATTTTTAAAATAATTTTTAAATAAAAAGTGTAAGCTCACTAATCTAAGAATTTCAGAGACGTATGACAATTTGACATGCATACAAAAAAAACTCCAATACATCCCTGAAAACCTTCTATTAAGTTTGCAAAGAAAAATAAAGAGAGCCTTGTAATATGAGCTATGAAATAACATTAAAAACCATTAACTGCTAAAAATAACATATTTTAACAAAGTGCAAGACATTCTTGGATTGTTTTATTTATTTATTCTTACCATAGGTTTTATTATATTTCTAAACTATGGAAACTGATAACCTTTTAAATTTTAGACAAGTAAAAACTACCTATATCTAGTATATTACATATAAACATGATAATAATAAAATTTATTGAATATATTTTATATTAAATTATAATAAAATTTAGAAAAATATTTAATTTATGTAAAAATTAAGATAAAAAATTAAAAGTAAAGTAGTTTTTAATGTTTATGAATTTAGAGATAATATGTTGTATGCAATGTTATGATTATTCAAGTGTATATATATGTTCAAATTGAAATATTGTGTTTATTCGCAAATATTTAAAAAGCCTAGGCCTTCAACATCCAAAGGATTAAACTCTAGTTATTGCTTTTTTTTTTTTTTTAAATAAATTTTAATATTTATATATTTTTTAAACTTTAAGCAAGTTAGTAGTTTATTGATTTTAATTGTTTTTATATGTAGGTACAATGATCTTAAAAAATGTCTCAAAGGAAAAGAAAGACTCAATCCATAATTACACAAATGTTTAAATAATTACACAAATGTTTAAATGGATAACTCCTCAAGGTATTCAACATGAAGAAGTATTTTCAAATCGATCTAATATTGATTTAAATTAGGATTTGTAACTTTTTGGAGATGTATTTTCAACTATTGTAGATGAAGTACAATAAGATACATATAAGAAAAAAAAAAAAAAAAAAAAATTAAGAACTTCTAGACATGAATGGACAACTAGATAAGTATGGTTGAAAAGTATTATTAAAGAAGGACAAACTCTAATAAAATATTAATGGTGTAAATAATATAAAACACCAAGTTTGTGGGGAACTGGTAATGGTTGTGTTTCAATACAACTTGATGCAATAGTTCATGACTAGCATTTATAAGTTATCAAGAACAAAATGGATGTGTGAAAAGGAAAAATAATCAAATATATACAAGACATTTCAACACAAATTGATGATAGCAATAGAAAAAGAATCATCACAACCATGAAATTAGCATATTGGAGTGTTAAGGAAGATTTATCCATCTCCACATATGAATCACTTTGTTCACTTGCAGTGTCATTGGATATATCGAGTATGCCTAAGAATATAGAATTTTCTTTATATACAAATTGTATAGTACCTAAGTAGTTTATTTTTTGTATCTTTGAATATCGTGAAGAAATACAAATATTAAAAATGATAGAAAGTTCTTTTGGATCTTTATGTTGGATGAAAGCACAAATCGTAGCTTGGAAAAACATTTGGTTGTTTCTACAACTTATTTAGAGTAAAAAAGAATTGGATCATCAATTTCACAATTTATAAATCTTATTAATATTTTTGATGGTAAAGGAAGAACATTTTATGATGCTATCAAAACTTCTCAAAATGAAAGAGCAATCATAAACAAGCAGTTAGTAGCCATTTCTACAGATGGTGCTTCTTTTAAGGTTGGAAATGAAAATGAATTTGTAACATTATTGAAAAGAGATTTACCAAATCTTATAGGTGTTCATTTTGTTTCCCATCATGAAGCATTGGTTGCAGTAGATGCTTCCAAAAAAATACTAGAGTTATTACACATTGAAAATTAGCAAATAACGTATACTCGAGTTAAAAATTTCTTAGAAAGAAACAATGAATTCATTGCATTACAAGAACTGATGGATCTTGAAGCTCTTCAATGTCTTCAAGTCCATAGGGTTAAATGGTTATCTAGAGGACAAGTCATTGAAATACTTTGTCACTTTAATGCCAACTATAGTGACCTTATGGAAAAATAAAAAAAGAGACTCATAGTATGATAAGGTGAGAATATTTTTAGTTCCATTTTGTTTACATATGCTCATTGTTGTGGTGTGTGAGTTTAATAAGTTGAATAAGGAATTTCAAGTAGAATATGTCAATGAAACCTCTCTTGGAACATGTATCAATGTTATTATCAACACATTAAGAAAATTATTTTTTTAATATTACATAATTTTCAAATGGTGCTTATTATTTATCAAAATTTTTGGAGGCCTCTCAATTTGGTTATTTGTAGATCACAGATAAATAAGGGGTTTTCCATAAGCATCATTTGCTATATACAACAATCCTAAATGCACATGTTGATGATGATAATCAAAGACACTTGATGAGACCTTGCATTGATGGTTCATTGATAAGTTGTAAAAATTGACAAAAGTGTTCAAAATATTATAAAATGTTTCAATGCAAGGTTTCCCGATCTTGCTATTTTCAATGCAATGAAGTTATTTAGTCCATGCCACTATTCATATGATTGTACAATTAGGGAGAATAATTCAACACATTGGTTTGAAATAATTTAACACATTGGTTTGAAATAATTTCTGAACACCTACAACATACTCCTTGTGATGAAGGTATGAATATTCCTTCATTTGATATCGATGCTTGTAAAATGGAATTGCATCAATTTATTGATACACTCTAAGGTTGTGAATGGTTTCCTCTGAAAAATTCATAGAGTTATGGAACTTTTAAAGAATTGACAATCAAACTATCCAACCATGTTGAAATTATAGTAGGCAATGCTTGTGATTCCTACAAGTACAATATAAAATTTGATAAAAGATGTTAAAAGAACAAAATTAGCACTTGTCACGTTAGATGCTCTTATGTGAGTATCACTAATAGGACATGACTTGATTAAAATCATACCATTTGATATTTATTTATTAAATTTACAAACAAAATAAAATACAATGTAATTATATGCAATTTTTTTAAACAAATTTCTATGATATAAATTTAACAAGGTAAGTTAGACCTTATAAAGTTTTTATTACTTTGTGCTCCCCTCCCCTTCCATCCAAACCATCATTAACATCTACCAAATCAACTTACCAATTAACTTGAAATTAATAGCAATTTAAAATTTTAATTTGAGATGCAAGATTTTTCAATTATATGATCGTTTCAAACAAGGCACTTTGTCATAAGATTTTGTACCAAGTTTGTAAAGTTAGGATTGATGTTTTCTCCTAAAGTTTTTTTCCTTGGCATGATGATTGGTTTTTCCCTTGAATATTAAGATGGATATAGGGGATTGAAGTGATATATGACATAATGGTTGGGAAAGACATGCAAAACCATCCATTTTGGATTTATGGGTTTATATTGTATGTTTATATAGATAATTTTTTTTAAAGGGATTGTCCTCAAGTCTCCCATACTTTGTTATAATTAAATTTTGATTGCATCTTCAAACTAGTTAGAATATCTTTCACATTGGTGTCATTATATCAACTAGTTACATCGAGTTATATAGCTATTTTGGTGCGTCAGGATTTGAACCTTGGTGTGGCCTATATCACCCATATGTCTCAACCATTGAACCAAGGCCTCATTAGAAAATTTAGGGTAAGTATGGTTTTTTTTTAAAGGGTCCCATTCCCTTGTTCAAAGGTTAGAACTTGGGTTTCCTGAATGAAAGCCCAAAGACATACCACAACATTATCTCTTGTGGGCCATATGTTTTTATATATAATTGTTTTTATTATTAAAAATAATTTGGTTATATGTGATTGAAGTGGGTATCACTTATATTACATTATTACCTTGATGTAAAGTAACTTAGCAAATTATATAGTGCTATTTTTGGTAATTGTATATATTATTCGGTAAGATTTGAACTTAGGCATTTATGACTAAACAATGGACCATCTTCTGACATAGTGCTATTTATTAGGAAAATGAAACAATGGACCATTTTTTGGTTTATTGCCCTTTTGCAAAAGAAGTGTGGAAATCAATTCGACCTTTGACTCGAGGGAAGAACAATAGCTTGCTAGGAATCTTTTGGATAACATGTAAGTGGTTCAAGGAAAGATTATTATCGGAGTATAGATGTGTCCCTATGATAGTGGGATGGGACTTATGGATGGCTAGAAATGCCAAACTATTTGAAGGTTAGGAAATTCCAATGATTTAAGTACAAATGCAAATTAAATCCATTTTTGAAAGTCTAAAAATCTTCCCAAAAATAAAATTGAGCAAGCATTTTAAAACACTAAAAGTGGATCCTATGAAGCCATGGGCCTTCTTTGATGTATCTTGCCAAGGAAACCCAAGAAGTTGTGGGGCAAGAGGAGCACTTTACTTAAATAAAAATCATAAGATCACTTTTAAGGCAGGTTTAGGGGAAGGAACAAATAATATAGCAGAATGGAAAGCACCGATCCTCTTGATGAGAATAACAGTGTAACAAGGAATTACAACTTTACAAATTTATGGAGATTCAATAATAGTGATTAGTTGAGTTGCAGATAATGTTGAGATGAAAAACTTGCTCTTGAGTCCTTTCTATGAGCAAGTAAAATTAGTAGAATATTCTATAACAGAAATTTCATATAAACACATCTATAGGGAACTAAATGTAGAAGCAGGTGGTATTTCAAAAGATGGTTTGAACCTTCCAGCAAGTATTTGGCAAAGGCAAGAAGTGGTTAGAGAACTTGGGGTTTCCTCATAGTCCTCTTATTAAGGATCATATCAAAGATCTATTAATAAAAACAAAAAAAAGAGTTTTGAAAGAAATCCTTGCCTTTATTTTATAGAAAGACATGCTTCAGAATAAAATTTATCTTTAGAATTGAAACTTGAGTCCTCAGTTTTGGGACACAAATAAGAGTCATTTGAGTACTGTGATTGATCAGGAAGTTATTCTTGCTTTCCACCTATCAATCATGTTATTAGGATTATGTTTCTAGATTGTAAGCTGACTCTAACATATTACAACATGGAGGCCAATACTCCTCCCAATTTACTTTAGACCAACTCCTAGATAAGATGTAATTGAGATTCTTGAGGGTACTTCATATCCATCGCACTGTAATTATTTTTTCAAACTAAGATATGAAAATTAAATATTTTCCTAAAAAAGAAAATGGTATTTATGATTAAAATTCATGTCCTTTATCATTTGAGCTCATGTCATTTGATTAAATATTAAGTTTCACCTATGGGATGTAGACTTTTATTTGTGGTATGAATGTCTAAATTATCTCTATTTTCTCTAAACTCCATGGGCTATATGGATGGTTTATTTAATTATTTATTTTTACTTTAGTTATATGGGATTGAAATTTTTCTACCCATACTACATCAACACAACATAATGGTATTATAGTGTTTTGGCTATTATGCATTGTATCATTAACAATATTCAAAACTGGATCTCCTTGAAAGTCAAGAAATTTAATTGGTTGAGCTAATACCATTTAATTATTATTATTTTTAGTATGCTATATGTGGCTTCTATTGGGACCACTTCCATTAGAATACCAAAATATTACATTTGTTGTTAGGTCAATAAAACTATATCTAGCATGTTTTTTTTTTATCACAAATATATTTCATTTTTTTATTGGTAGTAGAAGGGGTTTTTAAAGGATCCTGTTGGTCAAAATGACCACACCTAGGTAAATAGGGAGTAATCTTCTCAATATTTTGCTAAGTATGGAGAATAGTCGCGATCAGGCGACATTTTGAAGACCGCAAATGGAGCCAGGACAAAAGTCATGATCGAGCGATATTTTGAAGAGCTAAGGCAGAGCCAAGGAGAAAAGTCATGATCGGGCGACATTTTGAAGAAGCTAAGGCAAATCCAGGACAAAAGTCGTGATCGGGAGACATTTTGAAGAAGCTAAGGTAGAGCCAAGACAAAAGTCATGATCGGGCGACATTTTGAAGAAGCTAAGGCAGAGCCAGGACAAAAGTCATGATCGAGAGATATTTTGAAGAAGCTAAGGTAGAGCCAGGAGAAAAGTCATGATCGGGCGATATTTTGAAGAAGCTAAGGCAGAGCCAGGACAAAAGTCATGATCGGGCGACATTTTGAAGAGCTAAGGTAGAGCCAAGGTGAAAAGTCATGATCGGGCGACATTTTGAAGAAGCTAAGGCAGAGCCTGGAGAAAAGTCATGATCGGGCGACATTTTGAAGAGCTAAGGTAGAGCCAAGGTGAAAAGTCATGATCGAGCAACATTTTGAAGAAGCTAAGGTAGAGCAAGGACAAAAGTCATGATCAGCGACATTTTGAAGAAGCTAAGGTAGAGCCAGGATAAAAGTCATGATCAGGTGACATTTTGAAGAAGCTAAGGTAGAGCTAGGAGAAAAGTCATGATCGGGCAATATTTTGAAGGCCAGATGGACCACGACATCTCTAAAGAGATTAAAGAAGATCACCATAACCAGAATATCTCAACTACTTCCTGTTGAAAGCTCCATGCTCTATTCAACTACTTCTTTACCAGAATGAGCCTACGGGCATACTATTGTAACAAATTTCAATTTTCTGTTATGTAAAAACTCTTATATATAGAATGAGTGACCCAAAAAAATGGTCGACTCTTAGGTGTTTACAAGGCTATGTATACAGACTTCTGAAAGTTTAATAAAGATCATCCATTCTGGTTCTTGGCTCATTGGTGTTTCAAATCAAGTATGTATGTGTTGTCTATTGCTATTTAAATCTAAGGTTGAATGTAATCTGCATTAATTCTTACTCTGAATTCCTGCATTAAAGTTCAGTTAGATCTGCAATTAACTTCATAGATAAGCTACATTTAAATAATACATTCACCAGGGGTTTTAGTTTCTATGCTTTGGTTCTCTATTATGCTTCTCTACAAAAGGTTGTGATAATTGCTTTGTTGTTGCTTAATCTGTACCATTTTAACTCTCTAGCCATAGCTATATTTCCCTCTCTTTATGCATTTCCCTCTTCCTCCATTTTCCTAAAAGAAGCAAGGAACCAGCCTCCTCTGGAGATTGAACCAGGTGAACTCTATTTTAACCTGGTCTTTCAATGTTGGCAAAGTCTTGGGTGCAAACGTAACCAAAGGCAGATTTTGCTCCAATAGTTTTTGGCATGCCCGGTGGGACACAAATCCCATGCAGTATACAGATCAAAGCCCTGGTGAATAGCTTTGCCCTATCAATATTTTTTAAAATCACCTGGTGACTCTGCACCGGAAAGGAACCCTAAGAAAGCCTTTACCCAACTTCTGGTTATGTACCATATTTTATGATAACCAGATCTAAAGCAAGAAATTCAGAAGAGCCCATAGAGTTCTTCGAACTACACCTTGGTAGCCTTCGAGCTAATCCTATTTTAGTGGCCAGAACAACTTCTGCATATACCCATAATACAGGATACACAAATCCTTCCCCTATAGCCCTCCCTAGTACTACTGCTAGTGGAACTTTAACTCCAGCTACCCATATAATCACAATGGCCATGAATCAGCCAATCCTGCCTTACCCCGTATGGAACCACATAGGTCCCTTGAACCTGGAAGCTCAACATCCGATTCCTACGATGGCCTTGAAAGCACTACCCCAGTATGATGGTACTAGAAATATGGCTTACGAACACTATCAAGATGTAGCCGCACTAGCCCCGATACATAACATCCATGAAGAAGATGTTATGATAAGATTGTTGGTAATTTCCTTGAAAGGAAAAATGCTCTATTGGTACAGAGCTCTTGAAAATCAAACTATATCCACCTGGGCACAACTTGCTGGTAAACTAGTGGAAGAATTCAATGAGCAAGAAGACCCATTCTCCCTGCTGAATCAGTTTACTATTATCCAGAAACACCCTCAAGAGGAGATCGTAGATTTCAACATCAGATTCAGTCGGACTTGGCAGAGAGTACCTGACGGGTTGAGACCAACACATGAGCAGGCAATGTATTATCATCTAAGAGCTTTCAAATAAGATATAAGTATGGCAATCAAGCAATCCCACGTGTTTACCTTCCCTGAGATTTATCAGGAAGCACAAAAAAAGCAGATAAAAAATATAATTGCCATCGGGAGATTCCTAACAAAAATGATGATGCCCATTTTTCTAGATTTACCCCAAGCTTCAAGTGCTACTAGTCCAACCCCTACTTTAGCTTCCAACCCCAATCTTCCCAAATGGACTAGATAACCTAATATTCTAGTAATACAGGCACCCCCTACCTCTCCAATGCTTCCTACTATTCCTGCACTTCCTCTGGCAATAATCCCATCAACTCCAGATCCTCAACTAGTAGTCCTACAAGACCTACAAGCATCATTCAAAACTCTAGAAAATAAATTTACATCAATGGAACGAAGAGAAGCAGAAAGAAATTTCACCCCAAGGAGATTCCCACAAATAACAAAGGATCAAGCCTCCACGAGTGGTAGAAGTTACGACAAATCTAACACTATTTATGCCAATGAAGATAGCGAACCCAGTAATGCTTCAACAGAGTCAAATTTTTGGTGCTCCATGTGTAATGACCCCCATGGTGAAACTTCTTGCATGATTCACCAACATCAGGTACAAAATATAGCCATTGAGAAGGCCGAAAGAAGCCTCAAGGGTCAGGTTAATATGATCAGAGAAGAGAATCAAAATTTCATGATGCCTTCTATTGAACAAGTAGTTGTTCTTACTAGATCAGGAAAGAAACCCTTACAGGTTGATCCCCAAGATCTCAACCCCTTGAAGGTGCCTTCACCTATAAGGAACCCTATTGAGAAAAGGACCTCTTATGAAAAATCTCCCCCGAGTTCAAGCCAGAAAGATGCAGAAACTCGTAAGGAAGCACCTCGATAGAAAGAAGCAGAAACACAGGAACAAGCTAGGGATAAACTGAGATATCCCTCACTTACTAAGCATCAAAGGATTGATGCTACTCAAGGGTACAGAAACAAGTATGATGCAACAGTGAAGGAGAAGAGTGTTGAACCCCTTCCATTTAACATAGTCGAGGAAATGAAGAAAACCCCCTCCAAGGCAACTATGTATGAAGCTTTGCAGCTTCCAGGATAGATTGACTTGTTGCAAGAATCCTTGAGGTCTATGAAAAATAAGAATAAGACCCCAACTCAGATGGATTCTGCACAAGCTAGTCTGACATCCACTTCAAGAAAAAATAGACCCCCTCCTTTTTATCTGTCTCTCCAAATGGAAGGGTGGGTAGTTCACAATTGTATGATAGACTCTGGAGCTGCAACCACTATGATGCCCAAAGCAGTATGTGATATCATGGGCATGGAATATACAAGAAGTAGTCTCGATGTATTACAGTTAGATGGAACCCCTATAAAAATTATAGGGGTAATCAAAGATATCCCAATAGTGCTCCACAGACTACCCCAGCTCACAGTCATACAAGAAGTGGTAGTAGTGGACTTGGAGCCCTATTTTGGTATGTGTCTCTCTAGGGAGTTCATAACTAAGATAGGAGGATATTTATCACTAGATTTCTCACATCTAGAAATCTCGTTCAAGGGCAAAAGAGTGAAAATATTTAATGAGAAGCCATCAAATTTCCATATCGAAAGACTTGAAGAAGAAGACAAATAATCCACCACTATGAACATGATGACAGAGGAACTAGGGGACCTAAAATTGATGGAAGAAGCTCTAAATGTATTACAGGAGGAAGACCAGTTCTCTCTCCAAGACTTCAATGCCATGATCGAGACTGACATTGGGAGTTACACAATTCTAAAACCTAAAAAAAGTGATCCCATTTCTCCCCCTCTGGTTAACCAACCCATTGATCAATTGTGGAAGCTTTTCTTTGATGGTGCTAGATGTAAAAATGGAGCTAGAGCAGGTATTGTCTTAATCTCTCCAATAGGTGAAGAAAATGTTTTCTCTTACCGATTAACCTAGAGTTGCACTAACAATGCAACAGAGTATGAAGCACTCTATTTAGGACTCAAGAAAGCTAAAAATATGGGTATCAAGCAGCTACAGATCTTTGGAGACTCCGAACTGATAGTGAACCAGGTAACTGAGAAATGTGTAAGCAAGCAACATTACCTTAAGGCTTACAAAAATAAATTTTGGGACTTGTTAGAATCTTTTGAGTCTCTGAACCTCAAGGTAATTCCAAGAGAGAAAAATACTCATGCAGACTTGTTGGCTTCAGTAGGGGTGAATTTTTGCCCTATCAACAACGTCATCCAAAAGTCAAAAATAGTTAGGCTAATCTACAGGCCTTCTATGCCAGACAAAGATACCTTCTAGCAAGTTTTTGAGAATGATAAATAGATAGTGGACTTCCTCATCCATGAGATGAACTGCTCTAGTAATAGGACAATCGATGATGAGGAGGATGCAAGCATGATCCAGTTAAAGAACAATCACATCCCAAAAGGTTTGGTCACCCTTGAGAGCTTATTCGATAACAATGATAGGTCAACTGGCCATAAAATGAAAGTTGACAAGCACAAATACAGAGAAGCTCAGATGGGACCTGATAAAGCTATCAAAATAGGAGTGAACACTACGAAAGTAGAACTAGATGAAATCAGGGAATTATGCAAAGAATTTCTAGACATCATCACCTAGACTTATGGTGACCTGAAAGTCTATTCCAAAGAAATGATCCAACATACGATCGAACTTGAGGAAGGTGCAAAGCCATTTTGGCAAAAGCAATGACCGATGAATCCTAAAATTGAAGCCTTGATGAAGCAAGAGCTGCTAAAATTACTTGAAGCTAAAATTATTTACCCAATCAAGCATTCAACTTGGGTCGCTAACCTAGTTTCGGTTAGAAAGAAGAATGGAGATATCCGACTGTGCGTCGACTTTCGAAACTTGAACAAAGCTTCGCTCAAGGACCATTACCCTCTCCCCAGATCGACCAAATCCTACACATAGTAGCAGGAGCAGAAAGGTTCTCACTCCTAGATGGCTTCTCTAGGTACAATCAAGTGTGGGTCAAAGATGAAGACCAATTCAAGACCACATTCACAACCAAGTGGGGAACGTTTGCTTACCAGAGAATGCCTTTCAGGTTATCCAATGCCGGAGCAAATTTTCAAAGAGCTATGGATGTGGCTTTTGGAGAACTTGTCAATAAAATAATAGTAATATATCTAGATGATATGACAATGTTCTCTCACCAAAAAGGGGATCATATAGCACATCTCAGAAGTGTGTTCGAGAAATACAGAGAATTTGGTATCTCCATAAATCCCAAGAAATCTATCTTCATTATGGAAGAAGGACTGTTACTCGGCCATGTTGTCTCTAAGTCTGGTCTAGCTATAGACCCTAACAGAGTGAAAGCATTATTAGATCTTCCCCTTCCCCCTAACAAAAAGGGGCTGCAGTCATTCTTTGACCAGATCAACTTCGTGCGCAAATTCATTGTTGATTTTATGCAAATCATCAAACCCATGACAGAGTTGTTAAAAAAGGATGTTGTGTTCAAGTGGACCGATGCAAGGAAATAAGCTTTCCAATAGATCAAAGAAAAAATAGCTCAAGCCCCCATCTTGGTGAACCCAGACTACTCTAGAGGCTTCATCTTGTACGCGGTAGGTGAACAAGAAAGTTACATCACAGTGCTCACGTAGAAAGGAGCTGACAATGAAGAAAGGCCCATAGCTTTTTTGAGTCAGACTATGCAAGAACATGAAGAAAAATATAACTTCATTGAGAAATAGATCTATGCTATAATGAAGTCGCTAAAAAATTTTAGGCATTTCCTATCATAGAGCAGGATTATTGTGTATGTAATTCACCCTGACGTACGAAACTTCATCATACAAGGGGAGCTCGATGACAAAAGAGTTGGTTGGGTGACAAAAATACAAGAATACGATGTAGAAATACACCCAACCAAGCTGGTAAGAGGTAGAGCACTATGCCAAGAGCTCACCAAGCAAGCTGCATCAGAATACATAGCTTGCCAAACTCAAGAAGTAGCATCAGACGATGATCAACCATCAGAGCAGCTCGACTGGGTAGATGAATTAACTCACTATTTCCAAACTAGAAAATGCCCATCAAGCTTGAATGCTTCACAAAGAAGAAGGTACAAGATTCAGGCTCTGAAATACACCCTGCTACCTGAGGGGCTGTACAGAAAGAATTTGGATGGAGTGTTGCTTCGATGTATAAATGAAAATCAGAAGCAGAAGATCCTGGAGGAATTCCATGATGGCTCATCTAGAGGACACTACTCAGGAAGGACCACTACCTTAAAGATCATCAGAACTGGATGCTACTGGCCAACTATTTTTGTAGACACCTTCAAAATAACAAGAAACTATGAAGAATGCCAAAGATACGTTGGAAGGAACAGGAATGCTTCGATGCCCCTAAAGTCCATTCAAGTTGAAGAACCTTTTCAGCAATGGGGATTGGACTTTGTTGGAATAATAGAGCCCAACTCATCCATTGGACATAAATACATTATGATGGCTACCGACTACTTCACGAAGTGGGCAGAAGCAATACCTACTAAAAAAGTAGACCAAGAAGTTGTAATGGAATTCATGGAAAGCTTGATCACGAGATTCGACATCCTAGATGCATTAGTCATAGATAATGGCTCATCCTTCATAGGTGCCAAGATGATCGAATTTGCATGTAAATATGGGATTTACTTAAAAACATCCTCAAACTATTATCCGTAGGGAAATGGATTAGCCGAATCTACAAATAAAAACCTGCTCAAGATTTTGAAATGAACCCTATAGGACAATAAGAGAAGTTGGCACTCTCTGATAAATCAAGCACTATGGGCTGACAGAATAACCATCAAGAAGTCCATAAACACATCTCCCTACTCTCTGGTCTATGACAAAGAAGTAGTTCTTCCGATACACATAGAGATCCCAACTCTAAAATTACTCAATCAGACCGACACAGAGGAAGCAGAACCAATGGAGAACAAGTTGATCCAACTCCTACAGTTGGAAGAACAGAAGGAGCAAGCCTATGACCACTATCAAAAGCATGTGGTTGCCACAAAAAAATGGTTTGATAAAAGGGCCACCCTCAGAAATTTCAAGGTAGGAGACTTGGTCCTAAGATGGAATGAAAAGAAGTCAAAACCCAGAAATCATGATAAATTTGATGCATTCTGGGAAGGCCCTTTCGAAGTAATAGAAGAAAAATAACAAAACTCCTTCCAACTGAGAAATGAATAGGGCCAGGTTCAACCTATCCCCATCAATGGCTTCCACCTGAAGTTGTACTACAAGTAACAGGTCTTCCTCTACCTTGTATGTATTTTATGTAAATATTTGCTTTCTTTCAAGCTCCAAGGAAAAATATCATGATGGCATGACTTTTCAGCACTCAAAGGCCCCTTCAAGTAAATTATCATGATTTCATGACTTTTGATAGATGGCCACTCCAAGGAAAAATGTCATGATGTGCATGACTTTTCGGTACTCAAAGGCCCCTTCAAGGTAAATTGTCATGATTTCATGACTTTTTGTAGTCGATGGCCACTCCAAGGAAAAATGTCATGATGGCATAACTTTTCAGTACTCAAAGGCCCCTTCAATGTAAATTATCATGATTTCACAACTTTTTAGCATTTGATGACCGTTCCAAGGAAAAATGTCATGATGGCACAACTTTTACTTTTCGGCACTCAAAGGCCCCTTCAAGGTAAATTATCATGATTTCATGACTTTTTGAAATTTTAAATGAACTTTTACTCAAAGGCCCCTTCAAAGTAAATTGTCATGATTTCATGACTTTTGTAGCTGATGGCCGCTCCAAGGAAAATGTCATAATGGCATGACTTTTTGGCACTCAAAGGCTCCTTCCAGGTAAATTGTCATGATTTCATGACTTTTGGGCCGATCTAAGGAAAATATCATGATGGCATGAATTTTTGATGCTCAAAGGCCACCTTAGAGCAGCCAGGAACTTTTGGTAGGAAAAGTAGTTTTCTCGACATTATAAAAAGTCCCACTTTTTAAGGTACCATCATACCCAATGATTGGCCAGAGCAGAGGTGACACCATTTTATTGGCCCAAGATAGTAGCGGAGCAATATCATTGGCCCAAGTTAAAATGGTAGTTGGTTTCTTAAAGAGGCACATGAACCGAGGCACCCAACAACGTTCAAATTTAGCATAGGGATGTGTGCCACCAACCATAGTTATTCCATATCACCTTGATAGTTAATGCATGTCACCTTGGCATGTGCATGCACATCTAGTTATATCATAAATATTTTTCATCACCCTTTTCATCTTCTACATTCTTTCTTTTCTGCTCACTATGCTCCCTACTCTCCTAGAAAGCTCTGCAACACTATGCTAAGAACATTTCAAACAAGTTTTATTACAAAAAATATAATACAACCATGACGACCACACCTCCAACTTCTTCTTCAAAGGGAAAATGAACATCATCCAAAAAGGGAAGTAGTTTCATAGATCCTAATAACCATATCACGGATACAAAGCTGACATGGAAAGACCTAGGGCAAATTCAAAAGGACATAGCAGCCAGAATGGCCATAGATGTCTCCCCATCAAGCCCAAGCACTTTCCCTTACCACTCTCTACTCTACTAGTACATCTACCCTCAGGTCCACCCCTACCCCGAGTTAATCAGGGCCATGGCAAAATTCTATGATGTCAAGAATAGAATAGTAAGAAACTCCAAGAATGAAGTCATCTTCACGCTCGACGTCGACTCAATTAGGGCCACCTTCACCCATGGTAGGAAGCCTGCAGTTTCCCCCATTTCGTTTGACCCTGCTAATTCTATGAAGTATTACACCAATGGCCTAAACATTCGGCTATTCCTGCAAGAGCATTTGTTAGATTCTCTTCTCGAAGGAGCCATGCCAAAATCTCCAATTCCCTTGGAAAAATTCAAAAGCAAGGAGCTCTTTTCCATGTTGGCCATGGTGGTGGGTTGGAAATAGACACACAGGTCTACGGGTGGCAAATAGCAATAGCACAATGCATATCCAACCCCAAGTTCTATGATGTGATGCATGTAGACCCAAGCAGAGTGCCAATATTCTTTGACTGGTCGAAATACCTAGCCCAATAATTGCATGTAGGGCTCTTCAAATTACAGAAAGATATCCTAGACTCTTTCACTTTTCCTCTGTATGGGTTTTATTTTTTTTTAAAAAAAGATATATATTTTTCCCCCCCCAGGTACCAAAAGGGAGACCTTTTACCTGTATGTGAATGGATGCCGCTCCTTTCAAATGTGGGTTCATACTATCACTTCAACATGGAATTCTTGGGCCCAACATTGAAACTCATGTATGGTGCCATGCCAAGAATTCCCCAATAGATGTGAGATACCTTGAGGCACCCCCATGCAGAGGAAGGAGACTAGTTTATTCTAACATAGGGGGTGGTCATCAAGCTCTATGGCTTCATAGAGAAGCCCTTCTTGTTGCCTTATTATGTTACTAAGTGATTATTCACTCTAGAGTACATAAGGCAAACAGAGTTCATTAACAATAAATTTGGTACAGGTGCTCATTTGATAGGTACTTGCCTCATGCCTTTTCAATACGAGGGAGTAACAATGTCAAAAAAGGGGGACAACAAAAAAATTGCTCGAATTCTAAGAAATCTAAAATTGATAGAGCTACCACAAAAATGGAAATATGACCCTAAGGACAAATTCGCTCAGAGGCAAGCCACCCTAAATAAAGCCCCCTTCAAGCAATTTCACTCATCTGATAGGCAAATTGATAAGCAGGGTAGGAATAATGATGAAGATCGACCTTTAGAATGGCATGTTGAAAAAATGTAGCCATTGCCCCCATGGCACGACTTCTATTTGCACTTGTCAGATTGGTGCCCTGAGGTGAACCCAACCCACAAGCTAAGTAACAAGACCATCAAAAAATACCAAGAAAAGAGGGGAAGGCTAGGATCATGCTAAAATATTAGCATGGTGGCAAATGAGATGTCACATACAAACCTTTTCCAGGTATGGGATGAAGATTGACAAGGAATTCTCTGAGAAGTATGATGAGAACCATGATAATTGGTCTGAGACTTTGGTGGATAAAGTCCCTTTGGGAATAAATGGCATCCCCATCAAAAAAATTGAAGGTAGTACTAAAAAAGATAAAGGGAAGCAAATCACTACTAAGCAAACAGAAGTCCCTAAAAGGAAACGTCAAAATTTCATTCCCCCTTCTAGATCAGACACAGAGTCTGATGATGGTGCTCAACTCGAGCACAAGAGGAGGAGAATATAATCAAGAAAATGAAAAGTAGAATTAGAGAAGGGAGGAGACCAAAAGAAAAGGAAAAGAGAAGAAACACCCTCTAAAGAATATGAAGAATCAGAAGAACATGAGGAATCAGAAGAACATGAAGAATCGAGGGACCAGAAGAAACAGGGGACCAAGAAGGAACAGGGGAAAGCTCTGAGTAAACTTCTGAGCATCAGAAGATAGATGAACAAATGGTCGAGATAGTTGAAGAGCCTCCCCAAAAAGAAAACCCCAAAGGGGAGAAAACCCTGACAAAAGTAACAATGGGAGTTGATGACTTGGTCCTAAAATAGATCATAGAAGCTTACACCAAAAAATCATAGGGGACCGAAGACACCAATCCACAAAAGGACTCAGGTATGTCTCCTATCAATATCAATACTCCTTCTTCCTCTTCTCATTCCCAGAATAATTCCCCTTCCCATTCTAAAGATCAAGGTAATCCTTCTCCCACATCATCTCATCAGCCTCCACCATCACCACCATCCACTCATCACCTCCACCATCAACTCAAAAAACTCCACCAACATCCTCCTCTACTCACATAGGTTCCCCCACTGAAAAATTGAGTATGGAGGCCTCTCTAGCCACCACTCCTTTCCCTTACTCCACCAACTTGCTAAGCTTCCAAGCCATGCAAACTGCTTCTCCCGCAAGCAACCCTACCATTGCTAAATTCAAGAAATTGAAGAAAGCCACCCTGAACGCTGCTACATGGCTGAAGTCATGGAGCTCCCAAAGTTCTAATGATATAGCCCATATCAGAGAAGGATCAATGTTAGATCCCATCAGCATGCAACGTTCCACCATGAAGATGACCCCACTTGTACAGAAGCTAGAGAAAGAAATGACCCTAGAGGACTACCAAGCTAAGGTAACCATGGAAGATATCACTCAGCTACCAATGGATGATGAGTGGGGCAAGGCTCAGACTCACATGGGAACAATTTATCTAAACATTGAGTTCTACAAAGAAAAGTACCTCCAGGCTGAACAATCAAGAAAGCATTTAGAGGAAGCTCTGCACCAACAAAAGGCAACAGAAAAGGCTTTGAAAAATGAAGCCAAAAAATGGAAGCAAATGTTCAATGAAGTGGCCCCCTACAAAGAGAAAGTAGCAAAGGCCGAAGAACAAATTCAAGTATTGTAGCAATAGGTCGAGGACCTCAAAAAGTAGCTATCCGACAGCGTTGATAAAACTAATGGGCTATCCAAGGAAAAAGCAAGGACAATCAGAAGGAACATGATTGAAAGCATCAACAAGATGACCCCAAAGGCTAGGCCCACACTCTCATATCTTCTCAAAATCAAAGATACATTGGGCCAAGTAGAAGATGAATTAGAAGCATCTGTCAAGCTCCTAGAAACAAGGCTATCAATAACCAATAAAATTCAAGTCCTGGTGGATAGCATGCAAGCAATAATTGGATATAGAGCATGAGATAAGAATTGGTCCTAGGCCAAAATAGTTTCCAAAAATTTCTTCAAGAGGCACAAGTTGGTGACCAAAAGTGCCAAGCTCATACAGGAGCTCAAAGCAGAGGCTAAGGCGATTCTAAAACATATAAGCATAGCTAAAAATTATGGCATGCCTAGCTTCTGGGACAAGGATTCAAATCTCCTAATAGAAGATGAATTGAAAGTCACCTGGAGGAAATTTTTAGAAGATGAATCAAAAATTGATAGCTGGGAAGAGCCTATTCAAGAAGAGCAAATTTTTAGCATGGTTCAAGATATTACCCAGATGAACTCTTGCCTACATGAGTTGTATATGAAATCAAGAACCCTATCATATGACAAGGTTGAAGAGTTGGAGTATCTGTACAACACTTTCAAGGAAAAAATAGATACAGATGAGGAAACCTGGAGGAAGGCCTGCACCACCTATAACGAAGTAGTAAAAGAAAAGGACAAATAAGAAAAAGCTAAGAAAGCTTCATCAAGTAGTGCAACAGCTCTCGACCAAGGTGAAGTAGAAAAATCTAATGAAGAAGATACTCCAGAAGAATGACCACCCCAAAGAAGGAAGCTTTTTGTGCTTGGTATCATTCCCCTTCTTTCCCTTATTTTTCTTAAGTTGTTTTTGTTTACTCCATTCCCCAATGGATAAAGGCTCTAGGTTCTGACATTCTGCTAATAGAATTACCCTAGGAGGCACCAAGAATGTTGGTCAAAATGACCACACCTAGGGAAATAAGGAGTAATCTTCTCAATATTTTGCTAAGTATGGAGAATAGTCATGATAGGCGACATTTTGAAGGAACAGAAAATCATGATGCAACATTTTGAAGGCTAAGGCAACAGCAAAAGTCATGATCAGGTGACATTTTGAAGAGCTAAGGTAGAGCCAAGAGAAAAGTCATGATCGAACGACATTTTGAAGAGCTAAGGTAGAGCAAGGAAAAATTCATGATAGACGACATTTTGAAGAGCTAAGGCAAACCAAGGTAAAAATTCATGATCACATGACATTTTGAAGAATCTAAGGTAGACCAAGACAAAAGTCATGATCAGACAACATTTTGAAGAGCTAAGGCAGAGCCAAGACAAAAGTCATGATCGGGTGATATTTTGAAGAGCTAAGGCAGAGCCAGGACAAAAGTCATGATCAGGCGACATTTTGAAGAAGCTAAGGTAGACCAAGACAAAAGTCATGATCGAGCAACATTTTGAAGAGCTAAGGTAGAGCCAAGGTGAAAAGTCATGATCGGGTGACATTTTGAAGAAGCTAAGGCAAAGCCAAGACAAAAGTCATGATCGGGCAACATTTTGAAGAGCTAAGGTAGATCCTGGAGAATAGTCATGATAGGGCAACATTTTGAAGGCCAGATGGACCATGACATCTCTGAAGAGGTTAAAGAAGATCGCCATAACTAGAATATCTCAACTACTTCCTGTTGAAAGCTCCATACTCTCTTCAACTACTTCTTTACTAGAATGAGCCTACGGGCATACTGTTGTAACAAATTTTAGTTTTTTGTTATGTAAAAACTCTTATATATAGAATGAGTGACCCAAAAAAATGGTCGGCTCTTAGGTGTTTACAAGGCTATGTATACAGACTTCTGAAAGTTTAATAAAGATCATCCATTCTGGTTCTTGGCTCACTGGTGTTTCAAATCAAGTATGTATGTGTTGTCTATTGCTATATAAATCTAAGTTGAATGTAACCTGCATTAATTCTTATTCTAAATTCCTGCAATAAAGTTTAGTTAGATCTGCAATTAACTTCATAGATAAGCTTACACTTAAATAAGATATTCACCAGGAGTTTTAGTTTCTATGTTTTGGTTCTCTGTTATGCTTCTCTGCAAAAGGTTGTGATAGTTGCTTTGTTGTTACTTAATCTGTACCATTTTAACTCTCTAGCCATAGCTATATTTCCCTCTCTTTATGCATTTCCCTCTTCCCCCTTTTCCTAAAAGAAGCAAGGAACCAGCCTCCTCTAGAGATTGAACCAGGTAAACTCTGTTTAAACCTGGTCTTTCAATGTTGGCAAAGTCTTGGGTGCAAACGTAACCAAAGGCAGATTTTGCTCCAATAGGTCCCCAAACCTATTATAAATAGGGTTTTGAAAGGCACCCCAAAACCTTAGATCTAACAATAAGATATCAAGAAAAACTGAGCTATATTCCATGAATCCAACCCAAAAATCCAATGAAGCAACCTCCTAACAAATAAGCTATAGATTTATATCAAGCAAATATAAGAGATTATCATGATCAAACAACCAACTAGCAAAAGAGGCCAATATAGTAGAATTAGTCCTCACCAATGGAACCTAGGGGTACTCAAAGAACTAGAGAGCTAAGAATATCATTTAAAACTAGAGTAGATCTACAACAACATCTGGCCTAACAAATAACTGAAACAAAAACAACCAAAAATCACTTGTTGGAAGCCTATCCCAATGAGGTCTTGGGAGGCCTACCAACCTTTTTTTTGACCCCCAAAGAAAGAAATCATTTTTTTAGGCCACACTCCTGAACACATTTGTTCCAAGTCTCCATGATTGGAACAACCTCATTCTCTCTAGGATGTAGAGCCTCAAAACTATTTGTTAGAAGGGGTTGTACTCTGTTAGCAATTTTAGAGTTAATATCCCTTTTCCTAAGCGCTCTGTTGCTAGGTCTCCCCACTTTCCTTTTGACCCCTACATCAATACAAGATTTCCTATGACTTCTGGTCTTCGGACCTGGAGAGCCTTTCTCAAACATAGGTTTTGAAGAGGCTAGAGAGCTTTCCATTAATTGTTGAAGAGTCGGATCATCCATGTCAAGACAGTCAAAGGGACTTACCTCTTCTCCACTCTCCCCAAATTTAGGAAGTTGAAAAATATCCCCCGCTACTAGGCTCACTTCCCTTCTCTTCATAGGAACCCTATTCAACTCCTCCTCTCCATAAAATATGTTTGATGGAAGAAGGACTTCCTCATGTAATTCCTCACTGATTCCAACTTGAGAAATAGAAATCGGATCTTTTCCTTTCAATTTTTGAGGGTTTCTCTTAGGCACCCACTTTTCACTGAGCTTCTTATTATTTTTCTTACGACTTGCCAAAGTACTCAAAACTTTAGTATGCAGGGGTATATGGTCTTATGGTGCCCTCTCTTACCACACTCCTGGTAAACTTAGGATTTACTTTCATATTCAATGTTTAGTACCAAGTGCCAAGGTTATAAAACAACTCAATAGAGCTTGGCAGATCCTTCTCAATATCTGCCATCATACACATTTTAACATAGATCATTCGAGATTTGGAAATTGTATTTTGATAGAAGGAAATCAAATCCCCAATTGTCTTGGCAATACCTTGGAAGATGCTCTCATGTTAGATATGAAGTGGCGAGTATGGTAGATTGAACCATAGTGGGACAATATTAATGCTTTGCATTAGGGGATTAAAATATAGGGCCCATTTACACAAAAATAAACCTCGTTTTCCAAAAACCATGGACCCCATTCCAAGATTCGCTTGGAATCCTCCTCATAGTTGAGCCTGATAAGGAAGAAATTTCTTGGGATGGCCAAAATTTCAAGAGAACCAATAGGTCTCCATCTTGCCAAAGCCCATCTCCTTAGAGTATCAATATTCAACCTCCTACCTTGGAATTTTTCTACAAGATTCCACAACCCATCAAGCTATCAAGGATATAGATCTGGTTTAACATAGGAGAAATATCAAAGAGGGTGTCATATCTTCCATTAATTCCAACAATAACATTTATATACGAAGGTGAACTAGGGGGGATGGGGTACTCCCCGCATGTTCTACTCGTCCCATCTTTGAGCTTACCAGGATTCCACTCCCATTCAAATTAAAAGGAGGGGTCACGAGAGTCAAATAGATCCACCTTCACAAACTTAGCTTCTTCAACAATGGGGTCGAAGCTGCCCGACCAGGCATCCACCTTCTCTACAATGCTCATCTGCCTTCTCTGCAACACTCCTCTAAAACCTAAAAAAATGTACCGATATTCTTTACAACCTAACTACTGTAGCACAGTGCTTCACATATTTTCTTTACAACTTGGCTAGGCATCCACCTTCTTTGCAATGCTCATATGCCTCCTCTACAACGATCCTCTAAAACCTACAAAATTACATCTATCTGCTTCACAACCTAACTACTATAGCACAATGCTTCACATATCCTCTTTACAACTTGGCCAGACATCCACCTTCTTTGCAATGCTCCTATAAAACCTAAAAAATTGTACTGATATGCTTCACAACCTAACTACTGTAGCACAATGCTTCACAAATCCACTTTACAACTTGGCCAAGCATCCACCTTCTCTACAACTCTCATCTGCCTCCTCTGCAATGCTCCTCTAAAACCTAAAAAACTACACCGATCTACTTCACAACCTAACTATTGTAGCACAATGCTTCACAGATCTGCTTTACAACTTTTCTAGGCATCCACCTTCTCTACAATGCTCATCTGCGTCCTCTATAATGCTCTTCATTTATTTTTCTGTCAAATGTATTCGTCACCTTTCTCAAGGCGCTATGTTTTCACAATTAGCACTTTGACATCATTTTATTTAAGAGATAAAACCTCACTTGTCCAGTTGCCTTATAAAATTTAAATTTCACCAAGATGAAGATCAACACCACGACTGGCTAAGTTATCTACTAGATATCATTCTCTATAGATATTTTCACATTTTAAAGATATTGCCTCCAATAATAGATGATGAACATCAACAATAATATTATTCTTTATTCAATCTTCACATCCACTTTTGTTTATAATTTGTGAATCCCCTTCAATTGACATATATTTCATCATTTTTTAATTGCAATTTTAATCCTTGTAAGAAGTGTGTTATCCTCTACATAATTGTTAGTTGAAGTTCCATATGATTTTGTGTAAGTGAGGAGAATTGTGCCTTCATTATTTTGAAAAACACCACTTCCACCATATTTTTTCTCAAGTTTCCTTTAGAAGCACTGTCAAAATTAACTTTGATACACCCAATTTTAGGACATATTCATTTTACCCTAGATCAAAGGAGATCCTTTGTTTTAATGCTATTATCGTAGATGAGTCTTATATATGTTAAAATCCTATAATAAGGTTGTTACGACCTCTTTTTCAACACTTGAGACTTCCCATGATGAGCACCATATTTATAAACATTCTACAAGATAGGCAGTAATACGATTCCAAACTTGGGCATGATTTCTAGGTTTATTTTTAAAACTCCTATGATTCCTTTCAATCCATAAATTGCAACAAATAATGGCAGGACTAGTCCTCCACATAATACATAATGTTTTAACTTTGAAAAAATTAATCCAACATTTCATAAAGCCTTTCAATGTTGATGGAGCTACCCTAAATATTTTTATATTTTTGAAAAAATAACCTCAAATAGTGTGAGCAAAGGGACAATGAAGAAGTAAATGGTCATATGTTTTTAAATCCTTCTCACATAAGACACATTTGAAAGGTCTATGATAGCCTCTTATTTGTAGTCTCCTCCTATAAGGATCTTACTTTAAACTTCTAACCAAAGGAATGTTAAGGCCTTAAGTAGAGTCTCTAGTGACCAAACATTCTTCCAAGAAAAATATTTGAGAGTCCTCATCTCCCAACTTGACTGATTATCCACCATATTTTTATAGATTTCAAACCAACTCATCCTTTCATGTAAAAATTGACAAATAAAACTCTTGAAGTATCTTTTGAAGTTCATTTGCAATTTGTTTGAGTTCCTCTCCTTCAACTAGGTTACTAATATAAATTCATGATCTAGAGTTATTGCTCATATTAATATAATATTTTACCTTTGGATCACTACAAGCTAGGCATGTCAAGCCAATGGTTGCCATTTTGAGTTAGAGATAAGAAGATAAGGCTTCAACCAAGCATCAAACCACAAATTTGAATAATTTTCCTCATTGAATGACCATCTAATATTTTTTTTAATCAATTACAAGCTATTTGATATGAAGTTCCATGTTGACAATCCTTTGGGTAGGGTTCTTTTTCGAAATAATTTTGTTGCATCAAGAGAATCTATATTTTTTTGAAGTAACATTTTTGCTCAATTCTTTCCTTGATCTCTGAACAATCTTCACCCAAGATTTTCCCCTAAGACCAAACTCATAAGTCTATAGTTTCACAATACTACTCTTCCAATATTCTTTCCTTTGCAAACCCTATCCTACTTATAACAAGGAAATCTAAAACTTTTCTCACATCCTTTCCAAAGAAAGTCTCTTTGAATTTTATCAATTTTTGATGCTATACCTATTGGCGGTCTTGAAAGTGACATCATATAAATAGGGATGGATTAAATTGTAGTCTTTATGAGTTGTGGTCTTCAAACTATGGTTAAAAACTTAACTTTCAAACTTGCCAAACAAGCTTTCATATCTCCAAACAAGTGAGCCAAAGCTCCTTTTAATTTCCTTTATGAGACAAAGGAATACTCAAGGAGGGTGATGGAATTTATTCGATAAACCCTAAAGAATCCACAATAATTCATTGTAAGGGTTTTGTTAATAAAAAATCCTAGATTTTGTAGTATTAACCAACTATCTAGTAGACTTATCATAGCATAATACTATTGATTTAAACTCCATGGCCTCGTTGGCTGAGGAATGACCCAAAAGTAAAATATCATCAACAAATTAGAGATGATATTTGAAGGGACCTTTTCTTGAAACTTGAATACCTTTAATTTTTCCTTCCATTTTTGTCTTTGATAAAGCTCTCCCTAATGCCTCCACAAGAATAATGAATAGATAAGAAGATAGTGGATCACCTTGATATAGTCCACAAGATGACTTAAAATAACCTGTAGGAGAACCATTGATTAAAGTAAATTATTTGTAGGACTATAATAACATTTAATCCATTCCCACCAATTATAATCAAAACCAAACTTTTTGAGAATATCATATAGAAAACTCTAGGAAACCCTATCATATGCTTTGTTCATATCTAATTTTATAAGTATACCTACTTTTCATGGAATGAAGATAATTTATGGTCTCTTGTGTAATCATTACATAATCAAGAATTTGTTTACCACAAACGAAACCACCTTCTTCCTCTCAGATAACACAAATTAGAATGCCTTTCAATGTGTTTGCCATAGTTTTTGAAATAATCTCATAAATCCTAGTACAAAGGTGTATTGGACATAAAGTATCAGAATATTTCATCTTGTCTTTATTGAGAACCAATGTAATAAAAGTGATATTGATCTCACTTATCATAGCATTCCTTTTTTGGGCTTGTTCAACCGCAACCAACATATCACTCTTCAGTAAATCCTATTTTTTGAAAGAAAATTGTAAGAAATCCATTGGGCAGGTGCCTTGTTAGGATGGAAAGAGAAAATTGCTTCATGTAGCTCCACCATAGGTATCTTATTCATAAAGCTTTCATTTTATGCTTGTGTGATAATTGATGGAATATTTTGCAAAGTTTATATTTTGCCTCCTTATCTTACCTAGTATTCGATAAAATGCTTTTAAAAAATAATTAATTGTTTCCTTCCTTATATCTTCTTCTTCCTTAATATTTATTCCATCTAGAGTTAAAATATTTTTGATGTGACAAAAAGAAAAAAATATTTTTGTTCTAGCATATATATTTTTTAATTTCTACCTCCTTCCTTGATCCATATCTCCCTAGATTTTTGGAACCAACATGACACCTTCTTTTTCAATGCATTACAAAAACAAAAGTGATTGCTTTTCTTTCACATAAGTATCCTGATCAATTCCATTTATTTCTACTATCTCCTATACAATTTTGAGCTTGGATTCAATCTCTTTCTTTTCTTTAAAAATGTTACTAAAATATTTTGCATTCAAAATATTCATTTGCTCCTTTAAATGTTTCATCTTCTAAACAAGCCTATACAAATATGATCCTTCAAAATTCGCTTCATCCTACCATAATATAACCATCTTAAAGAAATTAGGGTCTTGAAGCCACATAGACTGGAAGTGAAATGGTTTTGGATGACCATTATTGAGTAAATCACAAATAAAAGAATAGGTTAATGATCCAATCTTACTCACACTAAAATATTTGAAGAGATTGTATGTATACTCTGTTTGTAACCATGAGTTGGATAACAAGAATCTATCCAATATTTATACTATATGAGTTTGCCCAATACATATATTATCCCATGTATATTAAAAATTGAATGACTAACAATCCAAAGGTCTTTTGAATTGAAAATGAAGCAAAATCTTGCATTAATTTAAGACATGTTGGAGTACCACCCTTTTGAGATAAAACTCTTTTGTAATCATCCCGATGAATTCATAGATCACAATTATGGATCACTATTGTGTTTGAAGAAATTATGCTAAGTTCCTTCCAACATCTTTCACAAGGAGTAACTATAGTTGGAGCATATATATTTATAACCCTAACTTTGATGTTTTCCTCTTTCCTGTAAAATGGTCCAGTAACCCAATTACTTTTTGCTTTTAACAATTGTCCATCCCATTTACATTTGTCCCATATTGTTGCAATATTGCCTAAAGCTCCTATCCAAAAAACTGGTAGACAATCACTCATCTTCCAAATCTTTTTAAAAACATCCTTACATTCCTCATTGCTTAATTTTATTTCTTATATTAAACAATAAACTTAGGACTATGATAACCTATTAATTGCTTAATAAATCTTTTTTAAAGAGTCTTATTCACACCCCTAATATTTCATGATATTATTTTCATAATCACCACTTTTTATTTTTTGTTAGTGAGCTTAGCTCTAGTTCTTGTTAACACCTACAATAGTGTTATTTGGATTCCCAAATTGATGTCACTTTGAGTTTTTTTTTTTCTCTTTGTTCATGCTTTGATGACCTTCCTTCCTTTTTATATTTCCACCAACACTTTCATCTTCATCAATTTCTTCTATTTTTCCATATTGTTCATAATATGACTTATCTTCTAAATATTTATGTTGACCTAAAGAATTTGAAATGCAAGGAATAACCTTATAAACACTTTGTTCTTTATGTTTCCATGAAAATTTGAAAATGCACAAATTATCTTCCTTAGTCACTACTTTCTTATGTTGCCCTAGAACCCCTAATTTTTGAAAGATATCCTCCACATGCTTTTGTTTATTGTGTTGCTCTTGAAATCCTAAAGTGCAAAGAATACACTTTGTACTACTTTCATTTTTATTAGAAATAGAATATTTTATGCTACTTGAGAAAAAACAAAGATGATTTACCTAGATTAACCTCGACCTCCTTCACTTTATTTGCTTTGAAATTTACCTCCCTATCTTGATTTGCTTTGATATTTATCTCCTCATATTCCTTCGCTCCTTTAACTTCTTCAGTATTCAAACTTGCACATTGTACTTCATCATCCCTTGTGTCATTTTTACTTTTAATGGTTGATTTAAGTGAACTATAATGGCCTTTGCCATTTGATGTCGCAAAGGGGTTTTTCTTAACACTTTCTTAGGAGTGAAAAATCCTCGAATTGACCCAATTTATCCTATGATATGATCTCCTTGTTTTATATTGAAATTTACCTCATGCCCAAAATTTTCCAGCTCTTTCTCCATCATTTTCACTTTGCAATATCTTGCCTTGTGTCTGGTTTCATGAGTTCATGACATCAAAATACAATGTTTTTATAATACACTTGTTGATCCTAATATCTTGATTTATATTTAATCCTAATGGACTATGGTAAGGGTTTTAAACATCCATGTCAATACATATTCGAGTGTATACAAAATGCCTTCTCTAGGATGAATTCGCCTAAAGTATTGCCAATATTTATAAAAATATCTTTATTGATGACTTAAATCCTAATCCATAGTGGAAGCCTGTTAATAGTCCCTATTTCCACAAAAAAATCTCACCCTATGGTCTTAAAGATAATGCATCTTTGCCCCTAATCAAAGGGTCACCATCCAATATTTTATTTCTTATTTTTGAACTAGAGAAGATAATGAGGAAAATCCTTTCAAAAGAAAAGTCATGGATTAATTTGAATTACTTGATCCAATTGTGAATCTCTAAAAAACTTGGCCAATATCTATAGAACTTACATATTAACCCTCTAGTTTTATAAACCATTATATTATGCTCGATCATCTCATCCTTGATAATCACTTTTGGTGTAGCATTTTCTACCTAGATAGGGTTTGCCATAGATTTGCTCTTCCTCTTGTTGCTAACTAGGGCATCCATACTTTTAACTAGAGCATTCTTACTTCTAGTAAGAACTTTCAAAAATAATTTTCTTGCCATATTACCTAGATTTTCTTCACATGAATCCTTTAGTTTTTGAGTTTCTTCTAAGATCTAGAACAAGAAAAATGACCCTTGCTCCTAGCTTGCATTTTGCTTCCTACTTTCTACTTAATTTTCTTGCTCCTAACTTGCCCTTGCTCTCTGCTCGCCTTCACTACTTTTACATTAAAAAAAAAATTATTTACACTTATATATTAATAAATATGTAAAGAATCTATTATATATAAAAGTTTTATTAATTTTTTAAGATATTTGTTTAATATTTTATTTATTTTTCAATTTCAAATAAATCTCACGTCTATTACATGTTATCACAATATTTCAATCAACTACATAAGACGATAAGGTTGGCGATACATGCACGAGGTGTGGGAAGGAATTGTCGCCCCAAATATAGAAATGAGAAAAAACATTAATGGCGTTCACATTTCTCTCGTGGAAGTAGTGAAACACATGATGATTATTACTTAAGGATTTTAGTTGACAATTAGCACGAGGGAGCATGTTCGTTTCCTCCAAATAGTACGTCAAGGTCACGTGCTTCTGCCCAAAAAACAAAGACGGGGTAAGTTCCTAAAATAAGGTGATTCTAAAATATCGGCTTTTATTAATTCACATGGGGAGTGCTTATATTTTGGTTTATAATTTTTTTTTGCACGGAATAGTGTGTTGAGCTAATCTTATTTGATAGACAAACTTAACTTTTTAATATATATTTACATTTTTTAATTGTTTATATGGAATTTAGATTCCACCTTAATTGCATAATGATTAGTGTCATAGTATTTCAACAAATAACATAGTAATATCACAACTAACAATAATGTATATATAAATTGACAATTTTTAAATATAAATTTTGATATTAAAAGTTTATTAGCTACTCAAATTCATAATTTTATTATATAATTTAAAAATAGATATTCAAATACACTCAAGAGGTTAAAATCAATAAATAATAAATTTCTTCATCAAATTAATTTTTTATCTTGTGTTTCATTAAAGGCATGTTGCAATGGAGATACATGGATATTATAAACCAAATTTCTTTTCGTGATGACAAAGATTTTGAAAAGACCTTAGTTAAGCTATTGATCTAGCTAGTTAAAGCTTAGGTTAAGCTTCGTCATAAATGGAACCTTAAGCATTTTTCATGTAAAAGAGGAACTTTGATTCTACCTAGAATCCTTTACCTAAAATTGTTCTATGTTTTAGAGTTGTATTTAAAATTATTTCCATCTAGTATTTTTATATTCAGATAGTTACTATAAAAGAATACATTCAAAATAACATAATTATTATAATTTATATATATATATATATATATATATATATATATATATATATATAACCAAGTATAATATAAGTGCCTATCAACTAAGTCCAAACATCTAGAGTTGGAATTATACAAACTAGATCAATAACAAATATCAAAAGCCATGGGTAAGCCCACCTTCTCCATAATATCAAGAAGTTGCACTTTTATCTTAGCAAGTAGTTGAATGTTGGAGTATAAATGGCTTGATTGAGCTTATTCACTTTTCTATCAAGTAAATCAAGTTCAAACTATCTAACATCATATTACTCATTCCTCTAGACCTCTTTGAATGTTCTTAGGAAGAGTAATCACCTAAAAATGGAAGTTATAATAAAGTTAGATAATTCTAACTTTCAGAGGAACTATTATAACACCTAAGAAACCATAAATGACTCCAAACTAATTGATAATTTTTTTTTTTTTAGACACATAAGAGAGATTGAACAACATTAATTGCCAAATATTATGACATCTAAGTATAGCTAAAAATTTCAAGAAAACTCTTTACCAAATATATTTTATAATTCTATAAGAATAAAATATATGCTTAATAGATTCGAGTTTGTTATACACAACACATAATGGTGGATATTCTAAGCTTAATAAAGTGAGTTGGTATGGGTAGTGTTGATTTCACAATACTTTGCCAGAACAAACATTGGTAACTATAACTCAAAAGGACAAGATAAATGTAAAGCAAAAATAAAGAACAATAACACACAAGAGATGGATGAATTTCCTTAGGCACCCATACAAAATTATCAAGATATAGACCACTTTAATACAAAGAATTGGGCTAGAGATGCAAAAATACCTCAATAATTAATTATAAACTACATAACCCTTAACTGAAACAAAATTATGTTACTATAATAAGGTTGAAAATTACAAGATTGAACCATGGGACAATAGGCTAAATACATAAATCCTTATTAAACATTATATAGTGCTTTCCCATAGGCATCCACTCATTTATCATACAATGTTGACCTTATCCAAATGAGTTTAAAATGCACATTTCAACACCCCATCATAATCTGAACTAAGGGGCCAAGAACAGAAGACATTAATGATAATATCTCCCCTCTTAATAGAATTTGTGTTGTATTGATAAACTCCCATATGAAGAAGACTAAAAATTCTCCCTCACGTAATCTGATTCGATCTTCTATAGAAGATGAAACTTTTCTTTACAAATATTCTTTGAAAGCTTCCACTTGTGCTTAGGCCATTTGATTATTGTTACCATAGATGAGAGAGCCTTTGCAGGAGCTTTTTTATGAGAAGATCCACCATAATTTCTCAAAATCACTTAAAAATAGACTAGAAGAGAGAAGAGCTCGTTAACAGTTAGATTCAAAGCATCTTTAGGAGCACATAAATAATATGCACCACCCAAATATTTTATATGAAAAGAAGGGATGAAAAAGAACACATTCTAAATCCTTGTCCTTTTTGCCTCTAGAGATCCTATGTCTATATTTAATGCCTTAAATTTGGCTTTCTATTCTTTGAAGATGGTCCAAACTTTCTCACTACATAATAATCTACCTCTACTATAATTTTATCCCTTTAAAAATATTTTAGAAGTCTTTAAGACCATCACATTGTGAGATTTTCCTCCATCTTAGCAAGTCCTCAAATAAATACCACCAATGCAAAGAACTAAAAAAATTAGACAATTTAAGAAAGATAGTTCAGAATGCTTCCATTTGTTAAAGTTATAGCGTCCAAAATGTTTACCCTAGTAATTATCAAGATAAAAAATGATATTAGCTCCTAAAACCTTATAATTAGTACATCAAGCCAAAAATTTCCACTTGTTTTCTTTGAATTGAAAGTTTTAAGCCGCTAATTACTTGCCACATGTCCACCATTGTACACATCAACCCAAGAATGGAATGTCGTTTGAATTGATTTCATTTACCAGACATGGTCATATATATAGATATATGTATGTATGTATACACATTTATATGAAGACATTTGTTTTTAAATCTAGATAGACTCTACCTCAGCCACCATGTCAACCTTAATCTCCATAACAAATTATAAAGAGTACGTAAATGAGGCTAACACAGATTTAACCTAGGCCTCCTTAGTAATGGGATTCCTAGGCTAGTCAAGCTATCTAAGTGCCCATGATGTCACCAAAGACACAAGGGTGTCTCCCACAATATGGACTAGGGGTAAGCATAGGCTAGTGTAAGATCTCATCAAAAGAACTTACCAAAGAGGGAGAGTCGAGGACTCAAACACATGACCCCTTCATGCCAAACTCTAATGCACACTTACACTAGTAAAGAAACTACACTTGACTATGATTTTCTAAGGGATAATATTTCTTGGATACACTACATGGACCTATCAAATTTGTGAAAATTATCACTAGATGAAGAGGAAAAAATGTGATTCAAACTCATGTCTCCTATATATCAGGATTGCATAATATTCGATGATTCATCATAGGATAGCCAATAAGATGAGCTACTTGTGTGGGATGAAAGAGCACCTCCTCCATAGAGGTAAGATATCCCTTATATCTAACAAATGATAGTGTACTAATATAAGCAAAATAAATGACATTAGCAAATAAAATCATGTGGATAGAATCAAATTTGTAAGATTGTGTTAATTGCCTTCCAAAACAACCTATAGCAAAGATACCATAATTCCATTGTGAGAAGATAGTATCTGCAAATTTTTTAAGTCCCCAACCTAATCTCCTCCCCAAGTTTTAGTGAGAAAAAGCCAACAACCATGAGTGGGATTCAAAAACATGTTCTTTGAAACAACACATCGCAAAATAATATCTAAAACCATGGACCTAGCCTTCCAAGATAAGACAATATGGGTGGCTTGGCTTGATCAAACCTTGAGTAGAATCCACACTAATAATTTGAAAGAATAAGAATATATTAAGGGGGAGGGAATTTAGATTTGTAAAAATTTCATCCATTTTCCTTGCAAAATATGATTTTGATGTGAGTGGAGTATAAGATTTATTCCTTCATCCCTTATATTGTAAATGATTTATGAAAATAAAAAATATAGTTTACTTTTGCGATAGGAATAAGTAGAACATGCTACTCTACACAAGGAGTGATGCAACTCATACCCACTCTAATTTTATGTTGTATTTCATAACTCTTTGTTAGAATAAATAAAACTAAATATAACTCAAATCTTATGGTAAGAGAAATGAAGAGTAGAAAGCAAGAGTGATAGCACATAAGAAATAAAAGGATTCCCTTAATCGTCCATATAAAATGATCAAGATAAAGATCACATTAATGGAGTGGATGAGGTGAGAGAGGTGTATAAATACCTTAATAATTGATCATGAGTTACTTAACCCTTAACTAACATAATATTAGGGCTAAGGTATATCAAGGTTAATCTTTATAAGCTTGAACCATGGATCCATAGACTAAACACATATCTCCTTATTAAACATTACAAAATGATTTTCTATAGGCATATGCAAGTGATTACATCTTACAATATTTGTATTTACCATTGTAGAGGCGTCGCTATACTAGAAGTTTGAAAGTAGCTAGAACTCATGACTTCCAAATATATATGTAGTAAATTCTCACTACACTCCAAATTTATCTTGAGTAAAACTTTAAGTAGGGGAAAAGCAAGCAAGAAGTAGAAAATAGAGCATTGGGTAAAGCAAAAGCAGAAGTTTCGATCAAATGAAATCCAAAAATTAGAACTTAAAAGACCCGAAGAGTCAAAAGTTATAAAACTCTTGACCAAGATACAAGATAAAATTCCTGATGTAGTTCCAGGGTCAGATGAAGAAAATGCCCAAGACTAGAAGACGATGAATACGTCAAATTTGGATAATGAATACCAAATACCAAGGCCTCCTATGCCCTAGACCCTGCACATGGTGCTTAAAGAGTTATACCTAGACTTATTCCAGAATAATAATGCAGAAATAAATAACTCAGAATAAAATAACAAATCACACAATACATGCACATATAACACAAGAGATTTGTCCTGGTTCACTCGATATGGGCTACGTTTAGCAAACAAGAGCCACACCTCCTTTTCTATTATTATTCACCTTGCCCATAATGGGACATTACAATCAATATAAAGGAAACTCTTACAACCCTAAATCACAACGTGGTATTAGAATATCGTGGGCACAATACCATGGGCTAAAACCACCCATACCCACTAATCACGGGAATCCCACCAACGCCTCCAAAAATATCTTCGATAATATCTCCGATAATATCTCCGGAAAAAGGGGGCCCAAAATTTTTATCGAGGGCGCTATCCTCGGACCCCCATGAGGGGGATTTTGCCCCCCGAACCCCCCTAACCCACTCACCGGTGAGTGGGACCGTTGAAGCAAGGGTCTGTCATATAGTACTTCCTCTACAAAGGATGAGACACATCCAACATTCTCCCACTTGTTGAATACTTTGTATAAAGGTTGTAATCAATGTTAGTTCCAACATCTAGTATTTCCATACCCATTTCAATTGTACAAAACATGAACTTTTATGTGCTAACTGCCTTGGTTAAAGCATCTGCAACATTTTCCTTGGTATCCAATTTTTCCAAAAATACTTTCTTTTGTTCAGTCATGTCACTACTGAAGTGGTACTTTGTATCAATGTGATTTGTTATTGAATGGTAAGTAGGGTTCTTTACCATAAATATAGCACTTTGGCTATCACAATTTAACTTCACAACTCCTTGAAAGAACCTAATTTCAGCACATAGTCTTTGTAGCCATAGTGCCTCCTTACTTGCATCAGTGGTTGCCATGTACTCAGCTTCAATGGTTGAAAGAGCAATAACAGTTTACCTTTTGCTCATCCAACTAATAGCCCCTTAAAACAAGTTGAATACATATGCACTAGTAGATCTTCTATTGTCAATATCTCCAGTCCAATATGCATCAACAAAACCTTCTATATCCAAGGATTTGTTTTCTTTACCTGTACCTTCATAACAGATTGAAAAAATCATATGTACCACACAAATATTTGAACACCCTTTTTACAGCAATCCAATGCTCTTTACCAGGCTTAGACATATATTTGCTCAACACTCCCACTGCATGAGCAATATCTGGTCTAGTACACACCATGGCATACATTAAACTCCCTACAACATTTGCATAAGGAACATGAGATATTTCTTCTACCTCTTCTTCTATTTTTGGACATTGTTCAGTAGACAATATTTCACCCAACGAAATAGGTCCTTTCACTGGTTTGCAATCCTTCATAATGAATATCTTCAATACTGTCTCAACATACCTTTTTCTGATTCAACCACAACTTTATGTCTGAACGATCTCTATTTATTTGCATACCCAAAATAAAATTTGCAGGGCCAAGATCTTCCATGTTAAACTGTGATGCTAACTGAGACTTCACTTCCATGATCATTTCCTTACTGTTTCCAATTAGTAACATATCATCAACATACAAAACTATAATGACAAGTTCATTACCAATTTGCTTTGAGTATACACAATGATCAACATTGCTACGAACAAAATCAAGTCCTAAAACATAAGTATCAAATTTCTGATACCACATTCTAGGTGATTGTTTCAGTCCATACAAATATTTCTTTAACTTACATACAAATTCCTCCTTTCCTTCAGCAATGAATCCTTTAGGTTGTCTCATATAGATTTCTTCCTCCAATATCCATGAAGGAATATAGTTTTTACATCCATTTGCTCTATTTAAAGATTAAATGTAGCAACCACAAATAAAAGAAATATTATTGAGGTTAGCTTTGCAACAGGGGAAAACACTTCACCATAATAAATTCCCTCTACCTGAGAATAGTCTTTAGCAATGAGGTGATCTTTATACTTCTCTACTTTACCTTCAACATTCTACTTCTTCTTAAAAATTCATTTGCAACCTATTGATTTTCTTCCACCAGGTAATTTTACTAGATCCCATGTCTGGTTCTTTTTAAGGGCCATCATTTCCTCATTCATGGCTCCTTCCCAAAGATTTGCCTCTTCAGAATTAACAACTTCTCTAAATTTTCTAGGATCTTCATTAATAACAGATAAAACAACGAAAGAAGGAAAAGCAGATGGACTATACCTTTCAGGTTGCCTTCTTTCTCATGTTGATCTCCTTACCACAGGTGTATGAACCTCTGGTTCATCCTATTATGATGAGTAGGATTCTTCTTCCATGACATCAAATTGCATCTTTTTAGGTTCTTCTATTACTTCATTCCTGTGATCACTTTTCATTTCTCTAAAACACTACATCTCTATTGTAAACTGTACTCTTAGTTTCTAGATTTCAAAGTTTATATCCTTTAACACCATATTTATAACCAATAAAGATACATTTAACAACCTTATTATCAAGCTTACTTATTTTCTCCTTTGGAATATGCATGTATGCATCACAACCAAAAAATATAAGATGTGAAAGAGAGGGTTTCTTACCAAACCATGCTTCAAATGGAGTTTGATCTGGCAATGTTGATGTAGGAGATCGATTTTGCAAGTAACATGTCGCATTCATTGCCTCTGCCCAGAATTCCTGTGCTAGACCAACATCATTGAGCATAATTGTAGCCTTTTTCATCAGTGATCTGTTCAACCTCTCAACAACTCCATTTTTTTGAGGTGTATATGGAGTAGTCTTCTATCTTGAAAGACCACATTGATTACAAAAATCATAAAATTTATTTGAAAAATACTCTCCTCCATTATCAAACCTCAACACCTTAATATTTTTCCCAGTTTGATTTTCAACAAGTGCTTTAAATTCTCTAAACTTATCAAACACTTCAGCTTTACTTTTAATAAAATAAATCCATGCATACCTTGAAAAATCATCAGCGAAAGAAGCATAATACCATGATTATCCAAGGGATGGAATAGGGACATGACCAAATATATCACTATGAATCAGATCTAATATCCCTTTTGATCTTGTAGCACCAGATGGGAAATTCACACGATTCTGCTTGCCATAAATATAATGTTCACATAAATTAAAAAACCATTGAGAAATTAGGGATACCTTGAACCATACCTTTCGTGTATAGGGTATGCAATCCCTTTTCTCTAATATGTCCCATTATTGGATGCTAGAGCATTGAAATTTTATCTGATTCAACCTCAAGAATAGTCGAGCTATTGCACTCATTTGTTATAGTGCTTCCCAATAGCTTATACAAGGTTCCAATTCGAACACCTCTTGATAACACCATAGATCCATAAACCATTTTGCATAAATCCTTACTAAAACTGATGTTCACTGCTACATCAGCCATTTTGCTTAAAAAAAGTTAAATTTCTAGCAAGACCATGAATATGCATCACACCTAGGAGGGTTGTAACCTTGCCATCCTGCAAAAATATTTTCACTCTTCCACAACCAATGATTCTAAGTGGTGAATCATCTCTCAAAAGTACCTCCCCTCCATCATATCTTTCATATTCACTAAACCACCCCCTATGAGGAGTCATATGAAAAGAAGCACCAATATCGATCAAAAAATCTTTACTATTTGAATGTGTGGAGCAAGATGCCAAATATACATCCCCTCCTTCATTAGTGGATTTATTTATCTCTTTGGAAGTAGATTCATCAGATATCTTTCTAGAATCAATATTCTTTGATCTACAATCCTTCTTCATGTGTCCAAGCTTACCACATTTCCAACATTTTCTCTCAAAACTTCCTCGAGACTTAGATCTCCCTCTCGATTTAGATCTATCACCAGATCTCATTTTATCTTTTTCCTTGGCATGCCCTCTCACTATTAGGTCATGCCTTGATGTGCCCTCCATGGCTTTTCTCCTCATATCCTCTGATAATAGAGATGCCACAATATCTTCAAACTTCAATTTGGATGAAGTTGTACTACCAATTGCTACAACCAAGTTATCCCACAAATTTGGTAAAGAGCATAGCAAAGTAATACATTTATCTTCCTCACTCAAATTAATTTCAATAGATGTAAGTTGACTTACCATCGTATTGAATACATTAAGATGATATGCTAATGAATCCCCTTCATTCATTCTCAGATTATATAATTTCTTTCGAAGGAATAATTTGTTCACCAAGGACTTAGATTGATACAAAGCCCCTAACTTCTCCTAGAGATTCTTTGCAGTAGCTTCTCCAGAAACATTGATTAAAATTGAATCTACAAGGCACAATCGAATTAGACTCCTCACTTTTTGATTCAAAATTTCCCAATCTTCATCGGATGTACTAGTAGGTTTCTGTTCAGAAATAACAGATCACTGATCTCTGTCCATAAATAGATCCTCAATCTTTAAATTCCATAGCTCAAAACATTTTCCATCAAATTTCTCTATATTTATTCTTGAATGATTTGACGTCATTTTACTTCAAGATCCTTCTACGTAAAATTCCCACTCCGAAATCGGTTTTCTATAATTCCTAGAAACCCTAGATCCTCTTCAATGAACTGAACCCTAGTAATAAAGGCATCCCTCTATGGCTAAAAATATGGCTCTGATACCATATGAAGAGTTATACCCAGACTTATTCTAGAATAATAATGCAAAAATAAATAACTCAGAAGAAAATAACAAATCACACAATACATGCACATAGAACACAAGATATTTATCCTAGTTCACCCGATATGGGCTACGTCCAACAAACAAGAACCACACCTCTTTTTCTATTATTATTCACCTTTCCCATAATGGAACATTACAATCAATATAAAATAAACTCTTACAACCCTAAACCACAACGTGGTATTAGAATATTGTGGGCACAATACCATGGGCTAAAACCACCCATAACCATTAATCATGGGAATCCCACCAACGCATCCGAAAATAGCTTCGATAATATCTCCAAAAAAATGGGGCATGAATATTTTTCCGAGGGCGCTGCCCTCAAACACTCATCAAGGGGGCTCCACCCCCTCGGTAGTAGGACCGCCGAAGCAGGGGCCTATCATACAATAATTCCTCTGCAAAGGATGAGACACATCCAACAGTGCTAAGGTGTATAATATTTTAAGATAAATGATTATTTTCCTAAAAAGAAGATGTGGCAACCCAAGGAAGTGGTTGGTGCATTAAAAGCATAAATGATGAGAGCCGTACTAGGAGAAAACCTCAAGCCAAATGATATTAATTTCCTACGCTTAGACTTAGGGAATCCCTATAAGGAGTTGATGGCAATGACAAAGGTGAGAGAGTATCTAAGAAATAATAAAACACAACATTAATGATTTCAAATATGAATATTAGGACAACAAATTTAATTAAGACATGACCTGGTGCACAAAGGAACAATCATTTTAAAATATTTGCACAATTTTGGAGGGAAACTCTCCCTAATTGTAATCTATAAATAGTAGTAGTCTTAGCTTTGTAAAGGATCAACAAGTTTACAATTGTATACATTTGTAGGATTTCCATTTATTTATTTTTGTAAAAATAGTTATCTCCTAAGTGGCTTGTGGGAAATCTCAAACCCTTGCTTCTAGCACAATTAATGTAAAATCTAGCTTGCATATATACATACATGAGATCTTATGTCTATTTTTTGGTATATCCATATGTGGCCTCGTGTATACCCATTTATGTGTGTATATATTTGTCTATGATATTTTACCTAATTTTTGGATTTTACTAAGTGTATGTGTGTGAAGGGCCTACATCTAGTTGTGGACTATCACTTGATTGGCTCTCTAGTGAGACTCGTATTCTTATGTATACATATAACTAGTAACTCTCATATGTGATCCATTGTTTCGAGGAGAGGAAGTGTTCACTATTGGTACATAGTGTTCATACTTATTTTTGCAAGAATATCTTGGTGGATCTCTTGGTGCATCGCCCCCCTTTTCTTTTATTGAGTTGTTTTTTTTAATTTTAGTCTCTCACATATTTTTCCCTTTGTTGAGCACAATCGTACCTTGAATATCACATCCTAAAAAAGATTCAACCTTGTAAAAACTCTTAGAGACCCTTAATTAAGCCAAACCCCACATTCTTGATTGTGATCGCACTATGTTGCTCTTCATGAGGCATGATTTCCTTGCCAAGGACAATCGAAGACAACAAAAATTTAATGGCATTCCTTATGGGATCCCAATGATACATCATTTATCCCAAAATCACAATAAAGAGTTGGGCTAAGACTTTGTGAGGATCTCTATCTATTTTTACTTGTTGAAGTGCCTCTTCACTCACCTACTGACTTCACTCTAGAATGAACACCAGAAGAAGCCATTGCTGAAGATACCAAGTTAAGATTTGGGTGAAGACCTCTATCTACCTACTTTCTATAAGCATAAAGATACATTTATCTAGAAACTCTATTGTAATAAAAAGAGCCCAAATATCAAAGCATGACTAGCCTATCATCCAAATTTTCCCCTATCTAGGATGAGAAAAACCCTCTACGACCTTTAAAACAACCAACTATTTGGAGAAAGTGCCTAGAATTACTGATGGAAATCTTGCCAAAGTATATTAGTGAAGTACCATCAACCCCATTGGAGTACCCATGGGAAATGGTATTTATCTATCAAATGCATTATGTCATAGAGCAATATGTGGCCCTTAGACTGTTGGTGGCCTCATTAAAAGGCAAGGACCATAAAAGGTATGACTCCCTTTCCTCACACTTTATTGTTAGCTGGGACTAACTTGCTACCCTCCTAATGAGAGGGTTCAAAGAAAAAGTAAATAAAGTGGAGGTCCAGATCAATCAAGAAAGAGATTAAACCAATTATTTGGACCAACAAATAGCCATGACATCGACTCCTCTATAGCCAAAATCTATGGGCCCTGTTATAGAGATTTCTATCACCCAAGAAGACAACAAGGAGGAGCCTACTATTGGTTGACTCCCATCTCTAGACGTGTATATATTGCACACATTATTCCTAGAGAAAAGTATTGATCAACCATGATCATCTTAAACCTAGGCCTGAACATCAGTGCTCGAGGGAAATATGAAGTGGTTGTGATTACAAACTTGGCCAACTCAAAAGGTTGGCTAGATGATATGACAATAATTAGAATATAGGTAGAGGGACATCAAGATAGACACGTGACTAACTATGACCTCAAAAAAATTAACCAAATCACTAGGCAATATTCAAACTTTCCAAAAGAAATGATAAAGGGGCCACAAAAAAGTGATGGGTTACCCATGCTAGGAATTAATGACCATTTTAGCTTGGGTACTTATCACTCACCAAGGTGAACTAGCCAAGGGCCTTGGGAAATATTAAATCACGTATTAAAAAGGGTAAAAACATGAGGGAAGTAAAAGTTTGGGTCACTATGGTCTAGACACTACAAAATTTGATAAAGGGACTACATGAGAAGCCACTGGCATAAAAAAGTGTGTCAAAGTTTTACATTGTAAATAAGTGATATCTATAAATAAAGTCGATAAATCTATAGTGACATATAAATGAGGAAGGTGGATAGAAATGTTTAGGATGTGCACCAGGAGGCTTTGAAAAGGGTTACACAAATTAGAGGAATTTAAATCTTGCCAAGAAATTTGAAATCAAATAAGAGCAATTAAAATATCTCACAATAGAAGCTTACACTCAACACAATTAAAAAAGTTAGCTAGAACTCTATGCATGTCCTAGAATGCTTATACAACATGTCTGACCCACCAATTAGAGTACTGATATTCCAAAAGTTATGGAAATTTGAAGACTACTCCCCCTTTCTTCTTCTTAACTTTGTGCCCAATGGACAAGGCAACTTTTATTTTTGGGTTCTTTGTCTTCATCAAGATGAATATCCCCTATGCGTCATCAAAATTATAGTGAATTCTCACTACATGCCTTAAGTAAAACCTAAAGTAGGGGAGAAGCAAGCAGGAAGTAGAAGATAAAGCATCAAGCAAAACGAAACAAAAGTTTTGATCAAATGAAATCCAAAAATCAAAACATAAAAGACCCAAAGAGTTGAACGTTATGAAACTCTTGACCAAGATACAAGACAAAAGTCTTGATGCAGTTTTAGGGTTAGATGAAGAAAATACCCAAGAATAGAAGATGATAAATATGCTGAAGTCAGATAATAAATGCCAAAGACTAAGGCCACCTATGCTTTAAACCCCACACATGGTGCTGAGGTGTACATTATTCTAAGATAAACATTTCTTTTCCTATAAAGAAGAGATGATAACCGAGGGAAGTAACTGGTGCATTAAAAGAAGAAGTGATGGGAGCCATACTAGGAGAAAACCTCTAGCCAAGTGATTCTAATTTCCCATGATTAGACTCAAGGAATCCCAAGAAAGGGTAGATGGTAATGACAGAGGCGGGAGAGTATCCAAGGACTCAAAAAACACAACAATAATGATTTCGAATATGAAGATATTAAAAGGAAAATGAATTCAGTCAAGATATTACCTGGGGCACAGAGGAATAATCATTTTGAAATCTCTACATAATTTTGGAGGAAAAATCTCCTTGATTATAATCCATAAATAGTAGTAGTATTAGCTTTGTAAAGGATAAAAAAAGTTTACAATTGTATACATTACTAAGCTTTCCCTTCATTTATTTCTATAAAAATGGTTGGTCCCTAAGCAGCTTGTGGGAAATCTCGAACCCCCACTTTTGGTACAATCTATGTAGAATTTTACTTGCATATATATATACACAAGAGCCTATGTCTATTTTTTGGCATAGATATATGTGGCCTCCTGTAGACCTATTTTTGTATGGACATTTTGCTTTATTTTTAGGTTTTATTAAGTGTATGTGTGTGTGAGGGGTCTATGTCTATTTTTAGATCGAGTCACTTGCTTGGCTCTCCAACATGACCCACCTTCTTATGCATGCATATAAATATTAACTCTATATGTGCTTCACTGTGTTGAGGAGAGGAAGTGTTCACTGCTGGCACATAACATTCAAGCCTATTTTTGTAGAAATATCTTAGTAGATCTCTTGGTACATCACCCCTCTTTTCTTTTATTGAATTAATTTTTTTACTTTTAATTTCTTGCATCTCTTTTCCCTTTGTTGAGCACAAGCATGCCTTGAAGATCACATCCTAACAAGGAGTCGATCTTGTAAAACTTCCAGAGGTCCCCGATTGAGCCAAACCCCATGCTCTCAACTCTAGCCCTATTGTGCCACTCCTTGTGAGGAGAGATTGCCCTGCTAGGGACAATCAAAGATGAAAATAATGCATATGAAGATGACTCTAGGTAGACTCTTTAAACCCACTCTTTCATTTATCACTCAATTTGGGATCTAAAGGGAGGGACAAAAGATATGCTTTTAAATAGATCTTAATAAAAATGAAGAAAAACTCCCCTTATCTTCTTGGGAATTCTCCTAGATTATCTCATAGGTCCACTTTCTCAAGATCAAGTATAAATCATGTAAATCACATAACGACCATTCATGGAAACACAATCACAGAATAACAAAAATATTTTACAATAAAAAATCACTCAAATATTATTAATAAATCATCAAGTTCAAGTTACATGAAATCAATCTATATTACAATGCATGGAGTTTTATCTCCATAATATAACCTTACAATGTGACTCTTAAATACTCAACTATTGCTTGTCTCAAACATCTGGGATATGCATCCTTTCTTATTCCTCACATATGACAAAACTCTCATGACTGTTCAATTTACATCTTGCCACATATCATGTCACTCTTCACTTATATATTTGACACCTAACCCATGATTCTTGGATTTCTAACTTGACACTTTACACTCTCATAACTCACACCTCACACTTTATTACATAACACTTGTACACTTCTCACACATTGACATATCCATTAGACAAAAAATAAATCACACTTCCTAATCTAATATTTACAAATGTATCACAAACTACCAAATAATGTAATATCTCCAACATATTTGGCCAATGCCAGCCCTTAAAAAAATTATAAATTGACATTGTAGAAAACTCAACTTGTAGTTCTTGATCAATAAGATCCTATATAACCATGAAAGGCTATTTTAATTTCTAAGGAAATAAGAAATATACCCTTAGTCTATCCATATCCTTCCAATGCTTATTAGGGATGGTCCATAACCATCAATCATATAATGCCTTGTTTAGACAAAGCTTTGTATTTAAGAGTAGGTACTAAGGCCAACATTCATCACTAGATGGTTCCACCAAATTGAAGATAAAATAAAACTCAACCCTTGCCTTGATTTATATCCATCCCAAGACAACATACCCATGGTCAATTATCATGCTTTGTAGATAAATTTGGTCATAAGAAAAGCCTAAATGACAAATATTTTGCATTAAGGACTTTACTATAAATTGAGACCTCTTCCTTGGCACCTTAAACATGGTTGGACTAAATTATATATCTAATCAACTACTTCCAAGGTTCATCCCCTAATAGAGAATTAGAAGTCCAATTAAATATTATTTTCATAATCATCACTTTTTATTTATTTTTAGTGAGCTTAGCCCTAGTTCTTGTTAACACCTACAATATTGTTATTCCCAAATTGATGTCACTTTGAGTTTTTTTCTCTTTGTTCATGCTTTGATGACCTTCCTTCCTTTTTCTATTTCCACCAACACTTTCATCTTCATCAATTTCTTCTACTTTTTCCATATTGTTCATAGTAATACTTATCTTCTAAATATTTATGTTGACCTAAAGAATTTGAAATGCAAGGAATAACCTTATAAACACTTTCTTCTTTATGTTTCCCTGAAAACTTGAAAATGCACAAATTATCTTCCATAGTCACTACTTTCTTATGCCGCCCTAGAATCACTAATTTCCCGAAGATATCCTCCACATACTTTTGTTTATTGTGTTGCTCTTGAAACCCTAAAGTGCAAAGAACAACACTTTGTACTACTTTTATTTTTATTGGAAGGAGAAGATTTTATGCTACTTGTGAAAAACAAAGATGATTTACCTAGATTAACCTCGACCTCCTTCACTTTATTTGCTTTGAAATTTACCTCCCTATCTTGATTTGCTTTGACATTTGTCTCATCATATTCCTTCGCTCCTTTAACTTCTTTAGTATTCAAACTTGCACATTGTACTTCATCATCCCTTGTGTCATTTTTACTTTTAATGGTTGATTTAAGTGAACTATAATGGCCTTTGCTATTTGATGTTGCAAAGGGGTTTTTCTTAACACTTTCTTAGAAGTGAAAAATCCTTGACTTGACCCAATTTATCCTATGATATGATCTCCTTGTTTTATATTAAAGTTTGCCTCATGCCCAAAATTTTCCATCTCTTTCTCCATCATTTTCACTTTGCAATCTCTTACCTTGTGTCTGGTTTCATGAGTTTACGACATCGAAATACAATGTTTTTATAATACACTTGTTGATCCTAATCTCTTGATTTAGATTTAATCCTAATGGACTACGATAAGAGTTTTAAACATCCATGGAAATACATATTCGAGTGTATACAAAATGCCTTCTCTCCTTAGTAGTTGATCCCTCTAGGATGAATTTGCCTAGAGTATTACCAATAAATATTTATTGATGACTTAAAATCCTAATCCATAGTGGAAGCCTGTTAATAGTCTCTATTTCCACAAAAAAAATCTTACCCTATGGTCTTAAAGATAATTCATCTTTGCCCATAATCAAAGGGTCACCATCCACTATTTTATTTCTTATTTTTGAACTAGAGAAGATAATGAGGAAAATCCTTTCAAAAGAGAAGTCGTGGGTTAATTTGAATTCAATCTTCAGTTCCACTTGATCCAATTGTGAATCTCTAAGAAACTTGGCCAATATCCATAGAACTTACATATTAACCCTTTAGTTTTAAGAACCATTATATTATGCTTGATCATCTCATCCTTGATAATCACTTTTGGTGTAGCATTTTCTACCTAGATAGGGTTTGCCATAGATTTGCTCTTCTTCTTATTGCTAACTAGGGCATCCATACTTTCAACAAGGGCACTCTTACTTCTAGTAAGAACTTTCAAAAATAATTTTCCTACCATGTTACCTAGATTTTCTTCACATGAATCCTTTTGTTTTTGAGTTTCTCCTAAGATCTAGAACAAGAAGAATGACCCTTGCTCATAGCTTGCACTTTGCTTCCTACTTTCTACTTAATTTTTTTACTCCTAACTTGCTTTTGCTTTCTGCTCATCCTCACTACTTTTACATTCAAAAAATATTTATTTACACTTATATATATATATATATATATTTTGATAATTATGTGTTTGTATTTATAGCGGGTTTTAACAAGGATCCCAAAACCTGATTATATAAGCAATGGGCCTAGGGCATCAATCCCTTGAAACTGAACACCAAAACAGAAATCCCGCCCAACGGTAATAGTAAGCATGAAATAATCCCTCTCGGCGGGAAACAAACAAATAAGAAAAAAAGTAGTTTTGGAGATCCCGCTCAGCGGGGAGTAGCCAAAAACCACCATCGAGAAGATCTCGCCCAGCAGGAAGCAAAGAAAAACCGTTACAATAAAATCCCGCCTCGCGGGAAGCATTCAAAACCACCACAAACAGTCCCGCCTAGTGGGAAGCAACAGGGAAATCCCGCCATCCGAGAAACCGGCAGAAAAGAAAGGATCCCGCCTCGCGGAAAACCGCGGATTTGGCGGATCCCGCCCTATGGAGAAACCATCCCGCCCACCGGAAAACATTCGGTTCAGCGAGAGCCATCCTGTAGGAAGCCGACAGCACGCACAGAGAGGATCCAGTCCATCGAGAAGTGACTAGAGAGTTGCACCACAAGGAACCCGCCCGGGAAAACATAAGAGGATCCCAGCGAAGAGGGACCAAGAATCCCGTCCAAGCACGAGCCCGTCGAGGATTCACAAGAAAAAGGGGGAAGTCTGTCCAAACCCTAAACCGTCACCTCCACCGCACCGAGAAATGCAGGGGACCGGATCCACGCGAATCACTCGCAAAAAAACCCCAGGGGGAAGCCTGAGGGAAAAAGGGAAGGGATCCCCAACCAAACAGGGATCCCTGGGAAGCACCAGTCCGAAAAAACAACCAAGGAAACCCTAGCCGGTCGGGAGGGGCGCAGATAGTGGAGAAGAATCTCCTCCAGGAGATCATCTGCAAACAACCACTCCCGGGAGGGATGACCTGGGTTGAGCCAGGGACTGGGCAGAAACCAAGAACCATGGGAGGGGGAGCAGGGGAGGGACCAGAGCCCTCCCCTCTCATCATTTACACTTATATATTAATAAATATATAAATAATCAATTATGTGTAAAATTTTTATTATCTTTTTTATATATTTATTTGATATTTTATATATTTTTTATTTTTTATATAAAATTAAATTAAATCCCACCTGTTATGTTATCCCAAAATTTCTAAGTACATAAGACAATAAGGTTGGCAATACATGCACGAGCTGTGGGAAGAAATTGTCGCCCCAAATATAGAAATGAGAAAAAACATTAGTGGCGTTCACATTTATCTCGTGGAAGTAGTGATGATTATTACTTAGGGATTTTAGTTGACAATTAGCACGAGGGAGCACGTTCCTTTCCTCCAAATAGTACGTCAAGGTCACGTGGTTCTGTCAAAAAAAAAAAGGAGGACGGGGTAAGTTCCCAAAAATAAGGTGAGCAATAATTTGGCGTGAAGATTCTAAAATATCGGCTTTTATTAATTCACATGGGGAGTGCTTATATTTTGGTTTATTATTTTTTGCACGATCAAAGTGCAATTGCATAATAAATAATTAAATTTTTGCTTCATTAGCATATGTGTATTCTTAATTTTTTTCATGGTTGTATTCTTAATGCATAACTCTCAAGTGAAAAAACATGAGTTTGCATTAGTGTTGAGGAGAACAATTGATAATTGTTGGTGTTATCTTGGCACGTTGTTGTGTTCATATTTGTTTAAATTTAAACCTATAAATCCAAATTAAAATTTATTATTTTAATCACTTAAATGTATGTCATTTAATATTTTATATCATTATAATATTACATGTCATTTGATCTTTTATATTATCACAATATTACATATTGTATTTATTTCCATACTAAAAACCTCTTTAACCACTTAAATTTGTGCCAAATATTATATTTATTTCCATACTAAAGACCTCTTTAACCACTTAAATTTGTGCCAATTTAAGTATGTTTACTAATTTGTTAATGTAAATACTTTTATAATTTGTAAAATTTATTTATATTTTTTTGGTAGGTTAAAATTATATTAAAAGTAGGTTTTGAAATGATTCCAAAACCTTTTTACAATAGGTCAACTAACCAAACCAAAGGTCAAAAACAATCAATTTGAAAAATCTCGCCCAGGGAGAAACAAACAGTTTGGAAAAACCTACCCAGCGGGAACAGGCAAATTTGAAAAATCTCGTCCAGCAGGAAACCACCAATTTTGAAAAATCCTGCCTAGCGGGAAAACATGCAAAATGATAAATTTGAAGATCCCACCCAGCGGGAAGCAGCCAAAAACCACCAAATTGAAAATCCTGCCCAGCGGGAAGCAGCCGAAAACAACCAAATTGAAAATCCTGCCCAGCGGGAAAACCAGCAGGCTTGGAAAATCCCGCCTAGCGGGAAAACCAGCAGGCTTGGAAAATCCCGCCTAGCGGGAAAACCAGTAGAAAAAACAAATTTCAAAAACCCCGTCTAGCAGGAAAACTAGCAGGTTTGGAGAATCCCGCCTAGCAGGAAAACCAATAGAAAATAGATTTGAAAAATCTCGCCCAATGACAAAACCAACAGGTTTAGAAAATCCCGCCCAAAAAAAAAACCAACAAAAAAATAGATTTGAAAAATACCACCCGACAAGAAAACCAATAGGTTTGGAAAATTCCGCCCAGCGAAAAAACTAGCAGAAAAACGGATTTGAAAAACCGTAGCACTAGTATCCCGCCAACAGGAGTACGAGGTAACCAGGTTGGGGCAAGGTCTGGAAATTGACCAACAGAAATAGGAGATCCCTAAGACCACCAAATCTCTCCTGTAACCAGACTGGGAAAGCAACTGCAAAGGAGAAACAAGGAAACTGACTAGAGAGGATTTCTTTCCCAAGTTGAAAAACATGGTAGTGCCTTTGCAGTAGATGATGAATCACAAGGTCCCATCCCAAGACATTTAAACCTACAAAGAAACATACCACATAAACAACCAACAAAAAATCTACCAGTCCCACCCTTGCCTACAAAAGGATGTATCCAGGGAAAGTTGCAGTTGCACAGAGAAGCTCAGGGTCCCCCTCCAAGACCAAAAGGATAGATTGTGGGAAGAAACCAAGGATCCATCCAAAAAACAAGCAACCACTGGATCTACAAGGAGATCCCAAAGGCAGAGAGTTCCTAGAACGACTGAGAAGGAAAGTCATCTGTGGGAATGAAGCCCAGGCCCCCTTGAAGCCGAAAAAGAGCACAAATGAGAATTTCAAGCAGTAAATAGGAAATCAAAGCCAAAACCTCTTCCAAAAGCCACCCCCAAGCTAGCCGAAAACCCACCAAACCAGGGTACTCAGGGACATAAACCACAACACACTCCTTGCAGTGAAACAATCCAGTCAAAAACGGGAAAGTTGAGAAACCCAAAAATCCCGAAAACTAGGCCAGAGAGCAGCCCAAAAAAGGGGGCAAGGAAATGGAAAAGTGGGACTGGACAGTCCCAAAGAACCTGGTTCTGGATCCATCTCGCCCTGCCCCCTCCCATTCACTGCTCCTTCTACAACCTTAAAATTTAATTATATTTATAACGTTAAAAATAGGTTATAAATTCATCATAAATATTGGAATATAAGAAACTTGATACACTTAACTAAAGAATAACTTTGATAAATATATATATATATATATATATATATATATATATATATATATATATTATTGTTTATATGGAATTAAGACAAACTTTATGGGTTATATGGGATTAAAACGATACTTGTATTGCTTCATCACCACATAGTAGTATTACAACAAAGCTTAGATATTATCATGTAACATTTGACACTCCTTGAAATGTTGAGGAATCTAACAGGTTGAGCTAATGCCACTTGATAAGAAAAACTTCACCTTTGATTTTAATACATATTTACATTTTTTAATTGTTTATATGAAATCAAGACAGATTCCACCTAATTGCATAATGAATACTGTGATAGTATTTCAACAAATAACATAGTAATATCACAACTAACAATAAAGTATATATAAATTGACAAGTTTTAAATATAAATTTTAACATTAAAAGTTTATTAGCTACTTAAACTCATAATTTTATTATATAGTTTAAAAATATATATTCAAATACACTCAAGAGGTTAAAATCAATAAATAATAAATTTCTTCGTCAAATTAATTATTTATCTTGCATTTTATTAAAGGCATGTTGCAATGGAGATAAATGTATATTATAAACCAAATTTCTTTTCGCGATGACAAATATTTTGAAAAGACCTTAGTTAAACTATTTATCTAGGTAGTTAAAGCTTAGGTTAAGCTTCTTCATCAATGGAACCTTAAGCATTTCCCCATGTAAAAGAGGAACTTTGATTCTACCTAGAATCCTTTACCTAAAATTGCTCTATGTTTTAGAGTTGTATTTAAAATTATTTCCACCTAGTATATGATAATTTTTATATTCAGATAGTTAATATAAAAAAGTACATTCAAAATAACATAATTATTTATATATATATATATATATATATATATATATATAAAACCAAGTATAATACAAGTGCCTAACAACTAAGTCCAAACATCTAGAGTTGGAATTATACAAACTAGATCAATAACAAATATCAAAAGCCATGGGTAGGCGGCAGAATATATATATATATATATATATATATATAACCAAGTATAATACAAGTGCCTAACAACTAAGTCCAAACATCTAGAGTTGGAATTATACAAACTAGATCAATAACAAATATCAAAAGCCATGGGTAGGCGGCAGACACACCTTCTCCATAATATTAAGAAGTTGCACTTTTATCTTAGCAAGTAGTTGAATGTAGTTCTTGTCCACTTTGAGTATAAATGGGTTGCTTGAGCTTATTCACTTTTCTATCAAGTAAATCAAGTACGAACTAACTAACTAACACCATATTACTCATTCCTCTAGACCTCTTTGAATGTTCTTAGTAAGAGTAGTCACCCAAAAATAGAAGTTATAATAAAGTTAGATAATTCTAACTTTTAGAGGAACTATTATAACACCTAAGAAACCATAAATGACTCAAAACTAATTGATAAAAAGTTTATTTTTTTTAGACACATAAGAGAGATTGAACAACATTAATTGCCAAATATTATGACATCTAAGTATAACTAGAAATTTCAAGAAAACTCTTTACCAAATATATTTTATAATTCTATAAGAATAAAATATATGCTTAATAGATTCGAGTTTGTTATACACAACACATAATGGTGGATATTCTAAGCTTAATAAAGTGAGCTGGTATGGGTAGTGTTGATTTCACAATACTTTGCCAGAACAAACATTAGTAACTATAACTCAAAAGAACAAGATAAATGTAAAGCAAAAATAAAGAACAATAACACACAAGAGATGGATGAATTTTCTTAGGCACCCATACAAAATTATCAAGATATAGACCACTTTAATACAAATAATTGGGCTAGAGATGCAAAAATACCTCAATAATTAATTATAAACTACATAACCCTTAACTGAAACAAAATTATGTTACTATAATAAGGTTGAAAATTACAAGATTGAACCATGGGCCAATAGGCTAAACACATAAATCCTTATTAAACATTATATAGTGCTTTCCCATAGGCATCCACTCATTTATCATACAATGTTGAATGAGTTCAGAATGCACATTTCAACACCCCATCATAATCTGAACTAAGGGGCCAAGAACAAAAGACATTAATGATAAATCTCCCCCCTTAATAGAATCTGTGTTGTACTGATATACTCCCATATGAAGAAGACTAAAAATTCTCCCTCACATAATCTGATTCGATCTTCTATAGTTGTGTATAATAAGGATTAGAAGATGGAACTTTCCTTTACAAATATTTCTTGAAGGCTTCCACTTGTTCTTAGGCCATTTTATTATTGTTACCATAGATGAGAGAGCCTTTGTAGGAGCTTGTTTATGAGAAGATCCACCATAATTCCTCAAAATCACTTAAAAATAGACTAGAAGAGAGAAGAGCACGTTAACAATTAGATTCAAAGCATCTTTAGGAGCACATAAATAATATGCACCTCCCAAATATTTTATATAAAAGGAGGGATGAAAAATAATACATTCTAAATCCTCGTCCTTTTTGCCTCTGGAAATCCTATATCTATTTTTAATGCCTTAAATTTGGCTTTCTCTTCTTGAAGATGGCCCAAAATTTATGACTACATAATAATCTACCTCTACTATAATTTTATCTCTTTAAAAATATTCCATAAGTCTTGAAGACCATCACATTGTGAGATGTTCGTCCATCTTAGCAAGTCCTCAAATAAATACCACCAATGCAAAGAACTAAAAAAATTAGACAATTTGAGAAAGATAGATCAAAATGCTTCCATTTGTTAAAGTTATAGCCCCCAAAATGTTTACCCTAGTAATCCTCAAGATAAAAAATGATAATAGCTCATAAAACCTTATAATTACATCAAGCCAAAAATTTCCACTTGTTTTGTATGAATTGAAAGTTTTAAGCCTCTAATCACTTGCCACATATCCACCATTGTACACATCAATCCAAGAAAGGAATGTCATTTGTATTGATTTCATTTACCAAGCATGATCATACATATACATATATGTATGAAGACATTTGTTTTTAAATCTAGATAGACTCTACATCAACCACCATGTCAACCTTAATCTCCATAAAAAATTTCAAAGAGCACATAAATGAGGCTAACAAGGATTGAACCTAGGCCTCCTTAGTAATGGGATTCCTAGGCTAGTCAAGCTATATGAGTGCCCATGATGTCACCAAAGACACAAGGGTGTCTCCCACAATATGGACTAGGAGTAAGCATAGGCTAGTGTAAGATATCATCAAAAGAACTTACCAAATAGGGAGAGTCAAGGACTCAAACACATGATCTCTTCATCCCAAAATCTAATGCACACTTCCACTAGTAAAGAAACTACACTTGACTATGATTTTATAAGGGATAATATTTCTTGGATACACTACATGGACCTATCAAACTTGTAAAAATTGTCACTAGATGAAGAGAAAAAATGTGATTCAAACTCATGTCTCCTATATATCAATATTGCATAATATTCAATGATTCATCATAGGATAACCAATAGGATGATCTACTTGTGTGAGATGAAAGAGAACCTCCTCCATAGAGGTAAGATATACCTTATATCTAACAAATGATAGTGTACTAATCTAAGCAAAATAAATGACATTGGAAAATAGGATTTTGTGGATAGAATCCAACTTGTGAGATTGTGTCAATTGCATTCCAAAACAACCTATAGCAAAGATACCATAATGCCATTGTGAGAAGATAGTATCTGCCAATTCTTTAAGTCCCCAACCTAATCTCCTCCCCAATTTTTAGTGATAATAAGCCAACAACCATGAGTGGGATTCAAAAACATGCTCTTTGAAAAATACATCACAAAATAATATCTAAAACCATGGACCTAGCCTTCCAAGATAAGACAATATGGGTGGCTTGGCTTGACTAAACCTTGAGTAGAATCCACACTAATAATATGAAAGAATATGAATATAGTAGGGGGAGGGAATTTAAAATTGTAAAAATTTCATCCATTTTCCTTTCAAAATATGATTTTGATGTGAGTGGAGTATAAGATTTCTTCCTTCATCACTTATATTGTAAATGATTTATAAAAATCCAAAATATAGTTTAATTTTGCGAAATAAGTATAACATGCTACTCTACACAATTGAGTGATGCAACTCATACCCACTCTAATTCCATGTTGTATTTCATAACTCTTTGTTAGAATAAATAAAACTAATTATAACTCAAATCTAATGGTAAGAGAAATGAAGAGCAAAAAGCAAGAGTGATAGCACATAAGAAATAAAAGGATTCCCTTAATAACCCATATAAAATGATCAAGATAAAGATCACATTAATGTAGTGGATGATGTGAGAGAGGTGTATAAATACCTCAATAATTGATCATGAGTTACTTAACCCTTAACTAACATAATATTAGGGCTAAGGTATATCAAGGTTAATCTTTATAAGCTTGAACTATGGATCCATAGACTAAACACATATCTCCTTATTAAACATTACAAAATGATTTCCTATAGGCTTATGCAAGTGATTACATCTTACAATATTTGTATTTACCATTGTGGAGGAGTCTCTATACTAGAAGTTTGAACGTAACTAGAACTCATGACTTCCAAATATCCATGTAGTAAATTCTCACTAAACTTCAAAGTTATCTTGAGTAAAACCTTAAGTAGGAAAAAAGCAAGCAAGAAGTAGAAAATAGGGCATTGGGTAAATCAAAAGTAGAAATTTTGATCAAATGAAATCCAAAATTTAGAGCTTAAAAGACCCGAAGAGTCAAAAGTTATAAAACTCCTGACCAAGATACAAGACAATTCTTGATGTAGTTCCAGGGTCAAATGAAGAAAATGCCCAAGACTAGAAGATGACAAATACATCAAATTCGGATAATAAATACCAAAGACCAAGGCCGCCTATGCCATAGACCCTGCACATGGTGCTAAGGTGTATAATATTTTAATATAAATGATTAATTTCCTATAAATAAGACATGGCAACCTAGGGAAGTGGTTGGTGCATTAAAAGCATAAATGATGAGAGCCATACACGGAAAAAACCTCAATCCAAATGATATTAATTTCCCACGCTTAGACTTAGGGAATCCCTATAAGGAGTAGAAGGCAATGAAAAATGTGAGAGTATCTAAGGACTCATAAAACACAACATTAATGATTTCAACTATGAATATTAGGACAACGAATTTAATTAAGACATGACCTGGTGTACAAAAGAACAATCATTTTGAAATATTTGCACAATTCTTGAGGTAAACTCTCCCTAATTGTAATATATAAATAGTAGTCATAGCTTTGTAAAGGATCGACAAGTTTATAATTGTATATATTTTTTGGTTTTCCCTTTATTTCTTTTTGTAAATATGGTTGGCTCCTAAGTGGCTTGTGGGTAATCTCAAACCCTTTCTTCTAAAACAATCAATGTAAAATCTAGCTTGCATATATACATACATGAGATCCTATGTCTATTTTTTGGTATAGCCATCTATGGCCTCGTGTAGACCCATTTATGTGTGTATATATTTGTCTATGATCCTTTACCTAATTTTTGGGTTTTATTAAGTGTATGTGTGTGTGAGGGGCCTGCATCTATTTATGGATTGTCACTTGATTGAATCTCCAGTGAGACTCGTCTTCTTATGCATACATATAATTGGTAACTCTCGTATGTGATCCATCGTGTCGAGGAGCAGAAGTGTTCACTATTGGCACATAGTGTTCATACTTATTTTTGTAAGAAGATGTTAGCGGATCTCTTGGTGCATCTCCCCCATTTTCTTTCATTGAGTTGTTTTTATTTTAATTTTAGTCTCTCACATCATTTTTCCTTTGTTGAGCACAATCGTACCTTAAAGATCACATGCTAACAAATATTCGACCTTGTAAAAACTCTCAGAGACCCCTAATTAAGCCAAACCCCACACTCTTGGTTGTGATCCCACTATGTTGTTCCTCACGAGGCACAATTTCCTTTCCAAGGACAATCAAAGATAACAACAATTTAACAACAAACCTTATAGGATCCCAATGATACATCATTGATCCTAAAATCACAACAAAGAGTAGGGCTAAGACTTGGTGATGATCTCTATCTATTTTTACTTGTTGAAGTCCCTATTCACTCACCTAGTGACTCCACTCTAGAATGAACATACCATCACCACCGCCGCATCCTGTGCCTTCACCAGATCTACTTCTGTAGAATCTTCCTTCACCCTCTAAGCATCTTTGGATGCTTTTTGTCAACACCAAGCGCCTTTGGGTGCCTCCTTACCAAGCTAGAATATCCATAGGCATTTTTAGTAGCTACTAGGTTCCTGTGAGTGTTTTACATAAGCCCTTATGAAAACCCCTAGCCTTTGAGCAATGCTAGGGCACATCTTCACCATTGACCTATTGGAAATAACAGTGGTGATGAGAAAAAAGATCATAAGAACAATGAAGCCAAAAAAATTAGGTACCAAAAGAAAAATAGGTATGGATAAAATAAGCATGAAAATAAGTTTTTCCAAAGGTATAAGAAGAGTTTTTATGTAGATAAGGCAAGCAAGAGTTCAAGTTATAGTGATGACAGGTCCTCAAGTAATGAAGAAGAAGAAATTCTATTTCTGAAGCCATTGCTGAAGATACCTGGATAAGGTTTGGGTGAAGACCTCTATCTACCTACTTTCTAGAAGCACAAAGCTACATTTATCTAGCAACTCTGTTGTAATAAAAAGAACCCAAATATCCAAGTATGACTACCCTATCATCCAAATCATCCCCTATCTAGGATGAGAAAAACCCTCTACGACCTTTAGAACCACCAACTATTTGGGGAAAGCTCCTAGAATCACTGATGAAAATATTGCCAAAGTACATTGGTGAAGAACCATCAACCCCATTGGAGCACCCATGGGAAATGGTCTTTATCTATCAAACACACTATGTCATAGAGCAATATGTGGCCCTTAGAATGTTGGTGGTCTCATTAAAAGGCAAGGACCATTAAAGGTATAACTCCCTTTCCTCGCACTTCATTGTTAGCTGGGACCAACTTGCTACCCTCCTAATGAGAGGGTTGAAAGAAAAATTAAATTAAGTGGAGGTCCAAATCAATCAAGAAGGATATTAAACCAATGATTGATATCAAAAAATAGCCATGACATCGACTCCTTTATAGCCAAAACCTATGGACCCTATTATAGATATTTCTCTCACCCAGGAAGACAACAAGGAGGAGCCTACTGTTGGTCAACACCCATATTTAGACATGTATATCTTGCACATTCTTCCTAGATAAAAGTCTTGATCAACCATGATCATCTTAAACCTAGGTCTAAACATCAGTGCTCGAGGGAAAGATGAAGTGGTTGTGATTACAAATAACTTGGCCAACTCCAAAGTTTGGCTAGATGATGTGACAATAATTATAAGATAGATAGAGGGATATCAAGAAAGACACTTGACTAACTATGACCCCAAAAATATTAAGCAAATCACTAGGCAATATTTAGAATTTCTAGAAGAAATGATAAAGGGGCCACAAAAAAGTGATGGGTTACCCATGCTAGGAATTAATGACCATTTTAGCTTGGGTACTTATCACTCACCAAGTTGAAATAGCCAAGGGCCTTGGGAAATATTAAATCACGTATTCAAAAGGATAAAAACATGAGGGACATAAAATTTTGGGTCACTATGGTCTAGACACTACAAAATTTGATAAAGGGACTACATGAGAAGCCACTGGCATAAAAAAGTGTGTCAAAGTTTTACATTGTAAATAAGCGATATCTATAAATAAAGTCAATAAAGCTATAGTGACATATAAAGGAGGAAGGTGGATATAAATGTTCAATATGTGCACCAAGAGGCTTTGAAAAGGGTTACACAAATTAGAGGAATTGAAAGCTTGCCAAGAAAAATGGAATCAAAGAAGAGCAATTAAAAGCTCTCATAATAGAAGCTTACACTCAACACAGATAAAGAAGGTAGCTAGAACTCTATGCATGTCCTAGAATGCTTAGAGAGCATGTCTGACCCACCAATTAGAGTACTAATTTTCCAAAAGCTATAGAAATTTGAAGACTAATATCCCTCACTTCTTCTTAACTCTGTATTTGATGGATAAGGCAACTTTTATTTTTGCGTTCTTTGTCTTCATAAAGATGAATATCCCCTATGAGCCATCAAAATTATGGTGAATTCTCACTACACTCCAAATTTACCTTAAGTAAAACCTTAAGTGTGGGAAAAGCAAGAAAGAAGTAGAAGATAGAGCATCAAGCAAAGTGAAACAAAATTTTTGATCAAATGAAATCCAAAAATCAAAACATAAAAGGCCCAAAGAGTTGAATGTTATAAAACTCTTGACCAATATACAAGTCTCGATGCAGTTCTAGGGTTAGATGAATAAAATACCCAAGACTAGAAGATGACGAATACAATGAAGTCAAATAATAAATGCCAAAGACTAAGGCCACCTATGCTTTAAACCCCATACATGGTGCTGAGGTTTATAGTCTTCTAAGATAAACATTTATTTTCCTACAAAGAAGAAATGGTAACCAAGGGAAGTAACTGGTGCATTAAAAGCAGAAGTGATGGGAGCCATACTAGGAGAAAACCTCTAGCCAAGTGATACTAATTTCCTATGATTAGACTCAAGGAATCCCAAGAAATGGTAGATGGTAATGACAGAGGTGTGAGAGTATCCAAGGACTCAAAAAACACAACATTAATGATTTTGAATATGAAGATATTAAAAGGACAATGAATTCAGTCAAGACATGACCTGGTGCACAGAGGAATAATCATTTTGAAATTTCTACATAATTTTGGAGTGAAACTCTCCCTAATTTTAATCCATAAATAGTAGTAGTCTTAGCTTTGTAAAGGATAAGCAAGTTTACAATTGTATACATTTGTAAGCTTTCCCTTCATTTCTTTCTATAAAAACGGTTGGATCCTAAGCGACTTGTGGGAAATCTCGAACCCCCACTTTTGGTACAATCTATGTAAAATTTTACTTGCATATATATATATATATATATATATATATATATATATATACACAAGAGCCTGTGTATATTTTTTGGTATAGATATTTGTGGCCTCTTGTAGAACTATCTCTGTATGGACATTTTGCCTGATTTTTGGGTTTTATTAAGTGTATGTGTGTATGAGGGACCTATGTCTATTTTTAGACCGAGTCACTTGCTTGGCTCTCCAAAAGTACCCTCCTTATTATGCATGCATATAATTAGTAACTCTATATGTGCTTCATTGTGTTGAGGAGAGGAAGTGTTCATTGCTGGCACATAGCATTCAAGCCTATTTTTGTAGAAAGATCTTAGCGGATCTCTTGGTACATTACCCCTCTTTTCTTTTATTGAATTACTTTTTTTTACTTCTAATCTCTTGCATATATTTTCCCTTTGTTGAGCACAAGTGTGCCTTGAAGATCACATCCTAACAAGGATTTGATCTTGTAAAACTTCCAGAGGCCCCTGATTGAGCCAAACCCCATGCTCTCAACTCTGGCCCCATTGTATCGCTCATTGTGAGGAGCGATTGCCCTGCTAGAGACAATCAGTGATGAAAAAAATGCATATGAATATGACTCTAGGTATACTATTTAAACCCACTCTTTCATTTATCACTCAATTTGGGATCTAAAGGGAGGGAGAAAAGATATGCTTTTAAATGGATCTTACTAAAAATGAATAAAAACTCCCCTTATCTTCTTGGGAATTCTCTTAGATTATCTTATAAGTCCACTTTTTCAAGATCAAGTATAAATTATGTAAAACACATAAAGGCCATTCTTAGAATCACAAGCACATAATAACAATAATATTTTACAATAATAATTCACTCAAATATTATTCATAAATCATCAAGTTCAAGTTACATGAAATCAACTTGTATTGCAATGCATAGAGATTTGTCTCCATAATATAACCTTACAAGGTGACTCTTCAATACTCAACTATTGCTCTCCTCAAAAACATGGGAGATGCATCCTTTCCTATTACTCACATATGACAAAACTCTCATGACTCTTCACTTTACATATTGCCACATATCATGTGACTCTTCACTTATATATTTGACACCTAACCTATGACTCTTGACTTGCTTACTTGACACTTTACACTCTCACAACTCACACCTCACACTTTATTACAGAAAACTTGTACACTTCTCACACATTGGCACATCCATTAGACAAAATATAAATCACGCTTCCTAATCTAATATTTACAAATGTATCACATAATACCAAATAATGTAATATCTCCAACATATTTGGCCAATGCTAGCCCTTCAAAAAGTTATAAATTGACATTGTAGAAAACTCAACTTGTAGTTCTTGATCAAGAAGATCCTATATAACCATGAAATGCTATTTGAATTTATAAGGAAATAAAAAATTTACCCTTAGTCTATCTATAGCCTTCCAATGCTGATTAGGGATGGTCCATAACTATAAAGAATCTAATGCCTTGTTTAGACAAAGCTTTGTATTTAAGAGTAGGTTCTAAGGCCAACATTCATCACTAGATGGTGACACCAAATTGAAGATAAAATAAAAATCAACCCTTTCCTTGATGTAGATCCATCCCAAGACAACATACCCATGGTCAATTATCATGCTTTGTAGATAAATTTGGTCATAAGAAAAGCCTAAATGATAAATATTTTGCATTAAGGACTTTACTATAAATTGAGACCTCTTCCTTGGCACCTTAAACATGGTTGGACTAAATTCTATATCTAATAAACTACTTCCAAGGTTCATCCCCTAATAGAGAATTAGAAGTCCAATTAAATATTGATCATACACCCTAATGAAAAAATCAATCAAATTAAGGCCTCATTTCCTCCTTGGCTATGTATACGAAGACCACAAAATGAGTGCCTACATCTAAGATCCATCCCAAATAAACTATAAAAATTTCCTTATTGTTCTAGTCAATTAAAAGTAGTACGGCTTACAAACAATCTAATAGGAAAAATAGGAAGCATGCATGCATAGCCAAGAAAATTGTTTCTACTATTTGGAGGTAACTTGCTAATAAGAGGTAATTCATAACCCGATTATCAAGATTTTTTTGGACTCTATATATTAACCAATTCAAGAGAAAAATAAAAATGGATTAAATTCAAAGTATATGCCAAGGTAATAAATAAATTAATATCAAATAACATTAACTCAAATAATCATATTACTCAACTTTCAAGGAGGAGATCCAAATTTGAATCTTGTCAAGGATACATGCATAATTACTAGACTATTATAACACCACTGTGTGGTCATGATGTAATATATGTGGGACATGTTTCAATCCCATATATCCAATTAAAATAAATAAATAAATTCTCCATATTGAATGACATGAGATCAACTAGTTTAATACTTTAACTTTCAAGGAGGAGACCTAGAGTTGAATCTTGCCAAGCAATACACACATAATTGGTAAGTTATTGTAGTATCACTATGTGGTTATGATGTGATACATGATAGACCTATTTCAATCACATCTAACCAATTAAAAAATATAAAATAGCTTCTCCATGATTGATTTTCTTCCACTAATTTGGGATATACAGAGGCCTGACTAAGTCTTGAACCAAAATAAAATAAGTTTTTATTTGAAATATTTTACACTAGAGACTTTGTAAAAACCCTTTATAATTTCTAATACATTGTTTAATTTTTTATTTATGATTTTTAAAATAGTAAAAATTATCAACCAAATATGAGCTGATAACCCATATTTGAAATGGAAGGGATATACCTTGTATTAAGTTGATATAATTGGTTGTATATAGTGTAACCTAGTTCATCCATAGTGACAACATATAGGAAGAGGCTAGAGGAAACCCTTGGAAAATTTATCATTGAAGAGGAATCAATAAAGATAATATAATATTGATTGCTACCTTCTTTGAAGCATCCTTGAATAACATTATCACTTTGTGCATGAACCTTGGCAAAAAATCAATCCATTTCATTATTTAGATGATGAAAGGTCATCTAATATGATCATATGCCTTGTCAAAATCAAGTTTTACAAAGATCAACTTCTTGTCCTAAATGACTGTTGGAGAAGAATACATTATTTGGTACATGCTAATGTACCCCCATGGTACCTTTATGGTACAAATATAAATATGTAATAGATTAGGGTTTGAGTCTATAGTTTATATGAGTGATTTGTATTTCTCTTTTATGTAAGTTTCAATGTGTAGGATATACACAAGTGTCATATAAGTGTCAATGTGCAAGAAATACACAAGTGTGTATTGAGATAATGTATGCAAGTATCATGTATGAAAGTGTACAAATATGTAATATGAGGACGTGCACAAGTGTCTTGCATTAGGAGTGCATGTAGGAGAGTAAGAGTCACGTAGAAGTGTGCAAGTGTCATAGGTTCACGTATGCATATAAGAAGAGAATGAAGATTCTAGTATATAAGCGACAAGATTACAAGCCAAAGATCATGTATCATATGGAGAGCAATAGTAAAGTACATGAATAGTCAATTTCTATGTCTATATTATGGAGACAAAAATCCATACAATGTAACATGAGAAAAAGAAGAAAATAGTTGATAATAAAGCTTGTATACAAATTTTGAGCAATTAATATTGTAATTTTTCTTCATGCTTGTACATGAATGATTTTGGCCATTTACATTCATATTTGATATTATAAATGAATGTTATTTCATTATTATATTGGCCTTGATATACATATTAGATTGCTTATATATTATTCTACTCTTGATTATTGATATTTTGACCTTTAATATTGTGGCTATTTACTTTGAGACCTGTGATATTTTGAGATAGTTAAGATTAAAAGCCAACAATGGTATCAGAGCCACCACCATTTAACTTTGTCCATTATTCATAGAGTTATATTAAATTATATCCACTTTGAAAGCAGTGAAGACTTGGACTCTATTTTATAAAGGTCCGATTGAGTAGATATTGAGGGGACAAGGATTTAGTCACCTTGATTTGGATGTTAGGGTCTTTCCACTTAGTTTAAGGAAAACCAGTGAAGACTATGACTTAGCTAAGATTTATTGAGAGCCGACTTAGGAGAAATTTGGGCATTGATTGATATCCAAACTAGTATAAAGTTGAACATTCAAGGACATTCAAAGTCACCTTGATAATATTCTAGATTCTATAGAGAAGAGGAGAATCACTATTGAATATTGAGATATAGTGTCGACTTAGGAGAAAGTTGGTCATTTGGGGACATTCATAGTCATATTGATATTGATATTGTACTCTCTAGAAAAGAGGAGAATTATTTTTTGTTCTTAGGTGTGATCTAAGACATTTGAGATAGATTCAAAATATTAAGAAGCATCATAGCTTCCAAGAGATAGAGAAAAATAATAGCTTCGAGGGATAGAGAAGCATTCTAGCTTCCTATATATAGATATTGAGCAATAGTATACAAAGATAAGAGGATTACTGATAAGTATAGAGGATAAGCCTCCATAGATAAGGACATATGTAGGCACATAGAAGTTCTAGTTATTCAAAAAACTAGAAACATCAATATAATTGAAGCAATATCAGTATTGGCCTTGATTTATTTGGATTATTTTTTAAAGAAGTCTTATTCTACAACAAGAAAAAAATAGCACTATCAAATTGTTGTCTAGAGTCTCATAGGAGACAACAAGAAAGGAGCATTAAGGCACATTAAGTGTCTATTTTGTGGAGCTATCATCCACATAGAAGAAGAGACCAACACCCAAGCGACCAACATAGAAGAAGAGGCCAACACCCAAGCGGCCAACATAGAAGAAGAAGCCTAAGCGATCAACATAGAGGAAGATGCCTAAGTAGCCAACATAGAGGAAGAGTCCAACATTCAAGTGGCCAACTTACAAAAGGTATAAAAATAATCTATGTGACCAACACAAGGAAATAAAGAGATAGAATATATATAGAAATATAAAATGCAAGAATCATGAAGCAGGTAGATAGAACAATGCTATAAGAAGCATTATGCTAAGAAAATAAAAACGTTGTTAAAGCTAGTGTTAACACTATTTTGTATTGGAACCAACAAGAACATTAGAGCCACCAAATCTAGTAAGCACGCATGTGTATGATATCCAACATTAGAGACAACAGAGCTAGTGAGCACATTAGAGTCAACGAGCATATGATATTCAACATTAGAACTGACAAAGCCAATGAGCGTGTGCCTCATAATAGTGATATTTGAGAAGATAAAATGTGAAATTGAGCATTGATTGCACCTCACAACAAATATGTCAATGAATAAGCCTAAGAAAACACCAAGTAGCTATGGTATCCAAGTGATACCTAACATCCCATGTTGCAGATGTAACCCTAGAAGCCTAACCAACATACAAGTTTCAAGCTAGAAGAAGAGTGACTAACTCCAAGAAAAAAAAATGCAAACCAATTCAAGCATTGCATTCAGTCTTGAGTGTAGAAGGAGGTAACACCTATATATTACACATTAGAAGTGTTTCCATTGAACATTAAAATAAGAAAGGTACATTGAATTAACTTTCATCCATTTATCGCTTGGAGGGAAAGCAAGTAATCTAATTTTTGAAATTTTATAAAGTTTATCAAGCAAGGAATTATAAGGTTTACTACCTTATTATATTTTTGAAATTCTTTTATTTCAAAATTTTGTTTTGAGAAGTTTAAAAAAATATTTAAATCATGGAGTAATAAGTGTTACTACAAGGTTTAAATGTCAGTTTATTTTTAAAAGGTTTGAATATTAGTAAGTTTGAAGTTTTTAAGTATTTGAAGAATTAGAGATTTAAGGAGTTAAAAGGATTTAAGTTTTGAGGTTTTTAGTTTTTTGAAGATTTTTGAAATTTGAAGAATTTTTGGTTTGAAGCTATTTAAATTTTTTTAAATATTTGAAAAATTAAAAATGAAATTTAAAATTGTGCAAATTTAACTTAGTAGGGAGTTAAAAGGATTTCTACATCAAAAGTTTAGAAATATTAAAATTTGCAAATTTCATATTTGAGTGTTTATTAACTTTTGAGATATAAGGATTACAACATCAAAGGAATTGAATTGCAAAATTTGACTGTTATGGAAGAAATGATTAGAAATGCATTTAGTGAGGATAGTGAAGAAATGGTGAACAAGCTAAAGTTTTATTCTCAAAACTTGATAGATGACGAAAAGAAGAAAATTCCAAACTGGCCTAGAGATACACTAGAACACATGCCAGATGCAATTTCCATAATATCACAAACTTGTAGTCTAACCAAGATAAACTCTACAATAGAACCTACAATTACTCAGGTCACAATGGACTCAAGAAATATGCAACTTATTTATAAAGAAAATAAAGGAAGAATGACTTTAATAGTACATTGATGGTTGCATTGTTTTCTTAAGAATACAAATGATCATAAAGTATTAACATGGAAGCATAGATCAAATAAAGGATATTGTACTCAATTGAAGTGTAATTATTGCAATAGAATTGGGCATGAAGAAGCTAATTGCTAGAATATTTATCCATGTAAATTTTGTAGAAGAAAATCTCATTCTCTAGCATTTTGTTGGTACAAAAGAAAATATTATGAGAGATTTGAAAGAATGCTATTGTTTAGATTAGACAATTTTTTTCAAAAACTTATTTCTGAAGCAACTTCTAATATCATGAAAAATAGAGCAAAATGTTCTATTTCAGAGATGCAGAACAAAGAACAAATCAAAGGAAAAATATTTGATCTTATTAATGATTAAGTGTTTGATTGTAAATAAAAATGGAAATGGATCAAGTATGGTCCAAATTTATCTTTAAAATTAAATAGGAAAGATGCACATGAACCAGAGACCGAGGTCAAAGAAGAAGCTCAAGCATTTCATAAACCAACTAATGAAGATACAAAGACTAAAGATCCAAGGAATGAATATGAAGGAGAACTAACAAAACTCAAGATTAAATATAAAGATGAATATCAATCATAGGTTCATGAACAATGAAAGGCCACATGAATATTGAATATGAAGACCAAAGTCTTCAATAACCAAATAATGTAATACATGGGGGTGTTGGAGAATATTACATTATTTGGTACATGCTAATGTACCCCAATGATACCTTCATGGTACAAATGTAAATATGTAATATATTAGGGTTTGAGTCTATAGTTTAGATGAGTTATTTATATTTTTCTTTTATATAAGTGTCAATGTGCAGGATATGCACAAGTGTCATGTAAGTGTCAATGTGCAAGAAATGCACAAGTGTCATGTAAGTAAGAGTGCAAGTGTGTATTGAGATAATGTGCACAAGTTATGTATGTAAGTGTGCAAATATGTAATATGAGGATGTGGACAAGTGTCTTGTATTAGGAGTGTATGTAGGAGAGTAAGAGTCATGTAGAAGTGTGCAAGTGTCATAGGTTAAAGTATGCATGTAAGAAGAGAGTGAAGAGTCTAGTATACAAGTGGTAAGATGATAAGCCAAAGGTCATGGAAGTTGTCATATGAAGAGCAATAGTCAAGTACATGAAGAGTCACTTTCTATGTCTATATTATGGAGATAAAGCTCCATACAATGTAACACAAGAAAAAGAAGAAAATAGTTGATAATAAAGCTTGTATACAAATTTTAATCAATTAATATTGTAAGTTTTCTTCATGCTTATACATGAATGATTTTGGCTATTTACATTCATATTTGATATTATAAGTGAATTTTATTTCATTATTATATTGGCCTTGATATAGATATTAGATTGCTCATATATTATTCTACTCTCGATTATTGATATTTTAATCTTTAATATTGTGGCTATTTACTTTGGGACCTATGATATTTTGAGATAGTTAAGCTTAAAAGCCAACAATGACTTACCTAATGCTTAGCCCCTTATACTAAAATGATATCATAAAGAGCGAATGTCCCTTATAAGAATATCATCTATTTTGAATAGAGTCTATTATGCTACAAGCCCTATATCTCTAGCCAAGGCCTTGACAAAAATCTTGTAGGAGGTAGGGTATTTGGACTCCAAATAAAGACCATGTTCCAACTAGAGATTTTAAAAATTTATTAATTAGACCTTTATTGAATATATCCACTAAGAAGCCCTTATCTTTATATTATTTCATATACTTTAAAAAATTATTTATAAATGATCCACATTATCTTAAAAAAATATGTTGGAGATTCATCCATGCCTAGGATCTTATGAATAGGCATTGGAAATACAACATCCTCTAGTTATTCGAAGAGAAAAGGATAACCTAACAAGGTCCTAGGTTTCATATCCACTATGGATAAATGCAACTAGCAATGCAATTGATAGAGTCTTCACCTAAGTTCTAGTCATTATCTCTAAATGACATCTTGAAATATTAAATAAGACCTTTGCTATTACCTGATCTTCAACAACTAAGTTTTTAGAGTTGTCTCTAACCTCAATTATTATCTTCCTTTTGTGTCTATGTATGATAAAATTAAGGAATAAATTTAAGCTTGTATATCCTTGTTTGATCTACAAAATATTGGATCTAACTCTAGTGCTTACATTCTTAAATAATTTAAAAGCTCTTAATTCCAATTCATAAACAATATCCTAGTTTTGCCAAACTTATAAATTATGAACTAAGCTTAAATCATTCCTCTCTTTCTCTAAAGTGGATCTAAGATATTTATTTAATTTTGTGCTATTTGGGTAGATTTTGACTAAAATTTTATAGAAAACTCATGCTGTTTGATATGGCTTTTGACTAGGTGACCCTCCTTTAGCTCTATTTTGCTTCGGGTAAGGATATATAAGGTCTAAAGGCACTTCAAAAGCACCAATAAGGATACATTGAGATTTTAAGGAATCCCATCAAATCTATATAGATCACTACCACAAATTAATTTTACTAAATGTCAAATTGATCGAGGATGACTAAGTAGTCATAATATACATTCCATCCCTTAGATTTAGAAACTATATCAAATTGGTCTAAGAAATAAAAGTTGTAAAGGTGGTTAAACTTGCACTTCATATTATTATTTAGCAATATTTTCCATTGTGGTACTCTAATTTTTGGATGATCAATTTTGATTTCTAACCCTTTCCCACAGGGTCCATTTCCCACTACATTTGGTATCTTTCTTTTGTATTCTTTTCTAAAGGAATTGAAGCAAGAAAAACACAATTATCAATAGTTTTCTTAATTTGTATTTTTTGGTGCCCTGTCTCTAAGTTTTTCAAAGAAATCATTCTGATTTTAAGACACACCAAATATATCTTTTCCTTTATTAGATTGATAATGTGTGGGAGTTCCCCATGGTATCCATCAATTTGTTTCCCTACATACCCTACATGATCTACCTCTTATGCATTTTGATATCCATTTTGGAAAGAATAAGAGTCATTATTATCATCCTTTCCATTACCATTTTCTTCTTTTTCAATGGGAAACATAAAGAGGCATGTTTGTCTCTCTTATTTCCTTTGTCATCTCCATATCTCTATTTCAAGATCCTGATCCCCCTCCTACTTGTCTAGTTTCTTACTTTCTTTATGAAAAAGCAAAGATCTTCCTCTCCGAGTTATTTTACTTATGCGTTGTGCACTTCAAATTTCTATTGTATCCATAGGTTCATAATTTTATGGACAACCACTTAGTGTCATGAATCCTTATCTATATTTAGGAGGGCTGGTAGTAGATATGAATATTTATAACACTTCATCCATGGGTTAATATCCTATGAGTTCCTCTATCACTTATTCTCTAACATTCTATTGTATTTCCTTAGATGTAACTTCAAGTTTTCTTTTTCCTTAGGACACATCTCCTTTCTCATGAGCCTATGTGTCATTTGATCCCTCTTACTCTAAGGTAGTTGGTTCTCTAATAGTTTCTTTACCATCAAGAAGATCTATTGTCTCTACATAGGCAAAATTTAGGTATCCTCTAAAGTCAACATATCTTATTTCTACTCCTTGCATATTACCTTAGTTGGATACTTAGTCTTCCTTAGAATTTGATTAATGATTGAAGACCAATTTAGAATTATATGGATACAAAGCCTAGAACATCCCTTCTATCATATTTCTTTCTCCTAGGTGCATATTCTAGCTTGTCATTCTCAATATTAGCTACTAATAAATCTGCTTAGGAGTTAGACTCATAGGAATAGTTCCCAAATTTGAATAGAAAACTTAGTGGTTTTTGCAAATGCAAATTTTCACATTTCTCATTTAAAGGCTTCAATTGCCTCAAATATTCCATGACAACACTATTAAAATTTTCCCAATATGGAACAATGTAGGATATTGAATCCCAAGTGGAAACCTTAATGTAGGTTTTGAATAGTTTATAAATGAACTAGTCTTCCATGGGATGGAGGAGAAGTATGTAAAATAAGTAAGAAGCCATAAAAACTTCTTACGTTCCTCAAACTTAGATAATTGTTTTGAGAGTTTTTCATTGATCAAGTATGGCTATTCAAATCTTAGATTAATTTATAAAAATGAACTCTAAAAAGGAAATCACTCAAGCTTAAAATATGTAAGAAAGTAGTTGGCCATCCAATCTGCTCAACAAGATGATGGTGTCTCTAATATTTTCAAGGAAATGACTTCTCTTTATTTTTATCCTTACCTTGAGACTAGTAGTTTGAAACTTTAGTTTTATCCATTTCTTTCCCACATGCTTAAAATTATTGAGCTTATTATACCTCAATTTCCCCATAGCTTCTCTTTTGGTGTAAGTGATATAGGTTGGGTCAATTAATAGGTTAAATACCAAAGTGATTGATGCAACACTAAAATTGGCTATTCTTTTTCCTTGTGCATCAAAAATATTTGATGTACCAAGGTTGAAGTGTTTGATGCATTCAAGCACCATTTTAGGGTAGGAAAATGATGGTTCAAACACTAAAGCACTCATGATTTAAATTCTTAAATGCCTTGTATCTGGATTCTAGACTTGCCATCCTAGTTAGATCTTCATAATATCCAATGGCTATTTATATGTTTGTAACCTCATCCAATGTAGAAGTCATAACTATTTTATGAGAAGTGTACTTGAACTTCATTTTATTTATAGAGGAGGATGTTGATAATTGGACTTTGGTCATTCTTCACTATGAAAGGTATATCATCAATGATGGTGCTACATAGGGCTCTTTAAAGGTTTTCCTTATAAGGATACATGTAGATATTTCACCATGACATAAGCATTCAATATAAATTTTCCAAATGTTGGACTTAATGGAGGAAAGACATGCAAAAATTTGTACATTGATAAACAAGCAACAATTTTTTTTCAAGTATCTACACCCATAGAGAGGGGACTTAGAAAATTTTCAATTGTTATAGCTTGCAAAAATAAAAAATTTGAGACCCTTTGAAACCAATACGCATTAAATATTATAATTATTGTGTTGACATCTCTGCATTCATAGAGGGATATACTTTGTATTTCCTTGGAAGACCAACATTGTAGAATGTAAAGGATATTACATTCAACAAATAACATTTTTACAAATTGAAATGTCAACCAGATTTCCCTATAATTATAGAGCATATATAAATAGATGAATTTTAAAAAGAAGGCAACCACTATAGAATGCAAATATTCAAATTTTTAGAAGAACGTTTTAACTTCAAGTTATACATGGTATGGTTTTTTTTTTGCTTCTATAGAGATAAAATGACTTAAGCAAATTTTGATGAATGCACATTATTGCAGAGTGTGGGATTACATAGACTTCATGACTTATCAAGCAAAAGTTGAGTCAAACCTTCCACTTTCTTAGAGGGTGCATTTAACCATTTTTTATTCATTGCATGTTGTGAGAATAGGCATTTCAAAATAAGAGCACAAGTATTAAATATGTTTCAGGACTTAAAATTTGCACTCATAGATAGGAATCAAAACTTACTAAGAATCACCTATTTTTATATTGCAAAAGGAGAAAACCCCAAGATAAAAGACAAAGAAATTAAACATGATTTCTCTATAATTTTGATTCTATGAAAAATAAAAGACTTGATATATTTTCTATAAATGATAGGAAGACATAAAAATCCTCTCATGATGCAATAATGACACCTTCCACATCAACATAATATATGCCAAACCATAGTTACCATGCCAATTTATCAAACACAACTTAGAAGAGGAGATGGTTGGGAAATACTAGAAACACACAAATTGTAGAAAAGGGGATTCTTTTAGGAAAGGAAAACTCCATATGTGCAAGATATCAAAATTTTAAATCATCAAGTAACAACTGATTATATCTTAAGTCAAATCTTAGAATTACCTAAACTGATCTACTCATGAGATAGATCAAATATCATTAGTTGAACCACTTACATTTATCAAATTCCAAGGCAAAGACTTAGGTTCTAATATTGCTAAGGTGATACATGTATAATTGACTTGTAAATACACTATGTGATCATGATGTAATATGGGTGGGACCCATTTCAATCCCATATAACCAATTAGAAAAAATCCATTCATGATATAAAGAGCTTTCAACAAAATTCCTATTTGACCTATAAAATTTTTAACAAGAAGGAACATTTTGTGTTTAGAACATTATCAAGATTTCATCTTCTTTTAACAATTGAAGTACCATACATGCATACACGCCAAAAATAAATAACATTTTTAACAATATTAATAGCATATAGATTTGACAAACATGACACCTTTTCTTAAGACCTTACAACAAAAATATATTTTCAACAAATTAACTGGAGAGGGAACTCAAAAGGAAAATCTTGAAGAAATCCTACCTCTGGTAATCAGTTGAGCAATAGCTAAAATAAGATATTTAGCCATCCAAATCTCATACCAAGACCACAATTAAGAAGCTCTTGCCACACCAAAAAATGGATCAGAATCACCTTTCAATTTCAATGGTGAAAATGTATAAAGAATATAGGGTTTAAAATCATTTGTAGATTGAAAACTATAAAAAAGGAGGTGAAAATGAAGGAATAGTTAGGTTTTAAAGGTAATAAGTGATATCATTAATGGTAACAATAGAAATTAGAAAGTTGTAATTACTAGGAGTGATATCACATTTTTTGTGACAAATTTGAATGTTAGGTGTTGTTAAATAGTGGCATGTTGGTTATGAATGGTGTAACTTGTACTAAGGTGGATGGAAGGAAATGTTCCATGTGATGATGCAAGCTTAAATGATGATTAAGTGGTTTGATATATGCTACCTTTTTATGGTTTTCGAGCTATGCAAAATGAATGGATTCTATCAAATGTGAGTTTGAACCATAGGAAGAGAAGGAATTTTTTGAACCTTCTCTTCCTATAGAAGGGAGATGACTTGGCCAAATTTGAGATTCCATTTGTAGGAGAGTAACTGCGAAAAAAATCTAATATTCAAGAAAGTTTACATAGAAGAAATTTCAAGTGCATGTTATCCACCTACTAAAGAAGACACTTAACAAATTTTATGGTTGCTCAATGTAAAAATAGGGTACTATATGAGTGCAAATCCTTGAAATAACAAAGGAAACAAAGGTTTTCCACTCATTAAGAACCACTAACCATATTTTTCTATCAAAGGATAATTTGGATTTAGATATTTTTCAAGAAAATAAATAAAAATCGTTTAACAATGCTCTGAACTTAATAAACTGTTACTTTGTTAAAATTTTAAGCTTTAAATGGCTACATTTAAAAGTCAAAATTTCTATCATTAATACTATGAGTGACTAATGATCAATTTATTAAAAAAACTTCAATTGGTAGAATTTGAATCATATATGAGCCACCTTTTGGATGAGAGGATTCTCAACTCAATATTCACATCTCCACAAAAGAAGTTGGAAAGTTTTTAACATACACAAGGCCATAGGCCATATTAGATGATCCTCATAGAGAATTTTTTATCCATCCATGCTCCACTTAGCTTAGATACCTATCATTAGATCATAGTGTACAACCCTAACCCTTTTCAAATTTGAACCTTGAATATCCTACTTAGAATTCCAAAGTGGGTAAAAGCATGCTATTCTGACACACTTAAAGGTTTAAATATATTTCTAATAGGTCATCGATATGACTTTGAAGATATTAAAATGAAATCAAATTATATTTTTTTGTATTACAACTTTATAAAGTGGTAGACATTGGAATATATATATATTTTTAAGTGAAAAACCCCTTGCGGGGCCGCCTTGGTCTGAGAGACCACGACCAGGGGATTCTACACTGTCAAAGTCACCCGGAAGTCGCGCTCGGCCCTGCCTGCACCAACATTATCAATTGGATTTTGGGTACCCAATTCAACTTTTTGGTAGGGTGGAGATTCAAACCTGGGACCTCCCTTGAAATATTGCCCTCTCCTCTCGAACTCACCTACAACACCTGGGTCATTGGAATATAAATTTCAAATATATAAATTTTATTTATTTTTATTATAATTACATAATTATATTTTTATATTAACTTTTGTGTTGGAAGGGTCACTAACACAATTTTAAATGCCTCATATGAGTTAAATTATATTATTTTACAATGAAATTTGTGTAAAGATGTATGAATGTAGATTTTAGGTATATTAATTTTATTTGGTTTTATTAAAGTTATATTTTTTCATTTATTGATTATTAAAAGTATTTCTAAAAGCAAAAAAAAACTCTTATATTTAGGTAATTAAAAAAGTTCTAAAACCATATCAAAATATATAAATCATATCCTTACACTAGACCTATTTGTCTATTTTCATTCTATTAAGAAATTATAAAATTTATTGATGTTTGGTGCCCCAACATATCTACTCACAACAATTTATGAAAAAAATTATACTCCTTGAATTAAAACCAAATAAGAATTAAAATATTGACAATAATATTATGATAATTATATCTTCTCTTAGATCTATTTGTGCAAAAGACATAATCTTAATTTTTTTTATTAAATACTCATGTTATAAGGGAATTATTAATCACATTAAAAAACAAGGACAACCTCTACTATAATACATATATTTTCATGGGTTATATGGGATTGAAACAAGCCCCATGTGTATTACATCATAACCACAAAGTGGTATTACAACAACTTGGAAGTTATGCATATATTGTTTGGCAAGACTTGAACTTGGGTTCCCTCCTTGAAAGTTGAGGGATTTAACTAATTGAGCTAATTCCATTTGATACTAAAATATATAATTTAATAAATCTATATATTTACTTTTTAAAAATAGAAATTACATTCCTATTCTATGCTTAATTTACTATGTTTTGTCAATCCATACCTTCCTATTCTCAACCAAAGAAGAACTTCTTACTTAATGAAGTTGAGCATACTATTTTTTATGTAACTGGTGTCATTACACATAGCTTGATCTTACCCTTCACCATTAGAAATGAATATTAGAAATTTTGCTATAACATAGCAATATGGGATTTCTATTCAAATTTGACTTGGGGACTTATACAAACCCTCACAGGAGCATTTTTTGGGAAATATATTTCTATGTGCAATCTAAATAGGATTCAAAGCACAAAATAACTAGGATTTAAAATGTAATGAAACAACTTATAAAAATAGCAATAGCAATAGTAAATCTAAAAAACACACTAACAAATATACATACATCCAAATAGAATTTAGATTCCAGAAAGTAAATCACAATTGTTAGTAGCATATCTGGATTTCAAGTCTTAGAACATTCATATAAACTTAGAGAGGGAAATATCTCTTAGCCACTTGGAGAGAGCAAAGTAACTTATGTGCACTAGAGGCAACAAAAGATTACAAGTATAAAAGATAAAATATTATAACACAACTCATCTATTTATATTTTAAACAATTAATAAAATCCTAACCCTAATGCTCAAGAGTCAACTAATCTAACCTAAAGCTTGAGTTAATAAAATCAAAGATAGTTGACATGGCTATACTAGAGTTGTTATATAGCTTCCCCATAAAAGAACAAGGTTGTCCTTAGATCTAGAAGATTGAAGAATGTTTGTAGTCCTCCAATTTATATCTTTATTCAAAGGATCTTGCCACTTGATGAGGAACTCCTATACTTGATAAGACTACAAATTATGGGTTGAGACTACAAGACCACCTCTATTTGTAGGTCAATACATCCTTCATCTAGTACTAGAAGCTTTATCTAGCACTACACCTTTCTAATAATCACTTGCTTAAGATAAGAAACATGAAAAACATGATGGGTTTTGGAAGTAGGACGAAGCTCCAATTGGTATACCACTTCCACAATACAACATGTCATCTCATAAGGACCATAGAGCTTGGGTGTCAATTCTTTACCAAAATTTAACTTGAGATATAACTACTTATGTATTTACAAAAATACCATATCACCCACCTCAAATTGTTGCTCTTGATAATATAAATCATTTTTCTTCTCCATAAAATTTCAAGACTAAAATATATTATCTTTGAGGAGTTGGAAAATAGTATGCCATTGCTAGAGAAAATCATCAACCTTTGACACTCGAAAGGAGCTAGAAACATAGTCTATCATGGATGGAGGTTTCTAGCTATACAATAATTCAAATGGGAAAATATTGAGGGAAATTTGATAACAAGTTTATGCCACTATTCTACTAAGGGAAGTTGTTTAACCTACTGATATTGTTTATCTTGAGTCAAGCATCCAAGGTAGGTACTAAAATACTTGTTTATAATCTCAATTTGACTAACTAATTGAGGGTGATAATAGGAGATCATATTAATCTTAGTATCATTTAGAGTGAATAATTCACTCTAAAATTTACTAATGAAAATAGGAACATGATCATAGATGATATACTTGAACATAACCTACTATTTGAAATTAGAATCAAGGAATACATTAGCTACCTTACTACCAGTGAATGGATGTTGTAGGGAACAAAAGTGGATATACTTTGAAAGGAAATATACCACTACAAAATCGTTATTTTTCCTTGTAGTTTGAGAATATTCTCAATAAAGTTCATTAAGATGTGTTGTCATTGGTGATCTAAGATAAGCAAGGTTTGTAACAAGCCTAAATATTTAATTATTTTCTCTTATTTCTTTTTCATAACTCATACTCAACCATAATTTACAAGTGATATTTGCTCTCATTCTTTCTAATAAAAGGATTTCTTCAACCATTAATAGGTTTTAAGAAACCTTGAATGCCCTGCCAATGATAAAGCATGTAATTTATGAAGGATATTATTATTGAACTTGGAAGATTGGATGAGATAATATAATCTTTCTTCTTGAGGATCCCATCAAATATGAGAATAAGAGAGTGGTAAAGTTACCAATCAGGTTACCCTAGATCCAGTGATCTGTAGGTGTGAATGCACAAAAATTAGGAAATATGATGCTCCAGTGCGATTTCCAGCGGTGATCTACATGTGTGAATGCACAAAAGTTTTCAAACCCATAGTAATTCATTGAAATTGATATTTACAACGCATCGAGAGATTTTATGGATACAAAGGAGATTTAGGGTTTTACAAATGTAATGGAGTTGTGCCAAAGAAACATTTGTCTCCGCTACCCCAGCTCTTCATGCAAATTTTAGTGCTTTCAAAATCGCTCTAATCCTTTCGTTTTTCCATTGTGTGGATGGGCGAGGGAATGAGTGAAAAACATCAAGAAATTTGATTTTAGCAAAACGGTCTTTGATACCAAAAGCAGTTGCGTCGAATATGCTTGCAACCTAGATATATTCATAGATCCATTAGGATTTACAGTGGGAATTTAGGGTTTCTTGCAAATTTATTTGTTGGATTTTGGGATGGAGGGTTTCAAAAAATATGCATGCATTGAGCCAAAAATGAATTTTAAAGAAGCTATCCATGGAGGACCACCTCAAACAGGAGGGAAACACAATCAACGATTTCCAAGGAAACCATTGAGGATGCCAAAGGTCGATTCAATAAAAACAAAGATGGGTTGCATGAAAGCAACTAATGGATCCCCATTAGTGAAGTTGGAAATAACGGATATCTAGGAAGGAATAGCTGAAATGGAGAGGAGAGCACTAATTTGTTGATTCATGGGATTTTGATCGACTCTTGCTACCTTCAAGCAATGGGCTACCAAAAACTGGAGCACTAAAGGTGAGTTCCAAATTAATACTTACCCTAATGGTTACTTTTTTATTCTTTTTTCTAACAAAGAATATAGGGAGGACATTTTTCAAGGGGGGTCTTAGTTTTATGGTAGGGTAGGGATCTTCATGAATCTCTGGCATACCAACTTCAAAGCTGAGGAAGAAATACCATCAACTGCCCCTGTTTGGGTCTATTTATTTGGTATTTCGATAGAATATTGAAATCCAAATATATTTGCAACAATTGGGAATTCTTTAGGAGTTTTCATGATGACTTTTGATAGCACTCTACACTTAGAGCATATGATTTATGCAAGGATCTATGTTTTGATTGATTTTGACAAACCACTTCCAAAGAAGATTACTTTACAATATGGGGAAGAAATATGGGAGCAAGTAGTAGATTATGAAAATATTCCATTTAGATGCATAATCTATCATGAATATGACCATCTAGCCAAGGATTGTCCACATAAGGTCCCTAACAAAGAGAAAGAGGATGGGGACTTGGAAGGGTTTCAAATCCCTAAACAAAAAAGCACAAAGAAAAAAATAGCAACAAAAGAGAAAACAATAATTTCACCTAACACCTTTGAAATTAACTCCACAAATGAGCAAGCAGATGATGAGGATGGTCAAATGAAAACAATAATTATGGAAACACATTTGGATGAAGAGAGGGAACAAGAAGGATTGCATGATGAGAAAACACTAAAAGAGCTTACCCTGATGCTGAGAAATAATAGTCAAAGAGAGCCATCTCAACCAAATTTAAACTATATAAAAAAATAACAATGTAGAAAATCAACCCAAGTGCAAAACCAAAGGGTAGATTCAAACTACAAACAAAATGGATCCTCAAAAATACCATACAAATTCCAATAGTAGTGTCATGGTTCTAAGTAACCATCCTATAGTCCTAGCTGGAATGAAGCAAGATACAAATAAAAGGATGAGGATGCCTTAATCCTAAGGGTTTATAGGATGGGTGTTATCCTATAGTCTCTTGATGGTAATGTCAAAAGCTATGGCTAATTTGCTAAGCAATTTCTGATATTTCTAGTAATTTGTTAAATTATGGTTTAGTTTTAGTGTTATCTTACATGGTCTGATTTGTCAATAGCTCCATTGGATTATTTTTTATTGTTGTTGTTGTTTTTTTTGTGTTTTTTTCTGTGGTGTATTTGTATCATTTTATTGTTTATGTTTTGGTTGTGTTTTGTTATGTTGTTTTTGTGGTTTTTCTGTGTGGTTTGTGTTTTGTTGTTTTTGTTTTTATGTTTTGGTTGTAGTGTATTTGTATCATTTGGTTGTTTTTGTTATGGTAGTGTTGTGTTATGTTGTTTTTGTGGTTTTTCTATGTGTCATATATTTTTTTTTGGGGGGGTTGTGTTTGTTTATGTCTGTGTGTGCTTGTTTTTGTGTTTTAGGCATGCTCCTTGAGTGTGTTGAAGGTGGTGTTTTTTTTGTTGTGTTTTTTGTGTTTGTTTATGTCTGTGTGTGCTTATTTTTGTGTTTTAGGCATGCTCCTTGAGTGTGTCATAGGTGGTAGGCCAAGTGCGAGCCCTAGGTATTTTTGGTGGAAGAGATACACATGCCTCCTTGGATCTTACCCGAAAGTGGCATCCCTTTTGGGATGTTTTCCACAAAAAAATAAAAACTTTTACCAACCTCCACATCATGAATCAAATGAACTATATCATGATTTGACTACCATTCTTATTGAAGGTAAGAAAGCCACTAAGGGGACTCGAGATAGCATTGATAGGAAGAGAGTCTTCATATTCATGAAAAAAAGCATTTTCCACCATATTTTCCTTCCCTTTCTTGTACTCAATTGCAAAGTCATACCCCAATAAGTTGACCAACAATTTGTTTTATTTTGGATAAGAGATATGTTCTAAGAAGTGCTTAAGACTACTATTATTTATTGTGATAATAAAGTGGTGGTCCAACAAATAAGACTTCATTTCTCCATTGCATTTAAGATGGCTAATATCTCCTTCTCTTAAGTGGAATGACCTAAATTCTTGCCAAAGAGTTATGTGCTTCCAAAATTTAGAGGGTATCCTTATTACACCAAAACAATTCTAATACTTATTTCTAATGCATCACACTCAATAATAAATGGCTTGCTAAAAGTAGAAGTAGCTAAAATAGGGCCACTGCACATAGCCTCTTTTAAAGCATTAAAATCCGTAGTAGTTGCATCAAAATAGACAAAGCCATTCTTAATGGTGAGATTCATTAAGGATCTATAATTTTTCATAATTTTGGATAAGTTTTCTGTAATACCTTATAAGACCTAAAAACACTCTAAGATGCTTGAGAGATTTAGGCAAGGACCAATCCTACATGGCCTTGATCTTATTAGGATCCACCTTGATGCCTTCATGAGATATAATGTGAACTAATTATTCCACTTCAAACACCATATTTGGACCTTTTGACATACAATTGTTCCTTCTGTAGAGGTGGAGCACTTATTTGATATAAAGCAAATTTCTTGCCAAGGACTTACTTCAAACTAGGATACCATAAAAAAAGACCAACACAAATTCATTAAGAAGAGGATGGAAGATAGAATTTATTAAAGTTTATAAATTGAAAGGGAAATTAGTAAGATCAAATGGAATTACCAAGAACTCATAATGATCCTCATGTGTATAGAAGGCATTTTTAGATTTATCTTCTCTAACTCTAAATTGATGAAACCCTGAATGTAAGTCAAGCTTTTTAAAATACTTTGCACCATGTAGTTCATCTAACAAATCATCAATAACAAGAATAAACTATTTATCTTTGATTGTAATCTTGTTGAGTGGGATAATCTAGGGAATATACACTAATAATTATCATTACATTGAACCATGACTATTTGATATGCATAAAGATAAGTGTTTGAATGAATAATGTCCCACTCCAACATTTATTAAACCAGATTCTCTATTATGGAGTCCTAGATTAGATATAATAGTGAGAATGAATATTGGGTGGATTACTACCTAGAACTAGGTGAATGGCATGATAATGGATCTACTAAGATGGAAGTCCCATGAGTTTATTTAAGAATGAAGTATATTTATAAAAAAAAAAGACTACATGTTAGAAGAAAATTTTAGAGGTATTTGCTCAATGGCTCATACTTCCATACAATATAGTTGGACAAATAAGTATCAATCACTCTTTTTTCCATTTATTGGGAACTAAAGACCTTATAAGGTGAGGGTTGTATACCTTCGAGATGAATGACCTTAGAAGGTGAGGGTGGTATACCTTGGAGATGAATGACCTTATCATTTTTTGTCTATTGTACATACAATGATTATACATTTAGAGAAACATCCCTTAAAGGATATAACCATTAAGCTCCTAGGATAATATATGCACTCCTAAATTCCATTGCATATAGAGTCCATATCAATATAGACACAAGTAAAATGATCCATAGATTAATATTTACCCCCATTGATAATCAACACATGGAATGTTTTTTCCTAGTTAGATTATGCAACCCTAACGATTTGATCATCTTATTATCAATGAAATTGTTGGTACTATCCAAATCAATCAACATGTTTACCCACTATATTTTTATGAATATATTAACCTTGATAGTATGATGATTTTATAGTACAATAATGGAAAATGTTGAGAGATCCATAGTATGAATATCCTACTTAAGATCCTCAATTTTTATTGGTGCCTCCTCTTATAGTAAGGCAATAACCTCCTCCTCAAATATTTCTTCCTCTTCCACTTCTATTTGGAAATTACATCCCTCCTCACAAGCATGATCCTTAGGATGGCAAGATTGGAATCTATAACAAAAGAGCCCTTACGGGTATTTATCATTGTGGTTATGGAAGTAAGGTCTATAGGGATTGTAATCACATTATTGTTAGGGTCAAGGCAGTTAGAGATTCTTTTCAACAATACAATTCAATCTCTTAGAATTATGGAGGATCTACGAATCATGCATATGTACTTCCCTCATATCATCCTTGAGTCCATAACAAAATATATACACTATCATAGTTGGATCCAAGTGATATGTATACATGAGGAAGCCTATAAACTCGATATAATACTCTTCCACTATGTCAATCTATTTGATCTATATTATCTAGATCATATAAGAAGTAGAGGCCTTTTCAAACTTAAGATAGACTATCTTCTTGAAATTTGGCCATGAAAGATGATAATAATGATGCCTTAGTTCCTTAAGTAACTACTAATGAGTATTGGTACCTAGCTTAGAAGCATCCAAAATGACCATACAATTCTCAGGAATATGGTGTAAATGTATTAGGTAAGCCATATTAGATATCCAACTATGATAATTATTTCCATAAAAGGTCAAGATATAAATTTTAAGAACTAAAACATCGTGAGGCCTTTCAATAAAAAATATGGTACCTGTAGCACCCTAAAATTGGCACAGTAAAATTACAATAATTACATTCACCTTAGTAAATAATTTAAAATTCAAATTTAACCTCCCAAACCGCCCGTTAACCGTCGGGAAATCCGTTTCCCCATTTTTCGTGCCATTTTTAGAGGTTGTTTTGACCGTTTGACGATATCGTCGCCGATCGTACGATATCGCCCCATATTTGACGATTTCGTCCGGACTAGGACGTCCGGACGATCTTGTCACAAAACTGATTTTGCAAAGTTGGAATCTGCTCCAACGGGTCTCCAATCTGGGCAGAAGCGTGTCTATGCCATTGGGACCCTCTCCCCGTTGGAGATCTCCCAAATTGGGATGATCTCCAACCTCCTAACTACTCCCCTAAGCCTATTTAGTCTCTAGGATTTTCCCTTCCCAACCCCTGGCTGAAAATTATCTGCAAGTTAACTCCATTCACGTTAAAACATCCCTATTTTCCATTTGCACTAGTTCCATATCAATTTTGTTGTAGGTACATCACTATTTTTCAGCCGGAGCTAGCACCTATCGTCGCCGATGAACCTGTTCAGATCGGAGGCGAACCCGTCGAATTCGAGGCGATTTCGTACTGATGCGAGACGATCTCGACTGCAATCCGTATTAAGGCAATCAGTGCCTGAAGTTTGCGTTCCTCAACCTTTTTTCTGTCATTTTATTCTGCAAATTAGATAATCTATTCAGTGTTTTATATTATCTTGCATTTGGAGTTCACCCATTTAGATTAAGTGCATAATTAAATCCTAATTATCATCTAATTAGCACGATTCATTTCTGTCTCTGTGTTTAAGTTTCAGTTTGATAACATTGCTGCCATTTTATATCATTTCCTCTCGTTAGCACTGTAGTACTTTTTGTATTTTGCATCTATTTTCAGTTTTGTAGGTCTCTGACGAATTCATCAGATCTCAGACGATCTTGTCTGATTGCAGATGATTCTGTCGAATCTCGTACGATCCAGACTGCTTCAACATCGGAATATTCTTCATACATCCGGATCGGTATTCCTCATTTGCATTCTGTAATCTCTATTTTTCTGTCTTTAAATCTATTTTCTGTATTCATTGAACTTGCATTTTCATATAGAGTAATCTAGATGCATTCGGCCAAACCTAGGATATGAATGCTTAAGGTTAAAACGAACACATTTAAACACATTCCAAAACCTAGGCGTGGAAGCTGCCATTAAATGTTTCCTGGTGAACCCACCATCCGTCGAAAAATCATCAAAATACACCTCCCTTGAGAGGCGGGACCTTCGCAAAGTCCTCTCAGTCCGAGGTACCGCGACATCCTTTTCCCATCCTCCTTCCGAGCGTGGATCCAATAGCCTGAAGGTAGGGATGCAAAAAATTTGGAGCGATACATTTTGGTGAACCCGACGTGAATGCATCATAACCTTTTGAAAAACAAAAACAAAAACAAAAAAATATATAGAACAACTAAAACATAGATGCATTTTAAAACATTTAAGTTTGAAAACATGTTTAGATGGTAGCTCCTAAGAAAAGGTTAGCAGTTACTATAAACGTAGAAAATCAATTGGCAGCCATAGAAGTCAATTCTGTCCTTAGTGTGCCTGAAACAAGTAGAAATCAATTCCTGTGGAACGAACTTGATAGGAGACTTAGTCTCATTTCATCTAGGTCCACACAACTTAAGCAAATCAAGAGGCTAGTCCTAGATAGAATCCTGGATCCTCATCAATTAGTTTTTTATCATGAACTTCAGAGAGCCTGCCATAGATGGTTAGCCTATAGGAGAGCTCTAGTATCTTCAAAATTGTTCACCTTCGAGGAATACCTCGAGAACGCAGCCATTGTGCACCAGTTCCTAGGTTGTGTAGAAGACCAAGAGGTTGTTCTTATAGATAGGGAAATATGGAATAGAGTTCCGAGAGCTATGTTATATCGAGAGTATTGCCATGAGCTTTACTATTATCAACCAAAGATCTCGAAATACACAACATCACTATAGCTCTTTTCATCAAATTTTTAAAAGAAAACTTTCAATTTGAAGAAGAACACTTCATGACTCCCGAACAACTCGAACCTATTAATGATATTCATAAATTGTTTATAGAAAACTAGATTATTACTTTAGTATTATTTCTAGCATTTATTGTGTTATTTGTTGTCTTTATTATATTGTTTCAAAAAAAATTAAAGAAAAACTAAAAAATCAAAAACTTAGCAAAAACTTAAACATTTCATTTTTAAATATTGTAGTAGGTATATAGTAAATATATACCTCTTAATTTGTTGCATATATATATATATATATATAAATATATATATATATATTTGCTGAAATCAAAACTTAGCACCATGCCTAAACTTAGGAATGGTAAAGAAACTTTAGGAGAAGGAGAAGATTGGTTACAAGATACAACTAAAGACCCAAATGTCCTTCTTGGAGATACAAATCCGGAAGGAGAAACTCTAGGTCAATCAGATGAAGACTTAGGTGAAGATAAGGAACAAGAAGGAAGTGTTAAAGAGGATGGATCCTCATCCCCTAGAGTAGCTCCAAATGGAACTATTGCCTTTGACAATGCAGAGCATTTCAAGAAATTTCTCATAGATAACATTGATGACCTTAATGTGGCAATTCGCCTTGATAAAGGGCAAATCAGTGACGCTCAAGCAGCTATAGAACAAGCGTTTAATATGCGCATTAATCCCTTGTCTTTCATTGATCAAGAAAGTGACAAGGCTGGGCCATCCAATACGGATATGGTCACTATGGCTCAAAACATGTCAAAACAACAAGTTACCCAACCTCCTAAGGAACCCGTTATTCAACCTAAAATCACTCCCACACAAAAGAAACCTTCCTTCACTACTTTATTCCGTCAAACTATTGAGCAATATGCTTCAAGTAAACAAAAACCTAAAACAAAGCCAAATACAAACTTTCAACAATCCGGAATACAACATAATCCAACTTCAAAATTCCTCCATAATACTTTTCCTACCAATACTTTACACAACAAGTAACATGGCATCTAATCTGCATGTTCCTCCATCCTACGCCCATAAAACCCATGTCAATGCCCTACCAAACCAATATGGGGGGCAAACTAGTAATCTGGAAGCCATGGTGAAACAATTAGCTTCACGTATGGACCAGATAGATCCCTACCGTCCCTCGTATAATTATCGAGAGATCTCGTAGTCAACCTTTGGACCCCATAGTTGTAGCTCAACCATACCCTAAGCATTTTCCCATGCCTCGTCCCGCCTATATATAAAGGAACCGAAGATCCCATAGAGCATCTTCGCATGTTTAGGATAGCATGTCACGACATATCGCATGACGACTTGCTATTACTAAAAATGTTCCCAAAAAGTTTAGGTGGAATGGCATTAGAGTGGTACTATCAATTGCCCACTCATTCTTTGAGAAACTTCGAAGAAACAAATTGAATCATTTGTCCATCAATTTAGTGCCTACATCGAGAGGCATGTAACTATTAAAGACCTATACAATTTAAAACAAGACAAGGATGAATGCTTTGCCGATTTCTTAGCTAGATGGAGGCAATTGATAGGAAAACTGCACTTTGTGTTGCCTTATAGGGAAATGTTGGACATTTTCATCAACAATTTACAAGAACAAATATCTTATGAGCTATCAACCGCTACTTTAACTACCTTCGATCAAGCTATAGATTTAGCTCGAAGAGTAGAAGATGCCCTCATTAGGAGAGGCCAACTTAGGAAGAAGGATGATGAGAAAACATCCAGAAATCAATATAAAAACAAACAAGTTGTCGGTGACGGAGTCACTGACAACAAAAATGTTGCTAATGTCAATGCAACGAAGACAACAAAAAAATTCATATTGAAACCTCCTGACAAGCCTCCTCGAGAATTCACTAGATTAAACCAACCCTTATCAACTATTTTACCTCAATTGCTCGAAAGAGGTTTGATCCAATTACCAGCCTATCCGGGAACCCGACCCAACTATACCCGGATACGGAGCCGACTTGCACCGTGATTTCCATAGAGGACCTCGGACATTCTACCAACGCTTGTAAAAGGTTGAAACATAAAATACAAGATTTGATTGACAATAATGAAATGGAAGTGCAAGCCTTCCAACCTAAACAAAACCCTCCTAATAATACTCAAAAGACCATTCCCCAAAATCAAAATCAAAATGCCAATCAAACTCTAGACATATTTCAACACCCTTTACCAAGACATGGTAAAGAGGTAGCCAATCAAATCGAACATCATAATGTTCCCCCTCCTACCCGATATGTAGGAACCATTAGCGGACAATTACCTGCTCAGGATCCTCAAATATTTGACACGACCTTATCCCTAGTTACGACCAGTCCCTTACATAATTTTCAAACTTCTGATTCTAGTGATATAGAATCAGATAGTGAAAGTGAACTAGACATTACTTCAAACCAATCGAATAGTTCTGAAAACGAATCAGATCCTATTCAACCCGTCACAGATGCTATGGTTCCATAAGAACCATTTCCTAGAAGAGTCACTACTCGACCTTCTTCTAATATATTCCTTTCTAATGAACAAGCCATTAATGCTCAACCGAGACCAGTTCAACGTCTTCACTATAACATTGTAGGTACCATTGGAGTCGTTACTCGACAACAAGCTCAAAACTCCCAACAAGAACCAAACCGTAACGATGGATCGGCTCCATTCGTTCTAAAAAACCCCAATAAAGGGAATCATGTTCCTACTGTCCAATCTAAACCCCCTTACAACATTAATGAGCAATTGTCTAACACTACGGCCATAATTTCCCTCTTAGATTTATTAAGATCCTCTCCCACCCATAGGGATGAGTTGATGCTTACATTGAGCCAAATGATGGTACCTCAAAACATTCAACCTGAAGCTATGGCCAATACTATCATCACTCGAGAGATTGATTGTATTGACTTTCGGGATAAAGATATCCCACAACACAGCTTTACATAAGGACAATCCCTTATACATTACCGCTTTAATTAGAGATGTAGTCATCAAAAGAGTTTTGATTGATAATGGCTCATCTCTAAACATTTGCACCTTTGACTTCTACCAACGATTTGGCTTTAGAAGTGATGAAATGAAGAAAACCGATATGATTATCAAAGCTTTTAATGACGAAACACAAGAAACGTGTGGAGTTATTACCCTCCCATTGCAAGTTGGTCCTAGAACCCTAGAAACAACCGTGTTTATTGTACATTGCCCAGGATCGTACAATATACTTTTGGGTCGCCCTTGGATCAACGCCATGCGAGCGGTCCCATCAACTTTACACCAATGTGTTAAATTTGAGTTCAAAAATCAGTTGGTCACTATTCATGGTGACCCTAGACCTTTTGATATGTGTGCTTTGGCGTAACCTCGTTGGAGTGCAATTTTGCCCAGCTCGTCATCCACACATCCTAGTTCTGATTTTTCATCTAAAACTGTGAAACATAAACCCATAACTTCACCTATTTCCCTCCATTAATTTCATCCTCCTATATAGATCAACAACCCTCTAAACAAATTATTTTAGAACCTCAAACAGATCTTAAGTCTACAACCAATCCTTCAAGTTCTATCCCTATAAATTCAAGACCTATAGACACATCTATCATACCTTCCACATCTCAAGACATAGGTAATAAGCCTTCTACATCTTATGCCCTTTCTGATGAACTTTTACCATATTTATCTACAACCTTAATATCAGAAAAAATGAATGCTTTCATGCAAGATTCAAACCTTTTAAATAACTTGCCGCCATCTCCTCGTACTTTGGGCCTCCCACAACCTATGGGAAGTACTTACCAAGTCGGGAGTTGTGCCTTCATTTATAAAGGATATGACTGGGGGAAGAATCCCTCGGAATATCAAAACTCACCATGAAGGATACGCTCGGTGTTATTTTACCAATGATTATATTAAAGCTAAACCCATGATGCTTAAAATGGGATATGAAGGGAAAGGCTTGGGACCTTTCCAAAATGGCATGAAAGAACCTTTCGAGGTAGAACCGTGGCCCGCCCGCTGTGGTGTGGGCCTATTTCCTAGTAAGGGTCAACCCTTTCCTTTTGAGGATGATGATCATCTCATATGCTATCAAGATTATTTGGATAGGCATGTTGATTTGCCTCTTAAAAATCAGTCGTTTTCATGCAACATGCTGTCCATAGCATACCCTGAAATGATTGCCGACCTCGATGAAGAGTTGGAAGGAGATATCTTCCATGATGTCTCTCGTTGAAGAGATGTTGCACAATGGGTTTTATTTTGATGGTTCTATACCAACTATAGCCCAACTTGAGGCCACTAATCCTCAAGATGAATTATCTAAATTAACCTTACAAGAATTACAAGAATTGGGCGTTTCACCCGCCCCACCTAATTTTGAAAGAGATCTACACATGGAGGTAGAAAATGTCATTAAAATTAATATTGGAACTGAGGACAATCCTCACATAATCAATATTGGATCAGAATTAAGTCAAGAAAAACAAGAACAATACATTGCATTCCTTAAAGAGTATGAAGATGTCTTCGCTTGGACATACGAAGATATGCCGGGTCTAGACCCTTCTGTAGTCATGCATCATCTAGCGGTCCATCCGGATGCTAAACCTGTTAAACAAAAACTTAGAAAAATGCATCCCAAAGTGGCTCTGCTAGTCAAAGGGGAGTTAGAAAAACTCCCGAATGTTATCTTTATACAAGCTATTGATTATGCCGAATGGATCTCAAATGTAGTTCCAATCACCAAGAAAGAAGCTACCAAAGTTAGGGTTTGCACAGCATTTTAGAGATATTAACGCTGCATGCCCTAAAGATGATTTTCCTCTTCCAAACATGGACCAAATCATTGACTTCACTGCCGGAAGTGGGATGATGTCCTTAATGGATGGATTCTCCGGTTATAATCAAATTCAGATAGCTCCTGAAGACCAGGCTAAAATAGCCTTTATTACCCCCTGGGGTACCTTTTGCTGGAAAGTGATGCCATTTGGCTTAAAGAACGTCGGTGCAACTTATCAACGAGCTATGACCTACATTTTTCATGATATGATGCATGATATCCTACATGATTATGTGGATGATATTATAGCTCGCTCTATTATTGAAAATAATCATTTAGATGATTTAAGAAAAGTTTTTAATCGATTACGAGAATATCTCATTCGATTAAATCCAGAAAAATGCATATTCGGAGTTAAATCCGGCAAACTATTAGGGGTTTTAGTTTCTTTACGTGGTATTGAAATCGACCCTCTCAAGATTGCGGCCATCACCGATATGCCCGCACCGACTAATATATCTGAGTTACGAAGTTTACAAGGTAAGCTTCAAGCCATCCGTCGCTTCATCGATAAGCTGGCGGATAAAACCGGTCCCTTTCTTAAACTCCTTAAGAAGGATGTCCCCTTTAATTGGGATACAGAATGTAGAGAAGCTTTTGAACTTCTCAAACAATACCTCCTTAATCCACCCGTGCTTTCACCACCTAAATCCGATCGCCCATTTCTCCTATATATTTCAGCTTCGGATTCTCGCCTTAGGGGCTATGTTAGCCCAACTTGATGATGAAAAGCGAGAACGTGCTAATTATTATATTAGCCGAACCTTCATCAGTTATGAAACCCGCTACACAACATTGGAAAAACTATGTCTAGTAGTCGTGTTTGCTACGCAAAAATTACGACATTATATGCTTAGCCAAAAAACTTATGTCATTGCTAAATATGATCCCTTAAGGTATCTCATGAGTCGACCTTATTTATCGGGTCGCACACCCAAGTGGGTTCTTGCTCTAAGCGAGTTTGATCTCACATTCATAGGACAGAAGTCTCGTTAAGGGTCAAATCATAGCAGATCAATTATCTGCTGCACCCTTAGAGTCTACCCATCCCCTCATCATCGAGTTTCCAGATGAATGCCTTCAATTAGAGGCAGACCATCCCGAACAATGGTCCTTATACTTTGATGGAGCCCGATGCATGAGTGGGGTTGGTGTGGGTATTATTTTAATATCTCTGCAAAAACATCTTATTTCCTCTGTCCTTCAAATTGACATTTGCTTGCACCAACAATATCGCTGAGTATGAAGCTCTAATCCTTGGATTACGAGCTGCCCTAGCACTAAAAATTAAACACCTTTTAGTTTTTGGTGATTCCCAACTGGTTATAAACCAAATTAATGAAGTTTATCAAACCCGAGATGATAAACTGCGCCCATATAAGGCCTATGTTTTACAATTAATGTCTTTATTTGATCAAGTCACCTTGGAAGCTATTCCTCGAACTAGCAACCGTGCAGCTGATGCTATGGCCGCAGCTGCATCTCTCCTGCCCTTGGAGTTAGATGATGAATATGCCACTATCATTATTCGTCGACTCCAGGAACCCGCCTCAAATAAGTCATGCTTAGAGCCTTTGGATGTGTTTCTAATCAATGAAACTACTCCCGAACCTTGGTATACAGACATATTTGATTTTCTTCAAAATGGGACTTTCCCCTGCCAATTCTAACAGAAACCAAATATCGGTTATTACGTCGACGAGCAAGTCGATTCATAATAATTGGCAATACTTTATATAGGAGATCTTTTGAAGGTATCCTATTAAGATGTTTAAACTTAGAAGAGTCTAAATCAGCCTTGAGTGAAGCCCACGATGGATCTTGTGGAGGACACTTTAGTGGTAGTGTTATTGCTAAAAAGCTCCTTCGGATAGGATACTTTTGGCCTACCATGGAAACGGATGCACATGAGTATGTGCGCCATTGCGACAAGTGTCAAAAACATGCTGACCTTGTCCATGCGCCCGCACAAGAGCCGCAGGCTATTTCATCTCCATGGCCCTTTTCTAAATGGGGCTTGGATATTATTGGCAAAATCAATCCCGTGTCATCCGATGGACACAAGTTCATCATAACCGCCACCGAGTATTTCACGAAGTGGGTCGAAGCTATGCCTTTAGCTTCCCGCACCGGCACACAAGTTTCTAAATTTATTTTTAATCAAATCATTTGCAGAGTTCGGAATTCCTGCCAATCTCATCTCTCGACAATGGAACTTGCTTCAAAAATAAAGATGTTAAAAAATTATGTCAAAAATATAAGATTCAACATCGCCGGTCCACTCCCTATTATCCTCGTGGTAATGGTCAAGCGTAAGCATCTAACAAAACCCTAATCAAAATTCTCAAAATATTAGTCAATAAAACCGGCCGTGGATCGGCACATTCAATTATATCCAGCCTTGTGGGCCTATCGAACTAGTGTTCGAACCCCCACCGGAACTTCACCATTTGTTTTGGTGTATGGTGCTCAAGCAGCTTTTTCCATTTGAATTGGAAGTTCCTTCTTTGGCTCTGCTACTTCAAGATACCGAAGTAGGAGATGAATATCGTGTCGGGCAGACTCGACCACTGGAACTCCTAGATGAAAATGCATCAATGCTTTGGAGCATCTCCGTGCTTACCAAAACAAGCTTAAAAGATCATATGCTAAGAAAGTTCGTCATCGATCCTTTGAGATCGGCGACCTTGTTTTAAAAGAAAATCAAAAAAATACAAATGCAACTAAGGAACTTAAAGGTAAATTCGAGCCCAATTGGCTTGGACCATACATTATTACTCCTAAATTTGAATCAGGAGCATATAAATTATCTACCTTAGATGGTAAAGAACTTAAAGAACCCATGAATATTTTGCATCTTAAACGTTACTATGCATAAATTTGGTCATTTCATCCATGTATATATTTGTTCAAAATTACTATCTTGTATTTCTTTCAAATTTATAAAATCCAAAAACATCAAAAATATTCATAATCATCCAAAATCTTCAAAACTATCTATTGCATTTATTTAAAGCACTTGTTAAGTTCTTTTTGCTCAAAAACAAAAATCAAAATAATGATATAAAAATAGCTATATGCTTGACTCTTTCGAAACCAAAACAAAATAAAGAAGAAAGAGAGAGTCAACATTCTCAAAACTTTCTCAAAAATCATTTATATATATATTTTCTTACAATTATTGCAGTTATATGTTTCAACTTATTTTGGGATAAATTAGCATTTATTTTGAATCCCTCACTTGCACACTCACAACAAATAAATATCTTGATTTTATCTGGCATGATTACTAATCTCTCTTATATCAAAGTCCACAAAATTCAATTAAATAAAGTTTGAGCATAGAGAATTGATCTTGTTATTTACTTAAACCAAGCACATCTTTTCACAATAAAATGATTATATTTGTAATTTCCATGTTTTGCTACATAGTAGAACCGATTTCTTGAGCGAAAAGTTTCCCCCGCTATCCTATCATGCACATGGTCTAGAATCTTTGAGAATTGGCAAAAGGACAAGCTCACCCCTACCTAGAATAAAAATCCCTTGCTCTACAAACCTAATCCGAGCAAGTATCCCTAGCAAAGAAAAAGAAAAAAAGAAAAGAAAAAGAGAAAAGAAAAAGAAAAATGTTATTTCAAGCAATGTTCCAAGAATTATCAAGCAAAAGAAATACAAAAAAGTTCAAAAGAAAGCAAGAAAGCAATAAAATCCCTTTTCCCTACCCTTTGAAAATAAAAGAAGGGTTGATGAGCTTGAATCCCCGGAATTCTCAATTATTCGAAACCGTGAGGTAAGCCCCATAACAGGTGGTTTGTGCCCAACCTCGCTTGGCCTTGGGTAACTCCTAGCGTGGCGATATGTCCGTCACATTAGCGACCTTATTTTGTACGGACCTATGTCTCGCTTATGGATTAGCTAGCTCTTGATAATCCGACCTACATAGTAGCCTAGTATGGTTATATGCATCTACATCATGGTTAATGAACACTTATTTGGTTTCTTCAAATCACTTGTATCATAGTATCTTGCTCAAAACTCGTAAATGAACAATGCAATTGCACACACATTTGTATTTGAGAGATTTTGTGTATCATTATGATAAATCAAGATCGGAAATGAATTCACATATGCACATGGGATTCCTTATAAATCTAACTTTTGTCTTCAAAATAATTTGAAATATTATTTTTGCAACTTGTTTGGAATAAATCAAGTACAATTGTTTACCACAAAGACAACTATATAATAGAAAAATCAAAAATTTCTTTCAAACTACACAAAACATATACATATATATCTGGTTGACTTTCGCGACGATGGTATAGTTCCAAAACCAAAATTGGAATTTTATGCCTAGCGCAAGTCCTCATTTTCATATTTTCTGTTCATCAAAAATCAACCATGCAATAAAACTATTTTTTTTGGATTTTCGCGATGATGGTATAAGTCTATACCTACATATTCTATGCCTAGCGCAAACCATTGTAACAATTTTTATTCCCCATTTATTAAAAATCATGAAAACCATATGACTTAATTCATTATGTTACACAAATTATGCTTTTCAAAAGCAAACACATTTTCATTATTTCATGTCATTATGTCAACCTTTAATTTTGCAATGATGGTATAATTCCTAAAGAATTATCCAAAAATTTTATCACCCTTAGGAATTTATGCCTAGCAAAAATCATTTGAACATCATTTCATGCACAAACATTTTTTATGAAAATCTGAAAACAAACCATCATCATCATCATCATTTGCACTATTGCACCAAAGTCTTAAGACAGCTTCTTAAGCACTCTTTTACTTTTTAACAATATTTCTATAAATGGGACTAGCTTGACGACCGAGTGAGCAACGACTCCATGAAATGGTCTATAATAGCGACAATGTCCTTTGAAATTATTGTTAGAAGTCTCTTTTTATTTTTTCACATTTCATTACAACAAATCAATTTGTTACATCAGATTATTTCATTTAAAATATCACAAGCATGACATTCAAATTATAATATCTCCAACGACATAATTACATCCAATTATCAAATCAATCAATCAAAACATAAAAGCATCATAAACATACACAAGACACAAGTCATATGATCAAAAATATCTCATCTATATATATCACAAATATATGTACATCATCAAAACTGGATTGGTATGCCACAATCTGTACCTCGGCATACTCAATCCTCTATCAAACAAAAACAAATATAATACAATGTCAGTGTCCAGCCCTCTAGCCTCGAGAGCCCCTCGAGCTCTTTGCCTCATCTCCTCCCCCGCCCTGAGGTGGACGAGGTGGCCTCATCGCCATCTGTGTAGTCCTAGTCCTCGATCGGGACGAGGTCCTCGACGACCCGATCCCGATCAGATCTGCGATGTTGGCTGGCAGGGGTAGTCTATCTGCCTCTGGCACCAACTGGAAGTATAGAGTCTGATAGAAGGTCAGCTGGGCGATAGCCCGTGTCAACTCCCTAGAGCTCGCCCCTCCGCCCCGTGCCCTAAGGCGTGCAATCTCATCCCGTAGCTGTGACACCTCAGCCCGGTGTCGTGCAGCCGCATCCTGTAGCGTCTGCACCTGAGCCTATAGACGATCTCTCTCCACCCGAAGAGTAGCCATCTCGCTACTCTCTCCTGTGTCCACACCCTTGCCCTTATCGGGCGATGGTGGCCTCTGTGGAGATGGGGGTCTCGCCTCCCTCCTCTCCCTCTCTCTCTGCCGCGGCCGCTCCTGTGCCTGTGGCCTCCTCGCCTCTCTCCCGCCGTGACCCTGGGCTGCCTCCATCACCGCCTGGCGCCGCCTCCCTATCCGACGCACAACCGCATGGATCGGACCCTGTGCCCTCGTCATCCGAGGAGGGCGGATGCCTACGTACCATGCATCGTAGCCATCGGCTACCCTGGCGTCGTCCCCATCCACTGGCTAGATGGGGGCATCATCAGTGTCCTGGCTCTAGAACAACTGCATGTCGAGAGCCCCGCTAACCGTAGTGTTATCTCGAACAGTCCGAGAAAACTTGTAATCCTCGAGGGATGGGATCCCCTGCTGTAGACCGAACTGCCTCAAAACTCGGTTGTACCTATGGAGCTCCACCTCTCCCCTCTCCATCCTCAGCCAAAGAAACTCGCTCCGATGCGAGCCAACTCCTCGTCCATCCTCCGGCCACCCTGGATGCTCCCTCCATGGCCTCCAGGTGATCTGGTCCGGGACTAGGTCATCCAATAGCCTCCGGGACATCGACAAGTCGATCCGTCACCGTTGTGCCCCTCTCCGAGCCACCAATAGAAGACTCGAGGCCTCTCCCCATCAACCCCTGTCAGAGGAAGCCCTACCGGCCTCCGCACCGCAATGTGCTCCCAGCACCAAACCTGTAGTAGCGATGTCATAACCAGACATCGGCCGCCCTTGTACACGACCCCATACAGGATCCTGTACAATCGGCATAGAACAAAACCGCCCCAAGAAAACCCGTAGCCGTGGTCTCTCATGTCACAGACCACATCTGCCAGCATCCATGGCACCCTGCACCCGCTTTGGTGGCACAGCAGAAGTCCACCAACTACTCCAACCAAAACCCGTGTGAGTGTAGATGCCCTAGGCATCTGGCATAGTGCCTCGATGTTAACTTCGCCCTTCTCTAGGGCGAAGCTCGGGTCACCGCACAACCGTCCCATAGCGCGGCCCTGATTGGCCGTAGGAGTAATCAGCCATCCTTGTATGGGGATTCTCAAAATCCTCCATACGTCCTCCAAAGTGGGAGTCATCTCCCCTGTCGATAGCCGAAAACATGAAGAGCCCGGATACCACCTCTCTGCTAGGGCCGTCAGTAGCCCCATGTCCGTAGATACTTGTGGCATTTCGCCACATGCAGTAAGCCGGCTCGTGCCACCCGATCTCGCTCGCTCGTGTCAGAGCGGCCAAGTCATCTCTCAACCCTCCGTATTTCCACTCCTCGCTCTTTAGTAATCCTCTCTCGCAAACATAAACAACAAAACAATAAACAATCATTAATCAACAATTCAAGTAATCAATAATGCAAGTTAAAAATTCAACTTTGTGCAATTGATGATATCGCCCACTATTGGACGATATCGTCCCAAATTTGAGCATAATCGTCTCCGATTTCGTAGTTCGAAATCGTCTCTAATTTGACGAAATCGTCCCCCTTTCGACGATTTCGCCCTCGAGCGAAATTGTCGAAATTGAGACGATTTCGTCCCGACGACGTCGACGGCCCAAAAACGGCCGCGATGCTCAAAATTCACCTAAAATTTACCTACAAAGCATGTAAAGTTAAATTAAAGCATTCTAGACTAAGTTTAGACTCTTACCCGTAGACCGCGCCGGACCTCTGTTGATCTGTGCGTCGTCTCCACCATTTTTGCTTCCAGAGCTCTAAAACCAAAAAATGAACAAAAAAAATGAATTAGGGTTTTACCCTATTTTTCTTAATTTTATTCAAAAATAATTTTTTGCTTTTCCGCGTTTTTACCTCAAACGTTCGATTTGGGTAAAAACACCGGAGGGGGCACCATAGTAAGCCGTCGTACGATTCGACCAAGAATCGTCGCCTAAAAATGGGAATAATTTTTGCTTTCTCGTAGATCGAGAAGAACTCATCTTTAACGCATTTTCTTTGGAAAATTCGCTAAAGAGGGGGCAAAATGTAGCACCCTAAAATTGGCGCAGTAAAAATTACAATAATTACATTCACCTTAGTAAATAATTTAAAATTCAAATTTAACCTCCCAAACCGCCCGTTAACCGTCGGGAAATCTGTTTCCTCCTTTTTCGCGCCATTTTTAGAGGTTGTTTTGACCGCTTGACGATATCGTCGCCGATCAGACGATATCGCCCTGCATTTGACGATTTCGTCTGGACTAGGACGTCCGTACGATCTTGTCGCAAAACCGATTTTGCAAAGTTGGAATCTGCTCCAACGGGTCTCCAATCTGGGCGAAGCGTGTCTCGCGCCGTTGGGACCCTCCCCCGTTGGAGATCTCCCAAATTGGGATGATCTCCAACCTCCTAACTACTCCCCTAAGCCTATTTAGTCTCTAGGATTTTCCCTTCCCAACCCCCGGCTGAAAATTATCTGCAAGTTAACTTCATTCACGTTAAAACATCCTTATTTTACATTTGCACTAGTTCCATATCAATTTTGTTGCGGGTACATCACTATTTTTTAGCCGGAGCCAGCACCTATCGTCGCCAACGAACCTCGTTCGAGATCGGAGGCGAACCTCGTCGAATTCGAGGCGATTTCGTATCGATGCGAGACGATCTCGACCGCAATCCGTATTAAGGCAATCGCGTGCTCGAAGTTTGCATTCCTCAACCCTTTTTCTGTCATTTTATTCTCGCAAATTAGATAATCTATTCAGTGTTTTATATTATCTTGCATTTGGAGTTCACCCATTTAGATTAAGTGCATAATTAAATCCTAATTATCATCTAATTAGCACGATTCATTTCTCGTCCCTCGTGTTTAAGTTTCGCTTTGATAACATTGCTGCCATTTTATATCATTTCCCTCCGTTAGCACTGTAGTACTTTTTGTATTTTGCATCTGTTTTCGGTTTTGCAGGTCTCTGACGAATTCGTCAGATCTCAGACGATCTTGTCTGATTGCAGACGATTCTGTCGAATCTCAGACGATCCAGACTGCTTCAACATCAAAATCTTCTTCAGACATCCGGATCAGGTATTCCTCATTTGCATTCTGTAATCTCTCTGTTTTCTGTCTTTTAAATCCATTTTTTTTGTATTCATTGAACTTGCATTTTCATATAGAGTAATCTAGATGCATTCGGCCAAACCTAGGATATGAATGCTTAAGGTTAAAATGAACACATTTAAACACATTCCAAAACCTAGGCGTGGAAGCTGCCGTTAAATGTTTCCCCGGTGAACCCACCATCCGTCGAAAAATCATCAAAATACACCTCCCTTGAGAGGCGGGACCTTCGCAAAGTCCTCTCAGCCCGAGGTACCGCGACATCCTTTTCCCATCCTCCTTCCGGGCACGGATCCAATAGCCTGAAGGTAGGGATGCAAAAAATTTGGAGCGATACAAGTACCACCTATAGTGGAATCAATATCAATAACAAACTCTAAATTAAGCTCAACCATACCTAGATAAGCTTCCATAACATAGTGGATATGCATCTTAGCAATACAAGAACAACCAAGATCTTCCATGAAGTGTGACTACTTATAAAATCTTGGACCTTGCCCAAGTATTATGCATTGGTAGTGCTCTAGATCTTTATGTTTAAAGGGCCTTAGTCTTGTCTATAATTTGGACATTAGAAGTTACCTAGATATATAAAATAGAAATTCTCGATAGGTAGAGGGTTGCTTGACTAAAGATAATTCCTTTTGCTTATCTTTCTACTATGCACCCAAAACTTGTTAAAGTTATTCTCCAACGAGCATTAAATGTGGGAAAAATGACTATCATGCTTTTCAATAAATTAATCCAACTTGAAATTGATGTTGTGGATATACTCAAAGTAGTTTTGTTAATTATATTTAAGCTTACAAATTTGTTCATTCAATATTTTACACTAAATAAAAAAATACTCATGAAGACTAGATGAAAGACCTAATGGAAATTTAAGGGGATGGTGACCCCTAAGAGGTGTTGGAGGGATACTCATGGTGCTTAAAATAAAAAGAGTGGTGGGATCAAAGCTATTAATATGGTCCTTATTTGTGTTTCTTAGTAGAAGCTTCTTTCAGATCATCCAAATATCATGATGTGGATTTGTGCATTATAAATGACTCATTCCCAATTAGAGGATACCAAGGGGTCACACATACATTATGAATTGATAATGAAACCTAAATATTTCATTAAATGCTTGCAAAAATGGGGCTACTATAGGTATATCTTACTTTGAATAGCTCGAAAATACAATTAGAATGAGATAGATCTCCCATAAGGGCCTGAGCACCTTTGATACTCTTTTTCTTTGAGTTCAAAAAAATCAAATAAATTTACCTAATTACAATATTACAAAATAAAGATATGTCAAATGTTGATGGTATACAATTGACAAAAAATACTCAATTAAAAAACATAAATTTGACCAAAATAAGTTCTAGAACAACTCGTACACCCCTTTGTAATTTTTTTGTGCCATTGTAAGAAGCCATGATCATTGCTCTAATACCACTTGTAATGAAACAAATTTCAAAAATAGAAAATCGTAGTAGTAAATCACAAAAAGGCAAAATCAAAATGCATACACCTCAAATTCCATAAAGTAAATCACAATTGTAATAACTATAAGTATCAAATCTAAATTCTAAGTCTCAGAACAATCTTAGCCACTTAAAGCAAAGTCTATTATGCACACCAAATATGAATAATAATTACAAGTATGAATGATAAAACAACTATAACACAACTCATCTATTTATAGTCTAAATAATTAACAAAACCCTAATCTTAATGCCAACTAACCTAACAAATGGCTCAATAATATCAAAGATAGCCATCATGGCTATATTGGAGCCATTACAAAAATCCAAGACTTCTTAGCAAGAAGTAAAAGTTCTCTACCATATATTTATTAAATCTCTTTAGATCTAGTAATGAGTGCATTATAAGTCAAGTAATTAGTATGAAATGAAAATATTAAACACCTCTATCCTAGGACATACTTGAAGGGTTTAGCTAAATAGCCTATCTTTAGTATCATGTAGGAAATCATGGACCAACAATGATTTACATCTGTAACCTCTTGCAAGATGCATAGGTGTTCTATTAATGAGCTATTAACACTTTGGGTCAAGTAGTGAGCATCATTGAGCCAAACAATATGTGAGTTAATAAGCTATAATTAATGTTTAACCATTCAAATACATTTGTTGGTACAAAGATATATATTTTATTTTAATGTATATATTACTTTCTTAATTGTTATCTATATTAAAATAATTATTTAATATTTTTTGTTCTTATGATGACATTATTAGACTTTCATGCTATTATTGGATCATTATGTTTTGTTTTTAAAATGATTTTTTTCTTACTTTGTCCACTAATTTTCTCAAACTTTTAAATTGTAAATTTCCCTATCAACAATGGGGTTGGTTTCTAAGAAATGTTCAGACTCTTTGGGTTAGGATTATTGAAGATAAATATCTTGACAACCAGGAGTATACTAGATTTCTCACAATTTAGGACCCATATTGTGGCTCTTCTTTGTGTAACCACCTAGTTGAGGTTAGGGAGTCCTTTTGGAAGGGTGTGAAATGGCATGTTGGAGATGGGGACTCTATTTTTTCTAGGAGGATGCCTGGTTAGATGACAACCCTTTAGCCAAAAATGGTATTTTCTCTAATATAAAATAAGATCTAGAAGATAGATATGGTAAAAAAGTGTATGACTACATGACTTTATTGGAAAATCGATTGAGTTGGAAAGATTTATAGGTAGTCCCTAAGAATTTGGAGGCTTTAAACCTCCTTAAATATAATATAAAGGTTTATTACTTAGGTGTTGTTAGGAAAGAGACTCAATGGTTTGGGGTAGAACTAAGAATGGTGAAATCAATGTGAAGACAACCTATGATCTTTTGGATCCTATTGTAGATAATGGTTTCCCTTGGAATAGAATTTGGGGTAAGAGAGCTATTCCTAAATTAGATATTTTTCTTTGGGAAGTAGTCTAGAATAAGATCATAATGGTGGATAATCTTAAGAAGAGAGGTTTTTAGTTACTTGATAGATGTAGTCTATGTGAAAAGGTAGAAGAATCAGTGGAACACATCTTCTTGGAATGTCCCTATGCTCTAAATATTTTCCAGCTTCTCATCAACAAGATGGGCATCTCTTGGGTAATGCCTTATAATATGGTTTTGTGGTTATAGCAGTGGGAGAAGCCCTTTTATAGTCCTCATATTAATGTAATTTGGAACTTGATTCCATTTCATTTTGTGTGGGGAGTATGGTTAAAGAGGAACATGAGAATTTTTAGAGGGAAAAAAGGTTAGCAGTGAGAAATTTTGGAAGTATCACCTATTTTTTAGAGGAGAATGCTAAATATATCAAGTACCCTATCAAGCCAGAGAATACTAAAGATACTATGATTGCTAAGGCATGGAATTTGGAACTCATTAATGATGGAGAGGCAAATGCTCAGTCTAGAATTGATGTAAAATGGTAACCACCCCGAGATGAATGGCTTAAGTTAACCTAGGTAACCTAGGTAAGGTAGGAGTAGGAGCTATTTTGAGGGATAATCAGGGCAAATTTGTGGGGGTAGCCTAAAATTTTATGGGAGTTACTACTAGCCATAAATTTGAAGTTAATGCATTACATCTTGGTGCAAATCTAGCTAAGTATCTAGGTGTATTGAAGGAGATTCCTGGAATATTATCAATATTTTTAAAAAGGAGGGAGAAACTAATTGGTAAATTGATTAAATTGTGTAGGATATTAGAGATATTTTAAAGCATTTTGAAGAAGTTGATTTTGTTCATGTCTTTAGAGAAGGTAATAAACCAACAAACTAGCTGGTGAACTTTGGTGCCATTAAAGAAGAGGATAGGATATGGGTCCCCCTAGGGGTGGTCCATCAAGACTTAGAAAAGCTTAGGAGGGAGGACTACATCTAATTGGGGTCCAGGGTGGATATTGTCTATCTTGCATCCAGGGGATTTTTGGCTACTTGCCATTGGCAATTGTGCAACTGATGGATTGATTTTGTGATGTACAAGGGTGAAAACCCTTTCAAAATATTGTTTTTACCCTAATAAAAAAATAATAGGGTTGGTGCACAATGGATGTACTTTCCCTTTTAATATTAGCTAGAAAAATTATAAGTTTATACAACCTCTTGCTTGGCCTTCATCTTAGATACTTGTGGTTTTCTATGAAATTCAAATTTTAGTTAAATGCATCTTTATTAGTATCTTGGAGATTGTTCATAGATTATTAAAATTTCCCTCTTTCCTTTAATGTCATTATTTTTTATGGGAAATGTTTTAAGGGTTGTTAATTTACCCCTACCTATTAATACAAAACTAAACTAAGGAACAATGACAAACTAGTAGAAAATCAAATGTCAAAGTTCAAAATGTCTCATCTTACAAGAACAACGATATATTAATGGATCTCAATTTATTTACTTTTTAATGGGTTTATATATATATATATATATATATATATATATATATATATATATATATATATATATATATATTTGTGGAAAACATCCCAGAAGGGATGCCACTTTTGGGTAAGACCCAAGGAGGTAGGGGTTGGGTTATATATGATTTAAATGGGTCCCAATTGTATTATATCATGACCACATTGTGGTATTACAATAGCTTGGCAATTATGCATGTATCACTTAGCAATATTTAAACCACGGTCTCCTCCTTGAAAGTCAAGGAATTTAATCGATTGAGTTAAATTCATTTGATAATGAATCTCAATTTATTGTTATTAATATTTAATAAGTTATATGTAGCTTTTGTTTGGGGCCACTCTCATCAAAATGCCGAAATATTACATTTTTTTCAGGTAATTTTTTTTTTGGTAGGTAAAATATTTTATTTACTTGTTGGGTTGAAGGGACCCAATCCCTGTTACATAGGGCATTCAAAATGCCAATAGTACAAAATTTGGAGCATCCCACCATCACAGGGATAGACGTGGTGATGACCAACAGTCTATAGAAACATAATACTAACTAGCTTCGAAATCTGAACTAGAAAGTTAAAACAACACCATAGACAAGAACCCTAATAAGGGGTTACAACATCATTTGGACAAACAAAAAAGCCATTGGCAGACCAACTACCAACTACCCCCTCCCAGTCCTACTGGGATTCATCCACATCCTCCTGACTGACGCCAGCCTTCTGATCCTTTGCAAGGAGGACACTAAGGGTAGTCGAGAGTTCCTGGAGCTCATTGATGATGTTTGAAAAGATAACACCCGCCTCCTTGACCATGTTAGTTGTAGCCTTGAGATGCTCCACCGCTCTGGTTACGTGATTGATAGTGTTGGTGCGTAGTGCTTCATCAACATTGCACCTAGCATCTTCCTCATCGTCTAGAATGATCTCGGGTGAAGGTCGTGAACCGTCCACACCCTTCCTTCTTGAGTGTCATGAGCTTCTACTGTGAGAGGGTCGGATGAACTTTCCTCTTGCTCCTCAGAGGTCTTCTTTTGGCTACTGTGGGTTGGGACTCCACAGGGGTTGAATCCTTTGGGTTGGGCGGTGGAATTTCCTCATCTTTGCTGTTGGACTGCATGGGGTTGATAGCTTTTGAGAGACCATCAGAAGGGGTAGCAGAATGTAGAGGCTCTTCGGTTGAGGGGTTGTGGTTGTGGAATTCCAATGATGGATTAGGATCATGAGACTCAGGACTATGAGAAGGCTCAGAGGAGGGCACGGTGATCGGAGGAGGAACATAAGGACTAACAATAGGTTGGGATAAGAGGGCATGTTTGTAAATGACGAGGAACAAGCCCTGGTGTGATAGGTGTTTGGAAGATTTCTTATCCCTAAAGTTCTCTATGGTGAGGCTGATGGACCGAACTAGGAAGTCAGGGATATTTATCGGCTTGATGTCACGCAGATGGTTGACGAAGGCTAGATGGAAGGAGCGGAGGGGACTGCTAACATTGTCAACTATGATATACTGGATGATGGGCACAATGACGGAGTCCCAGGGGTGAGGGAGAGAGGATCGGAGGACTCCCCCCTTCACCCAAATCAACTCCTTACCTTTATCAAGGAAATGTTCAGTCTCTTCTTTGAAATTGTGTCTATCCCATCGCACCACCCTACCCTTAGGAGATAAACCAAAAATTTTAGCTAACATATGGATGTTTACCTCAATGTGGAGCCCTCGGATCTGGACCACACCATTATTCCATGAGCTTACAAACTCACTGGTGACACCCTCATCCACGCCACCAAAAAGCTTGAAGAAGGGGATGAACCCCTTGGCTCCTAGTAGAGCTTCATCTACAAGTTCGAGTTGCAACACCGATGACTCAAGAATGGCCATAATGTCAGATAGGTCATAGTAGTTTAGGCACCAAAATAGGATAACGATAGCAAGGAGGCTAAGCAGTAAGTGAATTCACTCCAGAAGGTGGTAGAATAATAAAGAGTGCCTAGGACTGCAGTGGAAAGGATAACCAGATGGAGGGTCCTTTTCGATGCATATTGGAACTTCAACCATAGGGCAACAACACTGGACCACCTCAACACATGCACGTGATAGGGAAACAACTTGACAAAGCAAGAGGAAAGGAAGGGTGACATGGTGAAAGAGTCTAGCTAACAAGGTGAAATAGATGGCTTGGAAGGCAGACGGGTGGTGGAAATGGAAGGGCAAAGAGGCAAAAAATGAGAGATGGGGAAAAACAAGGTGGAAGAAGTGAAGGCATAGGGTGAAAGTATGGTACCAGAGGGGTGTTGAAGCTTTACCATGATATGACCGACTTGCATGGGAAGTGGTACTTCTGACATTTCGAAAGACAATGATTATGTGGGAAGGGGAACAAATATCCTTGGTGTTAATGTGAACACCCTTGGTGTTGATAAAAACACCTTTGAAACATCACTTGCTTCTAATTGGAATTGTGCTCCACATCATTTTTAGCAGCATCAATGATGTCTTGAGGGAAAGAGTCTTCCCAAATGGTGAGATCATTCTGATTGGCTGCTCTGTTAGCCAGTAAGTCTGCCACCATATTGGCCTCTCTAAAAACATGCTGGACTGTGTTGAGCGGGTACTGCCTGAGGATGGATTGACTCTCTTGGATGATACTTTGAATATTCCATCCGACTTTGGAGTTATTCTTAATGTGGTTGACCACATTTAGGGAATCCCCTTCAAATATCATAGGGTTAGTTAGACCTTTGCTAAGTTCAAGGCTCCTCCAGAGGGCATGAGCTTCGACATAGTTGTTGGATTGGACTCCCAAGTTTTTGATGAAGGCTCTGATGATTTTGCCTTCATGGTTCCTGATGACACCTCCAGCCCCAGCATCTCCGGGGTTGCCTTTGGATGATCCATCAAAATTCACCTTGAGCCACCCTAGAGGGGGAGGGGTCCACTTGGCGGTGGACCTGCAGCTGGTATGGGCATGGGATCTGGTGCACTCGAAAGAGATACCGAGGGAGTTGAATAGGGAAGCTTCCAACCCCACTACTGGAGTATCTAGACAAGGGACCAGATTTACATTTTTGATGGCAAAGCATAGAGCTCTGTTAGCCACTGCTTTTGGGTCCCTGGAATGGTCGTTGAAGATTTTGCTATTGCGCTCAAGCCAGATTTACCATAGGGTGTGATGCAACAATGCTTCCCACAAGAACTTGATTCTGGGGTTACAAAACACTTGGGGCCACTGGGTAAAAAGGTCAATGATTGACTGGGGCCATACCCACTTGACCTAAAACATATTAATCAACGTAGAGAAAGCATTGTAGGCAAAGGGGCACTCGATCAGAAGATGTTGAGTGGACTCCCATGCTTGTAAGCACAAGTAACATTTTTTGGGGACAATGACACCCCTCTTAATCAAATTTTCTATAGTGAGAATTCTATTTTGGAAAGCTAACCAAGAGAAGTGGGCAACTTTTGGGATGAGATGTTTGAGCCAGATTCTCTTTACAACATAGGGGTAACCTGGTTTTTGTGCAGGTTCTGAGGGGGATCCAGCAAGAAAAAGGTAGACTTAACCGAAAAGGAGCCATCATCAGTACCTTTCCAGAAGGGTTTGTCTTTCTTTTGGGCCCTAGGTATGAAGTTTGCTCTGAAAACTACCTGCAAAGAGGTGATAGCTCTATCAATTACTACGTTGCTTATTCTAAAATGAAGTTGCTTCCACTTACGATAGTCCTGGTTTTGCACAATGAAATCTGCAACTTTCGACCCAAACCTATGATCTGTTAGATGTTTGATAGCAGTGATATCTGGGTCATTGATAAGGGGCTCATCCCTTGCCCATGGATCATGCCAAAAATCGATGGATTTTCCATCTTCGAGCTGCCACCTGGTTCCTCTTTGGAGTAGGGATCTGGTTTGGATGATAGACCACCAAAAATGAGACCCTATTTGAGGGATCTCTTCATCTCTGAAGGAGTGATGTTGCAGGTATTTTCTTTTAATGATTGAAACCCATTCCAAATTTTCATTAGTGAGCACCTTCCAAGCCTGCTTAGCTAAGAGGGCCTGATTCATTTTGTTGATTCTACAAAATCCAAGCCCACCCTTGTCTTTTGGAGAGCATACTTTGTCCTAGGCCACTAGGTGGAACTTTTTCTGGTTGTCAGCTCCAACCCATAAGAAGTGTTTTTGGATTTGTTCAATCGTGGTCCCAACTACTACAAGAATTTTGAAGACTGATAAAAAATACATAGGAATGCTTTGAAGAATAGACATGACCAAGGTAGCCTTACCCACCTGAGAGAGAAGGGCACCTTTCCACCCAACCAGTTTCTTATGAAATATCTCAATAACATTATTCCACATTGTCTTGGCAGGATTCCCCTGAAACATTGGGAGGCCAAGATAAGAAGCTGGAAACACTACAGTAGAACAACCCAAAATATTCATAATTTTGACTTGGCGGGGCAGTGGGGTATTGATGAAATAAATCTTACTCTTGGTGAAGTTGATTTTTTGCCCTACGGCTTCCTCATAGAGGTTGAGGATAGTTTTGATGACTCTTGCCTTAGAAACAGATGCAATAGTTGCCAACAGGGTGTCATCCACGAACTGTTGGTGAGTTGAGGGCTGGAGATTGGATGCAACTTTGATGCCAGAAATCAAACCCCTAGAGCAGGCAACTTTTATGGCTCTTTCGAGGCTCTCAACAAGAATGATGAAGAGGATGGGGGATAAGGGATCCCCTTGTCTCAGTCCTCTGGTGCTAGGGAAGTACCCTACAATAGAGCCATTCACAAGCATAGAAATCCAAGAAGTTGAGATGCATTGCATAATCAGATGAACCCAGTTATCATGGAACCCAAACTTTTGGAGAACCTTGGATAGAAACTCCCTGTCCACTCTATCAAAGGCCTTGTTCATGTCAAGCTTTAGGAAGAAAGCTGATTTTTTTAGATATGTGGGTTGAGTGAATAAGCTCATGAATGGTTATGACCCCATCCACAATATTTTGACCTTTAACCGAGCTTCCTTGGCAGGGGTCAATCAAGGATGGGAGGATGCCTTTTAATCTATTGGCCATAGCCTTTGAAAATATTTTGTAGATAACATTACAAAGGCTTATGGGATGATAATCAGATAGGGATTTGGAATTGGGGCCTTTAGGGATGAGGGCAAGAAAGGTGGAATTCACATCTCTGGGAATGACTCTGGATCTTTGCATTTCTATGATGGCTTGACAAAGGTCGGGGCCAATGATGTCCCAAAAGGCTTGGAAGAACCTTGGGGAGAAACCATCGGGGCCTGGGGCTTTATCTGGATGCATGGAGAAAAGGGCCTGATGGATCTCCTCAGAACTTAAAGGGTTAAGCAGATAGGCATTCATGCTATCAGTGATGATTCTGGGAATGTGCATGAGAAGGGAGTCCATGGCTTGGGTAGAATGGGTAGGGCAAGAGCCTAGGAGGGACTCAAAGTGAAGGACAACTTCATCACGAATTTCATGGATATTGGAGGTGAAAGTGCCATCGTTTTTTATTAGACCCTTGATCTTGTTTGCCCCCTGTGTTTGAGCATTGAGATGTGGAAAAAATTTGAATTGGAATCTCCTTCTTTTAACCACAAATATCTCGATTTTTGATGCCAAAACATCTCTTCCTTCTTCAATATGTTATGGAAATCCGAAAGCAAAAGTTTTTCTTCAGCTCTCAAACTGGCATCCCCTTGACCCTGCTAAAACTGATTTTCAATTCTTTGGAGCCTGTCCCTGATGTTCTACTTGTTTTCAAAGATATTTCCAAAAATTTATTTATTCCAAACCTTCAATTTGGCTTTTATAGACCACAACTTCTGAGTAACTTGGTTGGTGATAGTTCCTGGGAAACTCTCCCCCCACCACTCAACAATGCGTGCTTTAAGGTCAGGGTGTTGGGTCCACATTGCCTCAAAATGAAAAGGAGTTTTGAAAGGAGGTCTGTTGGTAGTTTCAAAAATTAGGGGGCTGTGATCAGACCCAATATTTGGCATGGCCTATAAACTGGCATCTCCAAACAGAGGAAGCACATCCTGAGAAAGAAGAAAATGGTCAAGCCTTTCCTGAATGAGGTCACCCCCTACCCTTCTATTACTCCAGGTAAACTGAGATCCCCTTAGCTGAACATCCATTAACTCATTTGCATCCACAAAATGGCTGAAGTCCCCCGTGATCCTGGAAGTGATCTCTTTCCCTCCTCTCTTCTCAGAGGGATATAACGGGGCATTGAAATCCCCGACAAGGATCCAGGGGATATTATTGAATGCCTCACGCATCTGAGTGAGAGTGTTCCACAAGATCAACCTATCCTGAGGACTATTCGAGGCATAGACGTTCGTCAATACCCAAGAGTGCTTAGTAACAGAATCATGGAAAAAAATGTTGGAGATTCGTCCTTCACCTAAAATCACTCTTCCTTCCACCTTGGTTGGATCCCAGAGGTAGAGGAGACCACTAGAGGTTCCAGAGGTAGGGCTAAAGGAAAAATCACACTTTCTCCAAATAATTTTGGCAACTTTAGGTGAGTATTGCATGCCTAATTTGGTTTCTTGAATTAGAAAAATTGTAGGATTTGAATCCTTTCGCATCGAAGCATCAAGTCTCTGTTTTGCTGCTCCATTTAACCCTCTCGCATTCTAGGAGAGGATTCTCATTTGGAACTCTTGGAGGGTTTTCTACCTCCTTTGCCTTGTTGCGCAGGAGGTTTGGATCTTTTTATTCTTCTCTATTGGAAATTCCCAGTTCTTGAAAGAGAGTTCATTGGGTGCCATTGGCAATGTCTTCCGCTATATCTCTATTTCTTTGCTCTGCAATAGAAGGTCTGCCCTTATTTTTATCACATCCAACATCAATTAGGATTTTTTAAAGCTTCTGGTCTGTTTAGGGCTCCAAGCTTTGGGGGAGTCCTGAGATGACTCAGGGCTATCAACCTCATCGCCAAGGGGATCAGGTGGGGGAAGAGACGGGCCAGACCTGTTGGATGGGGGGGAGCTGGGTGATGGGTTAGATGGCAGTGAGGGATTGGATGTTGGGGGCTGGGGTTCAAGTGCCATGGTCGATAGGGATTTTGGGCACAGGTCTGGGGATGAAATAGGGGGTTGCAGGGGAGGGTTTGCCTTCACGGTTGATTGATCGGGGTGATTTGATCCAAGGAATTCCTCTCCGGGAATCTCCTCATTATCATCATTTGCATTGAGATTTGCATTGTTGAATAAATTGAACCTATTGGAAAAAGCAAATAGGGAACTTACCTTATTCTTGTCATCGTTCGGATATGGGGGAGCATGTTGCTTGCCTTTGGGCTCATAGCACAAACCCACTTTAGCTTTCATTCTCTATGACCTCTCCTTTAGGTGGGCATTGCGTCTCTTGGTGATCGCTCTGTGCAAGCCTTAGTTTTGGGCACTAGCTTCGAAGGTGCCCCTGGGTGTGGCACTCGGTGCAGAAGGAGGGTTTGTTCTCATACTCCACCACTTGGCATCGATGGTAAGACCCATAGATCAAATTCACATGGGTCGGGAGTTGGATCTCCAAATTCGCATTGACACAGATACGAGCATGTGTCATTCTCGATCGAGCACGCGTGGTAGGGTCAATAGTGACAAGCTCCCCAATCGCACGAGCAATCCCTTGTAGGACATCCTCATGCCAAAAATGAGAGGGTAAGTTTGGGAGATGGACCCAGATGGGAGCAGAGTTGATGTTCTGGGTTTTTGGATCAAAGTCCACCCCCCACTTGCGAAGGAAAAGGCTCCTTCTCCCGAAGAACCATGGGCCCCTAGATAAAATGTGATCCGCATCCTCTTGAGTATTGAGTCGAATCATGAAGAAGCCTCTGGACATGGCAACCAGTTCTAGACAACCCCTGGTTTTCCATTTCACCATCGCCCATCATCGGATAGCCTCCATATCGGGTCTTCCACCCATAAACTTCCCAACTAGGGAGAAAGAATCGAGGGAAATGTACCCTACCATGACTTCTTCTGGTAGGATTACATCGCATCCTTTAGGAATAAAAGTGCATGATACGGTTGAGGGGGGTTTGGGCCTTCCCTTAAGTGTTTCTGCAAATGATGCTGCTTGGGATTTTCTGCTTCCCATCACTATTTTTTTTGGGGGTTCTTTCCTCCCAAAGACATCGTTCCCATCATCCAAAGCCACAGAGTTGGACTTAGTTGTGGCTCGATCCCCACTTTCTTGGCCACCCATTCCATCCTTGGTCCCACTTGCGCATGCTCTCATTTCACTCCCTACTCCTGTACTATAGCTTTTCTGCTTCTCGCTCGTCGAAGATTCAAAAATCAAAATTTCGCTCGCCATCACTCCAAACATCAAATTCTACAAGTGGTTATAAAGTTTCTATTGTCAGGTAAAATTAAACCATATCCAACTTGCCATTTTATCAAAGATATTCTTTATTTTATTTTTCTATCAAATATATTCATCTTGCTCAAATTGTTTTTGCAATCAACTCCTAATCATTTTCATTCTAAGATAAAATCTTACTTGCTAAATTGCCTTATAAAATTTGAATTTCACCAAGATGAATATCAATATTGCAATTGGATAAGTTATTTGCTACCCAATTTTCTTCTTTATAGATATGCTTAAGTTTTCAAGAGTGTGTCTCCAGCAATAATTGATGAAAATAATCGCATTTTTTTTTAATACCCACATCAATTTTTTTTTATAGCATTAAAGATAATTTATGAATCCCCCTTAATTTAAATATATTTCCATTATTTTTCAATTGCAATTATGATCCCTATAAGAAGTGTACTAGTATTTTCATAGTTGTTAGTTTAATATCCATATAATTATGACTAAACGAGGAGAATTTTGCCTTCATTATTTCAAAAAAAATCATCTTTGATACCTTTTCTTGTATTTCCTTTAGAAGCACCATCAAAATAAAATTTGATAAACCCTATTTTTGGGCATTTTCATTTACCATAGATCAAAGCAAATCCTTTGTATTAATTCTATTATTGCATATGACCCTTCCATATATATTTAGATCATCTAAACAAAAGGATAGAGTCTCTATTTTTGCACTTGACTTCTTATGATGAACATCATGTCTATATATATTCTACAAGAGAGGCAATAATACGATTCCAAACTTGGGCATGACTTTGAGATTTATTTTTAAATATTTTATTATTCCTTTCAAGCCATAAATTCCAATAAATAGAGCTAGGACAAATCTTTTGCAAAATATATAATACTTTAATTTTGAAATGAATAATATAAAATTTTACCAACTCTTTTAATGTTGAGGTAGTTACATAATATATATTCATATTTTTAGAAAAACAATCCCAAATGGTGTAAGAAAAGAAATAACAAAAAGTAATTGGTCTAATATTTCTATATCATTCTCACACAAGGAACACTTGAAAGATCCATGATATGCTTTTCTTTGTAGGCTCTCTCCTATTAGCATCTTCCTTTGGACTTCTAACCAAAGGAACATTAAGGTCTGTGACCAAACATTCTTTCAATAAAACCCATATAGAGTGGAAAAACTTGATTGCTCTAGATTTTTCTATCCCTAATTGATCAAGTATCCACTACCTTTTGATAGATTCTAAACTAACTCGTCCTTTCATGTAAAAATAGAAAAAAAAACTATTGAATCATCTTTTGAAGCTTATTTGCTCTTTGCTTAAGTTCTTCTCCTTCAAGTAGGTTACTAATAGAAATCCATGATTTGAAATTGTTGTTTATATTAATATATTCTTTGAAATTTGGACCTTTACTAGCTAGATATGGCCAAGCTAATGATTTCTATTTTGAATCACAGATAAGAGGATAAGGCTTCAACTAAGTTTCAAACCAAAAATTGTATAGTCTCCCTCATTAAGTAACCATATAATATGTTTTTTTAATTATTACAAACTATCTGATATGAAGTTCCATGTTGGAAATCCTTTATATAGGGTTCATTTATTGAATAACTTAATTGCATCAAGAGAGCATATATATATTTGAAGTAACATCTTCTCCCAACTCTTCCTTTGATCTTTGAATAATATCTAGCAAAGTTTTATCCCTAAGGTTGAACTTATAAGTCTATAATTTTACATGTTTTTCCTCCATTATTCTTTCCTTTGCAAACCCTATTCCACTTATAAAGCAAAAACCTAAAATTTTGCTCACATCATTTTCAAATAAAACATCTTTAAATTTTATAAAATTAGGATTCTATACTTGTTGGTAATCTTGAAAGCAACATCATAGAGGGATGAATTACAATGTATTGTTTATAAGATGTCTTTCAAACATTGTTAAGAGCATACCTTTCTAACCTACCAAATATGATTTTATTCTATCCAAAAATGAGTCCCAAATATCCTTCTTGCCTTTATGGAAAAGGATTATCTAAATATGTTGATGAAAATATTTCTTGCTTTAAACCTCAAAATATCCACAATAATCGATTGTAAATCTAGGGCATGCTAATTAAAAAGATCATAGAATTTTTAGGATTAACCAATTGTCTAATAGCCTTGTCATATCATGATTATAACGATTTATATTGTACGACCTCACTGATTGAGAAATTTTCCAAAAGAAAGTTACCACCAAAAAATTGGATATAAGGTTCAAAGGGACTATTAATTGCAACATGAATAAATTTAATTTTTCCTTTCAATTTTGCCTTTGAGAAAGCTCTCCCTAATGCCTCCACAAGAAAAATAAATAGATATAGAGAAAGTATATCACCCTTGTGGATTCCATGGGATGAATTGATGTATCTAATAGGGTATGCACTGATAAAAATATAATATTTTGGAGTGATATAACAACATCTAATCCATTCACACCAACCTTGACCAAAACCAAATTTTTCGAGCCATGTAGAGAACTCCAAAAAACTCTATCATATGCTTTGTTCATATCTAATTTCAAAAGTATAATTGGTTTTTCCATAGAATTAAGAGAGTGTATCACTTCTTGTACAATGATTAGACCATCAAGAATTAATTTATAGCAAACATAACAATTTATTCCTATGAGATAACATAATATAGAATAATTTTTAACCTATTTGCCATAATTTTTTAAGTGATATTATAAGTCAAATTACAAATCTTATTAGGCAAGAATTATCAAATTATTTTGTCTTGACTTTCTTGAAAACCAATATAATAAATATGAAATTAATCTTGCTAAGTATCACCTTTCTTTATCGTGCATCTTCAACTATAGCCAACATATCACTCTTTAATAAATCCTAAAAATTTTGAAATAAAATTATAAGAAATCCATTGGGGCTAGGTACCATGCTAGGATGGAAAGAAATTACCACCTCATGTAGGTCCTCCATAGATATCTTCCTCACCAAGCTTTCATGTTGTCCCTATGTGAGAATTGATAGAATATTTTATAAATCTTACCATAGTGACATATCACTACCTTGGGAATCATAATTTTGAAAGGTTGTACAAAAGTAAAATCAATCCATCAATACCTTCCAAAACGTATCAAATTTTGACTTAGTCCAATACAAGTTCTAATTTGTTTCATAAGTGTCAATTCTCTTAGGAGTAATCCATTAGCAAAATGGAGTGACTAACTTGTAGAAGCAAAGCACTAGAAGTTTTTTGGTGAATCGTTAGCAAAGTAGAGTGATTTGCTCACTTCCTAGAGAAAACCAACCTTAGGTCTGTAGAGGGGTAAAAGTACAAGCATAGATCCCAATAAATATCTTTAGAAAGCAATATTTTGGCATATAGTGGTGTTACAACTCATTTTATAACCCTTCCTAGCCCTTTAAATGTATGTATTATATAGAGGTGCATATAGAGTAATAATTTCTCACCCCATGTAACTCAAGGGTAAATTCTTCCTATAAATCGGAGTTATGGGATCCATTGTAAACATATTTTGTCCATGAAGAACTTAGATCTATACTCTATGAAACCCATATTTTGCTCTTTTAATTCATGATATTGGTGGGGAAATTAATATCTTTTACTCTTTATTAGTGGCATTGTCCTCCTAGATTACGAAAGCACGATGATTGAGACGTAGCCCTTTTTATTTTTCTTTTTTTTGTGGAAAACGTCCCAAAAGGGATGCCACTTTCGTGTAAGACCCAAGGAGGCAGGGGTATCTAACATAGCCATTTTTCCTATCTTATTATTTCTCTCACAATTTTATCTCAAATCAATGGAAATATTATTGCTATTTGAATTCTTTATGTGTTGATTGATCACATACTTTCCTTCTACAACTTAAATCATATTTAATTTTGGTTCTTCACACTCTAAACTTATAAATTTACTTTTCATGCACCTTAATTTCTACATTTACTTTCCATATTTTAATTTCTTGCAAATAGGTTAGAATAGAATTTAGGAAGGATAGTGGGAAGATTACCTAAATCTAGAGGCTAGAAGAGGCCAAAAACCCTTTCATCCAACCTTGTTGAAACTATAATTGAGGGTGCATAAGAAGTCAAACAATTCCTCAATTCAACATAATTTATGGCATGCACAGTGGGATTAGTCCTTTATATCACAATTTTGCTAAATTCCTTAATTTTGGAACTAAATTTCCATTCACCATAAATGAGAAGCAATTGGTCCAAAGTCTAAGGGTTTTTTCCAAGTTCTAGAATAGATAGCGATTCACTCCCGATTTGGAGTGATTCACTTAGTTTTAACCAATTACCTAGAAAATATCTTAAATATAATTTTGGTATCAATTCACTTCATCGAGATGGTGATTCACTCCAAATTTGTTAATTTTTTATAATCTGAATCTAAAGGGAATTTTTAAATGTAGGGACTTGATTTATCAAGACTAGTCCCAAATTGACCCTAAATTTTACATCTTTTATGTTTGTGTTTGGTTTTGTAGGTGCTTTCCAAATGGACTCTATTATAAACTTTAGAATCATAAAATATATTTTTTATGAAGCAAGCAATCAATACAATATCAATTTTAAAAAATCCATCAAATTTGATTCCAATCTACCAAGGTATAAAGCATTTGGAACAAATTTTTAATTTTTTTGCCAAAGTTTATTACAACAAGCAATTTTTCCTAAGTTATTTGCTTGACCCCCATACTTATCAAAAAATTTCAATGTTCATTTTTTCCATTGATTTGCTTGAGTTTGCTAATTATTTACTCTAAGTTTTCTAAGAAATGCTCCATAGATCAAATTTTACAAAAAAAATTAATTTTACCCTAAAACTCTTGCCATAGAGGTATGTACATATGTGAGATTAAGCTTATGAATACACACAAAAATATGCAATGATCAGGTAAATAACATCAATTGCTAGAGCTAATCACATATCAACAAAGGATTTCAAAAGGTTAAAGGAAGAAACAAATCATTACATGGGTGTATCAATATGATGAAATTTAGGAGATTCCTATATATAATTCCCCTCCTTTAAAGATAAACTATTAGGTCATGTCGTGTCAAATCCATAGATCATAATAGAACAAAGGAAATCTAAGACCTCCCCCTATCTATATCAGTCAAAGTAATTTGATACTTTTTAAGGTCAAATCCAGTTCATTGCCAAGTTTATAACCACTTTTGCATAATTGGTTAGACCAATAACCAAGATGTTGAAAAAAGATGCTACCCTAGTATGGACTAACAAAGGTAAAAAGGCTTTCAAATATATTAAAGATACTGCCGCTAAGGCCCCAATCCTAATCAACCTTGATATCTCTAAAGACTTTAGGCTCTAAGTGTTTGGGACAAATGACGGTGTTGTTTCAATTCTAAATTCTAATCCAAAAAAATGATAATGAGGAAGAGCATCCTATCTCATTCATGAGCTAGGTCCTCCACAAATACAAAGACATATACACCTTCACCGAGAAACATATGTTTATCATCATGAAATCTCTAAGAAAGTTTAGTTGTTACTTATCATAACACAAGACCACCATCTTCATATTCCATCCTGATGTCAAATTCGTTGTAGTTCATAGTAAATTGGTGTTGGAAGTATTACATTATTTGGCCCCCTTGTAAATATTATTTTGGTAGAATGATTTATATTTTATATAATGTATGTGTCAATATGAGAGAAAGTGCAAGGTGTCAAGAGAGAGAATGAAAAGTCACATTGATATAGGCAAGATGAGAGTTTTGTCATAGAGAGAGGAATATAAAAAGATGCATTTCCCAGATGTTTAGAGCAATAGTTAGAGTACTAAAAAGTCATATAAAATTATATATTGGAGATAAAGCTCAATGCAATATAATCTATCTGAATCATTGTTGTAATATTTTGATATTGAGTTATATTTGTGAGATATTGTTGTTATTCTAATATTGTGATTCATTGTTATCTTGTATAGATTGTACATGATTTATATTTGATCTTGGATAAATATTTCTATAAATTAATCTATCTGGAAAGCTAACAATGGCATAAAAGCCATGAAGTGCTATAAAAAATTAGAGTGTTGGATAGAGATTGTGTAAGGAAGAGTAAAAAATATTTAAGGAGATAATTGAATGCATGTATTTGACCGTGTGTTGGAGATAAAGCATCGGAAGTGAAGAAATTATTTGTTGGTTTACCATTGTGAAGAGGAGATTTGCTAGACAAGCATAGAAGATCAGCTAGAACCTATGAGGTGAGGATCCTGAGAGCCAAAGTGCAATAGGAAGACTAAGTGTCAAGAGCCATTGATGAAGCCTAAAGGTTGAAAACTGCTAGAAGAAGCTAGATCTAGAAGTGTTTGGTAAACAAGATGAAAATATTACATTTAGAAACTGAGAAAGCGAGTGTCTTAGGCCAAGAAGAGTGTCTTAGGCCAAGAAAAGTTGCAGCAAAATTTTTAGAGAAAATTGGATGAGGTAAGGCATATTTGATTTGAAGAAATAATTTTTCTAGAATCATTTTGAATAGAAAAAGATTTTTTTTGAAGAAAAAAAAAACTGGAGGGATAAGAAAATAAACTTTTAAAAGAATTTGATTGGAAGACTTTGCTAGGAGATATAAGAAAATAAAAATTGAAGAAAATTTTTTTACATTAGACAAAAAGAATGAAATATTTTATTTGGTTGATTTATAGAGATTTAAAAATATATTTGAGAATATCAAGAATTATTTTGAACATAAGAGAAAGGGAGATATAAGAATTATTTTTTAAAGATAATTTACTAAAGAAAATATTATAGAAAATATTGAAGGGCAAAAGAGTTTATTAAACAAGAGGAACCAACAGAAATAATATTTTTTAAATTGTTGGAATGGATAAAAGAAGTGTCTTACAAAGCCAAGAAAAATAAAAGAAAAGTAATGTATGAACTTGAGAAAGAAGAAACAAAAAAATTATAGAAGAACTCAAGCAAGGACCTGAAAAGAAAAAGAAATAAACCAAGGCAAAAATCTAGGGAGCATCAAAATCTGAGAGACTTTCTAGGAAGAGACTTGAGCAAAAATAAAAAGAGAAGGATATACGCCTAGGTTAAAGAGAAATCTCAGGCACAAATTGAAGCCTTCTATTGCCTATGAAAGGAAGAAGATAAAGTTTAAAGATTAAAAAAATTGCAGTCAGATGATGGAATCATCAACGTGAAGCACCAACAAGATTAGAACAAAAAAAAAGAAGAGAAATCATTCAAGCAAAGCTTGAGATAATATTTAGTCGATGAAAAGAGAAAAGAAAAAAGTTATCTGTAGAAAACATTAAAGCTCAACCACAAGACTGCATAAAAGAAAAAAATTATGTATGCAATAAGGTTTGCATTATGGGAATTTACGGCAAAGAGATCGAATAAATCTGCATTCTGTAATGTTTTTAGTACCTAAGGGCTTGCTTGATCTTGTCGATGGGATTTGGCCTTGGAAGGGACAGGATTGGACATGTGAACAGAGGAATTAAGATCAGATCACCTCCAATCTTTTAGCGTTGTTGTTGGAGTTTTAATTCAAGGTATTAATGTTGTTTAAAAGCTATTAAACACTGGACGGATGGAGCAGCAAGGAGGAGGAGCGAGAGGTCTAGGGGCATCAAACCCTAGGTGTGGGACTTCAAAGGGCAGATCAGCAGACGCGGCAGGTGGGGGCTCTGGCGAGATAGCAGGCCCCCGGGCGGAGGATGTGGACAAGGAAGTTCTATTGGAACCGGTCCAAGGGCGTTGGGCGGATGCGGTTGAAGATTTCTCCGAGGGGGACCGAGGACTCTGTGCGTCAGGATCAAAGGAAGACCCAAGAAGGAGACAAAGAGAAACTTGGCAACTGGAGACCTTCATATCTTAATGCTCTTCGCGATAAGCAAAAATTATCCGACTCTTGTTTTAATCTAAAATCTGTCAATGGTAGGTTGCACGTCCCGGATTCCTTAGCTCGGCATGTGGCTATGGAGGGCGAGAACATCTTTGGTGGCTAAATTTATGGGGGTGAGGCCGGACATGGAAGTCATAAGGAGATGGGCCATCCAAAAATGGCAGCCAAGGGCCGGTATGATGATTAAGGCTTTACCCAAGAGTTTTCTTTTGGTGACATTTCAATGTGAACAGGACATGGAAAGGACTCTCCAAGGAGGTCCTTGGTTTTTTGGGAAAAGGGGCTTGTATCTGAAGCGTTGGTCCCCCGATTTCAACCCCCAGACTCAAGTCTCTGGATTTGGCTCCTATTTGGGTTAAGATGCCAGGATTACCTCTGCTTTTTTGGAACGAACAAATATTGGTTGGGATAGCTACAGAGATTGGAGAACTAATAGCTATTGATCCTGCAACCTTGAGCAAAACAAGACTCCTGTCTGCTCGCATGTGTGTGTTGGCGGACCTGAGTAAAGAGCTCCCTAAATCCATTATTTTGTCGTCTATGTTTGGCCTTCATACTCAGGTATTTGAATATGAAAATATGTCTTTTAAGTGTAGTGTTTGTGGGAAGGTAGGGCACCAGGGTATCCACTGCATTTCCAAGAACCGGCCCCCACTCCAAAATACTGATCCTCAAACCCAGAATAATATCCCTCCCCTGCAGATCTCCATTCCTACCCAACCTGGGCCTCAAGGACGTGGAGCTCAAAATCCGAATATCAGAGACCCTGTTCGCCCTATTGTAAGCAAGAGGCAACGTTTTAACCCTCCTCCCAAAAATTCCTATGCCCCGAAACCCTCTCACGGGGGAGCTGGTCCCTTTGATGGGAACCCTCAAGCTCAACTTTGCTCCTAAGATGTTACTGACAAGCCTCGAGCCAAATCACAAAGGAAAGAACCCCATAGATCAACGCCCCGGGGCAAGTAAGTTTGATTGGGTGATACGGGAGGCCTATGGAGGCTCGGTGGAAGTGGTCCCATGTACTGCAGAGGAATTTATGGGAAGAAATTACAAGGAGATCAACATCCCATTGGAGAACAGTTTTGATGCATTAAATCATTTGAAGGGAGATCAGATGGACAGCCAAGAAGTGGAATCTGAGGTAGAGGAGACTCAAGAGAAGGATTTAGAGGAGAAAAATCAGAGGAAGGAGCAGGAAACTAATAATACGAGGCAAGGATACTCGGGAGGAAGAGGTGAACCACCAAGATCGGTGTAACCCCAAAGCGGGGAAAAAGAATCTACTAATCAAGAAGCTAAGAGCACGGAATCATCTCCATTGTCAAAAAGACCGAGTTAACCCGGAAAGCCGATTGTTACCCCAAATACCAAGGCCGACCTACCCAAGATGGTTACTAGAAGCCAAGTGAATCCCAAGGAACTTCAACCTAGAGCGGATGTATGGGGATATGGTTCGGTAGGAAGAGGGAAACCTAGCAATGCTGCCTTAAGGCAGAAAGAAGAAGAGCGAAGAGTGGTTGATGGCACTCAAGCAGTATTGCTCTTTGGGGCGAAGGCTCGAGGATCCAAAGCCCATAAATGAAGATCCTTTCATGGAATATTCGTGGGAGTAATCCTACAAAAATAAGAGCTTTGTATGCTCTTAGACAAGAACACAAACCGGATATGATTTTACTGCAAGAAACTAAAATGGAGGAGAGTAGAGTTATTCCTTTTAAGAATAGGACTTGGCGAGAAGTTGAAGTAGTAGGCCAAGAGGCCACTGGAACAGACGAGGAGGGTTCTCGGTTATGTGGAACAAAAATGTGATTGATAGTAGAGTGATTCGAATGTCTAGTTGGTTTATTTGTCTCTTATGTGTGGATAAAACCACACGGGAAGAGTGGATCTTAACGAATGTATATGCTCCGATTAGACGAGGGATCGAGAAGGGTTCTTTGGAGTCGGCTAGGCTGAATTGAGGGAGACGGTCCCCAACTACCCTTGGATTGTGGCGGGGGATTTCAACTGCTACCTTAATCCTGTAGATAAATTGGGGGGCTCTCAAAGAATAACTCCTGATATCTACGAGTTTAGAGATTTTGTTGAGCAACATGAGTCGATGGATGTGGACTGCGTAGATTCTCCTATACATGGTCTAACAAAAGATTGAAGGAAAACCAAATTCGGATCAGATTAGATAGGTTTCTTCTTTCTCAAGAATGCCTGGAGAGGTTTGGGGACTCTTCATTAACGGCACTCCCAAGAATCGGGTCCGATCACAACCCAATTCCGTGGGAAACAGGGGGAGGACTCTAAGAAAAGATACATCGGACCCTTTTGATTCGAACTTATGTGGTTCCAACATCGGGATCTCAAGGATCCGGTTGCCCAATGGTGGGACAAAAAGTATAATGGTTCGAAAGCGGCCCAAGTGGCATGTAAACTAAGGAATGTGAAGGCTAACATTAGAGAGTGGAACAAAACTTCCTTTGGCAATATTTTTGTTAAAAAGGCAGAACTAAAAGACAAGATCAATGAACTACGGGAGAAGTTGAAGTCGGAGCGACTTACGGAGGATCCGAGAAACCGGGAGAGGGAGTCATTAGCCGAATACCACACGATGCTAGGATTTGAAGAAACCTTTTGGAGGCGAGAAATCCAGATTGCGTTGGTTAAAGGAGGGTGACGAAATACAAAGTTCTTCCATGTCTCTACTCTTCGCCACGGGAGTACTAACAAAATTAAGGAGATCAAGATGGCCGATGGGTCTAACACCAAAGATATGGAAGACATAAGGAGGGAAGCGGTTGAGTACTTTAAATCGTTGCTAGAAGATGTAAATCCGACTATTGAAGAAGAGGACTCTCTGTTGGCAGCCATTCCACCCCTCGTGACTGATAATCTTAATGGATTCTTACTTAGTCCTTTCACAAAGGAGGAAATCAAGAAGGTCGTTTTTGACATGGATGGTAACGACTCCCCAGGACCGGATGGCTTCCCTGCAGACTTTCTTCCGAAGTTTTGGGATATCCTAGGCAATGATGTAGTGGAAGCTATAATTGAGGCTCAAAAGGACATGGAAATCCCGGAAGGAGTTAATGCTACTTTTTTAGTTCTCATCCCTAAACTAGTGGGAGCAATGGAATTTTCCGAGTTTCGCCCTATCGGTTTATGTAACACTACGATGAAGATTCTCACAAAAACAATCGCCAATAGGTTGAAGGTTATCCTTCCTTTCATCATTGATATGAACCAAGGTGGCTTTGTGAAAGGGCGACAAATATTGGATGGTATCATCACAATTCATGAGGTTATTCATTCAATGGTGACTAGTAAGGAAGCGGGTATGTTACTAAAGCTTGATATGAATAAAGCCTACGACCGGGTCTCATGGCGGTTCCTCACCAAGATTTTGGGTAAGTTTGGTTTCTGTCCCAAATGGATTAAGTTGATTTTTAGTTGTATCTCTACTACAAGATTTTCTGTCATGGTGAATGGGTCACCCTCCGGTTACTTTAAGAGTGAAAGGGGGTTGCGACAAGGAGATCCTTTGTCTCCATACTTGTTTATTATTTTAGCGGAAGCATTGGGTAGGAACATTTCAGCGGCGGTGGCAGATGGTCAATTGGAAGGTTTTAAACCGAGCCTCAACAGCGAGGCCGGTGTCTCACCAACGGTTTGTGGATGATACAATCATTGTGTCCAAAGCCTCGGTGCCTCAAGCTAGGAAGTTGAAGAGAATTCTAACCAAGTATGAGACGAGACGAGACGAGTACATAAACTATAAGAAGAGTAGCATCTATTTCTTTAACACGCTTGGTGGGAGGGAGGAAAGAATAGCTAACCTCTTCGGTTGTGGAAAGGAGCTTCTACCGACAACTTATCTAGGTATGCCTATGTTCGAAGGAAGAATGAAGGCTACTTTGTGGAACTCGATCATTGACAGGATCTCCAAAAAGTTAGCGAGGGTGGAAGGGCAGACCTTCTCGGCTCCACGGGAAAAGCCTTATTAGTTCAAACTACTTTACGGAGCATTCCAATTTCTTGCATGTCTCTATTTAGAATGCTCGCAAAGGTCCGAGCTACATTGGAGCTTATTCAACGCAACTTCTTGTGGTCAGGTTCAGAGGAGAGAAAGAGAATTTCGTTGGTAGCATGGAATCAGGTGTGTGCAAGCAAGGATCAGGGGGGCCTGGGGTTAAAGAGAATGAAAGAATTGAATCAAGCTACGATTGGCAAACGAGTATGGAGATTTATCAATAATGATCAATTGGGATGGGTAAAACTTCTTAAGGCAAAATATATCGGAAATAATCGAGGACTTCCTGAAAGTGATAATCTTCCTAGAGGATCCTATTTTTGGAATTGTTTGCTCGAATGTCGGGAGGTAGTCAGGAAAGGCATCAGATGGAGAATTGGTAATGGAAGACAAGTGGACTTTTGGAAAGACCCGTGGTTGGAAGAGGCCCCTATGAAAGATAACTTAGACCTTCAGGTCCTCCAACATAAACTTTCGAAGGAAATGGGAGGAAAAGTAGGGGATTTTATTGTTGTAGCACAGAAAACTTCTTCTTGGAAGAAAATCACGATTCATAATCCGTCGAGCAAGAGAAGGTGGCCCTAACCAAACTCAATGATGCTTTAAGGGTGTTCCCGATCATTCTTGGGGGAGGAAGAGACAAGGCAATTTGGGGCAAAACTACAAGTGGGATCTATTCAGTAAAAACTGCCTATAAGTTAATCCACTCAGGATTCAATGGCTGGACTCCGACTTCGGTTATTTGGTTAAATAATTTAACCCCAAAAATAGCTTTCTTCTTTTGGTTGGCGAGTTCAAAATAAGATCCCGACAACGAGATAATCTGCAAAGGAGAGGTTTCCAATTCATCAATCGATGTATCTTGTGTGAGAAAGCAATAGAATCTGTAAGTCATATATTTCTAACTTGTGATTTTTCTTGTACGAGTCTTCCAAATGATCCTGTCCAAATTTCATATAGATTGGATCTGTCCAAATAGCATGTCTGACTTATGCATACAGTGGGCTTCCCCCTTCCGGGCAAAGCTTTTGACTTGGCTCTGGAAGCTCAGCTTACCCCATTTTTTATGGGGGATATGGAATGAGAGAAATAAGAGAGTATTTAAAGGACGTAAGAAAGATCCCAGGTTATGTGGTAATAAAATAATCAGAGCTTTGAAAGAAAAGCTGGAAAACTTTCTTCTTCAAAAATGAGACCATGTCTCTAAGGGAAAGAAGGATTTTGCGGAGCGGGGAGAGGAACTTCCAGGACCTAGACATTACAACCAACCCACGGGATGGTGTCAAGTGGATACCCCCCACACAAAAGTGGGTTAAGTTTAATTTTGACGGGGCGGCTAAAGGAAATCCGGGGCTGCGGGAGCGGGGAGGAGTTTTGAGAAATGAGGAAGGAAAAGTGGTCCTTGCCTTTGCAGAGCCTTTGGGAACTCAAACAAATCATTTTGCGGAAGCCCGAGCTCGCATGCGAGGCAATGAGAATTGCCGGACTTGAGGGTTATAAGGAAGTTATCTTTGAAGGGGATTAGCTTAATATAATCAAGGCAATTAAGGAGGATAAAGACCCCAGCTGGACCATATTGGAGCTTATCCTAGAAGCAAAGATTCATAAATCTCATTTGGTTAATGCCCGAATCCAACACACCTTCAGAGAAGGGAACCAGGCGGCGGATCTAATGGCAAATATTGCAGTTTCTATTGGGGAGATGCAAATTTGGAAGGATAACTTCCCTCAAGAACTATTGGTGTTGGCTGCTAGAGAAGAGCTAAGATCAAACTTGTTAGAGCATCAGGAGATCAGAGGGGCTGATGATGAGTAATCCGACGAGATGGAATTAGGCGAGAAAAGGCATCCCATTTGCTTGGGCCTGGGAGGTGACAAGTGTACAGCAACCTAGTGTTAGTAAGTGCTAGGTGTTGTTTGGTTTTTGTTTTATCCTGAATAGTCAAGCGACAAGTATAGGATTGTGGACTCTAAGTATGGCTTAATGTGAGTCTTAGAAAGATCCATTTTGTATTTTGATTATACGGGCTTGATGCTAGAACCAGCCCATTTTGACTTTGTAAAAGGTTTGTGGACCTTATAACCACCTCTACCTTATACCAAAAAAAAAAAATAAGGTTTGCATTATAATTTGTTCAGTATTTTTAAAAGTATGAGCACTTAGGAAAAGGGTAGTATTCACCTTATAAATTGATAGAAATTATTAGTAAAACATCTAGAGCAATGAAATCAATACGAGCTGACGTTTTGCATGCACAAAAAATTAAGACAAATGTATACATGCATCCGTATTTTATGTTGGAGAAGTGTGCTTTAATTAGAAAAAGTGCAAAATTATCTTAAAGAAAATGCAAAGGACAAAAAACTAAAAGGATCTTTTTAAAGCGCGAATCATGCATGTATTTTTTTTAGAAAGGGGCATATGTTTACATTGATCGAATTCTTAGTTGAAAAGGATAAAAAAAAGAAACAATATCCCATGTGTATGGACAAGTGGGATATTGTACAAAACAAAAAATCAAAAGTTTTTGAACACACATGAGTGCATATGTTACGCAGAGGTTATAACAGGAAATGGGAGATAAATAGGTAAAAGGTAGGCAAAGTTTATTTTTTCTAAGGTGAAAAAAAAGACAAAAGACAAAGAATCTTTTATTAAAAAGAATGGGAGTCATAAGGATTAAAAAGAAGTGTTAATGGGGCCATGGTTCACACCAAGGTTTAAATCTCGACGGTTCAAAATAGGCTATATAGCTTGATGTAACTAACTTGACGTAGAAAGAAAAAAGAAACATTTTCAAAAACCTACTTAAAAATAAATAAATAAATAGAAAAGGTAAATAAAATTTTATTTAGAAATAAAGAATTATTATTATTGAGTGCTAAGGAGCTATAAGTTTTTTAATATTTTATAAGGTGATTTGAAAATTATAAAATATTTTTTTAGAGATTTTTGAAAATTATTATTTAAATTAGGGAGTCATAAGGATTTCTACTCCCAAAGTTTTTTGAAATTTTAATATTTTTGAAATTTGATATTTGAAGTTTGCAATTAGAAATTTAGAAAGATTTGGTTTATTTAAATTTTGGAGAAATAAGGTTTTCTACTCCAAAGGATTTAAATTTTTGATTTTGTAAATTTAAGAGTAAATTTTTTAGTGCAATATGGCAAGGAAAAAGCAAGCAAAAAGAAAAATAAATAATCAAAACACAAAAATACAAAAACATGAGTTATCAAAAACAAATGAAGAAGAGAAACAAAATTTATGTTTTCAAGAAGAACAAATAGACATTCAGGATGCTTCACTAGAAAAGACTAAGGAAAGGTTGAAAGGTCTAAAATGTTATACACAACACATGATAGAAAAAATTGAAGGACAAAAGGATACATCAATAAAGGTAAAGAGGGTCTTACAATCAATTATGAGAGAAGCCAAAGATGAAAAATTTTCAATGCTTGGTAATTATCTAAGTTCAAAGCTTGATGAAGCACATAAAGACTCTAAAGGTGTTTTTACATTACCTAATGATATAGGAAAGATAATGTATATGGCATTACTTTCTAATGAATTCCTTAAATACAAGAATAGAAGACAATAGAAAATGATTAAATATTTGAAGAATAAGCTTATTGATGTTACAAATCAAGCAAATGATTTCAGAGTTATGACAATAAATGTATGTTATGATTCCATAAATTTAAAGCCCATAATGATAGATGCATGTTTTGATACTAATGATAATCAAAAATAAAAATATGCATGTTGTAAGCCTTATCAAAATGAAAATAAAAATTGTGATGCAAGCAATGATACTTGTGACTTAGACTTCATGACAAAGATAGAAGAACTTGTTCCAAAAATAGATGTTACATGTGACACAAAGGATTTGAATATAGTTTGTGATTGTTTAGAGAAAGCCTATGCTATTAAAATTGATGATGACATGGATTCAAATGGTGATAGGAATAGTGATGCTCAAGTTGTCTTGATATTAAAAGAAATAAATCTTATGATCATTTTGGTTATTTTGAAAGGTATACTAAAGGAATTAAATAAAATGGGATAAAAAAGCACAGGTTTGGAAAAACATGGGCAAGGAATGAAATAGTTAATTGTACCAATAATAAGACCAAAATGTGAAGGTCTTGGATATATAGGACATACAAGTAGTAATAAATCAAAAACTAAATTCATAACATGAAACAATGATATCAAATTTATGACAAGGATAGTAATAATGAAGGGCAAATAGAAAATAATGAATCAAAGAAAGGTGAAACGAATCCTATAATAGGGAACAAGTGTAATAACTATGGTAGATATGGATATAAGATAGAAAAATATTGGAACATCCATTGTTGTGAAATTTTTGGACATAATCATTCTAAAAAATCTTATCTACAAAGATAAAGAAAAAATCACAAATTAAAAATGGAGTATGGATGGATAAGTATGAATGAATGGAATAAGATAAAATGAATGTTGTGTAGTTTCTATAGGAGAAAACCAAGTGTGATGAAAATTCAAAGTTTGTCGAATCTAAATAATGATGTTAGTCGTACCATGAAGAAATGTAAAATAAATTATTATAACCTAAGCATAGCTTGGAAGGTGACCTATAGTGAAAGCACCTGTAGTGGTGATTCTATAGAAATGATAGTCTTATAATTGTTCTAGTGGATGACCTAGAGATAATGATGATTCAAAGGTGACCCAAAGGTAAAGACACTGAGGCAGTGATCCAAAGGCAAAAACTCAGAGGTAGTGACCTAGAGGTAGATACCTAGTGGCAGTGACCATGAGGCAGAGACCCTAAGGAAATGACCCAAAGGAAGAAACCCATATGTGACTCAGATACATTAATCTAGAGGCAGACACATACAATTTATAAATATTTACCTAATAAAGGTTGCATATATTTAGCAGTACCAATGTCAGAGTTGAAGAATGAAGAAAAATAATAACTAGAGAATGAAGGCAAAAAGCCTTCCTACCAAATAATGTAATATAGGGGGTGTTGGAATTATTACATTATTTAACCCCTTGTAAATATTATTTTGGTAGAATGATTTATATTTTATGTAATGTATGTGTCAATATGAGAGAAATTGCAAGGTGGTGAGAGAGAATGAAGTCACATTGATATATGGCAAGATGAGAGTTTTGACTTAATAAGAGGGATATGAAAAGATGTATCTCCTGGATGTTTGAGGAGAACAATAGTTATAGTACTGACAAGTCATGTAGAATTATATATAGGAGATAAAGCTCCATGTAATATAATCTAAGTCATTCTAGTAATCTTTTGATATTGAATATATTTGAGTTATATTTATGAGATATTGTTGTTATTCCAATATTGTGATTCATTGTTATCTTGTATGACATTTATATGATTTATACTTTATCTCGGATAAATTTTTAAGTAAGTTAATCTATCTGGAAAGCTAACAATTAGAAGAAATACATTTGGATGCATAAATAAGATTCAAGAATTTGATATAGAAATTAAACCACCAAACTCATCAAAGGTAGAGTCTTGTGTGAAAATCTTATAATATCTACTCCAAAGGATCAAATTTTCCTGATAAGATAAGTTGAGTCCAATGATCAAACAAGATGGATGGGATATATTTGTAGGTATATGATAACTAGATGGAGCCTGAAAGAAATGAAATTCAAAGAAAGGACCAAATTTAGGCAAAAAACTATGTATTATGCATGGCTAAATGGTATTCTATTCAAAAAAGGGTAAAATAGAGTCTTGCTAAGATGTGTTAAAGAAGAAAGGATGAGACCCCTATTCAAAGGGTATAATGATGAAGAAAGGCACTATTTTGCACCAACTATGGCACATATAATTCTAAGGGTTGGATATTATTGGATTAACATCTTCTTTGACTATTTCTAATTGGTCAATAATTATAAATCTTGTTGTCTATTCATGAGTAGGAGAAGAAAAGCATCAATACCCCTAAATTCCATCATAATCATAGAACTTTTTCAACAATGGGGCTTAGAATTCATAGAAAATATAAATATTTTACCTAGTATGGGACATGGAGGGATTATCACTACAAAAAACTATTTCATCGAGTGGGTGGAATCTACTCCTATCAAATTAGCTAATAACAAGTAATTGTTCAACTACTAGTAGATTCTACCAACAAAAATCTTGTAAGGATCCTAAGGAAAATCATCATTGAATCATAGATGGTTTGGCATCTAAACTACAAAAATCACTTTGTGTAGATTGAGTGATGTCCTACAAAAAGCACTAACAAGTTGGTCTACTTTGGATAGATTGAGTGATATCCTACAAAAAGCACTAACAAGATGGCCTGTAGGAAGGATGTCATGCTATTAGTCAATTTGGAACTCCCTCACCTCCAAATACCACAATAATTGGAGCTAAAAGATATTAATTTTCAACTAATGCAAGCAATATTGAATGTCTTATTAGACTTGGAAGAAGAAAGAAATAATTCATTCAAGAGGATGGTCCAACACTAGGAGGTAGTAAAAAGGTGGTTTGACAATTGAGCCACTAAGATGGATTATAAGAGGTAATTTCATGTTCAAGTGGGACAGGGATAGAGGTAAACCTAGAAGCCTCCAAAATTTTGACTTCCTCTAAAGTAGACCATACCACCTTTTAGGTAGGGGTCCAAATGCCTATAGGCTTGATACCATGGACAAAAGAACATTGACAGTTTTGGTAAATAGGTGGCACCTTTGACCCATTTGATGGAAACTCAAGCCAAAAGAAAAATATAGATATTTACATTTCTTTTTATCTTATTTTGGCTTTTATTTTTTTTATTATCACCCCTCTTTGTCTTTCCTTTTCCTTCATAAAACCTATTTTCTATCTTATTTTTCCTCATCTCCATGAAATTCATATTTCTTATTGGGATAATAATTTCATCTTGTCAATAATATCATTTTGCTATCATTTAGATTTTAAAAAAGATCAAATTTCTCACTTTAGAGAGCAAATCACTGATGAAAGCAAGTGATGTGTTTGACGTACATCCTTCTCACATGCCAACTAGACAAGCAAGCAAATTGGCCCCAATCAGGTTGACCTATCCTCCCTCGCCTATTTTTGATGGAGTGGATATGTCAGGGTATATATAACCCCTAACCTCTTGTTTTTCCCCTTTATATTTTATATTCCAATCACTCCTTCACAATTTTAAACCATAACTTGCTCTCCACCAATCACTCCCTTCTATTAGAAATAATTCCTTATAAACCACATGATTACTTTGTACTACTTATTGCAAATCGAGAGTTATATGACCCAAGAAAGTTATGAATCACACATGTTATAATTATTAGTCAAAAAATCTGGCTTATGCATTTTAACTGCATATTGGTTGATGCATTGGTTGGCCAAAGGATTGAACCCATCAAGGTCCCCTTTACAAGCCAAAACAACCTTTCTAGCTCTAGATGTAGGGAAAATAATTCTAAGAAATTTAAATATCCATTAAATAAGGGTACTTCACTAAATGATTGTCTAGCCTATCTTAGGGAACTACTTAATATTTTTAGCAAATTAGGAAAAAATTAAGTCCATTTGTAGAAAATCAGTAAATTTCCTTGAGTGAATTACTCGTTCAATTAGGGTGAATCATCCATAAACCCAAAAATTTCTAAGTGCCCTTAGCCAATCAAATTGCTTGATCTTATGCGTAAATCACTAAATTCATCTAGTGAATAACTTGAAGTGACCTAATATTTTCCAAGTCCCATTAAAGAAGCTAATTGCTTTATGATATTCCACTTGTAAAATATTCTCACTTTTCCAAAATTTTATCTTTTTCCTTCACACTCACCATGAACACCTCATTTGCATATAGAAGCCTATCCATTCTAGAGGGAACCCTATATCTCCACCTTCCATTATCATTGCCCCACCTACATCTACTCTTCCATCACCACTCCCAATGTTGATAGAAGAGCTAGGTCCCTCCATAGAGTAGGGCAACAAGAAAATGTCCAAAATAAAAAGATAGCCTTCTGTTCTTGAAGACCTAAGGTGTTATTTGATAAGCTCTACATGAAGGTGGAAGAGGGAAAATTCAAGCACCCTATGGGAAATGTAAGAAAGAAAGATATTTAACCTAGGTCCGCAAATAAACTCTTAGATTATGAGTAGGATATGGACCTAAATCCTCGCCATGAACATAGTCCTCCAAGTTTGAAATTGTCTTGAAGTAATAGAGATGTATGAAAAAATATAATCTTGTAGGTAGAAGCATCAATATACCTTATTGCAGTGAATAATCCTTCTATACTGGAGAAGGATACATTAGAAAGATGCTTAATATGGTCAATGACTTAACAATGCGGGTCACTTGTAATACCAAACTATAGATATACTTCTATAATAGGTTTCATACAAACTACTAGTGGCACTTATTTATGCCTTGCCTTAAGATCTCAAACAAGGTGATCGACTTCAACACCCCAATAGAGTCAGATCTATTCAATGATGATGTCCAAATGGTTTTATCAAGGATAATAACTATGTTTGGGGATATATTAAATGCTAAAGTGCATGAAGAACACATTGCCCTCTTACATGTAGAGGAGATATACCTAAGTCACTCCTCAATGATTGATTATGCCAGATACATCATTGACCAGATGAGCAATCAAATCAAGCAATTCAAGGAGGAATGAAAATTTACATACACCTCTTATCTTATTTGTTTGATCTTGTATGAAATGAAATATTGATTTCCAACCTTGCAATTGGATCATATTGGAGTAGATGAAAAACCTATTTTAGTAGTGAAGTACATTGATGTGCCTTGCTAAGAAGTGGATAAAGCTTCATAGTAATTCTATGATGAAGTATATAATGTGATAATGGAAAATACTAGGGGGAAGTCTCCAAGGTTGTAGGATGAGGCTAAATAGCTACTAATATCACATTAATTACTTAATGGGGATTTCTACCTAGTGAGGACCTACTTGTTCATCTTGTTATATGGCTTTTCAACCATGCTCTTTGAGTTGTTAGTATTTATATCTTATTATGTGTGCAACCTTGAATACACTAGGAAACTCAATTACAATGACTTGATATACTTTAGGGGTAAAACAATATCACCTTCTACTCACTCAATTAGCTAATTATAAGGACTACATATAATCTATAATGGTTCCATTAGGTAATAGAAGAGAATTTGAGGGATATGGGATTGAAGCAACTATAGGACAAATGATATTTTAACCCAAATAAATATTTTAGAGAAAAATTGAAAGATAAGGGTTTGGATACCTTCTTGGTGCACCAAAAGAAGTACTATAAAAAGGAAGAGGTAAAGCCTAGAAAACAACTGATATTAACCACCTTGGTAAGTACACATTGATATGAAAATAAAATGTAAGGTTGGTACAATAATCCCCCAACTAGTAATGAGTGGACATTTTTTTGAATGGAAGGGTGATCCTCAATCATTAGGGTTAGGGTTAGCTCAACTAGTTATTTTGAAGTAAAATATATTTTTTCATTGTAAGTTATTTTGGGTACATATATATTTATATATGATATCGTACATAAGGTGAAGTGATCCAAAAAAATCATATTGTACTGAGCATTTCTCATAAAGGATATTTCTCCCTCAAAATGGCCTATGATAAAGGAGGTTACCCCATTAAAGTGGCCCATGATACTTTGTAAACTCTTCAATTTGATTAATAAAATAGATGCTACTTATTTTAAATCTACAAAATTATGTTTTTGTGTGAATTTATTTCTGGTTCTAGTTAATTCTTGCAATTAGAATCCTTACATCTAGTATTATATCTCAATCTAGGGATAAATTTGTTGTGACAATGAGGCTTCTATTGTAAAAAATATTATGTCCCTAACACATCCATCTCTATAATATGTTCTTTTTCCATAATAATCCTTCAATATAGAACCTTTTACTTTTACAATTTGTTTTGTATCCATTTGAAGCACTCAAAGTTTTTTCTGCTCCTAGATTCATTAGGTTATAAAACTTATGATGGGGATTTTAAAATATCATGTAGGAACTATCATTATTGGCTAAGCTAGACTTCCCATAAAGCACCTAGTGATGTGAGAGGTGATTCGACTCTAATCCCTAGGCCTTAGACAATAATTATACATATTTGTGAGCTTCCAAATACCCTTAGGTATATAGGGAAAACCTATAGGAATAGTAGAAGCTTTTACCCATAGGAAGATATTGGTAATTTGAGTCTTTTAGTTCACTGGTAAGCAGTTATCCCTATGAAGGTACTCACATTGTACCTTAGAGATTAGTAGTAAACAATATAAATATATATTTGAGCTGACAAACCAAAACACTCCAACCTATCACACCTAAAAAATCCTAGAAATACTTTTGGGCATACTGAGAGAGCAATTTGAAGATGCTAGAATCTTTATCTAGGCAGATTTTATCATTATTGGCTAAGCTAGACTTCCCATAAATCACCTAGTGATGTGAGAGGTGATTAGACTCTAATACCTAGGCCTTAGACAACATTTATACATAGTTGTGAGCTTCCAAATACCCTTAGGTATATAGGGAGAACCTTTAGGAATAGTAGAAGCTTTTACCCATAGGAAGATATTGATCATTTGAGTCTTTTGGTTCACTAGTAAGCAGTTATCCCTATGAAGGTACTCACATTGTACCTTAGAGATTAGTAGTATACCTATGGGAATGGTGGAATCCATTATAGTTAGTGCCTTAAACTATCATATTAGATACTATCTATAAACAATATAAATATATATTTGAGCTGACAAACCAAAAAACTCCAACCTATCACACCTAAAAAATCCTAGAAATACTTTTGGGCATACTGAGAGAGCAATTTGAAGATGCTAGAATCCTTATCTCGGCAGATTTTATTTTAGATAATATTTAGGAGTTATAAAAATGAGGAATAAAGGGATTATAGGTATTACGGGATATTTCAATAGGTCACTGAGTTGTAGGTGGAAACTTCTAGATGTAATATCTAACAATCTATGAAAAATGAGTACTAAGCATAGGAGAAAAAAGTACCAAGCATAAAAAAAGTATTAGGAACTAAAAACCATCATTGAATGTGTCATAACTAAGGTTTAAAGGCACAAATAAAAAAGATAAATAGCTACAAAGAGATGATCATAGGATATTTCTTTAGAAAATTTGAGTGATAAGGTAAACGAACTACAAGAATTTAGGGATTAATTTTAGAGTTTTGACTAGGAATCCTTGAGTAATTGGATAAGAATATTGGAAATGATGGATCAAATGCAACACAATATACAAAATATCCAAATGTTCACAATTGATCACTTCAACATTGTCTAGGAAGTACAAGAAGTTGTGTAGTAGGGTGAACAAAATCCTATACCCACTAAACCTATAGTAAATTTACAAAATATTGTGGGAGAGTTAATATAACTTACCCACTACACTTCATACTATATAATTTGATTTTTTAATTTTTATGGTGAATATCCTACATGAAAATCAATATTTTGATCCACATCAAACTCAAGATACTTTTTAGTACATATAGCCTCTTTTAATATGGAGATAGAAGCAATACAATGGCATCAATGGCTCCATAAATATAAGAAAACAACACCTTCATGGGATGAATTCTATGAAAACCTTATCATCTAATTTGGTCCTATTGCATATAAGGATTTTATAGGAGCTTTGACTAAGCTCAAAGAAACACAACTTGAGAGTACCAATATGTTAGGACCTTCCTAACATACCCTAATACTTATATTATTTATTAATTATATTTTAGGGTCACAACCCTTCACTCTTACAACTATTAGACTAGGTATTTAAATGCAATCCAAATATGATAATAAGGCATCATCGAACAAATATATTAATTAAGTCTATTGTGGGTTTTTCTACCTTACAATCAAAAAGCGATTCAATATAAAAATGATTCCTCCTTCCGCACTATTTAGTTTCATACCATCTGGATCAGAGCTAGATCAAGGAGCAAATTCACCATTAAATTTTTTTCCCACCGCACATTTCAGCCAGTCCACATTCGCGAGGATGCAAACAACATTCACGCTTCACGGATCCGTGTCATAATCCTCGTAGAAAATTAAACCTTCTCCTAAAGGTACGAATTAAGTTGTCTTACACCCAAATTGCTCGACCTTTCGCCTATTGTCGCCCTGCCAGTCTGCCTTCCCGCCTGTCGCCCTGTCAGTCGGCCTTTCGCCTGCCGCCCTACCGACCGTCGTGCGCTCTCGACCCTGACGCCTCTACAAGCTACCTGTTAAATAATAGAGAGCACCAAATTCAAAAATTTGATAGGGCATTGCCCACCAAATTTTTTATTTTTTATTTTTTGCTCACCTGTACCAAGTCATATTGATCGTTACCTACACCAACCGCAATGGCTGAAGGACGACGATCACTGGATTCCATTCATGAGAAACACGAAAGGCTCGCTGAAGAAGTTCAATAGGAAAGAGAGGAGAATACCCGTAACACAAGAGAACTCTTCGAGAAAATATTTGCAATGGATGTTAAACTTGATGCCATCAATCAAAATCAGGCAACACCACATGCAAATTCAACCAACAACGGGTCATCAAACCGAGCAATGTTAGGAGGTCCACAAACTTCCATTCTACCATGGACGACCAAATTAGACTTCCCAAAATTTGAAGGAGGAGACCCTACAAACTGGATCTACCGAGCAGAGCAATATTTCTCACTAAATCAAATTCCGGAAATGCAAAAAGTGCATATCGCCTCCTTCCACTTGGAAAACGATGCCATCCAATGGTACCAATGGTTCGAGAAAACTAACGGCACTCCGACGTGGTCAACCTTTACACATAATCTATTAGTGCGATTCGGCCCTAGCAAGTTTCAAAGCTTTACAGGGGCCCTCACTAAATTATGCCAAACCACTTCGATAAGCGAATACCAAGCAGAATTTGAAAGGCTAGCTAATCGAACATCCGGATTAGACGTTGCCTTCTTTCAAGAATGTTTTGTCAGCGGATTAAAAGAAGAAATTCGAATAGAGGTGCAAATGTATAACCCTACAAACATGTTAGAGACCATCGGCTTGGCGAAATTAGCGGAGGACAAAATCAAGGCACGAAATCGGTTCACAAAACCAACTTGGGGGAAACCATCAAACACTTATACCAACCCCAAACCAATGCAAAATGGATGAACCCAAAACTCCTACACAGCCCCCAAAATTAACCCCGTGCTACCAATTAAGCGTCTGAGTTTCGAGGAAATGAAGGAAAGACAAGCTAAGGGTCTTTGCTACCATTGCGATGAGAAATTTGACAGAAATCATAAATGTGCCTCACGAAAATTATATATTCTAGATGCCACAGAGGAAGGGAATTCTAACTGAAGAGGAACCTGAACTCGAAGTAGAGGTATTATCCAACACACTTGAAAGTGACGAAGAAAATGCACCAAAGGTTTCCTTCAACGCCCTTGCCGAATTTTTTGCCCCTCAAACAATGCGAGTTAAAGGGTATTTTAAGAAACAAAACCTTACCGTGCTCCTAGATTCTGGTAGCACGCACAATTTTATCGATCCAAAGGTGGCTAAACAAGCAAATTGTTTTATATACCCTTGCAATAACTTCGAAGTGATGATTGGAAACGATGGAAAAATTGCATGCAAAGGAAAATGCAGAAATATAAAACTAACTATGGGGGTTTATAACATGAAAGGCGACATGTACGTCCTACCCCTAGGTGGGTGCGACATTGTACTAGGCGTACAATGGTTACGAACCTTGGGCGTAGTCCAATGGGAATTTGATGAACTATGGATGAAATTCACAGCAAAGAACCAAACCTATATTATCCAAGGCCTGAAATCAGGACCTTCCCAAATCGTCAGCTCGCATAGAATGGAGAAAATTATCCGAAAAGGAAACAAAGGAATGGTCGCCCAATTATTTTCAATTCAACCTAGTCACAAAGAAGACGAGACACCAGAGTTACAAAATATTTTAGACCACCATAAGGCGGTATTCAATGAACCAAAAGGACTACCTCCACAACGAAGTCACGATCACACTATTCCACTATTTCCAGGGCATCAACCTCCTAATATTAGACCTTATCATTATCCATACCTCCAAAAGACCGAAATAGAGAAATTAGTACAAGAGCTTCTTAAGGCAGGAGTCATTAGACCTAGCAAAAGCCCTTACTCCTCTCCAATTATTTTAGTTAGAAAAAAGGATGGCTCGTGGCGTTTATGTGTCGATTTTTGAGCGCTTAATAAAATGACCATCAAAGATAAATTTCCTATTCCGGTCATAGACGAGCTATTAGATGAACTCCACGGGGCAGCTTATTTTTCCAAGTTAGACTTACGGTCAGGCTACCACCAAATACGAGTCAATGAAAAGGATATTCCTAAGACGGCCTTTCGCACTCACGAAGGGCACTACGAATTCTTGGTGATGCCATTTGGCCCGACCAACGCTCCTTCTACCTTTCAAAGTCTAATGAATAAGGTATTTCACCCTTTTCTTCGTAAATTTATATTAGTTTTCTTTGATGACATTTTGATTTATAGCAAAACATGGGAAGAACATTTGGACCATGTTAGACAAGCGTTCCAAATCTTGAAGGAAAATCAACTTTATGCAAAAAGATCAAAGTGTTCCTTTGGAAAACAAGAAATTGAATACTTAGGGCATATTGTCTCAAAGGAAGGAGTTATGGTAGATCCTTCCAAAATCGAGGAGGTGAAAAATTGGCCTATTCCAAAAACCTTAAAAGCTCTACGTGGGTTTCTTGGACTAACGGGATATTATAGAAAATTTGTCCAAAATTATGGTAAAATCGTTGCTCCTCTAACAACATTACTTAAGAAAAATGCTTTCAAATGGTCGTCTAAAGCGGATGAGGCCTTTATCACCTTGAAAACTGCAATGTGTACCACCCCTGTTCTAGCCATGCCCAACTTTTCTAAACCGTTCGTCATTGAAAGTGACGCTTCAAGAATAGGAATGGGAGCCGTACTCATGCAGGATGAAAGGCCTCTAGCTTTTATAAGCAAAGCATTTTCTCCTAAGAATTTAGCTCGCTCTACGTATGAAAAAGAGATGTTGGCGATTGTCCATGCTATTCAACATTGGAGGCCTTACCTTATTGGCCAACATTTCATTATACGCACCGACCATCATAGCTTGAAGTATTTTTTGGAACAAAGGACTAATACCCCGGAACAACAAAAATGGGTTACTAAACTTCTTGGCTATGATTATGAAATTACATATAAAAAGGGAAAGGACAACATGGCAGTCGATGCACTTTCTAGAAAATTTGAAGATATGCCTCAAGTCCATGCTCTTTCCTCCCTTATTCCTAAATGGGTAGATGAGGTGCATGAAGAATGGATAAATGATCCTACTATCCACGCCTTAATTCAACAACTTCAACATAATCCTAGTAGCAAACCTCCATACACTTGGAAGGACAATATATTAAGATACAAAGGGAGGATGGTCCTCACCCCCAATTCAACTTATCATGAAAAACTTCTTCATGAGTTACATACCTCACCCACTGCAGGCCACTCGGGTTTCTTAAAAACCTATAAAAGAGCCACTACCTCCTTCTATTGGGTAGGAATGAAAAATTACATCAAAAACTTTGTAAAAGAATGTGAAGTTTGCCAAAGACAAAAGGGGGAGACCCTCGCTATTCCAGGATTACTTCAACCTCTTCCTATACCCACCAAAACATGGGCAGATATTTCTATGGACTTTATTGAAGGATTACCAAAATCGGGAGGAAAAACAACCATTTTCGTAGTCGTTGATCGTTTATCTAAATATGCCCATTTTTGTTCCGTGGCTCATCCTTATACCGCTAGCACTATAGCCCACCTCTTCCTAGATAACATCTTTAAATTACATGGTATGCCCTCCACAATTGTTAGTGACCGTGACCCAACTTTCACTAGCACCTTTTGGAAGGAATTGTTCAAATTACAAGGTACTCAACTTCGTATGAGCTCCGCTTACCATCCTCAAACCGATGGCCAAACAGAAGTTGTAAATAAATGCTTGGAAACATACCTTCGATGTTTTGTTTCCACTCAACCACTCCATTGGGTAAAGTGGCTTTCACTAGCGGAATGGTGGTATAACACTTCATACCATACGTCCATCAAAATGACTCCTTATGAAGCACTATATGGTCAAACACCACCATCCCTCACTTCCTATATTCCAGGGACTACAAAAGTCCATGCGGTGGAAACGAAACTTGCTAATAGAGATGACATACTACGGATCCTAAAAGAGAACCTACACACCGCCCAACATCGCATGAAGCAAGCAAGCCGATCAACATAGAAGCGAACGTAGTTTCCACGAGGGTGATATGGTTTTCTTACGTCTCCAACCTTACCGTCAATCCTCTCTTAAACAAAAAGGTTCTCAGAAGTTAGCACCCAAATTTTACGGGCCGTATAAAGTTCTCCAACGTATTGGGACCGTTGCTTACAAACTAGAGCTTCCTCCCTCTTCCAAACTTCACCCCGTATTTCATGTATCTTGCCTTAAGCTCGCAGTTGGAGCCCATATCACGACACAAACCACTCTCCCTGAACTCTCCGATGATGGAGTACTTCTAGTCGAGCCAGAAGCTATCTTGGATCGCCGCTCTCGTCACCTTCGTACTCGCGATATCACGGAAGTTTTAATCCATTGGAAAGGTCTACCTTTAGAAGACGCAACGTGGGAAAATTTTCAAGATATCCAGCAGCAATTTCCAAATTTCCAGCTTTGAGGACAAAGCTCCTTTAAGGGGGTGGCATGTTAGGACCCTCCTAACATACCCTAATACTTATATTATTTATTAATTATATTTTAGGGTCACAACCCTTCACTCTTACAACTATTAGACTAGGTATTTAAATGCAATCCAAATATGATAATAAGGCATCATCGAACAAATATATTAATTAAGTCTATTGTGGGTTTTTCTACCTTACAATCAAAAAGCGATTCAATATAAAAATGATTCCTCCTTCCGCACTATTTAGTTTCATACCACAATAAGAATTTAAGAATTTGGAAAATAGGGTAGAAGAGTTGATTTAGGCACTTTTTACAAGTATTTTTAATGGACTAAAGGAGTAAATCTAAAAAATTAAGAATGTTCAAACCAAAGAACATCATGAGTGTCATCAAGTTAGCAAGACTAGCTGAAGATAAACTAGTAGCACAATGTCATATATATAAGCCTCCCCAATTCTAAAATTTTCCAAAATCTTTAGTATCTCCAAGTGAAGGAAACACAACCATCACTATTAAATGGCTAAGTGATGAATATATGAAAGCTCTTCAGGATATGGGTCTATGCTAAAATTATTATGAGAATTATAACCGAGGTCATAAGTGCATTTATCAAAAGTTATACCTACTAGATATTGAGTTAAGCACTACCATTCCTGGGCCTAAGGCACCCATTGCCACCTCAAATGATGAATATGAGAACATTTATACTTCAAATATCCCACACATGATATATCCTTTTAGGCCTTGACAGGCATAACTCCACTGTAGAATATGAAAGTGCATGTATATTTTAATAAATGTCCTCCAACCACTCTCATCGACACAAGTAGCACTCATAACTTCATTGATCCCAAGGTGGTAAAACAAGCAGGATGCTACTTGTACCCATTCAATAGATTTAAGGTCATGATAGCTAATAGAGGTTCTCTTTCTTATAAGCATAAATGTTGCAATGTTAAGGTTACAATGGGTGACTATAATTTAAAAATAAACATGTTTGTGCTTCCATTAGGAGGGTGTGATATAGTCTTAGGTGTTGAAAGGTTGTACACATTGGGTCCTATCTTGTGGAATTTTTTAGAAACACTAATGCAATTCAATATGGAGGATAAATAATATAATATAAAGGGGCTAACAACTAGATCTACAAGAGTCATCAATTCTCACTTTATGGGAAATTTACTTATATAAATTGGGAAATCATGGCTCAACTTAACATTGTCCATAAAAAATGATTCAATTCATCAATCCTTAGAATTGCTATTACTTCTTTTAAAATATACCTGGGTGTTTGAGTAATCTCAAGGACTTGATCATACTAGATGAATTGTTCTAAAAAATATGTCATCCAACAGTCGTCCTTTCTAATATCCTTCTACACAAAAATTAGAAATCATAAAATTGATCCAAGAATTGTTGAAAGTAGGATAATTGAACAAGTTGTTCAACAATGTGATATTGTTTAGTGTCACAAATAGAATACACTTCTAGATTTAGTCACACTCTTCTTGTTACTAATTCCAACACCAATATGGAATGGCATTTCCATGGATTTTGTTAGGGGATTACTTAAGATAATAGACAAGTAAGTTATTTTAGTTGTTGTAAATCACCTCTCAAAGTACGCCCACTTTTATCCTCTTGTAAATACCTACCTAGTCTCCATCATTGCCCAAAAATTCACTATCCATATTTTCAAACTCCATCAAATGTCATCTTATATAGTCTATGATCATGACCCTACACTCACTAATAATATTTGAAACTCTTCAAGCTATACAAAACCCAATTGGAAATGAGCTTAGCATACCACCCTTAGACGAATGACCAAACTAGAATTGTCACCAAGTGATTACAACCTTGCTTATAATGTAATGGTTTAGAGAATCATACAAGGTAGACCAAGTGGAAGCCACCACCAACTCTTGTCTTGTACCTTCTAAGCAGTTTGAGTGGACCAAATGGCAATGAGAGATTTTAGGAGGCTCAATCAATCATGAACTAGTCCATTTTGGATTAAAAATTATGACAACTATATAATCAAACCATTACAAATACTTTGGTGTAATAGTATAAATTGCATCTTGAGCCTACCATGTGGGAAATGCTACACCAACTTCCACAATATTTCCTCATATTTATCTTTGAGGTCAAATAATATTTTCAAGAGGGAGGTAGTGTTAGGACCTTGCATACCAACTCTTTTAATTTTATTGTAATAGTTTAATTAGTAATAAGTGAGCACTTCCTTTTGAATTTTAGGGTGACCCTCAATCACTAGGGTTACATAACTCAAATAGTTATTTTGGATTGATCTATTTTTGAATTATAAGTTATTTTAGGAATATTTATATTTATATATTGCATTGTAAGAGAAGTGAAGGTATCCTAAAGAATTACATTGTATCGTGCATTTCTCATAAAGGATGTTTTCCCTTGAAGCGACCTCCAATACTTTGTAAACTATTTAGTGTGTGATTAATTGAATACTTTTTATTTGTGTTCAATCTATATAATTGTGTTTATGTGTGAATTCAATTTTATTTTGAGTCGATTCAAGAAAGCATAATCCTTATATATTAGAAGAGAAGTTGAGGAATATGGGGCTAAAGAAATTTTGAGACAAGTTGTCTAGTTATCCAACTAAATATTTTACGGAAATTTTGAAATCGAAGGGTTTAGATACCTTATTAATGCATGAGAAGAGGTACCATACAGAGAAGGAGGTAAACCCTAGCAAAGAGCTATTTCTAACCACCTTGAGAAGCATGCATGGATATGAATATGGAATACATGGTTGGTATAATAATCCCCTAGAGTTGTACTCCTAAACTAAGGTAAAATATGACTTTGACCCAAAAATCAAAATGAATTGTATAGAACTAGGAGCCTTGGGAAAGTTGGGTTACTCTAACCAAAAGTCCTCGCTTGGTAGAAGATAAGGTATAAGACAAGAATATTGAATTGGTCAAATTTGATTTGGTCCATTCAATAAGAATTCTCTTCCATTTGGGATTGGAGGCATCCTAAGAGTGCAAAAAGAGCAAGAACTACAAGGAAAGCACTAAAAAGTCTATCAAGTTTACTAAACCCACCATGTGCCCTTATACCTAAGATATTTATATCTTCTCCACCTACTATGGTAGCAATCATTATATTTGTAATATGACAAACACCATGGGAAATATAGCAAAATTTAGAAGAGTACATCTATGGATCCATGTTTGAGAAGCTAGCAACAATGCAACAATAGTAAAAAAAGACACATTGACTTGAGGAGTAGAAAATATTCGAAGGAGGAACTCCTCCTAATCTGGGAATAATCAAAGTAGTGGTCATTACTACATTCATTTATATTTTACATCCACTCTCCATTTCTCCTACTTCTTTCTTCACTTTCACCTCTTATATTCTTTCTTCTTTCTCTTCTCACACCCCTTCTACCACACTTTCCTTACCATTTTATAGTGTGGCCCATGGTTCCCTTGGAGTCACTCCACCTCCAATTGTAACCTTTACTCTTGGCACCATTTCCATCATCTCATTTCCATATTCCTCCATATAATTATCCACTACATATCCATTGGTGTCATATGTATCCAGTCCTTCACCATTAGTCTCCTTGCTAACAGAATTATTAGAATAGCTAGCATCAAGAACAACTCCCTCTATATCGGTACCATTCATGACCATATACACTTAACTTATTCCACCTGTCATTCCATCTCAATCATGTTGTCCTCCATCCTATCACAAACTACTATTATAGGCAATGAAATTGCCGACACCAACTTCCATGATCAAGCTTACAAAAGTAGCTCCATAAGCCAATGTAATTGTAGGTCCAAGTGAGGCCTTTGTATGGAGCATGGCATGTGAGACCAAGAAGAAATATATTTAAAATGTATTTGATTTTCTTATAATTACAGAGAAGAGGCTAAAAAGGGAGTACAAATAGTTGAGAGACAAAACCTCTTGGGTTCCAATGTTGATGTGGTCATAGTTGGTGTTTGGAGGTAATAAAATTGTCAACATGGAAGAAATAAAGAATTATCCATCCCTAATTGACTTCACTACTAGGGTATTTGAGTTGTATCTAATTCATATATGTCTATATCAAATGACTCGGCTTATAAAATAGTTGTCAATTGGTATGGCTATGTAATTTGACCAAGTACCAGTGAGGGATGAGGCATTGAAAAAGAAAAAAATAAAGCTTGAGGAAGAAGTGGTATAGTTAAATATTGAACAGAAGTAGCTCCAATAAGAGAATAATGCCTTCAAGGAGGATAACACTAAGAAGGATCAATTGAAGAAGCAAGTTGAGGACCTCAAATACCAACTTGATGAAGTTAAAAGAATAGATAAGAGCTAGAGGATATCTCACAATAGCTTACACAAGGACAAGACCAATTGAGAAAATAAAGTGACCAAGAAAAAACCCAACTAGAAGATTAACTAAAGTAACTATAGGATGCTCAACAAGTGAGAGCCCAAAAGATTGATGAGCTCCAAAAAAGAACTAGCATCACTAAAGGTAGGAGGAACAAGTGCAAATTCAAGGAAAACCTTTGATGTTCAAAGGGTGAAGTCCCAATGGGAAAACATCAAGGCAAAGTATAAATTCTAAGGGGTACATATATTTTCTAGCCTATGCAAAACATAGCCTAAATCAAGTTATGGAAACTATTAATCATGTTGAGGAACAATTGACTACAAAGAAGAGGTTCTAAGAGGTGCTTAAGCTTCTATCAAAAATGTTGACATCATGGGTATAACAATTGGGGATAGATCAAAAGGATATGGTAAAGAAACTAAATAAAATCCTTGATACTCAAAGAGACTTGTAGGATTGCAAGAACACATTGGCCTCTCTGAAATCCATAGTGTAAGAGATAAAAAGAAATTTAGGGTCTCATCACTATTAGATTTTAAAATATCTTCAACCCTTAGATGAAATATCCTTGATGATATCATAAATATGATGTTCAAAGAGGATAAATATCAAGTTGAACCTAAAGATACAATTGAAGTATACAAAAAACTATAGCCACTTTATGTTAAGATATAAGAGCCAAGAATGAAGCAGGATGGGTTATCAAAAAAACCGTATAAGGATATAAGAGGAGGCAAAGAACCTAGATTTCATCCAACTATCATATGAAAAGGAATGATAAAAGTTGTTGGGGATGTTACCATGAAGGAAAAATAGAACTATAGTTTGAAATCTTACAACAAGGATTTGAAGTTTGACAACTTAGTTCCCCAAGACAAGGTCAAAATCTAGGATCTCTCACCAATCAAGCTTGTCACCCTTAAAGAAGTCATAAATATAGTGTCATGGCACTACCTTGGGAGTCATAATTTTGGAAGGTTGAAAAATAGTGAAATAAATACATCAATACCTTTCAAACCCCCTCAAACTTTGGCTAAGTTAAATACAAGTGCCAATTGGTTTAGGAGCAATATGTTAGCAAAGTGGACTGATTGGCTTGTAGGAGAGAAGCACCATAAGTTTGCTAGTGAATCACTAGAAATGTGGAGTAATTCACTCACTTCCTAAATTGAATCTTTCATAGGCCCATAGTGGGGTAAAAGTATAAGAATGAATCCCAAGGAATATCTTTATAAATTTATATTTTGGCATGTAGTGGCACAATAACTCATTTTAGAACCTTGTAAGTGCTTTAGAGGTATATTTAGATGCATAAAATATTTGGAGGTGTATTATTTTGTTACAGATGCTCCACATTTTTAATATTACTAAGAGTAATAGTTTTTTTTCCCTAGGTAACTTAGAGGTAAACTCTTACTATAAATAAGAGCTATGGGAATTTTAAACATCTTTTGGTGATGAAGAATTTATAGCTACACTCTATGAAACCCACATTATACTCTTGTAATTCATGAAATTGGTGGAATTTTTTATAAGCTTTTTTATCTTCATTAGTGGCACTACCATTCTAGATTTCAAAATGCACGATCATTCAAACATAGACCTTTTTCCCATCTTGTCATTTCTCTCACAATTTTATCTCAATTGTATTGGAATATTGTTGTTATTTGTATTCATGTATTGACTAATCGAACACTTACTTTGCTCTAGTTTCGGTCGTATTTATATTTCATGCAATTAGATTAGATTAGTATATATCAAGGCTAGTGGGAAGTCGGCATAAATCCAAAGGTTGGAAAAGACCATAAACCCTTCCATTCAACATTGATGAAACTAGAATTGAGGGTGCATAAGAAGTCAAATAATTCCCTAATTCAACACTTACCTTATGCCTCCTTATCTTACCCAAAGTTTTGATAAAATTTATTTGAAACAATTAAATTATTTTCATCCTAATATCTTCCTCTTCCTCAATAGTTATCTAATGTTGAGATATTTTTCATGCAACATAAAGAAACAATATTTTGGCTATAACATGCAAAATTTTGGTATTTCTATCTCCTTCCTTGAGCCATATCTCTATATTTTTGGAACCGATATGACTCCTTTTTAAATATGTTATATGTTATGAAAATCAAAATATTTTCTTAAACAAATGAATTAGTAGAGCTAGGGTAATTTTTTCCAAAAAATGAATCATCTTTCAAGAGACATATCTTTGCATAGAGTTGTTTGATTTAGACAATTCTTGTGCCATTTTGTGTAGAACTTGAAAATATTTGTAATGAGTAGTCATTTAAAATCATCCAAGTAGTATTAAGGGATATATGACCATGTGAAGATAGTAGTTCAAAACTAGGGTAACGTTAGGACAATATTTTCCTAAAAAATATCTCATCTTTTAGGAGCCATTTCTTTGTGAGGAATTGTCTAATTCAGATGATTCTTGGATCAATTTATGTGAAATTTGGAGATTTAAAATGAGTGGTCATATGAAGAAATCCAATTATTATTGAGGTAGGTACAACCTTATGAAATCAACCATCTAAAACGGGGGTAATGACAAATTTTCAAGTTATGAAAAATAAAATTACAAATATCTAACATCCAAGGTTCTGATAATAGCAGGTGCAACAGAGCGTCATGACCCTCCTTGGAAGACTGTTTAGTAAAGAAAAAATGTATGACTATATGATGTTTAAATACCTAAGTGTGCAATTGAACCAACTATGTGATGTTTAGTTGATTTTAAGAACATGATATTATTGACAAATTGCCAATATGTGCAGGATCAGGTACACTCATAGATGGAAGAAGTAGAATCATCCACTAGAAGTGGGGGTACTTGAGGTTGGGAAAGTGATGATTAAGGTAACTCGGGGGTAACATTGATGGATACCTTCATATAGGTATGCATTTGGTTAGGGATAATTGTCGGAAGCTAGCCACATTGAGCCCCAGATTGATAGCCTAGTAGCTATCATAAATTCTAGAGGCTAAGATAGGTGACTAGGTTGATGAAAAGATTCCCTATTTTTCTATTGCATATGTTTGATTATATTTTACTTCATCACTTGTTGCATCATAGGTTTGAGGAGCATGCATAAGTTGATTGTCTTGAAACTCCTTGTAATGCTTGGAAATGCTTGGTATGATGTTATATAGCAAGTCTTTATTTTTAAATGTTAAAAGAATTACATTTTTAAATAAAAGTTAGTTTATTTTTAAATGTTAAAAGAATTACATTATTAAATAAAATTTAGTTTATTTTTAAATGTTAAAAGAATTACATTTTTAAATAAAAGTTAGTTTATTTTTAAATGTTAAAAGAATTACATTTTTAAATAAAAGTTAGTTTATTTTTTAATGTCAAAAGAATTAATTTTTTAATTAAAAAAATAGTTTATTTTTAAAATTAAAAAAGGGAATTCATTTTATAAGTTAGAGATAACTTATATATGAAAGAGAAGAGAATTCCATTCGAAAATATAATAAACCCTTTTTATTATAAGTCAATGGAGTTCTTAATGAAGCATGGGGCTTCTAGAACGCAATAGATCACGCATTCATGGAGGCTCCTGCCACCCTCTACCGACCAAAGGAAAATATCCCATCTACCGCCTTGGAGTCAGAGAGAATTGATGGCGGTAGATAGACTTTAGAAGGGGATAAGACAAGAGGAGAGGGGAGATCGAAGGGTTGGTCATTCGAAGTAAGAAGAAGAAGAGACTATGGATGCTGGGAAGAGAAGAGCTGCTAGAATAGAAACCAAAGGACTCAACTTTTGCAAGGAAGCGTTAATATTTTAGATTGGTAAAAAAAGATAGATTATATATTTTGCTATTTACGTCTATTGAAGCTTTAGAGAGCCTTTTTTGATGTCTAGCCTTAGGCTTATTGTTGTCATTCATACATCCTTATGGAGTCATTTTGCCTTGATGGTAGTAACTTGTTTTATCCAATGATGACTACGTAGGTAGCACCTATGTTTTTCCTATCCTTGCTGGGAAAGGTGATTCTAGTCATGCGCACCTCTGAGTGAGAAGAACTCCTCGATAGTGGGTTTAATCTCTTCTGCCTACATGTGTATCGATAGGCCAGTCCAATCTGTGTGTTAGCTTGTGTTGACTGGTCTGTGGTTTAATCCAGGCCAATGTTTCCTTGTTTTTAGCTTTTGCCTTTCCTATCCACGACGTTGTCCATAATGGACGTCGAGCAAAGATACTCGTCGACAATCATGTGATGATAGGTCTTTTACTGTCCCTTATCAACCACTATGCACTCATCAAAACTTGGTTAGGGATTGTTGTAGTTTTCTTGCGATGATTGGACGTCGCATATGACTCTGTGTTGAACATCCTTCACCATTGTGCTATCGTTGTGCTTCTGCCTTGGGTTTATAGTGTGGTGTTACCATTTAACCTAGAGAAGAGGGGCTTAGAATCCTTAGGATTGTGAGTTATAGGGCGAACACCATAGCTTGTGTAGCCACGAGCTTTGGAAGCCTTACTGTGTGGTTTAATTAAATAACTTTATAATGTTTTATAAAGTAAGTAGAGGGAACTTAATTTGGGAGAAATAAAAGAATGAATTATTTGTGAATGGTTTATTTTATGAATTAAAGGTTATGGGACTTTGGTATTTAAAATAAAGAGAATAGGATTTATTTATAAATAAGGTTATGGGACTTTGATTTACTAAATAAAGTGAATGGTTTATTTTATGAATTAAATATTATGGGACTTTGGTTTATAAAATAAAGAGAATAGGATTTATTTATGAATTAAAGGTTATGGGACTTTGATTTACTAAATAAAGTGAATAGCTTATTTTATGAATTAAAGGTTATGGTACTTTGGTTTATAAAATAAAGAGAATAGTATTTATTTATGAATTAAAGGTTATGGGACTTTGGCTTATAAAATAAAGAGAATAGGATTTATTTATGAATTAAAGGTTATGGGACTTTGATTTACTAAACAAAGTGAATAGTTTATTTTATGAATTAAAGGTTATGGGACTTTGGTTTATAAAATAAAGAGAATATGATTTATTTATGAATTAAAGGTTATGGGACTTTGATTTACTAAATAAAGTGAATGGTTTATTTTATGAATTAAAGGTTATGGGACTTTGGTTTATAAAATAAAGAGAATTGGATTTATTTATGAATTAAATGTTATGGGACTTTGATTTACTAAATAAAGTGAATGGTTTATTTTATGAGTTAAAAGTTATGGTACTTTGGTTTATAAAATAAAGAGAATAGGATTTATTTATGAATTAAAGGTTATGGAACTTTGATTTACCAAATAAAGTGAATGGTTTATTTTATGAATGAAAGGTTATGGGACTTTGGTTTATAAAATAAAGAGAAAATGATTTATTTATGAATTAAAGGTTATGGGACTTTGATTTACTAAATAAAGTGAATGGTTTATTTTATGAATTAAAGGTTATGGGCGTTTGGTTTATAAAATAAAGAGAAAATGATTTATTTATGAAATAAAGGTTATGGGACTTTGATTTATTAAATAAATTGGATGAATTACTTATTTATTTTATTTGTGGAAAACATCCCAAAAGGGATACCACTTTCGGGTAAGACCCAAGGAGGCAGGGGCATCCAATCTGCCAAAATCACCCATGGTATGATCATGGCCTACCTCCTTTGACATACTCAAGGAGCAAACAAACACACAATAAGATTTAAAAAAATAAAAAAATAAATAAAAATAAAAATAATAAAATAAAATAAAAAACATGCTCCTTGAGTGTATAAAAAAAAACACAACCAAACACACACACAATAAGATAAAAAACCATAACACGAACCAAATAGAAAAACACAAGAACAATATAACAAAGCACAAACATGACAAAAACAACATAACACTACAAAAACATAACCAACAAAAACATGAAAAACACAAACAACCAAAACCTAAAAATTAACAAATAAAAATAAAAAAACAACCAACAATAGACAATAAAAATAAATAAAAAAGCATAGAAAACACTCACACACAAAAACACGAATTAACATAAACATACATAAACACAAGAACAAGAACAACACAAACACAAGAATAATAACAAATAGCACAAAACAACAATAAGAACAACAAAAAACAACACAAAGAACACAAAAACAAAACAAAACAAAAAAACATACACACCACAAAAAATTAAACAAAAAATAAATAAATAAAAGAAAAAAATTGAACATAACAATGACCTTTCTAGACCAAAAGACTTTTAAGGCAAGAATAAACAGAGGAAACAAAAGAAAGAATATTTTGAGCTAGGGAACTAAAATACCCTGACCGAACCAAAGAGAAGCAAAAAAAAAAAAAACAAGAAGAAACTAAGAACCTTCAGAACTGGAGCCATCCAAAGAAATGATAGAAAGAAGAGATTCCCTCATTTGTGAAGCCCACCAAATAGGAGGATGGCCATATCAACTAAGATCACCTTTGTCCAAAGCCCAATTAGATATTACATCAGCACTCTTGTTTTGATTTCTAACCACATGATTGTAATCAACTTTCAAAAATCCCATCTGGATTAATTGAATATTCTCAATAATTCTTTTTATTCTCCAATCAATCTTATGATTCCTAGAAGGATTCTTCAAAATATTAATCATGAGTTAAGAGTCAGACTCAACTAACACCTTTTCCCATACAACCTTAGTAGCCTCTTGAAGGCCTCTGAGGATATCATACCCCTCAGCAAGGTTATTGGAAAGAATACCCAAATTCTCAACAAAAGTAAAAACCAGGGAGCCATCTGAAAGTCTACCAATTCCTCCCACTCTAGCTTTTCCAGGGTTCCCTCTAGAGGCTCCATCAGTATTGACTTTACCAAAATCCTTAGGAGGAGGTTGCCAATTTCTAGTCCTATCCATCTTACAAATACTTACATTCCCTTTAAGTTGGTTGCCCTTAGAATATTTAATCTTCAATATTTGCATCACTTGATCCCATCTTTGGTGGAATTTTTGGGGGTGATTAAGGATATGATGGACTTATTCAACTAAGTTGGCTATGGTATTTTGCCAAATATAGTGAATATCCTTCCTATCTTGATTAAAAATTCGACTATTCCTTTCATTCCAGATATTCCAAAGAAGAATGGTAGAACCCATCCAAACTAACTGCCTAATAAAATGATCAACACCCTCTTGTTTAGGCCAATCCCTCCAAAGTTGTTCAAATGTTAAAAAATTGGACCACTGTAAGCCAAGTAAAGTGGTCATTCTCCTCCATAGCTCATAGTCTAAAGTACACTCAATAAAAATATGGTTGAGAGTTTCTACATTCATTTCACATCTAAAAGGGCCATGAAAACCATGCTTCATAAGTTGCTCACCAATAAGCACCCTACGATGCAAAGTGGATGAATTATTTTATAGATTAAAATTTATAGAATTTGGTTTATAAAAGGAAAAGGAAGGGATTTACTTATGAATTGAAGTGGTAGAGCTTTGAATTATTAAGTAAAGAAAATAGTTTATTTTATAGATTAAAGGAATGAAACTTTGATTTATAAAGATAAAGAAAAGGTGGTTTTATAAATTTAAGTGTTAGTCTTGATTTATAAAAATATAGGAGCCTAGCTTATTTGATGATTAAGGGTATGGGACTTTAATTATTGAATAAAGGTTGAGTAAATTGATTAAAGTAGGATCTATGCTTTGTTTGTAATTGTTGAAAGACTCTCATTAGGTAATGAGAGGAAAAAATGAAAATAGAGATTTTATTAATATCAACTATGCAGTAGATGGATAGTTACTTTGATAAATTTTTATAGTTGCAATTTGGAATTGAAATAAGTAAATACATTTAGAAGCATGTCTATCATGGAACTATAAGTGCCCTAATCCTCTACTATCCTCAAATGATCGAGGGAAGCTAAAAAGGAAAAATGAGGTAGTTGGAATCAATGCATCGGTTTGATTCTACTCATAACAATTTACTTATGCTTTAATAGACTAACCATGTGGGGAGATTTCCCTGATGAAATTGATGTATTATATTATTCTTAAGAGTATGGAAGATTTACCATCTTTTTTTGCTTGATAATAAGGGGTTGTACTTGGGTCCCCCACCCTTGACAAATTACATCTCTCTTATTTAGAGCTTGAGAGTTTATAAATAGATACACTTGTCATCTTAATTGAGATGCTATAGCTAGAAACCTATATCATTTTACATAAAATGTTTGAATTCTTGATTTTCATTTTTTGGATCTTTTCAAATCTTTGTATGAATACAATTACTCTATAATTTAGCATCTTTCTTGACATTTTCCTATAGCATCCTTCACAATGCCAAAACTTCACCTCTACTATCTATGCCTTGCATCTTAGTAGAGTAATATTTCCAAAACATTGCACTATCATAGTTTGCTTTACCAAATCTAGATTGCTAGTTTTCTTCCTGAAACACAAGTGCAACCACAAAAATTATAATAAATAGTCTAAATGAAAACACATTATTGTTACAAAAAAAATAGATATTACCAATGGAAAACATTAAAGTAAATCTTAATCATTAATTAATTTAGGCAATCAACATTTTTTGTCAGCTTCAACTAAACTTTCTAATTCTTCTAACCATGGAAAGGAGAATTTAACTTCACGATCCTCAATCAAAACCCCTCTATTGGCTAGCTTATCTGCACATTTGTTTCCTTCCCTTAATATATGTGTAAACCTGATTTCTTCAAACTCTTTAGCAAGATCTTAAATATCCACAATTATCTCTAGTATGTTTCATGGAGACTTTGCTTTCCTCAAAATTGCATTTATTACTATGAGAGAATCACCTTTCATCCATACTCTATTTCATTTCATTTGTTTACATATTTTTAACCCTTCTAAAGCTGCCCAAGCTTCAGATTTATTATTTATCTTAAATCCACTATTAAAAGCATAATGAGACAAAATCTCTCCTCTATTATTTCTAATTATTCCTTCTCCTCCTGGTAGTCCTAGATTTTCTTAAGAGGCTCCATCAAAATTCAATTTAACCCACTCCACATCTGGTGGTTTCCACTTTATATTCTTTACCTTTTTTTTTCTTCTCTTGTACCCAACATCATAATTCTATCTAATGACTTGAATCCACCTATCAAGAATATCTGCTTCCAAATTAGGAATTGGATGAGTTGACAGGTTTGGTTTAAACTCCTATATGTCTAAACACATCTTCTTTTTCATTACCTCTAAATTGCTTTCCTTTCCTTTAAATATTCTTCTATTTATTTCTAGCCATATAATCCAAAGTATTGTATCTTTTGATATATCCCATATTGTCTGTAAATCCTCACTTTTATAAGTGCTCTGCCATTGCTTTAACCAATATTCAATTTTTCTATTCATTACCATGCATTTACCAAACATATTAAGAATCCATTGCCATAGATTCCAGACTATTGAGCAATATCCCAAGATATGGTCAATACTCTCCTCTTCCTTATTATAGAAAACATATTGGGAGGGGCCATGAAACCCCCTTTTCATAAGGTTATCCCAAGATAAAATTCTTCTATGACCTACTAGCCAAACAAACATTTTAACTTTAGGAATGCTTGGGCTATCCCAATTATCTCTCCATATTCTAGTGATATTACTATTATGTTGGTGTCGAACATTATATCCACTTCTTGTTGTGTATTCTTCTGAGATATTCAACCCCAAAATCAATTTATCCTTGGCACACCTCAGAATAATCACAAGTGTTATATTTCTACTCAATTGCCTCCTAGCATCAATGTCTTGTATACTTGTAAAAAAATCTTCTTTCCATTTGTATCTTCCTTCTTTATCCTTGTACAAAATGTTTGAAACCCTATCACCATATTTGTATTGAAGCAATCTCATCCAAGGTTTCAAAACTGGATCTAAATTGAGTGGTTTTTTATCACACCAAGTATCCATCCAAATAGAAATTTTTTCTCCAATTCCCACCACCCATATTAAACCTTTAATCATAATATCAATAGATTTTTTTAAACCATTCCAAAGAGTAGAACCATTTGGAAGAGATAATGTAATAAATATAAATCTTGGGTCATTGGGATCAACATACCTACTTTGAAGAATTATTGCCCGTTGTCTTTGACTCTCTTTGTATAATCTTTAGATAACTTTTTCCCTAAGAGCTAAGTTTGCATCTGTAAGAGCTCTTAAACCAAGACCTCCCCTAGTTTTTTCATCACACAACTTGCTCCATTTCACCAAAGGAAATTTCCTTTTATCATGTAAACCTGACCATAAAAAGGATCGCATAATAAAGATTAAACTTTTTCAATTTATTTTGGCATAGAATACAATGACATATAATATGTTGGAATGGCTTGTAAGACTGACATGATTAACTGCACTCTTCTTGCTAATTATAACCATCTACCTTTCCAAGCTGGAAGTTTATTTTAAACTTTACTAATAATCGGATTCTATAAATCTATCCTCATTCTCCCCTCAAATAAAGGCATCCCTAGATAAGTTGTTGGGAAATTTACTTCCTCCATTTGAAGCAACCTACAAATTCTTGCTTTGATATTAGTAGAAGTGTTAAGGAAGTAAATTTTGGATTTAGTCCTATTAATCTTTTTCCCTGAAGCTCGTTTGTACTCTTTTAAAAAGTTATTCAAAGCCCTGGACTCATTTATTCTTGCCCTTCCAAAAGGGTTGTATCATCTACAAATTGTTGATGGGTGATGTTATCGATGTTATTACTAACCTTAATTCCACTTATAATCCCATATTTGTAAGCCTTCTTTAAGTTCCTACTCAAAACTTATGCCATAATAATGAACAAATAAGGAGATAGAGGATCTCCTTGTCTAAGGCCTCTCTTGGCTTTAAAATATTCTATCACTAACCCATTGACCAACACCGAATAATAAACTGTAGAGACACAAGCTTTAATCCATCTAACCCATTTATTTCCAAAACCAAACTTATCTAAAAATTCAAAAAGAAAATCCCATTTAACCCTATCATAGGCTTTACTCATATCAAGTTTTAAGATCATAGCTTTCTTTTTTCTTAAATTTGTTGAATGTATAACTTCATGAGCTACTATGATCCCATCCAGAATTTGTCCCCCTTTCACAAATCCTCCTTGCTCTTCTAAAATGATTTTGTCTACCAATGGCCTTAATCTATTTGCCATCACTTTGGAAATAATATTATAAGCTATATTACATAGGCTTATGGGTCTAAAAGAATCTAACAATTCAACATCCTTATTTTTGGGAATTAGGGTAAGATAAGTTGCATTTATTTTATAAGGAATGTATTGTTTTACCCTAGACTGTCCTAATGCCAAGAGAAAATATCTAAATAAACTTCTTCTAGAGTAATAGGCTCCATTTGTTTCCTATTGTCTTCATTTTTTATAACTGAAGGAACATCTTGAAAAAGTTTATCATTAAGAACTTCGGTCTCCTCTGAACCTAGAATATTATGATAAAAAAACTTTACCTCTTTTCTAATTTCACTCCGATCTTCAATCCAAACACCTTCTATTGATTTAATTCTACTAATTCTAGAATATGATCTTTGTACTATAGCCATCCTATGAAAAAAAATTGTATTTTTATCTCCTTCTTTTAACCAAGTCTATCTTGATTTTGATCTCCAAAATTTCTCTTCCTTACTCAAAATATTATGATATTCACTAAGAAACTCCCTTTCTTCTGATCTTGTATTATTTTTATCACCTTTTTGGAATTTTGAAGTTTTATCTTTTAGTCCTTCTTTCTTCTCAAAAATGTTTCAAAAGGTGTTCTTGTTCCATTCTTTTAATCTAGATGTCATAGCTTTAATTTGGTTTGGAAGAGAATACAACCCATCATTACCTAAAGAATTTCATATTTGAGCTATCATATCAACAAAATTAGGATGGTCTTCCCACATCTACTCATATTTAAAATATGATATTTTTTTAATTCACTTACCACCATCTTAACTCATTTTGGCCATTGATCTAAACGAATCCTTGTTAAGGTATTAATTTTAGCACAAGTTCCTTCATCTAGCCAATGATATGAGAGAATGCATCTATCTATTTTTTTTTTCAATTAGGTTATGGCCTCTCCTATTTTTGGTCCAGGTATAGTTATCTTATTCAAACTCAACTTCCCATAGATTGTTGTTTTGAATAAAAGCTGAGAAATCTTTCATACTTTGGGTCAATTTCCTAATTCCCCCAAATTTTTCATTCAGATTGGTTATGGCATTTACTTTCTCCAATGATCATGAATTAGGTTTCTTGGTCTTTACTTCTAATAAAGGATTCAATCCCACTCTAAACTTCTAATATACCTAACTAAGTTGTAGGTCCATAGACATAGATAAGGATGAAGTGAAAATCTACAAAGTAGCATGTGACTAAAGAGGCTATCCAATGCCTAGTTTTATGAATTGCTACACAAGAGGTTCTAGAAGGATTCCAACAAGTTAGAATTCCTCCTACTTCTCCTTTAGAATCCATAGCATCCCATTCACATCTTGCCCAAACAACTTCCATAGTTTTTGAAACTTCTTCTTTTGTCATTTTAGTCTCCTATATATAAAGAATATGAAGTTTATTACTTAACCATAGGTCCCTAATACATCTATGCTTTGAGGGGGCATTAGCACCCCTTATATTCCATGAGATGATAATCATGTCTCATTAGGGGCTTTTCTCTCTTGTGTATTACCAATATCATTTTATTTTTTGGTAAAGAGAAGTTCAACCAAATTAGTTTGTGTTCCTTTCTCTGTTATCTCTTGCTTCCTTGGATCTTGCTTGATAATTTGAGGGTTTTCCTCTTTTTACCTTACCTATATCAGGAGTAGGTCTTATTATTCTATTCCTCAATATTCTTTCACAATTTTTTTTTTCAATATATTTATCCTCTCCTAGATCTATTATAGAAGCTTTTGACTTATCCTACTCATTTTATGGTATTTCCTTATTAATGGCAGAGGTATTAAATTCTAAAAATACATTTTCTTTACCAATTATTTTCTCCTGAATGGTGCATGTAACTTCAAGAGAGCCTTCAAAATCTTATGAGACACACTCCTGAGGTTCATCGAGAATGTTCTTCCTTAAATTAGGGTCATACTGAATAGATGGTTCCTTGCTAATATATTGAAATTGTTGTACCGTCTCCTCTAAGTTTTGATATAATTTTTTTCATAGGCTAAAGCCTCAAAAGAATTGGAATTTCTTCCAAATATCCTTCCTTATTGGTCTCCATTGTTCATTTTCTTTTATTTTTCTAGATCTATTTTTTGGAAGTTGAAAACCATCTTTATCCATAACCATTTGTAAATTTCTCTCATGATTTTCTACAAATGATTCTGTTGGGCTCTTCTTAGGGCACAATCTCTCAATATGCCCCACCTCATGATATATTCTACATCTAAAATATATGTTTTCATAATCTATAGTTTGGATCCACATATTTTCCCCATACTTAAGAATATTTTATTTTGGTAAAGCTTTACTTATTTCAATCATGACCAATATTCAAGCATAAATAGCCAAAAATCCATCTTTGATTGTATCTGAAATCTCAAGGAATTCTCCTAGAGTGTTTCCTATTGCCTTGAAGGTATATATTTCCTAAAATTCAATGGGAAATCCAAACATCCTAACCCAGACTGGTACTAGGGATAGATTTACATTTTTAGGTGAAAAGCCTTCATACTAGCGTGTAAGGAAGAGCCTTGCACTTCCCATAAACCAAGGACCCCCTTTTAGGATTCTTTCTCTTTCTTCCCTAGAAAAAAAAATGGCTAGGAAGAAACCTTTGGGAAGAAATTATAGAATCACTCCTGGAGACTTCCAACTTCTATCAATCTATTTTCTCAAGGTTGAAGCCCCTGGCCAATACCTATTAAATTTACCAAAAACCGCCCTATCTTGAAGCAACGAGGATCTCCCTGAGGTGGTCTCACTAACCTCTACCACTAGGGATGATTCTAAGGATTTAACTATAAATCAATCCATGGAAAGGAAACTAAAACTCAAAATCTAATGAAATTTATCTAAAATTCCTATAGCAAATATAATATTTGATAAAAAACTTTATAAATTTTTCATGCACAATTTCTAAGATAAAGAAAGGGAAAAAATAACTTAGCTGAAAAATTATTTGTCCAGATAGAATGTCTTGCCTTGCTGAAGTCCTAGCCCTTCATTCCTCTTCATATTGTTCAAACCCTAGTTGGAAAATATTAGCAATTTCATTTTTCACAACTTGAAAAATCATCACTACACTTGTTCTGAATGGTTGATATCATAGGATCGTATCTCCCTCAATATTATTTGTACTTTTGCATATGACCACTCATTTAAAGCTATTCAAATTTTGCACAAGTTGGTCCAAGAATCAGCTGAATAGGATTACTCTTCACGAAGATATGGCTTCTAAAATATGAGACATTTTTCAAGAAAAATCCCTAATCCTTTGCACTTTGCAATTTTGTTTTTGGCTACTTGAAAATTTGTATTCTGAATGGTTGACTTCACAGGGTTGTATCTCCCTCAATATTACTCAAAATTTTGCATATGACCACTCATTTTAAAGCTATTCAAATTATGCACAAGTTGGTCCAAGAATCAGTTGAATCAGATAACTCTTCATGAAGATATGGCTCCTAAAAGATGAGATATTTTTTAGGAAAAAATCCTAATCCTTCGCGAAGATTTATCATACTTACTTTAATGTAAGAATCATTAATTTATGAAATATGTACCTTTAAATTACTGTTGAATTATTCTATCTTGTATAAATATCCTTCCATTTAATGTTGCTATCTCTTGAATGTTGATCTCTCTTTAATATTTTGTATGTTATGAATTTACTTTTGTTAGATTTAGTATTTGATCTATTCTTGTTTTTCTTGTTAAACATTAGAAACTTAATTAACAAGTTCTAGGGTGAACTTAGAGGTGACCTAAGGGATTGAGACCCCCTTAGGGTGAACGTAGTGGACCTAAGGATTAAGACCCCTTAGGGAGAATGATAATTGAGTTAGGAAAGACTACACATGAGTTAAGGTAGCTCATCGTAGAGACGAGATGGATTGACTTGTGTATGGCATGGTGATGGGCATATACATTCAATTGACTAAAGGTGATAATTTTAGCTCATCAAGGATGATGAGAAGGATAAATTTATTTGTAGTAACACATTGTATGCCTACACAGATGAACTTGTGTTAGGGTACCTAGTGAGGTGTAGCTCTTCAATCAACTTAGAGGATTTAAACAATAGATCGGTTAGGATTTGGATAGGGGTTTATGAATCCCTTTTCTTAAATAAAAAATGATAGTTTTTTTCTTTTTGTGTGTTTTCTTGTAGTTGAATTTTGGGTCATTACACAGAGGGCTAGGGCATCAAGGAGGCAAGACATTCTTTCTAGGTGTAGAATTTTTCAGCTAGGTTTATTTTTCCACTTCATTATCTTAGAATTTTTGCATAGAAATTATTATAGATTTATTTTCAAATAATATAATCGCTATATCATATTTTGGTAAATTTTACTAGATTTCGTGTTATAGTTTCCTTCCCATGGACTATTTTATAACTAAATCCTTAGAATTATCCCTATTAGTAGAGGTTAGTGAAGTTCTCATAGAGAAGCAATCCTTATTGCTTAAATATAGAGCAATTATTAATAAATTTAATGGGTCTTGGATAAGGACTTTGACCTTGAGAAAATAGATTGGTAGGAGTTGGAAGTCTCTAGGAGTGATTTTATCCTTTCTTCCCAAATATTTCTTTTGAGCTATTTTTTATTCTAGGGAAGAAAGAGATAGAATTCTATAAGGGGTCCTTGGTTTATGGGAAGATCAAGAATCTTTCTTACTCATTGGTATGAAGGATTTGCACCTAAAAAACATAAATATATCCCTATTAGGATGTACAGGTTACCCATTAAATTCTAGGAAATTGATACCTTTAATGAAATAGGCAACACTTTGAAATAATTCCTTGAGATTTTAGAAACTACAAAAGATGGATTATTGGCTATGTATGCTCGGATATTGGTCATGATTAAGTAAACCTTTACTAGAATCAACCATTCTTAATAATGAGGGTTAGTTGTATATAGAAACTATGGATTATGAAAAGATATTTTTTAGACGTAGAATATGTCATGAGGGGGATATATTGAGAGATCATGCCCTAAGAAGAGTCTAGCAAAAACATATATTAAAAAACTTACAAATGGATATGGATGAGGATGGTTTTCAACTTCCAAAAAGTAGATCCTAATAGATGAAAGTAAATAAATAATGGAGACTAGTAAGGAAGGATATTGGAAGAAGTATCAATTCTTGTAAGGCTTTAGCCTATGAAGAAAAAGAAAATAAAATTTTAGAGGATATAGTACAACAAGATCAAAGTACTAATAAGGAACCATTTATTCAGCATGATCCTTGTTTAGGAATTAATATTCTTGTTGAACCTAAGGAACGTGCCTCATAATATTTTGAAGACTCTCTTGAAGCACCATGCATCATTCAAGAGAAGAAAAGTAGACAAAATACAATGTTAGATGTTAATACCTCTACTATTAATAAGGAAAACTAAAAAATGAATAGGACAAGTCAAAAGCTTCCATAGTAGATCCAAAAAAGGATAAATCTAATGAAAATAAAAGTTGTGAAAGAATATTGAGAAATATAATAATAAGACCTAATTCTAATGCAGGCAAGAAAAAAAGAGGAAAACCCTCAAATTATCAAGTGAGAGTCATGGAAGCAAGAGCAAACATAGAGAAAGGAACAAAATCTAAGTTGGTTGAACTTTTCTTTACTAAACAACAAAATGATATTGGTAATTCATAGGTGGTGCTAGTATCCCCTAATGAAATATGCTTACCATCTCATGTAACATAAGGGGTGCTAATGCACCCTCAAAGCAGAGGTGTATCAAGGACCTTTGTTTAAGTAATAAGCCTAATATTATTTGTATTTAAGAAACTAAAATGACAAAGGGTGAAGTTTCCAAAACTATGAAATAAGTATAGGCAAGATGTGAATGGGATTCTATGGATTCTAATGAACCAGAGGGGGAATTCTAACATGTTGAAATACTGTTAGAACCTCGTGTACAACCATTCATAAAACTAGGCATTGGATGGTCTCTTTAGTGACATGTAGATATTTGTTTTATTCTTATCAATGTCTATGGATCTATAACTCAATTAGAAAAATTAGAAGTTTGGAGTGGGATTGAAGCCTTTATGAGAAATAAGTACCAAGAAACCTGATTCATGATCATAGGAGATTATAATGCCATAACCAAGTTGGATGAAAATTTTGGAAGAATGAGGAAAATAACCAAAGTATGAAATATTTTTCAGCTTTTATTCAAAACAATAATCTATGGTAGGTTGAGTTTGAAGAGGACAAATATGCATAGACCAACAATAGGAGAGGTCAAAACTTAATAGCAAAATAATTAGACAGATGCATACTCCTATATAATTGGCTAGAGGAAGGGACTTGAGCTAATATTAATACCTTGACAAGGATTGGTTCAAATCACTGGCCAATAAGAGTTAAAATGGTGGTAATTGAATTTAAAAATAGATCATATTTTAAATATGAGAAGATGTGGGAAGACCATCCTCAATTTGTTGATATGATGGCACAAGTATAAAATTATTTAGGCAAAAGTGGGCTATATACACTTCCAAAACAAATTAAATCGATGAGTTTTAGATTAAAATAATGGAACAAGAACACTTTTAGAAATATTTTTTAGAAGAAAGAACTAAAAGAGAAACTTTCAAAATTCCAAAAAGATGAGCATAATAATCCAAGCATAGAGGAAGGGGAGTTTGAAGTTCTTAATGATAAACTACTACAAGAAGCACCTTCAGTTATAATAGATGAAGACAACAAGAAATTTATGGAGCCTAATACTCTGGAAGAAGTTTATTTAGCTCTTTTCTCTTTTGATAAGGATAAATACTTAGGTTTGAATGGGTTCTCTACAACTTTCTATCAACATAATTAGGATATAGTGAAGGATTCTTTGTTGGTGGTAGTGAAACAATCTAGGATAAAACTGTACATAACTTGTAAAATAAATGCAATATATCTTTCTCTTGTTCCAAAAAAGAATGATGCATAATTGTTTGATTCATTTAAGTCCAATAGCCTATGTAATATGGCATATAAGATAATTTTCAAAGTGATAGCAAATCGGTTAAGACCACTATTAGAAAAAATATATTTTAGAAGAGCAAGGACGATTTATGAAAGGGAGGCAAATTTTGGACGGGAACATAGTAGCTCATGAAGTTATGTATTCAACAACTTCAAGAAAAGAGAGAGAAACAATCTTAAAACTTAATATGAGTAAAGCCTATGATAGGGTTAAATAGTATTTTCTTTTGGTAGTATTATAAAATCTTGGATTTGGAAAGTAATGGGATAGATGAATTAAATCTTTTGTCTCTATATTCAATGTTTGTCAATGGGTTAGTAATAGAATCATTTAAATCCAAGATAGGTCTTAGATAGGGAGATCCTTTGTCACTATATTTGTTCATTATTGTGGCAGAGATATTGGGTAGGAACTTTAAGAAGGCTAACAAATATGGGCTAATAAGTTGACTTAAGGCTAGAAATAAATCGACAACATCATTCATCAATAGTTTGTAGATGATACATCTCTTTTTGGGAGGGTAGGGATAAACAAGGCCAGAGCTTTGAATAACTTATTAAAGGAATATGAAAGAACATTAGGGCAAAATTTAATAGGATAAAATTCAAAATTTACTTCCTAAACACTATAGTTAGAATCAAAATATGTGGGTTACTTAAAATAGAGGAGGCAAATTTTCCAACAACTTATCTAGGGATGCCCTTATTTGAGGGGTGAATGAGGATAGAATTGTGGATTCTAGTTATAATTAAAGTTTAGAATAAAGTATTGGTATGTAAATATAGATGGTTATCACAGTGCAACTAATTAAATTAGTCATATAGGTCATTCCAACATATTATATACCCTTGTATACTATGCCAAAATCGATAGAAAATAGTTTAATCTATATCATGTGATTATTTTTGTGGTCAAGACTACATGATAAAAGGAAATTTCCTTCGATAAAATATAAAAATGCGTGTGATGATAAAACTAGGGGAGGCCTCAGTTTAAGAATTCTTATGGATGTAAACTTAGCTCTTAAGGGAAAATTAATTTGGAGAATTTACAAAGAGAGTCGAAGACAATGGGTAAGATTTCTTCTAGGTAAGTATGTTGAGCCACATGAACCAAGCTTAATATTTACTACATTATCACTACCAAATGGTTTCACACTATGGAATGGTTTAAAAAAATCAATCGATCTAATGATTAAATGTCTAAGATGGGTGGTGGGAACTAGAGAAAGAAAATATATTTGGATGGACACTTGGTGTGATAAAAAACCACTCAATCTAGATCCAATTTTGAAACCATGGATGAGATTACTTCAAGATAAATATGGTGATAGGGTTTCAAATATTATGTACAAGGATCAAGAAGGAAGATACAAATGGAAAGAAGATTTTTTTACAAGTATACAAGACATTGATGCTAGGAGATAGTTGAGCAGAGAGATAACAATAACAATTTTTCTAAGGGGAGTAGAGGATAAGCTACATTGGGAGGTGAATAGCTAAGGAGAATATACAACAAGAAGCAAATATAATGTAAAGCACCAATAAAATAGGAATACAAGAAGAATATGAAGAGATATTTGGGATAGTCTGAGCATTCCTAAAGTTAAATGTTTATTTGGCTAGTAGGTCACAAAAGAGTTTTATCTTGGAATAACCTTATGAAAAGGGGTTTTCATGGCCCCTCACAATGTATTCTATGTAAAAATGAGGAGAGTATAGACCATATCTTGGGACATTGTTCAATAGTATGGAAACTATGGAAATGAATTCTTAAAACATTTTGTAAATACATGGTGGTGAATGGCAGAATTGAAAAATGGTTAAAGCAATGATAGAGCACTTTTTAAAGTGAGGCTTTATATATAATCTAGAACATATCAAAAGATATAATATTTTGGACTATATGACTGGAAAGGAATAGAAGAATATTTAAAGGAAAGGAAAGTAGTTTAGAGGTAATGAAAAGGAATATTTTTTTAGACATAGAGGAGTTTAAACCAACCCTATCAACTCACCCAATCCCTAATATTGAAGTAGAGAGCCTTGATAGATGGAGTCAAGTCATCAAATGGAATAATGATGTTGGGTACAAGAGGAACAAAAAGAAAGCAAAGGATATAAAGTGGAAACCACCAAAAGTGGATTTGGTGAAATTGAATTTTGAAGGAGCACCTAAAGGAAATATAGGACCAACAAGAGAAGGAGGAATAATTAGAAATAATAGGGGAGACATTTTGTCTCATTCCACTTTTAATAGTAGGTTTAAAAAATATATTGAAGTTGAAACTTGGATGACTTTGAAAGGGTTAAAAATATGCAAACAAATAAAATAGAACAAAGTATGGATGGAAAATGATTCATAATAGTAACAAATACAATTTTGAGGAAAGTAAAGGCTCTGTGGAATTTACAAGAGATAATTGTGGTAATTCAACATCTTTCTATGAAGTTTGAAAAAATCAATTTTACGTATACGTTAAGGGAAGGAAAAAAATGTGCAGATAGGATGGCCAAGAGCTGGGTATTAATTGAGGGTCGTGAAGTTAAATTCTCTTTTCCATGGTTAGAGGAAGTAGTAAGTTTAGCTAACTTATCAATTCCTTAATAACTCTTTTTTATGGGGTCTTATGCATGCCCCTAATATTCCAAGATATCATTTTCATCATTACTTTTTATTTTTATTAATGGGCTTAGCCCTATTTCTTATTAATGTTTGTGATATTTATTTTTGGTTTTCCAAAATGATATACCTTTGAGTTTTTGTTCTCTTTGTTCTTACTTTAAATGTTTTCCTCTCCTTTCTCCATTTCCACCGATACTTCCATATTTATGTTTCCCTTGAGAATTTGAAATGCAAGGAGTAACCTCACAAACATTTCCTTCTTTATATTGCCTTGGAAAACTTAAAGTACAAGGTTGACCCTCCATAGTAATTACTTTCATATGCTACCTTGAAAACCCTAAATACCATGAATATCCTCCATATGCATTTCTTTATTATGTTGCTCTTGAAACCCTAAATTTCAAGGAATACACTTTGTATTTTTTCATTTTTATTCCAAGGAGAGAATTTTATACTACTTAAGGAAAATTAAGATGACTTACGTAGATTAAACTCGACATATTTTTCCTCCTTTGCTTTAGAAGTTTTGTTGCCAACTTCCTTTACACCCTTCACTTCTCAATTTGAACTTGTTCATTATACTTCTTCATTTCTTGTGTCATTTTTTCTTCAAATGATTAACTTTAGTAAATTGTAATGGCCTTTACCATTTGATGTTATACTGGGGAACTTTTTACCAATTTTTTAGGAGTGAAAAATCCTTGATTTGACCCAGCTTCTAGTAGATATGATCTCCTTTCTTCATATTGAAGTTTGTCTCATAGCCAAAATTTTCTTTTTATTTCCCTATCATTTTCACTTTGCAATCTCTTGTCATGTGTTCAGTCCTATAACACCAACATCAAAATGCAGTATTTTCATAATCCACTTGTTGATCTCATTCTCTGCATTCATATTTAATCCTAATAGATTGAAATACCCATCGCAACACATGTTTGGATGTATACAACATGCTTTTGCTCTTTCGTATTTGGTCTCTCCAAGATGAATTCCTTAGAGTATTAACGATATTTTCAAAACCTCCTGAGTTATAAGAAGATATGAAATCCCAAATATTCTAATCCACAGTAGATGCTTTTTAATAGTATTTATCTCCATAAAATAATTTTCACTTCATGTAATGGATCTTCCCCCTTAAACCATGGGCCATCATCCATTATTTTATCCTCGATTTTAGACCTGAAAAAATATGATAAGGAAATATCCTTATAAAAAGAAAATTCATGGAGTAATTTAAATTCAATCCCCACTTCCACTTGGTCCAATTTTGAATATTCAAAATATCTTACCAGTATTTTTGAAATTTACAGATTAACCCCCTGCTTTTAAGAACCATCATATCATGCTCAATCATCTCATCCTTGATAATCACTTTTGGTGTGATATCCTCTACCTAGATATGTTTTACCACATATTTACTTTTCCTCATCCTCGACTAGTGTATTCATACCTCCAACTAGGGCATCCTTACTTCTAGTTACAACTTTAGAAAATGGTGTTCCTTTCATGCTACCCAAAATTTCAAGAATCCTTTGGTTTTTGAATTTTCTCTAAGATATGTAACAAGAAAAAGTGACACTCACTCTTTGCTCACACTTTGCTTCTTGTTCAAACTTGCTTCATGCTCACACTTGCAACATTTGCTTGCTTTCTAAAACAAGCAAATATGAGGCTTACACTTGCTCTTGGCTCAATTTACTATTTTAATAATAATATAAAGTTATTTTTATGCATAAATAATATATCTAAATTTTCATCTAATCTTTATTAGAGCATAAAATATAAGAACTTGTATTTTTTATATTTCTAAAACATAAAACTAAAAAAATTATCTCAATTAGATGGTGTATATATTTGGTGCAAAAATATGGCATGTCATTTGTTCAAATAAATGAATCAACAAATCAAATGCAAAAAGTTACAAGCAACCAATTACTTTTAACATTTACATATGACTTAAATTTTGAACCAATATTTTTAGTATACGATAGTTATTTTCTACTAAAATCAAATAATTTATTATATTTTAAATTATGATAAAAATTGTCTAGATAGGGAAACCGTGATAAAAGGTATTGGGCTTTCCTAATGGAGACCCAAGTTCAATTCATGAGAAAGGTGGCCCTGATATACCCCAAATTCTCAACCTATTCAAAAAAATTATGATAAAATTTTAAAAAATAATTTTAAATTAATATAATAAATAATTATTATAATTTTGAGAGAAGATGATAAAATTATTATATGATAAAATTATAATTGTTACAAACAAAACAGTCATCCATCATAGAGGAAATCAATTTGATTATTTTTCTTCTGTAGCAAAGGTTATTCCTCCTTTAGAGTGGCAAGATCTGAGAATGTATTTTTGCACTTCAATCTCCTGAGCTAATATCTAGTTGTAGCACATTTTTTAGGACCTTCATTTTCAGAAAACTGACTATCACCAAGTATTTCATAATTAGCTTCAAGAATAGCATCTGAGGTGCAATATTTTTCATGGAACAGTCTAAATGATATTTAGTACCATTTGGCTTTTATCAATGATTTGATTCAAATTCTCCTTTTGGGGTTGAGTCTTCTATTGCTCACATGATTCCTACTAGACAATTGATGCATCTGGAGGATGAGATTCTTTCTTTTGAACTGGGATATTTGAAGTTTTTGAATCATTTTACATGTAAGGCCTTCTCCACCAAGGAGGAATAAGAGCATGATCAGATGGCCAAGCATATTTTCTTCAAGTGGCCATATTTTTGACAACCATAACATCTTAGGGAGAAATTTTCATATTCAATATTTTGGATTCATTCCCCTTTGCTTGAGGAGATAGTAATGGATTGAGGTCCAGGAACTAAAACATCCATTCAAACGATCAATCTTATTTTACTCATATTAATTTTATTGGATAAATTTTCCTCTGTTTAGGCATCCATATACTAGAATGCACCAATGGCATTATCAATTTTGGTGAATATCTTCTCTTCCCAAAACTCCACAAGGAGAGCATAAATATTCACCCAAACTGGGAAGCCATTAACTTCTTTTGTAAAGGGGTTGAAACTAGGAGTCCAAAGCTTTATATAAACACCCCTTTTTTTGAAAAAATAATTATATCTATAATCCATTACCCTATCTCTATCCACTAAATTAGAAAAGGAAACAAAAAAGAAATTTTTGGGTAGGAGAGTTACTTGAAATTCTATACTGGTCCACCAATTTGTGATGTATCTTTTGAGCTTCTCCAGGCTTGGTCTTTTGGTCTTGAGTTTGCAAATAATTGTTTGAGCTTCATGATCAATCAAATCCAACCCAAATTCATCCTTCAAAATCTTGATAGAGGGCAGAGGTTCATCCACCTACGAACCCAAAGATCCCTGAGATATATTTCTTCTGATCAAAGAGGTTTTCTCACAGACTGAAGAGATGGTTTGTGGACAACCCTATTTCTTCAACACTTGACTGCACCTAGGGTTTGCATCCCTTTCACAAAGACTATAGTCAAATTTATCACTTTGTTCCATCGCTTAATTGCACCTAGGTTTACACCCCTTTTGCGAAGATTATAGCCAAAACTTAAATTTAATTTATTATTAAATATATTATTTTTATTTTTAATTAATGTATTAAAATTAATTTCATTTATTAGTATCTAATTTCCAAATTATTATGAAAGCCCCATTGAAGACAAGACTGTTCTTATGGCTTGTCATGAAAATACGGTTTTGACATGGTAGGTATTATAGAAGAAGAATTAGAATGGTTCAGGAAGGTGTCATAGATGTAAGTCAGACAATGAAACAATTGATCATTTATAGGTTGCTTGCTCCTTTGCTGGACAGGTTTGGAGGGAGGTTATAGCACAGTTAAAGCTTCTTATAGGATGGAAAAAATATTTCTTAGGAGAGTGCTTAAAATATTGGTTTGAAAATAGGTCATATAAAGGTTTTATAGCTCTCTCATTGTTTGTGTTATGGGGAGTATGGTTATCTAGAAATGTAAGAATTTTTTAGGACCACGAGAAGCCTACTTGGTAAGTCTCCTCCCAAATCATCAAAATATTTAAATTTTATAAGGTTCCAACAATAACAAAGACAAACAAACAAATCATCCCTCAAAATATTGATAAATCAAGGGCTTGGAGCATGGAGGATGGAAAGGGAAGAAAGTAGAGAGGGGAGGGCTCTGGTCCCTCCCCTGCTCCCCCTCCCATGGCTCCTGGTTCCTGCCCAATCCCTGGCTCAACCCAGGTCATCCCTCCCGGGGAGTGGTTGTTTGCAGATGATCTCCCGAGGGGAGATCCTTCTCCACTATCCGCGCCCCCTCCCGGTCGGCTAGGGTTTCCTTGGTTGTTTTTTCGGACTGGTGCTTCCCAGGGATCCCTGTTTGGTTGGGGATCCCTTCCATTTTTCCCTCAGGCTTCCCCTTGGGGTTTTTTGCAGGTTATTCGCGTGGATCTGGTCCCCTGCATTTCTCGGTGCGATGGAGGTGACGGTTTAGGGTTTGGACAGCTTTTTGGGGTCTCCCTTGAGGTCCTCATAGCTTTGGGGGTGGTCTGGGGGGCCTCTTTCCCCCTTTTGCTTGTGAATCCTCGACGGGATCCTGGCTGCTGTTATTCCCGTGTGGAGGCTTCTTCGTGCTGGCTCTGCTCCTTGGTGGACATCCTGGGCATCTGGTTTGGCCTTGGGGGGCTTTTCCCTGTCTGGGTTGTTCCCATTCCCAGTCCCAGTTCCCTGAAGCTGCCTCTATGCTTGGACGGGATTCTTGGTCCCTGCTGCTGGGATGGGATCCTCTTCTATTTTCCCAGGGCGGGTTCCTCATGGTGCAGCTCTCTAGTTGCTTCCTGATGGGCTGGATCCTCTCTGTGCTGGCTATCGGCTTCTTGTAGGATGGCTCTCGCTGAACGGAATGTTTTCCCGGTGGGCGGGATGGTTTCTCCATAGGGCGGGGATCCGCCAAATCCGCCAGTTTTCCCGTGAGGCGAGATCCTTTCTTTTATGCTGGTTTCTCAGATGGCGGGATTTCCCTGTTGCTTCCCGCTAGGCGGGACTGTTTGTGATGGTTTTGACTGCTTCCCGCGAGGCAGGATTTTATTGTAACGGTTTTTCCTTGCTTCTTGCTGGGCGAGATATTCTCGATGGTGGTTTTTGGCTACTCTCTGCTGGGCGGGATCTCCAAAACTACTTTCTTTCTTATTTGTTTGTTTCCCGCTGAGAGGGATTGTTTCATGCTTACTGTTACCACTGGGCGGGATTTTTGTTTTGGTGTTCAGTTTCAAGGGATTGATGCCCTAGGCCCATTGCTTATGTAATCAGGTTTTGGGATCCTTGTTAAAACCCACTGTAAATACAAACACTACTTACCAAAAAAAAAATCAAGGGCTTGGAGTTTTTTTAATGGGGCTAAATAGGAGGTCCCCAAAGTTTGTGGAGCAAGAGGATTACTATATATATTTTACTCTCAAAATTTTAAATTCAATGTTGGATTGGAAGAAGGTTCTAATGATTATTTTGAAATTATAGCACTCAAATTGTTGGTTCAGCTGGTAGAAGCAAAAGGAATACAAAAAATCTAAATTTACTAGACTCACAAGTGGTAATAAACTGGATGCTTGGTGTTTTTAGGATGGAAAACATGATTCTACAACCCATCTTCTCTCAAATAAAAGAAGTTGTGATCAAAGCGAAGCTTTTAATTTTTGGCATATTTATAAAATATTGAATAGGAAAGCAAATGACTTCTCAAAGGAGGTGCTTCAGATTGAACTAGGTACGTGCTTTTACAAGAATTTAGTGAGGGTAATGCACTACAACTAGTCCATATATCTAAATGGGTTGATTAATTTACTCCAGTTAAAGCAAGTACAATTAAAGCAACATTTTCAAAAAAATTAAAAGTTAATGATTTAAAGGATACTAGTTGATAAATTGGGAAGGTGTCTAAGAATAGAACTTAGCTTGATAGAGATAGTTGGTTATGGTGTATAAACAACCTAATTTTTAGGTCATTACTAAAACTTTGAAAAAACGCCAAAGAGGCATTTGAAGAATGTAATTTCATATTTGCTTAATATAAAATTACGACTTTTAAAAAAAGATTAAAATGAATTTTGTTCATATTACATCAGTACTACATTATAACATTTTTTTTGTGATGATATCCAATTTATATTAATTAATATTAATCATACAAAAAGTGCGGGTGGAATTAGCACACCCCACAAACCATAAAAGCCGCTAGGTGGAGGAAATCACACCTCCCCATAAAAAACAGAGTCCAAAAAATAGTACTACATACTATCATGAGCAATCATTACACAAACATCCCAAAACATAATCATTAAACAAAGATCAAGGAGTGGGATGAAATTTATCTTCCTCGCTGACATACTGCCAGCCTCCATCTGAAGAGACTGGGACATTCCATCCTTCTTCTGCATTACCACCAACTAGAGTCTATTGAGGAGTGATAGGTGCATCAGTATGACAAATAATAATTGAAGTAGTAGTAGTGTCACCCCACCCAACAACTCGCTCAAAAGTGGTGGGCCAAACATCCCACCCAAAGTTCTAGCGGGATGAAGGACCAGCTCCATCATCTAGGCGTCTGCAGCACTAAGGGGGGTTGGGACTAGTTTCTATATGCCATAATGGGTGAAGCGTCGGGAGCCTCGATGGGATCGATAACGGGATCTGGAAGAGCTTCTCAAGGAATTGGTAGGGACACGACTAACCATGCATGGGATATTATCCCAATGATCCATTAGAGCACAAAGGTGTTGCAGCTCAACGTTCACTTTGTCCACCTGTATAGAAATTTGCATCCAATAGTCATAAAAAACAACATACTTGTCAACGAAAGAAAACATCAGAGTGGAGTCAAGCTGTGTAAAAATCACCTTGCTCCTAGTTTTCCACAAATGGAAGAGAGTACTGATACGAAAAACATTCCACATTGGTTCAGGATTGTCAGAAAAATCAATGGGGTCCCCCAGAAGAGCATGAGGCCATAAGAAGGGACTCCGCATGAAAGGTTGAAAGAAGTCCAGGAGCCATTTCCAAGCAAGAGAAGCCCATTGACATTACCAAAAAACATGCAACACATCTTCAGGCTCACCATAAAAAGGGTAGGTAGGGTTCTGAACACTTAGTTGCTTAAAGTCTATTTCCTATAGGAAGTCCTTGGTGAATAAAACTCCAAACAAAAAAACTTTGTTTAGGCTCAATATATGAAGCTCAAACTTGGGTAAAACGTAGACTCCACCTTGAGGGTGAGGAGACCAAATCCCATTTAACATTCAACTTATGTGACATGGGAACCTAAGGAGTAAGCCAATTATATCTAAGCTGGGCTTTGTACTGAATTAGAGGGACCTTCTTAGGCCAGCACCAATAGGATCACCAAGGCTTTTGGAACCTGTTATGTAACTTGATCCAAAGAGAGAAAGTAATATTATCTATGACAACATCATAGGTCTATTGATCCTCATTTTTGAGACTGTAAGTATACCTGAAAATGTCCTAGGGTATCCAACTCCTAGTTTGACACAAGAAAAAATCCTTCAAAGATGTAATTCCTTTTCTATAAAAATGTTGAGCTCTGACCCATTGAACTTGATTCAACAACATACCTTGCCAAGAAATAGTAGGAGATCACCAAACATTCATGTCCTGAAGAGAGGTCCCTGAATTCCGATCCTTTCCTTTCCAGCATAGCCAGGGTTTAAACGCCTCATAGGCTTTCCAAATACTCTTGTTAACAAAGGAACCCACGTGTAATGAGCTTATCTTATAACAATATTTTCATTATTATAGTTTTTAACAAACCATATTATCCCTAATTACATTATTGTAAAAGTGTTCATCATACCCCCAAGGGCTAGGTGGATTGGTAAGTGCAAGTGTGGTTGGGCACTTACCAAGAAGAGACCTAGGTTCAAACCTTGGGAGGGAAGCCAACCCTTTGCAAAGGTAGTAGTCTAATCCAAATCCTCTAAGTGCACACCAGACCAACGATGATGGTGCGAACCTCGAGCAATCGATGGTCCCCATATCACGTCGGGTCAACAAGAACGAGATGGATAGGTTTGTTGGGAGCAGTCCCTGTAGTTTAAACACTGCACTGGCCAGTTACTAAAAATAGTGGTTGTAACCAACTCTTCTATGTAATAAAAAAAAAGTTCATCATAACAACTTAATTTTATCTTCTACTTACTCCACAATAGTTTGAACAAAATGTTAAGATTCTCTTATGGTTTCATTCCACATTAATACTTATTTATCTATCTTATATGAATGGAACTTTAATTTAGAATATGACACTTTGTTGTCTAGCATATTGAAATTTTGGTCTTAGTTGTGAAACTCCTTGCTTCTCATCAACCATCTTAAACCTTTTATCTTCCATTATTTGTTCCAAATTTATTAAATTAAAATACTATAATCATAATCAAAGAGATAGTAGAAAACATGAACTTGCATCTATTATATAAATTATAGATAGTTTTTAGATTCATGGTTAATCAACCTTAAATCTATATATTATCATAAATTTATTTTTATAATCCAAACACAATTTTTTTTAATTATTATCTTTAATTATTCATATAACATTATAAGATACAATTTTTAAATTATAAGATTAGCGAAACTCTAACTTCACATTCCTTACTCAACACGACCCATTAGATGAAATGTTAAAATTAATTTATAAAAATAAAATCTTGACACAAAACTTTTGTCTCTCACCATCATTTATTACATCGATAGTCGTCTTACAATGGCAGTCAGAAGGTCAGCTACGTAGTAAACAATATTAATATTTTATTAAAAAAGTCGATATTAAGAAAATTTTCCGCCAACATTAAGGGTTACGGTAGATTTAAAATATTTAAACTATTTAAACTAAAATGGTGCCCAAGAAATGAGATAGGCGCCTCGAGATTGATAACTCTCTGCGTTTATAAATATATATTTTATATATCTAAGTTAATTATTTTGTATAATATTTTAATAAAAATTTAATATAAATCATTTTTATTAAAATGCATTTTTATTATATTATTTTTGAAAATAATATATTAATATATATTAAATTTATTAAATCATAAAAATTAACCCTCGTTATATCCGATTATATGCATTTGACAATTAAAACATCTTTAAAAAAAACATCCTTATCACATTTAAAATCATAAACAAGCCTGCTTAAATCACACCTCTTTTACATCAAATTGATAAAATCACAACCAATTCTCTGAAATGATGTGTGCTGCCATTTAATGTTAAAAGTGAAATAAAATACCTGGATAAACACCAAGGAGGAAAAGACAAGCGAAAATGACATGATAAAATAACTAAGGCAATTATGAAATGTTGTGTTGCCATTTAATGCTAAGAGTGGAATAAGGTACAATGATAAACCCCAAGAGGATAAAGACAAGTGAAAATCACATTTCAAATGTGATATGTGAAATGCTTTTGAGATTTGACATGGCAGGCTATGATGTGCTTCAAATTCTCAAATATGAAAAGGTTTGCTGGTTGGTTTTTTTTAATGTTAATTTTTTTTTTGTTATAAGATTTGGTTAGTGAAAAACTTTTACGATCCATATTTAGGGTTGGACATCCCTATTCCACTCGTAAGGGTGATGCCGCAGTTTGAACTTTGGATCTTTTGAAGAAGAATCAAAGTTTAAACTGTTGTGTTGTTAGCCACACAAATTATTAATTAATTTTATTAAATACATTTGTTTAAAAATTTAATGAAATGAGTTCAATTGTTTATTCAAAATTTGTTATATATAATCGTTAATTATATAGTCAAAATACAAAGAAAATTATTTTCAATTTTATATAATTTATTAATTTTTTTTTTTATCATTAGTGAAAACAAGGTTTTGAAAGGTTCCAAAACCTTTAATTTTTGAGAGTTGGTAAAAAAAGAGAAGAGCAATTAAGCCAGTCTTCAAAGCTAAAAGAACAGAAATTAAAACCCAAAAGTTATTTAAGAGAACAAAAAAGAAAGATAATGTCATAATACAACATAAACCACCCCACCACTCAACAAAATTTAAAGAGGAAAATTTTTGTTTCATCCATGAAAGTTCTTGCTCCAATTTTATATATCTTTTAATGTTTTTAATATTTATTCTATTATAGTCAACAACAAAGTTATATTCAAGTCTCCTGAGGATTATGGTAGTGATATATCTTTGGGTTTTCATTTAAAAGACCAAGTTCAAACCTCAAAACAAAGAGACCAAGACCCCTTTCAAAATCCTATGTTTTACTCTAAAATTTTAAATCTGAAAAGGATAGGCTGGTTGATAGTAGTCGTGCTTGTTGATGGGCTACCCTTATTTGATTCCCAAGACAATCAAGGTTCGTTAACTTGGTCTTTACCCAAACAAACCAAGGTTTGTAAAAAATTTCCTTTAAAAAAAAAAATCATAGTTGGTTTAAGGTATTTTTTAAATATATCTCGAATAATGCAAAGCATTTACATATTATATATATTTGGTTTGGAGATGTTAGCGTGGTCTAATTTTTTAAAATAAAATAAAATGATAAAAAATAAAATTTAATATTTTTAATTAAAATATAAAATATTTTTTATAATTTTTATTAAAGATTATTTGTATTAAAATAATAAAATAATATATTTTTTATTATGTAAATTTAATTAGCTTTCATTATAAATATATATATATATATATATATATATATATATATATATATATATATATATATATATATATATATATATATATATATATATATATAATTTGGTTAGTGCGAGAAACCCCTATGACCAACGTACACGATGAGTAGTCTCCTTCCAACCATGACCCCTCGTAAAACCGAGAGCTATGCTTATCAATAGGGAATTTAACACACAACCACCACATACTCACTCCCTCACACACTCACCCACGTCGCAGTTTGAACCTTGGACCTCCCGAAGAAGAGCCAAAGCCCGAACCGTTGTGTTATCCCCCCGGGACTATTTTTATTAATTATTGATGCATAGGAAAATTGGTAACACCATTGGATGTTGCCTCTATAAACCTTAGCCTACTAGGTAAAACGAAGTCAATGGGACCCTTGACCCTTCAGGGCATCAAACTAGGGCTGCCAATCAACAAACACTCAATTGTTACCATCCAACCTATCCCCTTTTGGTTATGTCATGGTTTGAACCTTGGACCTCCCCAAAGAGAGGCCAACACTCTTTTTATTAAATATATTCTTCAATTTTCTCAAACTGTTATGTTTTTATATTTTGTTCCTTCAACATCATATTCATTAAGATAAAATCTCACTCAACCAATTGCCTTCCAAAATTGAATTTCTTTTTTTTCCTCAAAAAATATCAATAACTTTTAAAGTTTGAAAAAAATTACAATGTGATGGGTATTTTATACCTTTATATAGGCTTTACTAAAAAACCCTATTAAGAATTATTCTAAAATATCCCAAGAATGACTCAAATTTCTCTAAAAAGTCTATAGGACCTGATACAATAAAACTATGAATAACCTAGTGCAAGCCTTCAATCATCTTATGGAGTGTCATTTTGATCCTTCGACCCTGTAGCTATCAGTCGTCATACAAATATGACCTTAATTATCAAAAGATGTCAAAAAGAACGCACAAAGTATTATAAACCATGACTTCTATCAAAAGGAAACAAGTATCAAAAGAGTGCAAACTATGGTGGAATCACAATTCCACATACCACTTCTATAATATCTAAGGTAGCTTTTGATAGACCATATGCTTCCTCATTTAGTTCTCTGTAGATATGTTTATAAGATATCTTTGCAAATGATGCTTCTAGCAATTTCACCTACTCATAATAAGGCCTAAGTATCAAACTTTGCATCTCCACTAATCGTAAAGCCCAATCCACCACCAATTTTGAATCACTAAAAACTTGAAGTTTTGTTATTCCTTGTTCCACTACCATTCTTAACAAAAAAAATCAAAGTCTTCCACTTTGCCACATTATTGGCACCTTCACCAAGATCCACTTTGAAAGTGAATTTGTGATTTTCATCTTGATATAACACTCCTCCTGCCCCACATCTACCTAGATTGTCTTAACAAGCTCCCAAGACTTCATAATATCCATTGTTAAAATACCAACCTGCTTTACAACCTTTAATTTTGGGGCTTGTTTTATGCCTTCATAAGTATATTTAGTTTGAGCTTAAACTTGTATAGGTGTAATTTCCTTTCTCTCAAACAACATAGAATTTCTTGCCAACCACAAACCCCATACCACTATTAATGGAATGTACCTATATTCGTTTAAGCCTTTGTCTTTGAAATAGTATTGCATATTCTCCAATAGATTATTTGTTGACCACTATCCCTTCCCCTTAGTCATGGGTACAAATCACAATGAACTAGTAGGTGATCCATTATTTTTTCTTCCCTTGTATATAAGTTGCATTGACTTGGACCTTGCAAGGACCTCATTTGTAGAGCATCACATGTCGTGCCTTCTAAGCTAATGCTAATGGTCAAAAAGAAAAAATATATTTTTAAGGGCACTTTCACCTTTCAAATCCTGCTCCACCATCAAAGGACCTCCTCATTATTATCTTCAAACATTGTCTTGTATCATTCCTTAGCTATAAATTGTCCACTAGCTAGGTTCTTTGACCATACTAAAGAGTCTTCTTCTTGTCTATATTCTAAAATCCCTTGCTAGATCCCTTGTATAATGATTCCGTTGTTCAGCTTTATTTCCTCCCAAAAGTAATTCTTCTACTGAAAGCCACCATTGATTCCATAAACGGGTTCTATCCATAGAGGCTACATCTACCAATACCCTAAGCCCCTATCTATTTAGATGTTCTATTAAATTTTGAGATAACTGGTAATCTCCTCCACTTCCCAGCTAAGGGTCTTTTCCTATTCTTACTTTCTTCTCATTTCCTGTTCTCCAAACCAAAAAATTATCCACTAATGGAAAAGCCTTCAATAATGCTTTCCAAATAATACTAGCATTGGTCATTGACTTGATAGGAAGTCTAATCCACTCCTTAAGGGACATGCAATCCAATTTCAAAAAGATAAAAATCAATACTATGATTGGCTAAATTATCTAGTACTCAATTTCCTTCTTTGTAAATATGTGAATATTTCCAAGATAATACCTTTTACAGGCATCCATTTTTCTTAATAACATTAATAATAATTTGTGAATAACTCATTGGAAATATGATTCCATACTTTTTGATGCTTGTAAGAAGTGATGTACTCTTTATGTAGTATTAGTTAAAGTTCCATATCATGAGGAGAAATGTGCCTTCGTTATTTAAAAAAATATCACCTCCAATAGCATTTTTTGGATTCCATTTGAAGCACCATCAAAATTAATTTTGATAAACCTAACTTCTAAACATTTCCATTTTACCAGAAATCAATGTACATCCTTTGTGTTAATCCCATTGTCATAGATGACCCTTCCATGTATATTCAAATCCTATAACCAAAAGAAAACACATGTTTTTCTATAGTCAATACTTCTCGTGGCGAGCACTATGCTTGTAAACATTTTACAAAAGAGGTAAGAATGCAATTCCAAACTTGGGCATGATTTTGAGATTTATTTATTTTTATATAAAAATAACATTGGTACAAGAAAGGATTTTGAAAGGGACCCCAAACCTTTTAAAAAGTATTAACCAGGAATAAATATTATAGCTCCACAAAGGGACACCAAAAAGACCCAAACATCAAAATCCTCCTACATATTATGAAAAACCAACAACGGTCTAGAAAAACCACCAAAATCAAGACATATACCAACCAAAAAATAAACTTAAAGTGAAAAGAAGAAGGAAAAAACAAATTATGAGCTTTCCTTTGCCTTCTCTTCTCTTTCCATTGCCTTCTGCAAGGCCTTGAGCACGAGAATTCTATTCTTGAGGTCAATTAAATGTTCCTCAGCCTCCTCCATATTCCGGATTACCAATTAATTTACACGTTTGGAAGAGGCATTAAGGTCTTTCAAGATAATTATTTTTAAAAATTCTATTCTTCTCTGCAAGTCATAAATTCTAACTATGGCAAGACCAATCCTCCATAAAATGTATAATGGTTTAACATTGAAACAATTAATCCAACATTTTATCAACTCTTTCAATGTTAATAGAGCTACCCAATATATTCTCATATTTTTTAAAAAGTGACCTCAAATGTTTTAAGCAAAAGGACAAGAAAGAAGTAAATAATTTGATGTTTCTAGAACCTTCTTATATAAGTCACACCTGAAAGGTCCATGATATATTCTTCTTTGCAGACTTTAACCTGTAAGAATTTTAAGTTGGATACTAACCAAAGGAATGTTAAGGCCTTAAGGAAGGCCTTGAGTGACCAAACATTATGCTAAGGGAAATATTTGGAAGTACATATGATTGCTCTAGCCTTATATCACAATTTGATTGTATATTTGCCATATTTTGATAGATTTAAAACCACAACATATTTTTGCATAAAAATAGACAAATAGAACTTTTGAAGCATCCTTTTAAGCTCATATGATATTTTTTTGAGGTCCTCTCTTTCAATAAGGTTACCAATGGAAATCTATGATTTAGAGTTGTTGCTCACATCAATATAATATTTTACCTTTAAACCTTTACAAGTTAAGCATACCCGAGCCAACAATTGCTATTTTGGATCAGAAATAAGAGGACAAGACTTCAACAAAGAATCAAATCAAATAATTATAGAATCTCCCTAATTGCATGACCATCTAATATGCTTCTTGACTAATTATTAACTATTTGATACAAATCATGTTGTTTAGCCTCTAGATAGAGTTTATTTCTTATACAATCTTGCTACATCAAGAGAATCTATATATTTTTGAAGTGATATTTTTTTTGGTAATTATTATAATAAATTAACAGTGGGTTTTTATAGAGGATCCCAAAACCTTATGTACAAAATTATCCAACTTTCTAATGATGCATCATACCTCTTGGCCGTAACAATAAACCTAAATGAAAATAAAACCATCCTAATGCTGCAGACTTGAAAACAGCAAGAAGGGCTTTTAGGCCTGGAGACCCAACAACAAAGAAAATAGGACAGACCCGAGAGAAACCCAAAAAGAGGCCAAAAACAAGGAGACAGACACCATGGACTGCTAATCATGATCCTCCTATCCTCCCGAATTTGGGCGCTTCTGGTTCTGCTTCAGGATAGAAATCATGGAGTTGACAGAAGTAAGAATGGAAGCAGCCAAGTCCAAGAGAGAATTACTGCGACTCTCCTTGTCGCTCTTCGTGTTCGACGGGATGTGCTGTGGACGGACATCCTTCTCTACCTTTCTGACTTTTCGCAGGTGCTGGGAAGATCTGCCAGGAACGGACAGTAGCTTCTTTGCCATGCCACCCCAAAACACGTCGGAATGGGCCTTCCAAAAATTATGCAAGGAAAACATCAGGAAGGGATGTCTACCCTGGCCAACCTTTCCACCTCGGATGGGAAGCGAGACCACCACACAACCGGGCACGTGGTCGTGAGCCCTTTATTGGCCATGTGGTCAGCCACGCAATTTCCTTCTCTCAAAATATGATTTGCTTCCCATCTACAACGATAGGAGAGAAGAGATCTAGCCTTGAGGATGATGTTGTAGACTTTCAAGATGGATTTTTGGTACCAAGAAGGTAATTCACGATGTTGAGTGAGTCACCCTCAATGATAAGAGGTCGGGGATCCTGAGAGAGAATTTGAATACCATTCAAAGCGCCTCGGGCTTCAGCATAATGATTCGTCTAGGAGCCCAAATCTTCACAATAGGCCATCACAATATTCTCGTCATGATCACGGACAACCCCACCAGCGCCAGCGGGCCCAGGATTCCCCTTAGCCGCTCCATCAAAGTTTAATTTAATCCACCCCACGGGGGGTTTGGTCCACACAACATTCCTTCGATAGGGCCCTTTAACAACCTCCAGAAACAGCCAGAGATTCATCATTTTGAGAACAACTTCTTCGCTCGAAAGATGGGGATGGGGACTGGGAACCGTAATAGAATTCTCAATGGCATAAGATAACGCCCTTTGAGCGACATAAGGGGGCCCTCTAGGAGCTCTGCCAAATATTCTGGCATTCCTCTCTAGCCAAATTTGCCAAATTAAATGGTGGAAGGAGGCCTCGAGGAGGAAGCAGAGCTTGGGATTCTTTAAAGGATTAGGCCATTGGTGAAAAGCATCTCTAAGGGATCGGGGAGAGCACCAAAGGATCTGGAACGAGGATAGGACAATGCTCAAAACAGAGTGGGAAAACGGGCAATGCAAGAATAAATGATCCCTCGTCTCACAATCTGCTAAACACAAGTAACACCTGTTTGGGAAGGCAAAACCTCTCTTGTGAAGGTTGTCAATAGTTAAGGCTTTATTGTGGAAAGCAATCCACGCGAAGAAGTTGATTTTAGGAACAACTCCTTTCCTCCAAATAGTATTCCACCTGTAGTCCAGAGCAGTCTTGGTGGTGAGAAGCTCATAAGCTGATTTAACAAAGAAACACCCATCCTCCGTACCACTCCAGATGATCCTATCATTCCTCCTGGCGGAAGGAATTAAAACTGACTGAAGGATATTATCAAGGAAGGTAATCTCATTATTAAACCCCTCCACAACAGGAAGCTTCCACTGAGGGAAACAGGTGCTCCAATCAATGAGATTCGCCACCCTGAACTAGGTGTTAGGGTCGGTCAAGCTTCTCAGTCCAGCGAGGTCCTCCCTTGACCCAAGGGCTTGTTTAGTCACCCACCCGTCATTCCAAAAGGAAATGCAGTTGCCATCACCCAAAATCCAACGGGCTCCCAGACTGATCAGATGTCGGGTTTGGAGCACAGATTTCCAAAATATCGATGCCACGGAGGATGTTTTAGCATCCAAGAAGGGGGTGGGGCCAAGATACTTCATTTTAACTAGCGTAACCCACTCCATCGGGTCGTTAGACATAATCCTCCAAGCATGCTTCACGATCAGAGCCAGATTCATAAGTCTTGATCTTCTCAACCCCGAGCCGCCTTGATCTATCCTCGAACACACCTTGTCCCAGGCTACAAGGGGAAGTCTAGATTTCTCTTTGTTACCAGACCAAAGAAAGGTCCTCTGAATCTTCTCAATCTTGGAGTGGACTACACTCATAAGCATGAACATCGACATGAAGTAGGTCGGGATCCCCTGAAGACAGGCTTTGGTAAGGGTGGCTTTCCCAGCTTGTGATAGGAGTTTGCCCTTCCAAGTGCCGAGTTTCCTGTGAAGGCGCTCAAGAATCATGTTCCACATGTCCCCACTAGCCCGCCCGCTATAAGATAAAGGCAACCCCAGATAGGACGTAGGCAGGGAATCAATAGTGCATTCAAGAATTCTAGCAATCTGAATTTGTTTGCGCAAAGGAGTGTTAATAAAGTAAATTTTGCTCTTGATGTAATTGACCTTTTGTCCAGAAGCTCGCTCATAACGGGACAGGATCCTCTTGAGCGACTTGGCTTGAGCAACGGACGCCCCAGTGGAAATGAGGGTGTCGTCCACAAATTGTCGATGAGTGACAGGATTAATTCTAAAAGTCGGCAAGATGCCGGAAATCTTGTTCGTCGAAGAGCCTCTTTCATGGACCAACTCGAACCTTCGCCGAAGAATGAACAGGATGGGAGAAAGAGGATCGCCCTATCTGAGGCCTCTAGAGCTTTGGAAATACCCACTGGGGACCCATTGACCAAGACAAAAAAAAAGGGAGTGGATATACGATTGTAGACAAGGTCAATCCAAGTGGGGATGAAAGTCGAACTTGAGGAGGACTGCACACAAAAATTTTGGTCGACGCGGTCGAAGGCTTTGTTCATGTCGAGCTTAAGAAAAAGAGCAGCATTCTTAGAGCGATAAGCAGAATGAAGGGCCTCATGGACAGTGATAACACCATCAAGAATGTTTTTGCCTTTGACAGTGCTTCCCTGACAAGGATCAATCGGGAGGGGGAGGACTGTTTTGAGTCTATTGGCTATAGACTTGGTAAGGATCTTGTAAAAAACATTGCACAGGCTAATGGGCCAATAGTCAGAGAAAAATTTGCAGGAAGGAGACTTAGGAATGAGGGCAAGAAAGGTGAAATTGAGTTTTGGGTGGATAGATCTGGATGCTTGGATAACCCGAATAGCATCACACACATCCAGGCCCACGACCTCCCACATGATTTGGAAGAATTGGGGAGGGAAACCATTGGGCCCAGGGGCCTTATCTGGTTGCATGGAGAACAATGCTTCCTTAATCTCATATGAGGAAAAAGGTTCCAAAAGTTTCATGCTTACCTCATGGGGAACTTTAGTCGAAAAATTGGTGAGCATAGATTTCTAGACCTGGAGGTTGCTATCCGGAGGAGTGCCAAGCAAATCCTGAAAGAAATTAACCGCTTTGCTCCTGATTTCCTCAATCTCCCTAGTAATGTGCCCATCCTTACAAGTCACTTCTCTGATCTTGTTGGCCCCTCTGTGCCTCATAATAGACGCATGAAAAAATCTCGTGTTGGAGTCTCCATTCTTCAACCACAGGTCACAATATTTCTGGCGCCAGAACGTTTCCTCCCTAGCGAGAATAGAATGAAAGTCCACCAAAAGGCTCTGCTCTTCCTCCCTGAGACCCTCAGTGTAACCTTCGGTAGCCATCCTTTCCTCCATAGCCTTCAGGTTCTCAGCGATGGATTTTTTGGACTCAAAAATGTTGCCGAAAACCACTTTGTTCCAAATATTCAGTTTTTCTTTGACCATTTTGAGCTTTAAAGCCACCCTCTTAGGAGCGCTTCCTTCCACCTTCGATTGCCACCACGTTGAAACAAATCCTTTGAAGTCTTTGTAAGAAATCCACATGGATTCGAATCTGAAAGGGGTCATAAAAACAGGCCCATCGTTCGCCTCTAAGAAAATAGGGTTATGGTCAGACCCAATCCTTGGAAGAGCCGAAAGGATAGCCCCGCCAAGGATGGGAATGGCTTCCGGGGAAATGAAGAATCTATCAAGTTTGACTTGAATCAAACCGCCCCCAATCCTTCTGTTACTCCATGTGAAGGAAGCCCCTTTGAGTTCGATGTCAAGCAGGCCATTAGTAGAGACAAAATCTCTGAAATCTTCCAAGTTGCGGCTGGAGTGGTCAGACCCTCCTTTTTTCTCCGAAGGATGAAGGGGACAATTGAAGTCACTCCCTAAAACCCAAGGAAAGTTGTTAAAATTCTCCCTCATCAGAGAGATAGCTTTCCACATTTCTGCTCTCTCTGTGGTAGAATTGGAAGCATAAACGTTGGATAGAATCTAGGAAAAATTGGAGGTTTTGGACTGGAACAATACATTGATGATTCTGTTGGAAGTTGACAGCGAGCTGCCCTCAAACCTTGAAGGGTCTCACAGAACCATGAGTCCTCCCGTCTGTTCCCACCGCAGGGTCGGACATGACAATTTTCCCTGGCCCAAATGGCCTTCGCCACTTTGTCATAGGAGATAGCATCAAGCTTGGTCTCTTGCAAAATAAGGACAGAAGGGTTAATCCTCCTACGGAGATCGGCCACTAACCTTTGCTTGGTCGCACTGCTCAGCTCCTCTCACATTCCATGAGAGGACTTTCATTTGGATAGTTTGAAGTTTTTCTTGCCTCCCCTTCCTTGTTGAGGGGGAGGTTTTGATGCATGAGCTTCGTCCGACTGTGTGTCATAGTCATCCAGAACCAGCAAACTCTGGGTTCCATTTGCAACGTCAGTTGTAGTCTCTTTGTCTCGCCTTTCCTTGTTGGGAGGATGGCCCTGCTTCCTCTCACTACCAAAATCCACACTTTGCTTTTGACTCCTTGTATTTCGAGGGCTAATGTGGATTGTTCACCCCTCCTTCCTAAGAGGTAATCTTCTAGCAACGTCTGCGACTGACTGAAATCAGGATGACCCATATCTTGGAGCAGAGGAACAGCCTGAGTCAAAACTTGGGAAGGGGTTCGTTCCATCTCTTCCTGCGATTCGCTTTCCAAGTGGGAGTCTGCTCCTTGTTGGTTGTCAACCTCAAGATGCTCGGGGTCCGATTAGAGAGAGGGATTCTCTTCAGGCTAAGAGAGTCCGCCACAGTCTCTAGAGGGGCCTGGGGATACATGGCCCTTCATGTCTGGAAGATTTGGTTACTTTGCCTGATCTTCCTTGTGCTCTAGGGGGTTACCGTTTTCACGTTTTTGTTTTCCTGATTTTTGAAGAGGACACTGGGACTGAAGGTGCCCTTGGGACTGACACTGGGTATAGAAAGCTGGTCTATTTTCATAGACAATAGCTTGTTTATGAAGAATGGTGCCTCTAGACCGAAGAGTGATGGAAGTTGGGAGTTCTGCCTCCAAATCTGCCAAAACACAAAATTGGGCCTGGACGAACCTTGTTCGAGCTCGGGTGGGAGGGTCAATGGTGACCAACTCCCCAATGGAACGCGCAATACCTCTTATGACATTTTCATGCCAGCAAAAGAGGGGAAGATTCGGGAGCCTAACCCATATTGGGGCAATGTTGATGTTCTGGGTCTCAGGACTGAAATCCATGTCCCACTTCCTGAGAAATAAACTTCTGCGACCTAGAAACCATGGCCCGCCAGCCAAAATTTTACAGTAATCCTCCTTATTGTTCAATCTAATGGCAAAAAAACCCTGGGATAGGGTTGCCAGCTCCAAATGCCTAGAAGTCCTCCATTTGCTTGCTGCCCATTTTCGGATAGTTTCCATGTCGGGACGGCCTCCAATGAATTTACCTATTAGGGTAAATTTCTCAAACTCCATGAAGCTTGAAAGAACTTCCGTCGGGATGTCCAACTCATCCCCAACCGAAAACAACTCTTTGGTAAAAAACCCATTTAGGGTTTTTGAGGCCGCTGCCTGGGCATAAGACTTTTGAGCCCCACCACCCCCTTTGTCTGGTGGGTCCTTACCTCAACCAAAACCGTTGCCAGCCCGGTCATCTTCAATGGGCCCGAGCGTTTTCGCTCCCTCGAAATCATGATGCCCTCCGATTGCTCCGCTGCATCCAAGAACCGAACCACCGCCGCTCCCGATCTCCCCTGTAGACTTCCCGCCCATCGACATCCGCCCGCCTCCACAGTTGCTCAACTCTTCACCCTTTTTGAAGTGATATTTTATCCCTTTGTTTCCTTGATACTTTAATAATATCTAGTCAAGTTTTGACCCGAATGATAAACTTACCTTTCCAACTTACCAAAAAATATATCATTCTATCAAAAGTCTAGTCTCAAAGCTCCTTCTACTTTCCTTTATTAAACAAAGGAATAACCAAATATATTGATGGCTAATTTCCAACTTTAAACTCTAAAGTCTCCTTAATAATTCATTGTAAATCTAAGAAAGTGTTAATAAAAAAGATCTTAGATTTTATAGCATTAGCCAATTGTCCAACATACTTCTTGTAGCATGATAATATTTATTTAAACTTCATGGCCTAGATGACCATGGGATGACCCAAAATAGATATCATTACTAAATGGAAGGTCAGGTTTGAAGGGATCATTTGTTACAACATGAACATGTTTGATTTTCCTTTCTCTTTTTACATTTGAGGAAAAAGTTCCCAGTGCCTCAATGGGAATAATAATTTAATAAGGATATAGTGGGTCACCTTGGCAAAGTCTACAAGATGATTCAAAGTATCCAACAAGGGATCCATTGATCAAATTAGAATATATTAGAGTGCTATAAAAACATTTATCCTATTCACACCAACCTTGATCAAACCAAAATTTCTAAGAATATCATATTGAAAACCACATCAAAAACTATATATGATTTGTTCATATCTAACTATATAACATACTTCGTTTTTCTTTGAATTAAGGAAACATATGGCCTCTTATGCAATGACTACACCATCAAGAACTTGTTTGCCACAAACATGTTGGACTATGTTGTGTAATCTTCACTTGAGATCATAATCAACTTTGTATTGTATTATATTTATAAGTCGTTTAGGCCCTTATAAAACCTATAAAGGTAATTTCTGTAATATTTTATTATTTATTATTTTGTAAGGATATTATTTGGTGTCTAGAGGCACCCCTTTATATCGCTTGCAATGCTTTGTATTTATTACTTTTCAATAGTTTAGGGTAATGTGTTGATTTTCTTGATTTTGGAAACTACTATCATTGTATTAGAGGAAGACTATGTCCGAGGTTCATTTTACGTGCATGCAAGAGCTACTTGGTATAGGAGAGAAAAATTTACTAGTCATCCTCCTTAAGGGATACTCTCTTACACCAAGTATCTCTTGTATGCATATAAAAGGAACCTTGAGCATGACCTTGGTTAGGATATCCACTACCTACTTTGTTGATGGTACAAAAATTAGATAAAGCCTCGAGGAACAAAGTCATTATATAGAATGCATCCCAATCTCAACGTGCTTGATCCACTGATGAAACACTAGATTAAAACAATGGTGCTTTTATTGTCCATAAACACGACCTTGAGTGAGGGAGACCCCGATGACCCAGGGTTGATGTCGTCGTTATCAAGTTAGCGTACACTCAACAAACTTAAGTCAAACTACTACCTTTACCTATATTGAACATGCCTGTCTGAACTTAGATCTCCTCTTGATAAGTGCCCAACATCTTACAACATGATTAATATTTTAACAATAATACTAAAAAAAAATAAAAATTTAACCCTTAATATTTTCTTTGAAATTTTAAAATTTTTAACTTTTTCCCACATTTTATTCGAAAAATCCACACATTTTAAAACGTCTCAAATATAATTATTATCTATTATTAATAATTGTATGTTTGTCATTGTCATGGTCAAAATAAAACATTCCCACCGCATTAAGCAAAACAAACTATAATATTAAATCTTATATCTATAATAAACTATAATATTAAATCTCATCTCTATAAAATATATTTTATAGTTTATCTACTTTCATAGTATCATTATACTTTTATCTGTCAATCTGTCCTTTCAAGTCTGATCTTAAAAGGGGAAAAAGATTTGGAGGAAAATGTCAAACATTATCATACAAACATATTTAAAATATATATTAAAAAAGTATTATCGTACAAATATATTTAATATATATATTATAATTTAACTATATTTATAGTATTATTATACTTTTCTTTGTCAATATATCCTTTTATGTCTTATCTTAAGTTAAAAAGTGAAAAAGATTTGGAAGAAAATGTCAAACATTATCATACAAACATATTTAAAACATATATACGAAAAAATATAAAGCAGCTTTGCTAGAAGGTGGAAAATGATTGTAAATTAATATTTATGTGTTAGAAATTAAAATATATGTATGGATAAATAGGTATTAACCTGGAATGAAATTTCAATCATCAAATATGCTACTAGATAGGTATGCTTTTCTTTTCTTCAAATTTTACGAAAATATTTATTTAAAATTAAAAATATTTATTTATAAAATTTATTAATAAATAAAGTTAAAAGTTAAGGGTGACTTTATTTATTTTAAAGAGATTAACTTTAGTTTATTGGATAAAGACGAAGTTAATAAAATCTTGATTGTTTAGGAATTAAACCGAGACATTTTAGTGGTAAGTACTTAGTCGCTACCAACTGACTTATTTTTTTTGGTAGGTAAAAAAAAAATATTTACTGATCGGGTTGAAGGGTCCCGTCCTTATTACATAGGGTATCAACAGTATCGATAATACAAAAACAAACTAGTTTTGGACACAAAATCTGAGGGTCCACCCCTTCCAACCTACCCCTTCCAACCTAGGTAAAACAAAAAAGCAATCAACCAATACAAAGCTAAACAAAAACTAATACAATCACCGGTATTCCACCTGCCTAAGACTATCTTCCCAGGGCTACTAGGATGCCTCTTTCCCATCCTGGTGGTCAACTTCTTTTTGGATAGGACCAAGGAGGGCCTTAAGTACGACAAGGAGCTCTTGAACTTCGTTGATGGCATTGTACAGGCTGGTGTCGGCCTCCTTGATGATGTTGGTTGTTGACTTCAGGAGGTCCACAGTTCTGTTGGTGCGAGAAAGGGTGGCCACGTGCAACACATAAGCAGTTCTTGACGCTTTTTCATATTCGTCGATGATGACCTCACGTATCTGATCCGAAGCACTCACATTCTTTGACTGTAGTCGACGGGATTTCCTGCTTTTTTGGAAGGGACGAACTAATTTTTGCTTGCTTCTGAGGGGCTGGCCAGATGGGCGACGATTAGACAGAGTAGAGGTCTTGGGAGTGGGAGCCAGGGGTGAGATCTTCTTACCACTGGAACGAGCAGGGGTAGGGGAGATCGGGGGGAAACAAAGGGGGAAATCGACTGCTGAGGGGTATCTATAGAAGTGGGGGACTGGGTGGAGCTTTCCTTATCCTTGTGAAGGGACGCATAGGAAGGCTCAGGGCTGGGAGAGCGATCAAGGGTGCCACCTGGCCTATCCTTTTTGAGTAAAGGTAAGGATTATTTAATAAAATTGAAATTTGAATATATATTTTATATAAAAAAATTCTTTAAAAAGATTAATAAATTAAAATATTTTAGAAAAAAATTTAACAACGTTTCTAAAATATCATAATTATATTAAATATTTGAGGAAGCATTAAAAAAGAGGTTATAAAAAGAAAAAGAAGAAAACTAGATGAGAGGATTTAACTTAAGAAGCATTAAAAGGGTATACAAAGACCAAGTCTAAATAAGAGGCCAAAAGATAATTTTTTTGTAAATGCATGGTATGATGAAGTATGTAAAGCAACAAATAAAAATTTTAGATTAATAAAGTAAAAAATATGAAAACAAGTTATGATTCAAGTGTGAGCGAAAAGCGAGGTAGAGCCATGAGTGAGGACAAGGCATGTATAGGAAGTATGAAGCGAAGTACGAAGAAACTCAAAAGGGTATCATTTTTTGTTCAAGATCTTAGGATAAACTCAAAAACTAAAGGATTCATGTGAAGAAAATCTAGGTAACATGTTAACAAAGTCATTTTTGAAAGTCCTTATTAGAAGTAAAGATGCCATAGTTAGAAGTAAGGATACCCTAGTTGAAAGTATGGATGCCCTAGCTGGAGGTATGTGTCCCTAGTTAGGAAAAGTTAATCTAAGGCAAACCCTATCCAGGTAGCAAATACTACACCAAAAGTGATTATCAAGGATGAGATGATTGACCATGATGTAATGGTTATTAAAATCATAGGGTTAATATGTAAGTTACATGAATATTGGCTATGCTTTTTTGAGATTCACAATTTGATCAAATGGAAGTGAGAATTGAAATCAAATTTCTCCATGACTTTTCTTCTAAAATATTTTTTCTCATTATTTTCTTCATATTAGAAAAAAGGGATAAAATAATGGATGGTGGCCCTTTGTTTAGAGATAAACATACATTATATTTAAGACCATGGAGTGATAATTTTTTTGTGAAAACAAAGACTATTAAAAAGGTTTCCATGGGATTTTTGGACTTCCTTATCAACTCATCAATAAGGAGGTTTTTAAGAATATTGGTAATACTTTAGGTATGTTCATTTAGGAGGGACCAACTACTAAGGAGAGAAGGTATGTTGTATACTCTTGAATATGTGTTGCCATAGATATGTCAAAATCTTTACCACAGTCTACTAGGATTAAATTTAAATCAAGAGAATGAGATCAACAAGTGGATTATAAAAACATTATGTTTTAATGTTGTGAATATCATGAAACTGAATCAAGTGGAATTAGCTCAACTAGTTGAATTCCTCGATATTTCAAGGAGACCTAGGTTTGAATCTTGCCAAATGATATATAGATAATATCTAAGCTTTGTTGCAATACCACCATGTGGTGATGATGTAATATGGGTGGGGCTCATTTCAATCCCATATAACTCATTTAATAGAATATCATGAAACTAAACACATAGCAAGATATTACAAAGTGAAAATGATGGAGAAAGAGATAAATAAAATGGGCATGAGACAAGATTCAATATGAAACAAGAATATCATATCATAAGAGAAGTTGGGTCAAATCAAAGATTTTCCACTCCTAAGAAAGTTATAAAAAAAACCCTTTACATCATCAAATGACAAAGGCTATACATCATCAAATAACAAAGGTCATTATAGTTCACTCAAATCAACCATTAAAAGAAAAATGATACAATGGATAAATAAGTACAATATGCAAGTTCAAAGATAGGAGTTAAAGGTGCAAAGGAAGATAGGGAGGTAAATTTAAAGCAAAGGAAGATGGGAAGGCAAAGTTTAAATTGAATGAGGTTAAGGACATCAAAGTTAGTCTATTTTATCATCTTCATTTTCCTTAAGTAGCATAAAATCTTCTCCTTTCAATAAAAATGAAAGTAGTGTAAAGTGTATCCATTGCGCTTTAGGGTTTCAAGAGCAACACAATAAAGAAAAACATATGGAGGATATCCAAGAAAATTTAGGGTTTCCAAGGAAACATAAGAGAGTAATAAGTGTGGACGATCATTCATGCACTTTAGTTTTGCAACATAAAGAAGAAAGTGTTTATGAGTATATTTCTTGTTAGGGAAATATAATTCTTCATAAGATAAGTCTCATTATGAACAATATGGAAAAATAGAAGAGGTTAATGAATATGAAAGTGTTGGTGGGAATGGAAAAAGGAGAGTAAGGCCATCAAAGCATGAACAAAGGAAAAAAGACACTCAAAGGGTTATTGATTTGGGAAGCCAAACAAAATAGCATAGGTGTTAACAAGAAGTTGGGTTGAGCTCACTAATAATAATAAAAAGTGATGATGATGAAAATAATATCATGGAATATTAGGGGTATGAATAATATCCCTAAAAATGAGAGATTAAGAATTAATAAGTTGTTATAGTCCTAAGTTTATTTTAAGACAAGAAATAAAATTAAGTAGTGGCGAATGTAACGATGTTTTTAAAAATATTTGGAAGATGGGTGGTTGTCTAGCAATTTCTTCTATAGGAGCTTCAAGAGGTATTGCAACAATATGGAACAAAGTAAATGGGATGGATAATTTTTTTTTTTTTAACATGGTGGAATCGGTAGCCGTCACGAATCCGGGAAGGTTGTCCAGCTTTTATGGCCGCCACAGTATTCTGCGTTGTCCGCCCTGGAAGTCGCCACACAGATCTTCGCGTAGTCCACCCCTATAACCGCCATGCCACAATCATTTTAAACATTTTACGTCGTTGAAAGCACCAGGAAAGGGACAAGCATTCAGTTCGACAAGGCTCGAGATTTGAACCTTGGACCTCTGCCTCCCTTATGGGGTTTGGATGAACCAGGGATGGATAATTGTTAAAAGCAAAAAGTAATTGGGTTGTTAGACTATTTTGCAGGAGAGAGAAAAACATCAAATTTGGGGTTATAAATGTATATGCTCCAAGTTTAGTGATTCCTTGTGAAAGACGTTAGGACCTTAACATATTTTTGTTAAACAAAATGATAATTCATAATTGTGATCTATGGATTCTTGGGGGTAATTTCAACACAATTCTATCTCCTTTGGAAAAAAGGGTGGTACTCTAGGATGGTCTAAATCAATGCAAGATTTTGCTTTGTTTATCGATTCAAATGGCCTTTGGGATGTTAGTACTTCAAGATTTCATTATACATGGGATAATAGACGCATTGGGCAAACTTATATAGTAGAAAGATTGGATAGATTCTTATTATCCAACACATGGTTGCAAACAAAGTATACAATCTCTTCAAATATTTTATTGTGAGTAGGTTTGAATCATAAACTCATTATTTTGACTTATGATTTACCCAACAATGGTCATTCCAAGCCATTTTGCTTTCAATCTATGATTCCAAAACCCATAATTCTTCTAAATGGTTATGTTATGGTGGGATGAAGGAAATTTTGAAGGATCGTATATGTACAAGTTTGCTGAAAATATGATATATTTAAAGAAGCAAATGAATATTTGGAATGCCAAATATTTTGGCATCATTTTTAAAGGAATAAAAATTGAATCCAAGCTCCAAAATTTACAAGAGATAGTAGAAATCCATGGAATGGATCAAGATTCTTATGTGAAAGAAAAACAATTACTTTATTATTATTATTGATATGGATTAGGATTGCATTACTCACACAGATCATGTGTATTAAATATTGCTTTTGTAAAGGCAGACATGCCTATAAATATGTTTTTGATTAATGTAAATGACAGTTTTCATTCATGCTAATTCTTGTGTCTATTTTAGAGTGTTTCCCACATCAGTGGTATCAGAGCCGATCGTTGGATAGGTGAGTATCCTCTTCCTCTAGGCTAGCCTAGTTCAAAAGAGGAATGAGAAAACCACCAACGGATCTTGGCATTGGGTGAACATTCTTTCTTTTTCCATAGACATCTTCAAGCACTTTTGTTTGTGAAAACTCTCAGCTGGGGTCCCTTTGACTCTGACCCTTAACTAGTTGGGTCCCTATGACTCCGACCTTCAACTCTAGATCCAAGCATCTATCTTTACATTTGGATCCTTTCTAGCAGTGCAGTCTTTCCGATTTCGCTTGGTTCGATTTGCATTCCTTATAGTTTCAATGTTTGACACCATGATGTTAAACCACGAGGTCTCTCACCGACTTAGGGATCTCTTTGCAAAAATCCAATAGATCCAAGCTAAAATTCTTCTTACCAGGATTGTTGTTGACAAAATTCTTCTTGTCAACAAAGCACACCAGCTAAGAGATCTCACTGTTGAAATTCAACAGATCCAAGTTGCTAAACTCACCAAAATGGTCGATGATGTTGATGATCCAGAAGATATTGTTCAAATAATTGCTGAAAGCAAACTTGTTTGACTTTTAAAATATTTTGTTCATAATGTGGAGTTATTTTTGTCTATAGTTGATCTCTTGGAAGAAGAACACGTTGAAAATGAAGATCTCATTGAAGAAGATCAGGATTCCACCCCTGATCCAAAAATTGAAGAAGTTACAACCACACTTGGATTTGAACCAGGGTCTCTAGGTGAGATTCCCAACGTCTTTCCATTAGACGATGTGGCTTTGGTTGCTCCTGATGCAAATCTAATTCCCGTTGAAGCTCTTGATGCAAATTTGAGCTTCGTTGAACCTCCTGTTGCTGAGACAGAAGGCGTCTTGTCGTCCACATAGTTCTTGTGATTTTTGCATTTTTGCAACTGGGAATTCTGATATCCTATTTTTGGTTGATCCACTGCACACGACCTTTGCACCATCTTCCTTGGTGGCTCCGTCGTTTTCAGCATTTTCTTGCTCATTCAAGCCCGATCCATTGTTTTTTGGTATTGATCTACCATATTTCATCGACAACATCTCTTTTCAGTCTGAAGTAACTATGCAGTTCTCTACTGCATTCATTCCATCACCATGCACACTTTTTCCTCATGGTCGCAACCTTCTGTCTAGCATAATCGATCACATTTTTGGCGGGTTTGTTTTGTTTCCAGGCGATGAGCTAAGAGAAGATATTTTGCCATCTTCCATCTCGAAACCATGGCAACTACCATTTGATCTCGGTGGGTGTTGCAGATACTTCTAGACACATTTTTAAAAATTAAATTAAATTAAAATTTTAATTTTTTCATCATTAAACTACATTTATTAATGCATTTATTAAATTAAACCATTATGGTTCATGATTTTTCTAGCAATATTGTGGTCCATGTCAGCCCCCTACCGTCCGGTCAGATGTATCATCAAATGGCTTTCCGTTGTCTTGGTCAAATCCAGTCAGAGTCCGTCATTCCACCAAATTTTTAATACGAGGGTCATTTATTACACTGTATTTCAATTAAATTAAATTATTTTTTAATTTAATTTAATTAAAACAATAAATAAATTAAAATTTTCAATTTAATTTATTATTTATTATTTTTATGTTTTTTCATCGTTATCATTTTCCTAGTTGTTGCATTCTGCCTCGCATTCCGTAACATATTCACTTGTGACCATTGATAGCCGTTGCAATCATTAATTAATTAATGATAGTCGTCCCTGGTATTCGTCAAAGCTTGTGTCGAGTCATGTCGTGGACAATTTATCCGTCCTAGAGTCAATCAATCGCATTTATTAATGCACCATATTTTATTCAATCACATTTATTAATGCACCATATTTTATTCAATCGCATTTATTAATGCGCCATATTTCATAAATGTCATTTTATTGCATTTATTTATGTGCCATAATTGCATCATCAATGCCTTTCATTAATGCTTGAGGTCCAACATTCAAAACCAAATATTTCATGCCGACAAAATTCAATTTTTTCGCTTGGCATATTTTGTGCACATGGTTCAAGGTCTTTTGTTGCATCTTCTCTGACACTTTCGTTGTTGCTATCTTCTCCCAAATTCAAGGACCCATTTTCAGTTGTCCACTAGCATAACAGTGTTTACAGTCGTTGGAGAGTATTTTTCGAGCCTGATCCAGATCCAGTGTTAGATTTTGATTTTCTGAAGATATGTAAAACTTTGTTATTTTTGGTCTTCATCTTTTTGTAACAAGAGTGCATTTTTGGTTGTACCCGACACTCTTCAGCTACCCATATTTCTCTTCCACACATGTACGCATTGGGACCTAATGCTTCCTCAACGGGGAGGAATGATAGGGATTATGATTGAGTTTAATACTCACATGGATCATGTGTATTAAATGTTGCTTTTGTAAAGGCGAACATGCCTATAAATATGTTTTTGATTATTGTAAATGGCAGTTGTCATTCGTGCTAATTCTTGTGTCTATTTTAGAGGGTTTCCCACATCAATTATAATACATTGAAAAATGAGGAGTCATATTGGTTCCAAAAATCTAGGAAGAAATGGCTTAGGGAAGGAAATAGAAATAAAAATACTTTAACTCAGATGGAAGAAATATTAAGAAAGAAGAAGATATAAGGAATGAAGCAATTAATTATTTCAAATACTGGGTAAGATAAGTTTTTTCAAAATATTCTATCAATTATCAAGTAGAGAGGCAAAATGAAAACAATGAAGAAGATGTCTATGGAAGAGCTATATGAAGTAATTTTCTCTTTTCATGCTAATAAGGCACCTCATCATTATGAATTTCTTGCAATTATATTCTAAAATTTTTGGGATATATTAAAGAGTGATACATTGGTTGTGGTTGAAGAGGCTCAAAAAAGGAAGGCTATAATAAGTGAGATCAATCTCACTTAAAATACATTGATTTCTGAAAAAGGTGAGACAAAATATTTTGATAATTTTCATCCAATAAGCCTTTGTAATATGATTTATAAGATTATTTTAAAAGTTACGACAAACGGGTTGAAAAATATTTTAGATTATGCTATCTCAAATGAACAAGGTGGTTTTGTTTATAGTAAAAAAAATATTAATGGTGTAATAATTGCATGGGAGGCCATACATTCTTTTCATTCCATGAAAAAACTAGGTATGCTTATAAAATTAGATATAAAAAAAACATATGATATGGTTTCTTGGAGTTTTCTACATTATATTCTCAAATTATTTGGTTTTGATTACATTTGGTGTGAATGGATTAAATGTTGTTGTAGAATTGTGAAATGTTCTATTATGATTAATGGTTATCTTGTTGGTTTAAGTCATCTTGTGGGTTCCACCAAGGTGATGCACTATCTCCTTATCTATTCATTATTCTTGTGGAGGCATTAAGAAGAGCTTTCTCAAAGGCAAAAATGGAAGGAAAAATCAAAGGTATTTTAAGTTGTAAAAAAGGATCCCTTTAGGTCTCATCTCCAATTTATTGATGATACTTTTCTTTTGGGCCCTCCCTTAGTTAGTGAGGCCATAGAGTTTAGATCAATATTATCATTCTATGAGAAGGCTATTGGATAATTGGTTAATACTACAAAATCTAAGAAGTTTTTCATTAACATTGCTCTATATTTAAAATGAATTATTGTGGATATTCTAGGGTTTAAAAGTGAAAATTTTGCATTAACCTACCTAGGTATTCCTTTGTCTTATAAAAGAAATAAAAATGAGTTTTGGATCTCTTGTTTGGATAGAATGAAAGCTTTTTTGGCAAGTTGGAAAGGTAAGTTCTTAACCATTGTGAGAAGGCTACAACTCATAAAGACTACATTGTAGTCCATCCCTGTTTGTATGATGTCGTTTTCAAGATTGGTAGTAGATATAACATAAAAAATTGATAAAATTCAAAGATACTTTATTTGGAAAGGATGTAAGGAAAATTTTAGATCTCCTATCTGTAATTAAAATAGGGTTTGCAAAGGTAACAATATTGAAGCAAACTTGTAAAATTGAAGACTTAGAGTTTGGCCTTAGGGGCCAAAGCTTGGGTGGAGATGTTAAGGAAAGAATTGAGTAAAATTGTAACTTCAAAAATATATAGGTTCTCTTAATGCAATATTTTTTTTTAGGAAAACAACCATATCCAAAAGATCATCAACATGGAATTTTATATTAGATAGTTTATAAATAATCAAGAAATATATTTGATGATCAGTCAATAAGGAGAATTATACAAATTTTTGATTTGATGCTTAGTTGAAGCCTTATCCCCTTATCTGAGACTCAAAATGACAACCATTTGCTTAAGGATACCTAGCTTGTAAAGGTCCAAAGGTCAAATATTTTATTAATATAAACAACAACTCTAGATCATAGATTTATATTAGTAACCTAATTGAAGGATAGGAACTTAAACAAATTGTAAATAAATTTCAAAAGATGTTTGAAGAGTTTTATTTGTTGATTTTTACACAAAAGGATGAGTTGGTTTCGAATCTATAAAAAATGGTGGATACTTAAAAAAGTTAGGATATGAGGATTTAGAGCAATCAAAATTTTCAATTCCCAAAGATTTTCCTTAGAAGAATGTTTGGTCACTAGAGACTCTCCCTAAGACCTCAAAATTCATGTGGTTAGCAGTTCAAAGTAAGATTCTTACAAGAGAGTATAAAGAAGAGGATATCATGGACCTTTCAAATGTGCCTTATTTGAGAAGGACTTAGAAACATCAGACCAATTACTTCTTCATTGTCCCTTTGTTTACACCATTTGGGGTTATTTTGAAAATATATAAGATAGCTCTATCAGCATTGAAAGAAGAGGATATTACATTACCAAATAATGTAATATCTCCCTCAATATTGCTTAGATTCCTTCATACGACCACTCATTTCTAAGCTCTTCAAATTTTGCACAAATTGCTCCAAGAATCGTCTAAATTAGACAACCCTTCATAAAAATATCACTCTTGAAAGATGAGACATTTTTTTAGAAAAAATTACCCTAATGTTACCATTGTTTCAAATAGTTGTCTTCACATTATCATATCTCCCTCAATATTGATTGGATTCTTTTTTATAACCAAAGATATAACTTTTGAAAAACAATTAACACTATGCAAAAAACATAATAGAATGACTTATTTATGCAAAAGATGACTTAAACCAACAAGATAACCATTCAAACATAATCTATTGCATAAATGTTCTAAAATAATTTATTTTTCTGATTGGATTTAAAGCTCTCAAATTTCAAACAATTCTATGCAAAGATATAACTTGTGAAAAAATAAATTAACTGTATGCAAAAATAAAACTCCTAAAAAATAAATTGTTAAACAAAAATTACTCTAATTCGCTTAATTTATAATATATTATCTAATAATACTTTAATTTACACGTTACATCATATTTATTTTAAAAACATCTTATTATCAAGCTTTAATATATTTTTGTAAAAGGTCCCATTGTTTTTTAACTCTAATTGTTATTTGATAAAACCTATATAATTTTAATATAAGTTATCCTCTAACTTAGTTGACATTTTTATATTATTTAATTTTTAATTTTAATTATAAACATCTTATTATCAACCTTTAATATATATTTTTAAAAGTTCCATTGTTTTTTTAACTCTAAGTTACATTGTTATTTGATAAAACTTATATAATTTTAATCTAAGTTATCCTCTAACTTAGTTGACATTTTTATATTATTTAATTTTTAATTATTTATCTTCATTTGTAAGTTATAATATCAAAATATAATCCATTTAGTTATTATCATTTCATTACTAAGTTATAATATCAAATTATATTCCACTTAGTTATTATCATTCATTCCATTATTTAATAACCTCCTTAGATTTTTAGTTATTATCATTTCATTACTGAATTATAATATCAAAATATAGTCCACTTAGTTATTATCATTCACTTCATTACTAAGTTATAATATCAAAATATAGTCCACTTAGTTATTATCATTCACTTCATTACTAAGTTATAATATCAAAATATAGTCCACTTAGTTATTATCATTCATTTAATTATTTAATAATTTCTTTAGTTTCTTTAAAAAATTGGATAACTTTTAACCATTACAATATCCTTTCGCCACGGGCTCATAACGAAATAACGAACTTAGCTCTTCTTTATAAAAACTTAAAACGAAATAACGAACTTAAATCTTCTTTATAAAAACTTAAAAACATACCAAGGTAGTGTTCTTCTTTAAATGTTTAAGAAAAACTTTCTCGTAGTCTCCATTCCTTCTGCAAATATATAACTGCACGTTCCTCAACGTGGAAGCGTGGAGTTTACGTTTCCCAAATTTGACCCCGAAGACGTGGTGAATTTGTGTGGAGGAATTCGTGACAGTAAATTTACGGCTTGGCTTAGTCTCTCCCAAGAGAAGAACACGGCCAAACCCAAACCAGAGAAGAGAAGATAACAACAGGAACAGGAGGAAGCATTCCAGAGCAAAAGCCAAAGCCGGTATTACCCACGTGGCGCCACAGACAGTACTAGCGTGAAATACGTGGTAAGCGTCGTACGATCACGTTAAAGGGGGTGACGTCAGCGGATGCGGTTCCTGTCTCGGAAAAGGACCCGCACAAATGCCCCCATCGCCACACCAGAGAGATCACGATACCTTCAATCCAAAAGAAACCGTCCAATCCTTCAAATTTGGCCTCTTGTAGGACGTTTTTCCTTCAAAATAGCCTCAGATGGATTTTTCACAAATTTGCTCGGTTGGAATATGAAAATTTCTCGTTCTGTGTCACAAATATTTGCTCGGTCAGAATATGATTCTTTCATCCGTAAGCAAATGCTGAAAACGCTGTCATTCTGAGGTATTTTTTACTGTTTTTTTTTTTTTGGAAATTTGTAAAATGACGGGGAAAGAAGGGGGATTATTTGTGAAATGGAGTGCGCTGGTGGTGTTTCTGTGGTGCGTGGCGATGCCTGCGGCGGCGAAGTTTTTCGTGGAGAAGAACAGTCTGAGGGTGATTTCGCCGGACGAGCTGAAGGGAAATTACGACAGCGCGATAGGCAATTTTGGAGTCCCGCAGTACGGCGGGACGTTGCTGGGAACCGTAATTTATCCAAAGGAAAATCAGAACGGCTGTAAAGACCCCGATAAATTCGGCAGTTCCTACGAATCGCGCTCCGGAGGACTTCCTACCTTTTTACTCCTCGATCGCGGAGGTAAAATAGCATAATATATTGTTATTATTATTATTTTTTTTATCTCTCATTTTTGGAAGCCCCGGCGGTGGCAAGACTGGGGTTTAAGCTTTGCTTGCGTGATTGTTTGCCCGTATGGTACGGATTTTTAATTATTTTGGTGTAATTTCGCTAATCTTTGTGTTTTAAGATGTGAAATTCATAATTTGTTGCTATTCTCGGCCAGAAATAGTGAATCGGTGAATGTTATTTTCGAAAATATGGGTATTAGACGAGTGCATTTAATTTGTGGAAATTATTGGTCAAAATACTAAAAATAGCCTTCATGAAGTGGAATTTCGTTTGACTCGAGCTGTGGAAGTCTGAGTGGTCTATTGTCGTAGCAATGGCACCTCGTTTGTTTTAACAAAAAATTGAAATTTTTAATTACAATTCTATAAATTATTTTTTTGATCTGTTTAAATAAAAAAATCGTAGCAAATGGCACCTCGTTTGTTTTAACAAAAAAATAAATTTTTATTTACAATTCTATAAATTATATTTTTGATCTCTTTAAATAAAAAAATCGTAGCAAATGGCACCTCGTTTGTTTTAACAAGAAATTGAAATTTTTAATTACAATTCTATAAATTATATTTTTGATTTGTTTAAATAAAAATATATGAAATACGAGAATAATGGTAATTTGAACAATTACAGAAATTTGAATTGTTAATTGATTTTAATGGCTGTCCCACGTTAATTATATTTTTAATCAATTCTCTGGAAGTCACTTGTTCGAATCCTGAAGTCTCTTGTTTGAATCCTGCATAGTTCTTATATTTCAAAACAGAAGTAGTGGACCAGGTCCGTGACTTAAAGAATTTATTAGAACACCTGTTCAGTTTGTATAATGGATCTTTTGCGCATACTCAAGAGTTCGAGTTCTGGATTAGGCCTTCAACTTAAAAAATTACTCTTAAAGCTTTGGAGTCTTTATAATGGATATTTTGCGCCGCGACGTAAAATTCACAGCAAAGATATCATCTTTGTTTATAAATCCTGCAGCTCATGGAAATTAAGAGTGTGCTGCAAAGCTTCATCTTAGGATGTTGCAAATTTTGTGATTATTATTAAAAAATTCTTTCTACAATGGATTTTTTTTATGCCAAATGCTAAAATTTACACCAAAGATTGGTACTTTGGTTGTAATCTTGCAGCTCAAGGAAAATCAAGAGTTCGCTGACAGCTTTCATCTTAGGATGTTGCAATTTTTTTGGATATTTATAAAAAAGAACACTTTTGAATCTGAAAGATATATCTTTTGCGCGAAAATGTAAAATTTACAGCAAAGATTTCAGCTTTGTTTGTAAATCCTGCAGCTGAGGGGAACGAAGAGTGTCCTTCCAAGTTTCATCTTGGAATGTTGCAATTTTTATGGTTATCTTGCACTGTATGCACAATTCACAGCAGGAATTTCGGTTTCATCTGTAAATTCTTTTCGTTTCAGGGAGGAGGTTAACAGTGATAATGCTTTTGCAAATGTCTTTTTAGGTGAGTCGCGTTCTTCATCTCCTGCAAAATTACGCTATCATTATTTGTTGCCCCTATTCTTCGCATTCTGTATATCATTTGCATATATTCAGTCACAATTATACTGTAAATGGTAAAAGTCGATCTTATGTCTGCTGTAAAAGGTAAAGGTCGATCTGAGGTATCTGAGATAGAGTGGGTGAAAATGGTAAAAGTCGATCTTATGTCGGCTGTAAAAAGTAAAGGTCGATCTGAGGTATCTGAGGTAGAGTGAGTGATTGAGACCGTTTGTCTTCCACTGAGAAGGCTTACATTCAAGTTTCGGCTGGTATGGAGACCCATTCCCAATGTGTGTTAGTGGTGGGTATTGAGCCCGAGTGAGTTCTCCCGGCTTCACTCAAACTGTGAAAGGTGGGTGTTTGAGCCCTAGTGAGTTGTTCTGGTCTCACTGTAAACTAAAATACAAGGGTTTCTATTTATAAAAAATGGTCCAGTATGACTCATCCTCAAACTAACAAGAGGGAAGTGAGGGAAAAAGGGACCTTTTTCACTTTACCTTATACATTAGTTCAATTATATATTTGACTCCCTGATCATCGTAAATCAGGTCTTGTCAATGGGAAGTAGGAATGAACCTTAAAAATGTAGTTCTTGTTGTTCAGTAGTCACCACAAATGGTAATGAAGTAAAACTGAACTATATGCTCTGTATATACGCACACACGTGTTCTCTTTTCCCTAGTATACGGGGGAATTTCTGGCGGCCCCTTCCCAAAAGCTTATGTTTTCTCATCCCGGGAGGTGTTGGAACACACATCTAAAGCAGCAACCAGCAACTTAAATTTTTTGACAAAGTGGTATGTTGTCTCTCTGATTGACCAAGTTTGTAGTAAAATAGGTTTTAACCAATGTAAAATTAGATTATTTGCCCTGCCAACATGGTTTGTTGCCCTGCCAATCTGGTTGTATCTCCTGTATTTTTAATTGTACTCCCGTTCTTCACCTCTTATAATGGACTGTAATGCAAAGTTGGTGTAACACTAACAACTCATTTTGCCATTTTTACAGGATCTCAATATTCTGTCATTTTGCAATATTTGTGAATCCAGTGTGATGTTTCTAATCACAATACATTGACATTTCAGTATTATAGAATTTGCATTTCAATAGGAGATTTCTGGGAAGATGAATGTGCTTTGGTGCATCATCTTTCTATTGTTGTAAATTGTTTAGTGGTTTTCTCATAGCCTGTGCCTTCAAAATCAGTATGATAGCCCTAAATAAATCAATGTCTTGCAATGCAGATTGTTATTTTGCTCTGAAGGTCTGGCATGCCCAGAATGCAGGAGCAGCAGCTGTGTTAGTTACTGACAACAAGGTTGAACCTCTTATAACCATGGATTCACCTGAAGAGGATACCTCAGCAGCTGAATATTTAGATAACATCACTATTCCATCAGCTCTGATTGAAAAGAGCTTGGGTGATAATTTGAAGAAAGCTCTGAACAAAGAGGAGATGGTCAGTATTAATCTGGACTGGCGAGAGTCGCTTCCGCACCCTGACAACCGCGTTGAGTATGAGTTCTGGACAAACAGCAATGACGAATGTGGGCCGAAATGTGACAGTCAAATTGAGTTTGTGAAGAATTTTAAAGGAGCTGCTCAGATGCTTGAGAGAGGGGGTTATACTTTGTTTACTCCTCACTACATAACATGGTACTGCCCGGAATCCTTTGTTTTGAGCAAGCAATGCAAATCTCAATGCATCAATCATGGGAAGTACTGTGCTCCTGATCCAGAGCATGATTTCAGCCAAGGTTATGATGGCAAAGATGTGGTAATAGAAAACCTGAGACAATTGTGTGTCTTCAAAGTTGCAACTGAAAGTAAAAAGGCCTGGGTCTGGTGGAATTATGTAACTGATTTCCACATTAGATGCCCAATGAAAGAGAAAAAATACAACAAGGAATGTGCAGAGAACGTCATAAGCTCTCTAGGTGGGTATTCTGTTTTCTTAAATATATATGTTATGTACAGACAAAGCCTATTCCGTCAAATTTGAGAACTATGAATTCCTGAGCAGGTACTGTAATATGCTACCTTGAGATGATGTTTTGAATCATCTTTTAAGTTGGTTTCTATTGTGATTTTACTCTCTAGCAGGTCTAGACAGTAAAAAAATAGAGGATTGCATGGGAGATCCAGAAGCAGACACAGAGAACAGTGTTTTGAAATCAGAGCAAGATGCACAGGTTAGTGTAATATTCTTTATGGTATTGGAAATTTATGTTTTAATTTTTCCACTGGTCAGAGTAAATGCATTTCGTATATTGTATAATTATTTTAGGCTTCAGTACTGTATTCTTGAATGCTGAAACTTTTGGTTGAACATTGTTACCTAGGTTGGACATGGTTTACGAGGCGATGTTACAATATTGCCCACTCTTATTATCAACAACAGACAATACAGAGGTTGTTTTTATTTTACAAAATGTTATTTTGGGAAGAGTATAAGCTTCAAGTTTAACTTTTTATATTTGGCAGGAAAATTAGACAAAAATGCTGTTGTCAAAGCAATTTGTGCTGGGTTCCAAGAAACAACTGAGCCAGCTGTTTGTTTGAGTGAAGGTGAGCCTTTACTCAATATATCTATTATTATCTATAGGGTTAAAATAATTCCTTTTTTTAAGGTTTTGCTTTAAACTTAAACTCTAACATTTCAGGATGCAAACTCTTTGACATATGCAGGGATAGAGACAAATGAGTGCTTGGAAAATAATGGTGGGTGCTGGCAAGATGAAGTGGCAAATATTACTGCTTGCAAGGTATGTCATTTACACATTAAGGAAGACCCATTGTGCATTTTATGAGTTGACTTTTTTTGAACAGTCAAATCAAATTTCACTTAGTAAGAATGCATGTTGCATCTGTTTTCATGAAAAGGATACTTTTCGTGGGCGAGTATGTGAGTGTCCTATCATTGATGGTGTGAAGTTTCAAGGTGATGGATACATGTATTGTGAAGGTAAACATGCTGGGCTTATCATCATTAGTTTTAGTTTTATTGTTCTGTCTTCAATGTTAAGCATAGCTGTGTGAAATTGTGAATAATTTTGATGTATTTTCGTTTATTGTTTTGTTATATGAATTTAGTATTTTGATTCAGCTTTTTCATTTCAGCTGATCTTCGCATCAGAACAATTATGAAAGATTTTTCTTTTAGGAGGATTGTTTCTGTCCACTGTTATTTGGTTTTATCTTTAGTAAAATGAGTTGATGACATGAACTGTTCTGCTATAAGGAATTTGTGAATCTGGACATTTCCCTGGAAAGCAACTTTAGAATTTTATTTAAGCTTTGTGCTTTTTGTTTAGCTAATTCCTGTAGAGTTCTAAGAGATGTCAAAGATCAATGAGGATGCCTGTTATGACACAGATTAGGGATGACTAGTAGAATAGAGTTTGGTTATTTGCATTAACTTTTATCAGGAAAATTATTCCTGGAGATTACATGTACAGCTAGTTTTGTGTCACAGAAGCTTCATAAGCTTCAAGTTCCCTTTTTTTTTTATTTGTGCCATGATATGGTGCTTTCTGTCTTCTGCAGTAGGTTTATTTTGCAACATGGCAGTTTGCGATTTTAGATTAGTTTGATTCTATTCATGACAAATTTTGTAGCTCCTTTTTGTATTTGCTGATGGGTTTCAGAAGCAAATTTTCTTATATGAACTTGATCAGAGAAGGCATTGATTATTACACATAATATACTGGGCATTAGGAAGCGAAGTTGAAAAAATCGTGAACGGCAATTTTTCTGCAAGGCCTGGAAAATATTGGATCTGCAATTAATTAGGAAAAGCTTGGCAAAAATCATGAGTTTTCCCCTTGTGTTGAAAATATTGGCAATTTTTTTGGGAAAATTGGCTACCCCCAAATAAATGGGGGAGCTGGAAAAAATTGCAATATATGTGATAATCACGATTTTTTGAAGCTTTTTTCTAACACTGTTTTTTTTTTTTTTATTAGGGTAAGAAGGGGTTTTAGGGTCCCCAAACCCATACATCAAGCTGTGTAAGATAATACAATATGCTGCAACAGCCTGAACAAAATACTATCATCCATCTACTACTATGGCTGAACCTTAGAATACCGCATATCGACAAAACAGCTTCCAGAACATGACAGATTACCAGACCACTTCCAAAACTGAAACTTAAAATAACTGTAGCTACAAAAATAGCCGTTAGTACTGTTACAGAGTTTGTAGCCTTTAGGACTGTTATGGAGTTTGTAGCCATTGGAATTGTTATGGAGTTCGTAGCTGTTGAGTCTTTTGATTGTTTTTCTTCTGTAGCAGAGGTTCTTCCTCCTTCAAAGTGGCAAGATCTAAGAGTGCATTTTTGCACTTCAAGCTCCTGAGATAAAACACATTTTGTAGGATCTTCATTTTCAAAAAAGTGACTGTCACCGATTGTTTCATAATTAGCTTCAAGAATACCATCTGAGGTGCTAATCTTTTCCATGGAACTGACTGGATGGTCTTTAGTAACCATTTGAATTTTATCAATGATCTGATTCGGATTCTCCTTTCGGGGTTGAGTCTTTTGTTGCTCGCTTGATTCTTGTTGGACAATTGGCGCATCTGGAGGATGAGCTTCTTCCTTTTGAACTGGGACATTTGAAGGTTCAGGATCATTCGCGTGCAGGGCCTTCTCCTCCACCAAGGAGGAATCAAAGCATGATCGGATGAGTAGGCAACTCTTCTTCAGGTGGCCATATTGCTGACAGCCATAACATCTTAGGGAGAAGTTTTCATATTCAATATTTTAGATCCATTCCCCTTTGCTTGAGGAGATAGTAATGGATTGAGGCCAAGGAACTGAAACATCCATCCAAACATCTAATCTTGCTTTACTCACATTAATTTTATTGGACAAACATCCATATATCGGAATACACCAATGGCATTACCAATTATAGCGAATATCTTCTCTCCCCAAAACTCCACAGGGAGAGCATATAGATTCAGCGAGACTGGGAAGCCATCAACTTCTTCTATAAAGGGGTTGAAACTGGGAGTCCAAGGTCTTATATAGACACCCCTTTGTCTGAAAAACCAATTGTATCTATAATCCATTACCCTATCTCTATCTGCTAAATCAGAAAAGGAAATAGAAAATAAATTTTTGGGTAGCAAAGTTACTTGGAATTCTTTACTGGTCCACCAATGTTTAATGTATCCTTTGAGCTCCTTTAGGCCTGGTCTTTTGCCCTTGAGTTTGTAGATAACTGTTCGGGCTTCATGATCACTTAGATCCAACCCAAATTCATTTTTTCGAAATCCTGATAGAGGGTAGAGGTTCATCAAAAAGCTCCACCCGTGAACCCAAAGATCCTTGAGAGACATTTCTTCTGACCAAAGAGGCTTTCTCATAGACTGAAGAGCAACTAATGTCCTCCTGAGTACAGCGAATGGGCTGTGAACAACCGTCTTCCTGCAAAGCTTGACTGTACATAGGGTTTGCCCCCCTTTCACGAAGATCGTAGCCAAATGTGTCGCTCATCCAAAAAAACCCCTAATCTTCTTTTTCTCTAACACTGTTAGGAAGTACTTTGATGAGTGTATATGCAAGGCTTTACAAATCTTAATTAACACATTCACTGATTCTATTTTATTTTTTGTAACAACATGTTCTATATTTTCTAAATAGTACTAGGGACGACTAGTGTGTGTTTGTTGCACCAGGGTTTTGCTGTATTTTAAGGATAATAGATTGACAGTCAGACTCGTTATTAATTTTTTGATTCTATGGTGAAATTCATCGTTTTATAGATAAGATAATTCTAGTAATGTCCACAGATGGCCAAAGTAGGCCAATGGAACTCCTTGAAAAGAGCTGTTACAAAGTACAATGCATTAAAGTAACCATAGTTGAGAAACTCAGACTTGGCAAGGCAAAAGAGTTGGGAAAATTCGGCAAAAAAAAAACCCAAAAGAAAATGCATTTTTTCATTGAAAAAAGTTTTTTTCATGCATATCACAATGAATCAACATTATGTAAATAAAAAATTAATACTGTAAGTAATACAAGCTTAGAGCCTTAAACTACACATGAAAGTGACAAAACACATCTTAAATAAAGAAATCTTAATGCATTTAAAATTCAAATATTCTGGGAGTGGGAGACCTCCCGGCGGGAGGTCATCTTTTCAAATTCCTGCTCCCTCCATGGCTTCTTCCGAGGATTCCAGGTGGATCTCCTGTTTTTCCAGGCCTGTTAGGCCTTTCCAGTCTCAGCTTGGTGCTTGGAGTTTTGTTCCAGGAACTTCTCTGCAGTTTTCTGGGTTGTTTCAGGAAGGTTTTTTCTTGGTGTTCCTGCTTTGCGGTGCTTCCTGGCCGGATAATCCTGGGTTTTCTTCGGCGTGGGTTGTTTGGGGGGCTTCATTTCTTTTTTGGTTCGGGAAGAGGGCCGACGGTGCTCTCCCCTACGATTTTTCTTTTGGCCTTGGGAGGGGGCCATGCACTTTCTAGTCTATAGGGGTGGCTCTCTGTTCTTTCTCGAGCCTTGCTTCGTTTTGGGGTGGGCTTCTATTCTCCCATTCTACTATTGCCTAGAGGGTCTTTCTCTGTGTTTCTTTTTGGTCTTTGGGAGGAGACCATGGTTTTATTGCCCATAGACGAGAGGCTCTCGCAGTTGACTCTGGTTTGGGGTTTCAGTGGCGATTCTGGTTCAAGGGTTTCTCGGCTGTGCCCTTCTCTTTATTCCTCTAGTCTTGGAGGGAGTACCATGTGCTCTATTGTGTTGCAGAAGGGTTTTGTTGGTTTCTTCTTATTCCGTGGCGGGGTTGGGATTCTTGCAGATCTGTTGGTGTTTATTTTGATTGACCTGCCAATAGTTTTTTTGATCTTGGGGGAGATCATGTGCTGATTGTTTGCTGCAGTGGAGGACTCCCTGAAATCTAATGTGGTGTATGATCTACTTCACGGTTCGAGGGCATCGTTTCTTGGCCTTGGTTATCTGGATCTGGCTGTGCATCACCTTCTTTGCAAGATGACCTTGTGGCTTGTGGTTGGGCTTATTGCAGATCTACCGGTGTTTATTTTTACGTACTTGTCTGCAGTTTTTTTCTGATCTTGGGGGAGATCATGTGTTGATTGTTTGTTGCAGTGGAGGGCTTCCTAAAATCTAATGTCGTGTATGATCTACTTCGTGGTTCGAGGGCATCGTTTCTTGGCCAGGGTTTTCTGGATCTAGTTGTGCATCCCCTTCTCTACAGGATGACCTTACGGCCTATGGATCCTTTCTCGGGCTGTTTCATTTCCAGGCCTTCAAAGACTCGGTGTGGGTTATCTTTCGGATCTTGTGTTTTTCTTACTTTGATTTGCTTGATGCTAGTCTTTTTGTGTTTTGGCGGGTAGACTTGTGGAGTGTCTACTCTCTGCTCTGAACTGTTTGGTTTTCTCCTGGGCGGGAAAACCTTTTTCAAATTTTAGTGTACGGGACTGTTTGGTTTTCTCCTGGGCGGGAAAACCTTTTTCAAATTTTCAGAGTATGGATCCTATGTTTTGCTTACTTTGATCTACTTGATGCTAGTCTTTTTGTGTTTTGGCGCGTAGACCTGTGGAGTGTCTACTCTCGGCTTTGAACTGTTTGGTTTTCTCCTGGGCGGGAAAACCTTTTTCAAATTTTAGTGTATGGGATTGTTAGGTTTTCTCCTGGGTAGGAAAACCTTTTTCAAATTTTAGTGTATGGGACTGTTTGGTTTTCTCCTGGGCAGGAAAACTTTTTTCAATTTTCAAAGTACGGGGAAGCCTATCTCCGTGGTTGTGAGGTTTCCCTTTGATGGGAATACCTGTTTCAATTTGTGTGGAGCTGTTTCGTGGTGTGTCGAGAAACTCGCTTTTTGTTTTTGTTCTTGTCCAAAGATGGTTCCTTGGAGATCGTCTTTGGGTGTCTTCTTTGGGGATCGTCTCCCTATTTTTGGGAGGTTGTTTCTTTTGTTTTTTCCTCATTGTAAAAGGTTACAAGACCCTTTCAAAACCTCTTTTACCAATAAAAAACAAAAATTCAAATATTCTTGTATTGCTTATAACATAAAAAAGTTACAAATTACAAGATGCCTATTCTTTGCTGATTGCATCACCGTTCCAAAATTCAACAAAATTCCAGAAGTCCGTCGATTTTCTCAACTAGGGTTTGAGCACATACATTTCAAGAAGTGGAATAGGCTTACACAAGAAAAGTTGAATGACCTTGTGTTTGTTCATTACAACCTTCGCCTCCACCATATAAAAAATTATAGGAACAAGTAAAGAGGCCATTAACCTAGACAAGATTGATCCATCATCTGAATGGATCATAGAGCCACAATAGGAGCAACAACAAGAGCCTCTCTTCTCATGAATGATTTTGAAAACCTAGCGGAGGAGTTAGCAGCCAAGGCACAAGAAAAGGCACGAGCACAAGAAGAGGCACAAGCATAGTGACAAAGAGAGACTTAAACTTCTTCTAGGGCAAATGTAGTACAAATTTAAAAAATGCCGATTCTTTGTCGATTCCGATTTTCTCAACTATGGCTCAAACATACTCTAGTTGCACTCATAATTTGAGGCGTTGCATGGTTGAGATAAAACTTTGATGGTCAAGTGTTGTAGATTGGGTGTATATGCACCGAAGTCCTCCCACCATAAATCTAGAAACAATCAAGAAAAATGAAATTTAATAATTCACATGTAAAATCGTAAATTGAGATTATTTTTTAAAACAAAATCAAAAGACGAAATAAATAATAATTCGATGAGGGTTACGTAGCCTTATAGTTGACTTTGCTCGAATGCATTGCTAGGATGGGAAAAGGATGCCCTCACATTTAGCTTGCATCTCATCCTATATTGTAGTGCGCATTTCCTTATCAGGGAGCATGCGTTCAACACATAGTCGAAGGCCCTCCATCACCTCATAGTTCGCCTGGAACGAATCAACATAAAACAATTTGGGTTTGAGGTAGTTCCCCGCTGCATGAAGAGGGCTATGGAGCTTAGATGTTTATTGTTGGTCAATGCTATCCCAATTGGGACTGTGGGAATATTTATATAATGAGGCAATTGCCTTCTTTGCCCTATCCATAGCCTTGTATACATATCCCATTGGTGATTGTTCTCCATCAGCAAGATGGAGAACCCTCACCAAAGGCTCTGACACCTGAAAAAAAAAAGGAAAAAAATTTTTACAATACAAGATTCACAAATGGAAAAATAATTTAAATTAAATAAATAAATAAAAATAAATAAAATAAAATAAAAATTTAGTATTGTACCTTGATGGCCTCATCCATGGCTATCTTGAAGGGCTCCTCAAACAAATAGTCATACACCTTCTGCCCCTCACTAGAGAGTCGGTATCTAGCAACATCTTCGACATTCCACTCATCACTCGCAAACATCTTCTTCAATGCCCCCTTTGCATCAAAGAGGCTTTGCAATGTCATAAAGTTTGTGGCAAAGCGTGTAACTCCAACCAGCACTAGCTCCTTCCCACCAGTAAATTGCCTCACGAGAGGACCCAAGGTAATAACTTTGGCCTTCTGTACAACCTTTGCCACCCAAGGTAATTTCAAAATGTCTTCGAGTAGCAAATGGAGACAATGGGCTGCACATGGGGTTTGAAAAAGGGTGGGGAATATCTCCTCTAACATCTTGCTCGTTGCTGCATAAGCCAATGCGTTGCCCATGATGACTTGGACAACGTTCTCCTTTGCCACCTCTAACACAACCTCCCCCAACAACTTTGCAAGCGTATCGACACTCTAACTTGTGTCGATGCATCCATTGACTTGAGGAATACAATTCCTCTTGTAGAAGCAACCAAAAAATTAATTAATGTTCTGCCCCTCCCATCGGTCCACCCATCGGACATGATAGTGCAACCCTTCTTCCTCCACACCCTGCGTTGGTCATCAAGCAAAACCTGAATGTCGTGCATGTGTTCACGAAGGAGAGGGCCCTGAGGTTCTCATAAGTTGGTGGCTTAAATCCTACTTTGCAACTTGCGATGGCATCTACCATTACCCAAGAGTATGGAGACCTTGCCACATTGAAGGGAAGGTCAGAAAAATACCATAAAACTTGCAACGGCGTTCCTCACTGCCTTGTGCCTCTCCTTGTTCCACGCAACCATACCCTAAGCATGGGTTGTGACCCTGGCACAGAAGGTTCCGCAAAATAGGACTTTTTCGTCCCACTCATTGTGTCTGCGACTGATGGACTGGAACTTTGGTGGTGAAACTGGCTAAAGGTGTTGTCGATACACTTTATACAAAGGTCGAGAAGGGGGAGTTGACATGGCCTCCCGTTGTCTTCATTTGAGATATTTTTTCTCCTCATAGTTTGAGAGGATGGCATTGCATTCTCGGACAACACCAGCCGACACCTTTGGGCATGTGCTGACATCCTTCTCTGTTTGCTTTGCCAAATGGTATTTGAGGCAGTTTATGCCTCCATGAATGAGAGCTTGACAGAAATTGCAAAAAACTTCCCCTTTCTTATCCCCTTCCCTTGCATACTTCTACGCTAGATCTTTTTTGACATTTTCTTGTGGCTGCACATGGAAACAAGTCACAACAAAGAATTACTTATATTATATAAGCTTTAAATAGAAAATGCCCAAGGCCTTAAACATTGATGGCTGAAAGAGAAAAAGAACAAAATAATACAGCTGAAAGAGATAAAAAAATAGCAGCATTACTTAAAAAAAAAAATGCCCTAGGGCTTAAACATTGACAGCTGAAAGAGGAAAAAACAACAGCATTACTTAAAAGGAGAAAAAAAAAACAATACAGCTGAAAGAGGAAAAAACAGCTAACCATTCAAAGAGTTTTTCAGATTGCTAGCTCAAATACAACAGCTGGGTGGCTGTTGCATTTTGTTTGAATCTTTAAAAAAGAACAAAAAACATGTTTGAAACAGAAAAAGAGAAAAAAAAAAAAAACAGTTGAAAAAAGTTTTTCTTACCTCAAATGAATCAGTTGGGCGGCCATCTGTGGCTGCTAGATTCTTTCAAACTGCAAAAAATCTGCTGTTAGGATGCACTTTAGTGTTTTGTTTGGTGTGGTAGCAGGTAGGCCAAGCTCTCTCTCTAGTTTCCAACAAGCAAATTGAGGCAAAATGAAAAAAAAACATTTTATTGCGTTTCCCCAACTGTTTTGCGCCAGTTGAGTTTTTGCTTGGAACTTGGCAAGTTTTTGAAGTTTTTCAAAAACTTTGAGTCTCGAGTACTTGGCGAGTTTTTGAAAAACTTGATCGAGCCTTGAAAACTCGCAAGGCATGAGCCCAAGCTGCTCGATGAGGCCGACTTGTAATTGGAATCTGCAAAAATGGTGAGTTTTGCCGAGTTTCTCTACTATGGTATTAAGTATAAAGTACTATGGATATAAGCTAAACTAGAGTAAAGAATCTAGTACAAACTACTCTAAAGTGGAACAACCGTATTGCATAAAATTATAGCCTTAAGGGTTACCCAAAATGAATAAATATTATCATGCGAAAAGTACTGCTTAAGAGGGAGAGCTAGAAGTCAAGGTACAATAGAGATAGAAAGGAGCCAATGGGTCCAAGCACCAACATTAATCTATAGCATGATGTAAAGTAGAAGCACAATTTTTGTCATCAACAACTATCCCAAAAAGGCCAACACAGGATCTAATGATGTTTCCAGGAGAATGGCTAAGACTAAGAGGGCTTGGTGGATAATTTAAGGAGGACATGGAGTTCGACCCTAAAGACTCTTCTAGCATCCATGGCTATGGAACCAATAGAAGAGGACAAGAAACTAGTAAGTTGCACTTGTCTACAACTCCTCACTATGTGAGGGGTGGCCAAAATATAATGTTGAAGAACTATGATATTGTCTTGTCATGAGCAAGAAGAAAGAAATGAAGCCCTAGTAGCCACTCTTGTATGCAGATGAGGGCGCATAGATTTGTCATTAACATTTTGGATAGTTGTAGCTTCAAATGAGTCAAGATATAGTGAAAGAATGACGTGATTAGTCGAGTAGTAATCTGTCTCCCCTGTAATAATTGATGATAAAGAGTGATAGCTTCCCTGCGGTAAAGAGCCAAGCATCTTTGGTCAGAATAGCTGGAAAATGTGGTAAGCTATCCACTTGAGTCTCTATACAAGCAATAGTACCTCCCTTGAATCTCATAATAAACAAGACAACTGAAGATGAAATGTTTTTTAGTCTCCACCTCCAAAATAGACAAAGACGATATACCCTATACTCTTTACGAATATGGTGGTCCATCTCCACCTGCAACTAATGTAAGCATACTCTAAGCTGACCACGAGGAATCTTAAGGTATGTGTCCAATGACGCTCGACAGAATTAGGACGAGTAATAATGCCAGTCTCAATCCTCATGAAATGCTTAGTGTAGAAGGCCAACTTAGGACTAAGAGTTTGAAATGGAGCGACTCAAGTGAACTGAATATACTGTCCATAAACATCATCTCTGACTGCTTGATTAATTACTCTCTTATCAAGAAGAAGGTAGGGAGGAGCATGTAAAGAGGTTTTGAAAGAAGGTAATTGATCTATGGAGATGCCAACTGACTGTAGGATAGAAATAATCTAAATAACTTTTGAGTACCATCCACGATGATGACCAAAAGAGACCCTAGAGGTAATGCATTATGAGGAGGAGACCCATATAGTGGATTTCCTTGTACTTGTCAAATCACATAGTCGAGTCAACAAACATATATGTTAGCTGGAAAGAATTTTCATTTAAGAGTCGCTCACCATGTTCTGGACTGTATCTCTTCTACCTTGTAGACAACATAAAAATAAGAATACAAGAGAGCATGTGTTTAGTAATAGCATGTGGAGATCAAATGGCATTGTCTCAATTGGTTAAATTCTTCAACTTTCAAGGAGGAGACCTAGGTTTGAATCTTTCCAAGGAATACATGCATAACAGCCAAGATGTTGTAATACCACTATGTGGTCATGATGTCATACGGATGGGGCCCCCTTTAATCCCATATAACCAATTAAAAAAAAATAACATGCGGAGAATATTGCCTTGGGGAAGCTGTATATTCTAGAATCATCGTGTACATTAGTTTAGGTTTGGAGCACAAACAATGCTAAACCCATTTGAAGGTAACCATCCTTTGATATTTAATGTTGTATTAGGGATTGTTTGTATGGGATTCAAATCAACTTTTCATATGCTATGTCCATAAAGTTATTGGGACAAGGATGGTGTGAGACGTTGGGATGTGTTTCTGGGACACCTTTGGAACTGTAGCACACATCTCTGAGATGATTCCCAAAACTTGAGATGTGTCCTCATGGAACATAGCACGCCTCCTTGCTACTAAAGAGGCAATTTATATTATAACATGTTTAGGGCAGTGTTCCTGTATTGATCACTCCTGCTCAGATACACATCCGTGAATGAGATACAGATATGGATAAGATACTTCTTAAACACTTTCCAAGTGTATTCAATTAAGTGGATACTGTATCCAGACATATTTGAATGCACAGTCCTATTTGGGCCATATCTAATACATCCAAGTATGGCCTAGGCACGTCTAGAGTTTTATCCACATCATGAGATTGGAAGAATAAACTGCAATATTTAAAAAATAAAGGAAAGCTTCTTCTTAATTAATGAATATATCCTATTTAAATATTATATGTGTAAACATTTTTTTTGTGTTCTATGTTTTTGGTTTTAAGATATAAAATATGTATGATTTTTATAATGTTGTACCCAATCCTATCCATATTAGTAGGTCTTGAAAATTTACTGTATCCTTATTGGATATTATATCCGTATTAGATACGATATCTGTTTCTGTAACTTCAGTTTAGGTTCATCTTTTAGTTATAAGTGGTCTAGTGTGAAGCACATAAGGTGTTTAGGCTGAAAGCAGTTATATATAGTACATTTGGACTCACTGCATTAAGGGTTTTAGGCTCAGAGTGACATGAGTCTTGCATTTAGACTCAGTGGCATACACTGATGTGTCTAGGCAGAAAGTGGCCTATGCCATGCATTCCGAAAACTTAGCCTTTCTTTATGATTCAAAACATTCTGTGGATGCATGGAGGGGTAAATTTTCTTGCCATCATTCACATGAGATCCAATGAAATGTGCAGGGGAGAGTGATCTTAATGATTTCTCCCGTGTTACTGTTTTATTGGGTTCATCTGCGGATTCTTAAATCTGCATCTAGGAAGGGGTGAAAGTGATCTATTGAACACACTCTTAGACAGTATCAGCTTCAAAATACTAGTGGTTCATTTGCTGATTCCTAAATCTACGTCTAGGAAGGGGTGAAGGTGATCAATTGAACATGCTATTAGACAGTATCAGCTTTGAAGTGCTAGTGAGCTCTAAGGAAGGGTTTGGAATGAAGATCATCATGATTGAACGTAAAAAATTGGAAGTACTAGCTATTGATTGAAGGCCATGACAATGGGAGCAAAATTATACAGCCTATTGGTCAAAAAATAGACAATGGGTGTATAGGGGTATGGCTAGTCAATATTCTATTCTATAAAATCTATTTTACATTGTAAATGAGAGGCAGTGGTTGTCAGGTATGAATGGTATCTGTCCTTGACAGACTTGAAGACTATATATAATGATATACTCATAGCGACATGAAATTCTTAAAAAGACAAAGGAAACTTATGGTAACAACGAAATTGGAAAGTTTATTTCATCAATTGTCTCGGTAGGAAATTAATATAAACATGCTGAATTTTGAGAACATTAGTCAGATATGCTTATCTAGTTTTGAGGGTCCATAATCACTCCAAAACAAAGAGAGGCATTTATATATCTGAATTCGTAAAGCAGTTAGAAAAATTTAGTTGCCTTCATGGTGTGCATAGATGTATGTGTGCAATGCTGGCAAGTGAAATTACAATGCATCTAGTTAGCCATCCCTTAAAGGGACAATTATGCATTTTACTCAAAACTTGAATTCTATGTGCTTTTCTGGGGACTGAGTGCTATCATCACTGAAACCCATTGTGTTACCTCATGTAGTTCATGACATGTACTACACTCTTTGAGTGCTTGCTTGCTCTTACCTGTGGCCACTGCTATTAACTCATTTATGATTCAACTCACAGATACACAACTACGTCTGTTGTCTTGACTAACCCAGGCACCAATGCCTATGAATCCTGCACAATTCCAAACATATCAGACTTTTCTCAACAATGGATATTTGCATGACAATATGCTGAGGGAATTACCTTCTAGATATACATTTCAGTTTATCTATGAGATAAACATACCTATCAAGCCACATCCACTAATAAGCAACATATTCGAGTAATAGACATAGGTTAGGTAGAATGGAAGATAGTAACATGGAAATTAGTTACCAATATACATATTCAGTTGCAAATTTGAACTCTAAACAGACAAGAGTCGTTGTCTGTTGAGAACATATTGCAATAGAAACTTTCAATTGTATTGGTAAGGTATATTTCCACACTGTTCCCTTTTATTTCCAGCATACAACCATAAAACCTAAGACAAAAGAGAACTTCATTTGTATTTAGTCGACCTATCAATATTTAAAAAAGTAAAATTTGGCAAAATCACACTTTATCCAACAAGTTAACTACCTTGTTGAATGGCCTTTATGATTCCCATCAAGAAGGTGGGTTTTCACAGATATAATTAGGAAATTCATGGAAAATAAAAATAATCTTCTAGAACATTTGTGAGGATTGCTTAGGAAAGGGAAAGAGAACACTTCTAAATGAATACTTAGGACAGAATAGTACTGCAATTTAAGAGATATTTGTACTAATTATGATAAACAGCACTTGCTCCACTAGCTGTGAAGTTTGTGATGAGTTCTTCTGGTGAGACCATTTGGTGTCTTTAGAAGAACTTGTCACAAGCCTATCCCACTGTGGGTGCCTGAAAAATTTGAGTCATAAATTCGTAAACCAGTGGAAGGATTGCCTTCTTTGGCTTCTAAGGATATTTTGTATAATTAATCTTTCTTGGACTTCTAAGTTATTTTGTAAAGTTAAATTTAAAAAATGCAATATGTTATCTGTCTTGAATTTTATATGCTGCATTATATTTTTGCATGAAGCTTAACGCTTTTAATTATGTTGCATCTTTTGATGGATTAAAAAGATCTATTTTGTCTAGAAGTATTTTACAAAATATTCCTCACTGAATTGGGCCCTATCCACAGTATCTTGTTATGATGTATGTATGATGACCAGATACTGTCAATGTTGGTTTTAGCTATGCTTTCCATATAACTATCAAAGAGGAAATCAAAACCTTTTCAAAAAATTTCATGTCTCACAAACCATAATATCATAATTGCACTTTCTTCTGGAGTGCAGTCATGTGCTGTTTCACTGTGTGATTGCTCCGGTTACCTTGGAGTGCCAACTTTGATTGCTTCTTGAAGGCTTAAATGACTTCTTTTTGCAGCACTTCCAAGGTATCAAGGCAGTCTTAGGTCAACATAGTCATCAAAGTACCAAAGGTTGAGATCAACCACCAAAGGTTGAAAATTTTATTGGCTATGCAAGTGCATTGCTTAAGATCATGGAGGAAAGAAATATTGCACCCAAAACTTCAAAAAACGTACTCATCTTTAGCATTTGTCTGTTGGTTGCTTGCTTCCCTAATACCCATCTACGTTTTTTGAGATGTTGAACTAAAGGCACTCTTGAACTATAATCCACTCTGTCTCTATCACCTCTAGTTTTAATGATGCTCAAGTGCAAAGAGAGAAGGAAGAGAGCAGCAAGTTGAATGATGAAACTTACAAAGGAAAGTATGTCTTGATCAGCAAGAAAAGAGGAAGGTGGTGTGCATACAATCGCAAAGAATAAGATGGTGGCAAAATTCCTATTTGTAGTTTCCCTTTAAAGACCTGTAGAATCATTTAAAAGGTTTATAGGTTGCGAGTTGTCCTTGATAGCAATATTGAACTTGTTTGTGCAAGCCATTGGCCTTGTCTGCAAGGTTGCCTGCAAATCAATTGCATGCCCTTGGCAATCTTTGTTGTCATTGGTCATGTACTTCATATCATATTCTTGATACTTCTGCATCATTAAAGAACGGAAATTTCAAAATGGTGGCTGCTATTTGGCCACCAACAACTGATTGAAGTAATTAATATCTATGTGTCCCGTACTTGATACCCAAGGGTACTTGTCCCACGGGTCTCTCACATTTGGACACTTTCCCTTCACTTCCTTTGCATGCACTTTCAAGTGTAGTTCTTGTTCATATAATCACCACAATTGGGCCTGAACGTTATTATTTTTGCTAAAGCTTCTCAACTATGCATTATTCATAGTAGAAATGAACTATTTGCTTTTTAAACTTGTAATTTTATTTTTTATATTTTGTACAATTGTCACATTTGTTATCCCATTTTTCCTAGGATTTGACAGGAATTCCATGTCTACCGTTTTCACGTCCCCATGTTTTGTCATCCCCTTTAACAGGGGACTTGGTGGAACATCAATTTATATAATTTTCCATCAAATCCTGCAGCATCCCAATGATTGGGACAGCAGGCAAATCAATCTTGCTACTTCCTCTTAAATAGGTGATGATGTTGACCATCAAACACACCACATGGTTTGCTGATTTTCACACATGGCAGAGAATTAGTGAATGTAAAAGAAACAGAGATTTTGTCTATGATGGCCCTTACCTTCCGATGATTATTGAAGTTCTTTAAATGTTCATTCTGCATGTAGATTTGCAATTTTGAGTCAGATTCAATTGTAACATACACTAATGAGTTGTCCCATGTGAGCCTTAGTTCAATTCATAAGACCTATTTCAGCAATATTGTTGGTATGGATTCCTGAATTAGCTGCAAACTGTAAAACTAGCTGGCTTTCATGATCAGAGAACACTTGTCTTGGGATTTCATTTACATGACTAGCTTTGGATACCCCTTGGTATTTATCTTGATTACAAAGCATGGTGAGGCAGCCATCTAGCATTCATGTCCTAGTTTCCTATTGAGGATTCCCAATACAATAGTTATAGTTTTGTTACTTAACTATCTACTAGTTTATTTTGTTATACAGAGCTAGTTTATGTATTTTTTAACATAAAATATACACTATCAGTTTGAAAATGGGATGTGCATGACATTAATAACTTCGAAGCAAGTTGGCATAGGGACTTTTTCAAATATCCATCCATGATGGTGCATGATTAGAATAGAACAGAGAGTAATATAACACTATTAATTCTTGCACTGGAGCAACTATGAATGTATCAGCATCTGCTGTAAGATCTTTATTGAAAATTGTTTAGAGTATTATTTTTAGTGAGTTCTTCCCCACTGTCATTCTTTTGTTTTCTTCTAATTTTGTATGGCAACCTGCAAGTATGTTAGTTATTTTTGTGCAATCTTGTGCATGTGCTCACTAGCCTTGGTGTGTTTGTCTCTTATTTATCCTATGTTGCTTTTATTGAATGCCAACATGACTTATTTTTTTTCTTTAGAAAGTCAATCATTGCATGCTATGTGTCCTGAACTTTTTCAGTTTGTCCTTACAAAATTGTATTGCCGTTTTTCTTTTATTTTTCTTCAAAGTGGAGATGCTTTTGTGCAGGATCTTCAGTTACATGTCCTCCATCTCTACTTTGACCTCCTCTGTCTTTTTTCTTGCTTACAATTGCAGTAATTCCACGTTCCACAAAAATTTTCTCCTATTTGTCCTTTATTGATTCATCCCTGTGCCTTCGAACATTATGAGCTGCTATAATATTTGTTTTCTTACCGTGTGAGATCAGGCAGATGGTTATTGAAAACTGAAGGAGAGTTTGAGAAGGAACTGATGCTTTTAAGCATGATGCTTTAACAAACTTTGTACTTGCTTTTGTTCTTGGGGGAGAGTATTAGATAGTTTGTTGCATATTGCAGAGCATGTCTGATGTCATAGGTTCTAGCAAGGTTACCAGGTGCGGGGGTGGGGGTGCGGGTGCAGCGGGAATCGCGGGTGCGGGTGCGGCCCCTATCAAAAATAGGGTTCACTGGGTGCGGGTGCGGCTAGTTTTTAATTAATATATATATATATATATATATATATATATTCGCGGGTGCGGGTGCGGCCCCTATCAAAAATAGGGTTCACCGGGTGCGGGTGCGGCTAGTTTTTAATTAATATATATATATATATATATATATATATATTTATCAAAAAAATTAAAAAAAAAAATAAATATGCACATTGTAAAATAATTAAATAAATGATAAATCATACATATTGTGAAATAAAATAAATCATTCATACACACTACAAAATAATAAATATTTAAATTTGGTATCATAAAAGCATATTGATATATGATATTTCATATTCATGTAAACAATGACAGGATGTCAAGTCATAAAAAGTCAAGAGATAACAATATACTATATAGTAGTGGACATGTACAAAGATAACATCAAATATCTGATATTTGACTCTCATTCGTCATATTCCTCATCATCATTTCTACATGAATCATCATTATTTCTACATGACTTCTAAGACAAAGGAAGCTTACCATTCTCCCGAGTAGGCAAAACCCGGGATAAACTTTTTAAAAAATTAAAATGTTTTCTATTTTTTTTTAATAATTTTTTTTAGCCTGTATGGGCTGGGTGTGGTCGGGCCCACCTTAAAAATAATAATAAAAAGAAAAAAAAAAACCTTTTTTTTCCTATGTTAATGCCCAAACTGGGTTGGGTTCGGCTGGGTGAACCCTGACTGACCACAGGGTTCGGCTTCGCTGAACCCTGACTGACAGGGTTCGGATAGGGTTCGGCCCAGCCGTACCCGATCGTGAACCCGCGAACCCGGTGCGGGTGCAGGTGCGGGTGCGCGAACCCAGCCAAGTGGGTGCGAGAACCCGGTTACACTGGGTTCTAGTGATCATTGGCAACACCAAATTGCCTCCTAATCTAGCTACGTGAAGTAGTGGGGCAACAATACCCCCATCCATGCATCAAATAATTCTTCAGAAGATAACAGTCTTCCTTTGTGCCAATTTAAAGGACAAAAATTAAAAATAAAATTTAAAGCTGCATTGGGTTAAGATTGGCCATAACATTATCCATCTTGTCAGCCCCTTCATTTTAGGTTCCAACATTGTGCTTTGTAGTTGCATGAATTTTGGCTATCAGACCTGTACATTCTTAATAAACATTAAATTATGAAGTTTGGTTATAGGCTATAGCTATTTCTCAGTCAACATATGTATGACACCGGGAGAGTCCCCTCACTGGCAAGTTCTTAAAGTTTTTGTATTTCAAGCTACTGCTATGGGCTTCATTTTGTAATTAATTGAGTCCTATGACATGGGTCACGATTATATAACTGTTACTATATTTAATAGTTCACTTGTCCGTGATGGATTGTTTTTGGCTTGTTAAAGTTTAGCATAAACAACATTCTAGGGTGATTTTATGAGAGAGATTCTCATGATCTACCTTTTGGTAGCATGCTGCTCTGGAGCACTTAACAACCCCTTCTTTGCTTGATTTCAGATCTCTGTCGAACTTTGATATGGTGGAATTAATGCTTATATGACCCCTTTTTGATAGAAATTTTTATTTGCAGGTAATACCAAGTGTTGAGTTTCCTAAGATTGTCTGATGTCATTCTGTGATTTTCCTTTTGACTAGTAAGAAACAAAGAAAACACTTCTGAAATGGAATTTTTTTATATTCTCTTTTCTCTTTTTTGTAAATGAAGTAGCATTTCAATATGTGAGAGCCTTTGGCCTTGCATAAAGTGTCAATCAATGACTTAAGATCCTGAGGTCTTGAAACCCACACAAATATATTTTGTGGCAATTATGGTTGGCATACTTCATATTTACCTAAGGTTGGCATGGTTCTTTAAATATGAAAAATTGGATAGACAGATCATGGGATTTTCTTTGCAATCCATCGTATCTCAACTTCTGCTTAGCAAACAATGTTTATCCTTCATGGTAGCAACGAGGACCATAAATGCTAGAGATATTGAGCCTGTTATTGAGGTCATCTTATAGAAGTGCTGATACAAGTGCTGTAACCTGGCCATGTCCATGATTTGGAAACCTGGCAATATGTATGCTGATACAAGTGCTGTAACCTGGCCATGTCCATGATTTAGAAACCATACATTAAAATTTAGGCTAAAGTGGTCTTCTGAATGTAATCTACGGTCATCAACATGTTAACATTCCAGCGTGCAAAAGAATTACTGTTATGTTCTTTCTAGTTTAACTACTGTTATATGCTTCTTTTCTTGGTGTGGCTATGCTTCTCTACTGCTGCTTTAAGAACCCTAGTATGATTCAAATTTAGAAAAGATGGCTGAGATCATGGTTTAAATTGCATATTGATGAAGTTTGTGTTTTGCATTCCTACTGTTAATAGTTGCAAATTTTGATTTGAGGCCTTGCTGCTACAAAACACTCTCAAAGGCTAATCTAGTAACTTCAAATTGTCTTGGTCAGCAACGGGAATCGGACGATGCAAGATTGGTAATGGTGGTTGCTGGCAGGAAACACGGGATGGACGGACATTTTCTGCCTGCCAGGTGAGAGCTTAAACCTTGTGAGATTTTTATTTACCTATTCAGAATTCATTAGGAATATAATTTTACGAGTCCTGTTAATTTGGAATTGTTCTGGTGGTCCCTGCAGCCAACAGAGCCGAAAGGATGTAAATGTCCTCCTGGATTTAAGGGAGATGGCATTAACAAGTGTGAAGGTGAGATGGTGTCAAATGCATTCACTTTCCTCCTCTGTAATGGAAAGTATAATGTGGTTGCAATCTTACTGATGTTGGTTTACTTTTTCATTTCAGATGTCGATGAATGCAAAGAAAAACAAGTATGCCAATGCCCAGAATGTAGCTGCAAGGATACCTGGGGTAGCTATGAATGCAGCTGTGAAGCTGGTCAACTGTATATAAGAGAGCATGACACATGTATAAGTAAGTAGATAAATGCTTTTTTTATTGGCTATCAACTTTATTTATGTTCCATTAAGATATTTCGACATGCCAATTATTCTGATGGAAATGTTGGACTTTTTATTTTGCAGGTATGCTGGGATCACAATCAAAGGTTGGATGGACTGCTGTATGGGTTATCTTATTAGCTCTTGTTGCTGCCTCTGTTGGAGCTTATACTGTCTATAAGTACAGACTTCGAGTAAGTTGGCTGTTGCAATATCAATTGCTTTTCTTGTCTTTGATAAAGAACTCTGATTCAAAGGTGAATTTATTTGACCATATACAACAAAGCTGTGCATGATATCTAAAATGGTTGTCTGGGGCTCATTACTTGCAGTCATACATGGATTCAGAAATCAGGGCAATCATGGCACAATATATGCCATTGGATGGTCAAGCAGAGGTTCCTAATCAGCTTCGGGACGATGCATTATAAAATGGAGAGTTCAAGTTGTTCAACCTATCACAAATAATTTTCCTTTTCTGCTTTTTAAATGTTGCCTTGAAAAGAAATTCTTAGGTTTGACAACTGCATAGCATTTTAAGCAGTAAAAGTCTCAGTTTTTGAACTTGATGGCTAATGGATGCAAGCGGGCTAAGAAATTATTTTTGGAAGCCATTTATACCTTCTGTACATATGTGCTATGCATTTGAGGCTTTGTGGGCAGCATTCATCCTAGATTTGTGCAGTTAGTATGTATTTACTTCCAACACACGAACAAGTTCATATAAATGCTGTCATTGAAAGGAGGTTGGCAGCAAGGCACTACATTTTAGGTTTAGATTTACCTATTTATGTGGTTTTAATCTATTGATCACTGAGCACTTTCTAGAGAAAAACTTCACTGTTACCATCTATTATTGACTTAATGGAAACATGGTTCAGTATTCTAGTATTGAGAAAGTCATCATAAACTCTTTGCATTTGATGGAATTGAGAAAATCAGTTATAGTTCTCTATTTTGTTTTTGTAGAAGAATGTCTTGATGTCATGCATTTGTAAAACATAAAATTTCTGCATGTGATATGATGTGGATTAATAATTGCTATTGAACTTAATGCAAGAGAGAGCATTCATCAATTTAATCATCCTTTTTCCTTGTTTCATGGAAATTCGTAGTAGTTATCTTCCTAGAGTACCAGCGGACTGAGCAATATTGTCATATAGCAGTTCCTCCAATGACAACAATAACAATGCTCCAGGAGACTTAAGTATAAAATAACAAAAGCAAGAAAGTTGGTATTTCTTGAGATTTTGCTCTAGACTGTCATTGACCAATGTTATAAAGTTGGTTTCTATCAAGCTTGTGGGTTTTGATGTCCTTATATCAGGTTGATGTTTGTAACTTAATTTTTTTTGTTTTCTTGAGAGCTAGTGCTAGCCCTTGATATGTTGACTTTTTGGATTATTGTCCTTGCTTTGCCTCAACAGTCACTGTAAATCCTGCATGTGTATTGAGAGTGGTAGATGGATTTTGAGTAAGAGAACTAGGCACAACGATATGATGAAGACCCATTCCCAATCCCATACTAAATGGTGGAGTTACTTTATTTGATAAACCATATTTATTTCCTATGCCATATATTTCTATACGCCGTAATCCTCTTGCATTGCCTTGGGGATATTCTCGTTTAGAAGTTATAGGCTTTTTAAAGAGGTTTTGGATATTTTTAAGAGGTCTCACATCATACGTGAGAAATGGAAGCCTTGGGGCTCACATGCTAGAGTTCAGATATTTCCTACCTTACAGTCTTTGGGTGCACTCGATTCTTGTAGGGGACTACTTGGTTGCTGGTTGCTGGAGATTTACTAGATGCACGTTACCTTATCTTTGAAGATTCACTATCATTTCACTTTGATACTTTTTTATTTTTGTGGTTTTGTATTTTATTTTGCTTCTCAAAATTTCCTTTCCCTGTCGGGCTTTTTGTCAAGGACCTCTATCCGTAAGAACAAAGTTTATGAGTTCAGCAATCAAGGGTTTTTTTGATAAATTTTTTTTTTTTTTGTGGTTTTGTATTTTGTTTTGCTTCTCAAAATTTCCTTTCCCTTTTGGGCTTTTTGTCTAGGACCTCTCTCCGTAAGAACAGAGTTATAAGTTCAGCAATCAAGGTTTCTTCATCCTTATAATATTGGTCTCCAAGAAGATATCTCAAGTGATGTTTCCCCTCCCTCACATCCAATTTACAATGAATAAGCTATCTATTGCAAAAATACCTTATAATGATTTCATGTATGTTACCTCTTGTTCATTCTAATTTTGTTTTGAAGTAAAAGTGTTTTACCTTAAATTAAAATCTTGTTTGAGGCTTACTATATGAGTTGAAGTGGACTAACCTTGGATTGTTTAACCATACTCTCTGAACAGGACTATTGCTTACTACCTTCGTGTGATTGGGTGAAGATTTTTATGTTTCATCCGACTTTGGTATTTGCATATATGATGTTTATTGAGGTCCTCCCCCTTTCTAGTTGCTTACTATTTGTTGTTGCATATTTTGCACAGTGGGACCTATGAGTTTGATTGATTACATCTATTTTCCCAAAAATTTTGCTGCCTCGAAAAAAATCAATTATGTGTTAGAAGGCTTGTGCACGCACTTGGATAAGTATTTTTGTTTCTGGAAAATGAGTAAGTGCGAGTTGATAATTCCTTGATGTGAAAATTTGAGTAGCTTGCTGTGTACTTGTCATCCTCATCAATATTTTTATAACATCTTGAGTCATCTGGGATGGCAGAAAGTAGTTGGCATCATCTTGGTTTTATGTTTCTATATGGCAGGATGACTCTTTTTGGAAGTTGTATTGCCATCTTGCTACACAGATTGCTACATATGATCTCTCTATGCTAATTGTCCTCGCTGTATAAACGTGTATGCTTAGTATGTACCCAATATTAGAATTGAAAATTGGGATCACTTGAAGAATGAAGTAATATATTTGAGGGTCTTAATCCAAAGAAATTGGAATTAGAGATGTTTGAGGGCATTCAACCCCTTATATTAAAATAAAGTGATCCCTATAATTAATAATAGACAAATTAGGTACTATTCTTTGGCATATAATTTCTAAAGAGCAAAGAGAATTCTTCAAAGAAAGAAACATAATTGATTTAGGTTATTATTTCACAGAAAATGGTACATTCCTTTTAATCGAGGAAGAATATGGATGTTATGATTACTAAGCTATATCTTTCAAAACTCAATGACATTGGAATGCAAAGTTTTTGAGGGAAATTTAAAGCAGTTAATGTAAGCTATATCTTTCAAAGCTCAATGACATTGGAATGTAAACTTTTTGAGGGAAATTTAAAGCAGTTAATGGTTCGTCACAATTGGATCAGATGGGTGATGGGTTGTGCAACAAGTAACATTTTTAGTTATAACAACTTCCATGTCTTTCCTTTTGTCTAAGGAGATATATCCATTTCTTGTTCAAATGTTGCTGAAGGGTTATGTTCAAAGGTAAAGATGGCTTTTACTATAATTATTCATATTTACAGTAAAATCCATTTTAATGTTTTGATTACCTCCATTTTTAAGTCATTTACTATTGATTATCTCATAGCAAGTTTATTAACAAGTTGTAAAAAATCTTTGAATGTAGGTGCCTTGTTATAGCCCTCTGTTTAGTCTTTTGGTCAAAGACACGTATCTACAAGTATAAGGTTGTGAGCTACAAGGATTCCACTTGCATTATCGGTCATGTGACCCGGGTTAAATCCCTACGGCGGATATGTGTATGTATAAGAAGTATTTACTCAATAAAAAAAAAGGAAGTACAAGGTTGTGAGCTTGACTTTCAGCAGGTGTTTTTAGTCTCTGTTTTAGAGTTTTCTTCAATGTGGACCCAGTAAGAAGATTGAAAATCTGAGATATAAGAATTATCTCTTTTCTTAAGAATTATCTAGCTTATTATGGGTTTTTATAAGAATTATTTAGCTTAAATTCATTGGATGTGCCACACATATTTGAATGTAGTAATTTATCCTATTCCACTTAGTAATTTGGTTATTCAACAAATGGCCGAATAGCCACTATTTTGTTATCAATTGTATTTTGTTTGTTAGATACATTTTAATAGTTAGTTATTGTTTGATGGTTTTAGCATCAATTGGGAAATTATAGGAATCTATAACACCTTCAGAATCTAAACATCTTGCTTGTAGGTCCAAGGTTCCTTAGAAGATGATATATTTATCTATCTATCTAGATATTACATAATGATTGTTTACTATTATATTTCAACAAATCAGATGGTAGTATATCAACTAGTAATTATGTATATATTCTTTAGCAAGATTTGAACATGGGTCTTCATATTATGAGCCCACATTTATAACCACTTGAGCCCATGTCGTTTGATTTGTTTAATGCTGAGATTCACAATGGGATTTGAAAGTTGGTTTAGAGTGTGAAACTCTTCACTCGCCATCACTTCCTCTAAACATTAGTAAATCTTAAGGTTCACCTATGAGATTCAAACTTTGTTTTATGGTGTAAAACTTCTATTGCTTACCCCAAACAATTTCAATTTTATTTTTGTAGTATCATTGAAAACCCTATCCTATTTGTAAAGAGAAAACCTAAAGTTCTTCTTTTACATCGTCTCATGGGGTTCCACAATATATCTAATACCATAAGATGTGGCTTTGGTAATTAAAATAAAATATTTTAGTAGCATATTGCTAATTATAAGGTATAAGAAATATAAATTTAAGTGATATGTTTTAGGGTTTGCAAGGTGTGTGTATTGGTGAAATTGTTTGTCAACCTTTGTTAATTGATGACAAATATTGCTATGATATACCTTTGCCTTCGTTCTACTTGAGTAGTATTGATGATTTCAATTAAGGCACTTATAATATTCTTTGACATCGATAATCTTGCTTGTCTTCTCACATATGAGACCGTATTTGGTTGTACCCTGCTTGGAATTTGAAGATTTTTAGATCGTGAGTAGGGAAATTCTCTTTTTAAATTATTCTATTAAAGGAACAACGATCTCCATCTTTGAGAGGAGGTATTGTTGTTATGATCTTTACTATCATTCTTGCTACAATGACAGATTTGAGAATATATATATATATATATATATATGTGTGTGTGTGTGTGTGTGTAAGGGTTTTAATGGTATTCATGTTCACATTGGAGACAAAAATAACCTAGTACCTATTTCATTCATAGACAACTAGGTTTATAAAGCCATTGAAAATAAAACTACCTCTGTCATAGAAGGGAGAGAAATAAAAGGGATATAAAAATATCATGAAAAATAGTATCTATATTACATGGTGAAAAAAAGAAGTATATTAATTTTTAAAATATGTATTAGGAGGGAATATAAATAATATAGGACTAAGGTAGTGTTGAATCAAGGAATTGTCTTACTTCTAATTAAGATTTGCAGCTCAATTTGAGTTTCAACAAAGTTGAAAGGGATTGTCAATGGCTTCTCCCAACCTTCGGATTTAGGCTAGCTACCTATAGTTCCTTGATGAACACTCCTACACTAACCTACACTAACTTGCATTGAAAGTTAAATGTGGAAAAGTAAAGCGTGGAAATAAAAATGCATAAAAGTTTGGTGCAAGTAATTTAAGCAAATACAGGTTTAAACCATAGTGAGAAAAGTGTGAGATTGATCAACACATGAGAAGTCAAATTACACCAATGTCCATGCATTCATTAGATTATGAAATTGATAAGAAAATGACAAGATAGGCTAGAAGGGATATACCACCACCATCCCTCACTTAGCAAACCAGAAGGGTGGTGCCACTAATGGAATTCCTAAGGATTTTCCAATTTCATACAATCTCACAAGGTCAAAGCACAATGTGGATTTCATAGAGTGCAGCTCTAAATTTTCATGGCCAAAAGATGAATACAATGAGAGACAAGGGCTTGTACGTATAGTAAAAGTTTGCCTCCGAGTTATGTGGGGTGAGAAACAATTACTCCTTGTAAAAGCAAAAATTTGCAAGCATATTTAGCAAAATGATGCACCACTAAATGTTACATGCCTCCAATTATGCCTCTAACAGTTGTAGAAGGTTTTCAAAATGACTTAGTATGCCACTACATGCCAAAATACCATTTTCTAGAAGATTTGCCTTGAAATCTATGCCTTCAATGTACCTTTGTGACCATCTGAGTGGTTTGCTCTAGCTTAACAAGCAGATTTCTCACTTTTCATGAGCGAATCACTTGCATTTCCAAGTGGTTGATACCTTTTGTTGAGTGAATTCATCCTTGGAGCCAATCGTTCTCTTTTTGCAAGCGAATTGGTACCTATTCCATACTTGGTCAAATTTTGAGTTTTGGTGAAGTGGTTGCTATCGGTTTCCTTTTTTACATGCCCCTTCAAAATTTTCAAAATCTCGAGGCAGTGTTTAGGTACTACATTTCTAGCAACTTCATGAGACACCAACCTCGATTGGCATGAGATCCCAGATCCTACACTTGTCCTTGAGCACAGACTAAAAAATTGGGACGTCCACAAAAAAATTGTCAAAGTTTTGGCTCTCCTTATTTAGTGTTTTTTTTTTGTAGCAATCCTAGCAATTTATGCCATTTAGTGTCGTTCGATAACTATATTGATATGAGGTCCTTAGCTTCACTTGTCAGGTCTTCAGAAGGATTCTCTAGCAACTCTCCTTACTTTACAACTAGCTCTTGTAGCTTGGCAAATATTGGTTCAAGCTTCTTGTAGATTACAACTACATTCCCTTAGTTGGTTTGTCTTTTCCCCTCTTAGAATGTAGTGTTTATGATGTCATCATCAAGGATATGCTTTTTTCATCAAATATTTTAGGCATTCCTACAACAACTAACCCTTGAATCTCCTTGTCCATTTCTTGAACTTGACTTCTCAATGATGCCCAATTGTCTTTGCAAGTTTGAAGGTTCCTCTAGACATTTGACATTTTTTATAATTTCCTGACCAGTTCCTTGTGATCAATCATGTGTTGTGCCTATGCTACTATCATTAAGGTGAGGAGTTTGAGGACCTTCTTATATTTGATCCTTGTATATAGTTGTTCTTCCATGTGTTTAGTTGTTTTATCTACTTGTTCCAAGCTTTCTTCTACAAAGGCGGTCAACGTATTTTTTAATTATTCATTGATCTTGTCCTCAAGGGGCTTGATATTTTGAATATCTTAAGCCACCTTAGGGTCTACAACTACTTTTGTTGGTTCGGGGGCTGTTAAATTTGTAATTTGTTAGTCCCTTACCTTCAAGTTCTCTTGGAGTTGGTCCTAATCCTATGTTAGTTGTTGCATAAGATCTTCATATCCTTTTTGGATTTTCTCAAGTTTAGAAAGTCAAGATATTAGGCCCTCAACTTGCTCCTTTAGACTTCAGCTAATATTTTTCTAAAGCTTCTTCCTTGAGAACATTATGCTCTTGTTGAAGTTGATCCCTTTGAGGCTTTAGTTGAGCCACTCTTGCCTCAAGCTTTGTTCCTTATTTGTGTTGCTTCATCCTCAACTATGAGGTAAACAAATTTATGGTTGCACCAAGTGTGAGTTAATTTGCTAGTTGAACCACTTGGTATGGGTCCATTATGTTTAAGTCTAGCTTAGACACTTTAGCAATCAAGTTAGTAGGAGCTATTGTTGCTTCAAATGGGTCGATCTTGGTAGCCTTAACAATGTATACTTTATCCCCTTTCCTTGATAACTATGATTGCACGAGTATGGAAGCCTTGGAGGTCCTCTCACTGAGTCTTTTGTATTCTTTATTCCACTTCTTTTCTTAAATAACAAGGACATCAAACACCTTGGTGATGTTTGTCTCTATTGTTTCCATGCAAAGGCCACTCTTAGCCTAGCAATCATGCTAGTTTGTGGGGTTGCTCTTGTAGTTTTAGCTCCTTGGGATGGGAAATTTGACATCATCTCTCGTAGAAGTTGCCTTGTTTGGGATGGTGGGAATGTTGGGCATGTGGAAGTGAAATATGACGCGAGCATAGCAAATTATGTGGTGATGGCAGAGAATGTAGTGGAAGTGACGGGAGTGGATCGTGATGCTAATTGTACCAGTGTCGATGAGAGGTGACAAAATTAGTGATGGCATGGATGATGGAGGTGATGCAATGTATGGGATAAATAGTTTCAAGGTGATGGCTTGAATTGTAGGAGATGGAAAGGATGTGATGGGCATGGTTCCAATAGTGACAAAGACCGTCGGGGTAGTGTTCCCTTTGTATCACCATGGGTTGCATGTGTAGAGGGTGACATAAGTGCAATAGAAGAATGAAAAGAGATAAGAAGCAATGATAGAAGAAGAAAGGATAGAGAAATAAGAGGGAGCAGTGGATGGCATGAGGGAGGTGGATGTGGTTGCAGTGGTGGCCATGGGACTGGCCATTTCCAACTCGAAAAGGGAGACTCCTTGAGGAATGTTTCCCTTGAGTTGAGTTTCTTGTTGTTACTGTTGTTATTTCACTGTGGTGACTTCCCCAAACATGGATCCATATATAAAATAAATAAATTGCCTTGTGATGTTTGTCTCATCGTTTAACTAACTATTGTTAGAATCGTGATAAAAATGGTGATTTGTGGCATTGTCTTCATCTTAGATTTTTGGGTGGTTAAAAAACTTCTTGTTGCTTCATTAATTATCTTAATATTGGTCCTCTTTGCACTCTTTGCATGTCTTCTGTTCCAAATGACAAAGAACTCAATATCAAATAGGTCATCTTTGATAGACTTGGTGATTGTGCTCATCTCATACCTCATCCTCTGCCATGCAAGGATTTTCTAGTTTGTGTATCCCAATTTTGAGTGCTCCAACCTTTGTTGATTCATCTTGATATCAAGATCAAAGTCATATTTCACCTTTATGTATAAGGAATTCCATTTGTACTAACTCAAGATCTCATCCTCGCATCCATGATTGCTTTCCAAAGTGACAAGGGTTGTCTCTTTATCTGGCTTGCCCTCCTATTGTACATTATACCTCTTCTCATGAGCGAAGAAGATATCTAACTTTTTGTTCCTCAAATATTTCTCATGGGCTATAAGACTCGTGATATTTCAATTGCTCTAATCTCATTTATCTTAATCATACCTCTACCACTTGGTGAAACCCATGTAGCTTTGGGCTAATGTTCATGATTAGCTACTTGAGTGGGTAGATGGTAGTCTTATTCTACCCCTAAAATACTTTAGGTCCACATAGTTGAGTTATCGCACATATTCTATATTGAACACATGATTGGGCACATTGTGCAGATAATTCTAAGGGCATGGCTAAAAATCCATAGAGGTAGATAAACGATTAGGTCCTCTCCAAATAGAAGTCTCCACCTAGCCATTTCATATCACTCAAAAGTTATCATGCCTTATCTAACATACTTGGCATATTTCCCCAAAACCTCTCCATGATGATTTCATACACATAATAGAAGAAGTAAGAGGTCTTTCTTGCTTCTTGGTAGGGTATGTTTGTACACTCCATAATTGAGAGGGGTTGTCCATCAACTCCTACTTAGTCTAGTTTTAGGGTGGAGAACCAGTCCTTTTGTGGTATAGAATTAACTAGACTAAATAGGAGGTGTAATTGAACTTCCTCTTTTCCTTGAATGCTTTTAGTTGATTATCTATCTGATTTGTAATGTATTTGGTGTAATCAATCATTTGTGAATGTTTAGGATAGGTGTGTACAATGTGGAGCAAGGCAATGTGTTCTTCATAAAACTGTTGGTTACTCCATTCCCCTAACACTATGACTATACCAGATAACACCATTTGAACATCATCCTCGAATAATTTAACCCTAGTGGATAGTGAAGCCAGTTGGCAAATTGGGTTTCTTTGGGTATAGGTTTATGAAATCCCATGAGTAGGTACTATAATAAAAATATTTTTGAATCTTTGGGTTACAAGAAACCCACATACTCCCTCTCATATGTAGAAAGCATCCTCCACTCATTACGGGAGCCTGAAGGTCCTGATCATGGGGTCATATATTTCCACTACTATTTCTACCAATATCAAGCCACTACAAACTTGGAGTTGGGGTATTAAGTTCATATGTCCATATTCAAATTATGCTCCATGAATTAGTTTATGAGCCCAAGTTAAATATTCTAAGGGCTTCCCTTCTTACTTGCTTGATGAAGTGTGTGCAATTCCCCTTATTTATCCTCTCGTATGGATCATCATAGAAATTCCTTGTGTTCTTTGGAGGCGGGAAACCTTGTCTCTTTCTCTTCCCTCTTCTCTTCTTCTATGATTACCCCTTTTATGGTCTAGCCTCCCCTAATACTATAGGGATAGGTGAAGGTGGAGCGAAAGTGAATATGGCACAATAGTGGAAGGTGGCAAAATTGAAAGGCAATGAAGGGTTGGTAAATTCAAAAGTGGTGGCGATGATGAAATTAGAACTAAATGGGGCTAATGGTGAAAATTTGGAAAAGGGAAAAATCCTAAGTCTTGGAAAATTTGAGTGATTCACTTGCAAAAACAAAGTGATTCAATTGCTTTTGGACTTTGGAAAAGCTTTAAGGAAAGTTGTATTTCACTCAAAAAAAGCAAGTGAATCACTTGCAAAAATAGAGCAATTCATTCGCTTAGGGGTACTTTAATTTTTTAGTCTAAGTGGTTTGCTTAATTTTTTGGAGTGATTCACTCATGTCATGGGGTTTAGAAAGATTCCATACTTCTTAATGTGTTTTTCTCAGATGAAAGTGAATCACTTAGAAAAAGAGGTTTGGATGTGAAATTCGTAAGGTTGAGGTGTTTTGTTAAGTTGTTCACTTAATAAATTTGAGCAAACTGCTTGACATGGGGAGCTTCTTGAGCTTAATAAGTGATTTCCTCATTAAAAGTGAACAATTTACCCTTTCTATCTTTATTTTTTAACACCAAAACAACAACATGACAATGTACATCAACCTAGCATGATGACAAGATAAAGAAAGGAAAAGGAAGGAAAAATGATAGGAATTTTTGAGGAAAGGGAATGATAGAAGTAGGGTTTATAAGAGTATGAAGAAAGGATTTTTTTCCAAAATAGTAGTTGCTACTATATGTATATACTTACATACTCTTTTAGTCGAATTCCTTAGCCTTAAATTGAGAGGAGCTATTTTTCATTCATTAATATAGACAATGTTATTTCATCCATAGTGCTGAGTTTGTAGCAGTTTGGGCCTATATTTTCTAGAATTTTGTAGGATTCACTCCATAAGGAATTAAACTTTTGATGTTCACTTGGTTTTTCCTGGTCCTCATCCCACTTGAGCATAAGGTCTCCTTTGTAGTCCACCTCCATGGCTCTTTTTTTAAACCACCTTTTAATAACTTCTTGGTGTTGCATTATCCTCTTAATATCCTTTTCTCTTTCTTCCTCAATGGAAAACAACACATTCAACCTTGCTTGCATGGGGACAATATCAATGTCTTCCAATTCAAGCTATTGCAATATTTGGAGGGAAGGGAGCTCTAAGTTTATTGGTAGTACAACCTCCTTGTTGTAGACTAGTTTATAAGGGAATTATCTAGAGGATATTTTTGGTGTCACTCTATTTGCTCATAACACCTTACATGGCTTCGTATGCCAATTACTTGGTGACTTTGAAATGGTTCTTTTCAGGATCCTCATGATATTTTTGTTGGTTGATTCAACCAAGTCATTGCCTTGGGGATAGCATTTGTATGCTATTTTGAGCAAGATATGTACTCCAGTGTGAACTTTATCACTTTAGTCCCCTTAAAGTAGATGGTGTTATCTATGACTATGGTGGCTAGTGCTCTAAATCTAGTGATGATATCTTCTAGCAATTGAATCGTTGTTTCTTGATTACCTATGTTAGATGGGATTGCTTCAACCCATTTAGTGAAATAATCTATAACAGTGACAATCCATCCATATTCTACACTTTATAGTAGGTTGATTTGGCTTATGAATTTTAGGTCCCATTGTTGAAAATGTTCGATGAATGATAGGATTTAGGGGTATTTTAGCTCATCCTTTTATTTTCCTAAACATGTAGTAGGATTTTAAATATTTGACCTGTTGATAGCAATCGATAAAAATGGTAGGCCAATAGTATCCATATCTCAGGATTTTGTGAGTTGTAGATGCATAGATTTACCTTCCATCATGGTATTGCTTGATCAAGGTCTATGTCTTTCTTCTTCTTCTATGTAATGCAGTAAGATGTCATAATATCATTTTCTAAACAAGACCCCATCCATCCAGTGATAATGTGTCGCTTTCTACCTAAATATGGCTTTCCTTGGTTATCAACCCTTCTAGTACATGACATGCATTATAGCCATATATTTGTGTATGGCACCCATTCATCCAGTCTTATCATCTGTATATATCCTCTCTACTAGAGTGATCTAATATTTGGAGACCATTATTGCTATCCATTCACATACAACTCTTCCATTGATTAGTCTGGTGGATTTTATTTTCATGTCAAATTCTTGAATTTTATTGATCAACCTAACTATATTTTTTTCTAACTCGTCATGTAGTACAATAGATCTAGCATCTAGGTGTACGATAAAGATTTAGTTTTACTCTGTCATAGGTAGTGCTTGAACTTATTAATAGTATACATGATGCCAAACACTTTCTTTTCAATAAGGGTATATTTCTCTTCATAGTTGTGAAGGGCTTGACTCATGAAGGAGATGGGATGTTCCTCATATTTATCATTCTTTTGGGTTAGGATAGTTATTAAAATTTTATTTGTATCAATTACATACAACCTGAAATATTTGGAGAAATATGAGTTGATCAAGACCAAATATTTGGTGATGGAATCTTTAACATCCTAGAAAACTTTATTTCCTTTGTCGGTACATTCTAGGAAGGTGTATTTTTCAACACTTGGTTATGGGCCTAATAAATTGGGCAAAAATTGTAATGAACTTAGCAACAAACTAGATTTGACATAGAAATGATCATATTTCTTAGATTGATGAGGAAAATGGGAGGTCTTAGATGACCTTTATTCAATCAAGGTCTATGGTCAAACCTTCTTTTGATACTACATAACCTAACAAATTTTCAGAGACTTCTTAGAGTTAAGAGAGATACCAAATTCCCTACACCTTTGGAAGATTGACTCAGGATGGTCAATATTCCTACTATATTTGTAAAATATTGTTAAATAATTAAGGTATATGAGAATGGTCATGCCTATAAGCCCAACAAAATCTATGTCCATAACACTTTGGAAAGTTGCCCTTGCATTTGATACACCAATCAACATTCATTGATATGTGAAGGTCCCCCACTTGGTGGTGAAAGCTATTTTATTTTAATCTTTTTTTTAACTTAAATCTAAGTATATCCTAAGAATCCATCAAGGAGAGACAAAATCTGAGACCTAGCTACCTTCTATAAAATCTTATCAATGTTGGCAATGGATTGTGGTCCTTCAAAGAGGCTTGATTTAAGTTCTTGAAGTCAACACAATATTATATCACCATTTTTATTGTGTGCTAGAACTAGATTAACAACCCATGTGAAGTTCTTGAATTGAAATATTATTGAGCTTGTAGAAGCTTTAGTAGTTTTTTTTATCACTGCCTCTATTTTTTATTCACTAGTCACTATTTTTGTTTGAAAATATTAGCATTAGGATCCAGTTTGATAGTATGCTCTATGGTTTTTTGGTTTTAGACCTTAGGTTCTTCATATAACCAAGCAATAATATCTCTAAACTTGCCATACAACTCTTAGAATAGATCTTTTTCTTCCTGGGTGTAATATTTTCTAAGCAACAATTTCTTCCCTTCAACCACCTCAACAAGATGATACACAAAGGATTTCACTTTAAGGCTTGTCTTTCTTATACTATCATCAGGGTTACATAGGATTTCTAAAGTGATCAAAACCTTGGGAAACTAATTTGAATTTAGCTATATGACTCCATCCTTTATGTCATCCCCATAGATATTCTTTTATTTGGTGTATTGATCATCCTTAGTCATATGCTTTATGATTTGCTCATCATTGTTAAAGACCTGCCAATGATCAAAGTTATTGAGGAAAATTAGTCTAAATACTACCTCTAATTATTCAGGCTTATCCTACACATCATTGGTGGGTTTGAATCTATTTTTCATTTTTTCCAACTCATTTACTTTTGTGTTTTATTCTTTAGGGATTATTTTGATTTCGTATGTATCAAAAATTTCCAAAAAGTCCCAAACCCAATGCTTATATGTTAGGTTCTTGTTATTTGTAGTGCATTAGGACTTTGATCTAATTCAAAATTAGTCTAGATTCACCATATATTCTTAGATCCTTAATTCCCATATTCTCAATATTTCTCAAACCTGTACAAAGTGCCTCATATTTTGCCAAAGTATTGGTACAATTCAAAAGTAACCTATAGGCAAAATGAGTCCGTGACTCTTGTGGATTGATGAACCGAACACCAAAACCTATCCCATTCTTGGTTTTAGCACCTTTGAAGTATATTGCCAAAATTTTATTTGCCTCTTGAGTTGTCAAGGCCAAAAGGCTAGAAGGCATTTCAGTGATGAGAGTTTGTCAATTTAGTCTCTTTGTATTCAAATTTAGGATCCTCTTTGTCTTGTAATATAACAATTTTCATTTCAACCTATGGATATTTCTCATCCTCAAGATATTCATCATCATCTACAAAATCTAGTAGCTTATTCCAGATTAATGAACTCTCATCATCTAGTTTTTATAGAAGGTTGTTGCAAGGTAAATCATTTTCAATCATGATCACCTCCCATCCTTATGTAAATTCATATAAGTATAATCCATATTCTGGTAACCATATCTTGACAACTTATGTGTCCACACTCTAAATAGTAGCATATTGAAGTATGGAGGTAGGTCCACCACTATCACTTTCTACACTACTACAAACTACATATGTATAGCTATAGTCATGACTAGGTCTTTAAGCACCCCTACAACATTAATCCTTGTGCCATCCATTTGTATTGGGCGTGTAGCAATTTTGGTATAAGGTAGGCCCATCTCCTTACAAATAGATTTAGGTATAGTTGTCACTATCACTCCCAAATCGAATATGCTACTTATAAGTATGTAATTTTCAATCTTGATTGTCACATAAAATAGGGGTGGATTCAACATATTTTAGAGAATTTATTATATCTAGCACATTGACCTAGATGTCTGTTGGATGGTCTACCATTAAATTCTATTTTTTGGCTATATTGGTTGGAGTGAGTGCTAGTTACCTCTAGCATAACTCCTTTCTTGCTCCTTTAGGGCCTTTTAGAATAAATCCCACTATCCTGCTAGGGGTAATGCTTCTAGCATGATGACCTTAGATATTATCTCTTTCATTTCCTTTGCAATATTGAATTTGAATTTCATTGGGGAACTTTCACTATTTGTTGTGAACTTTTAATATTGCCTTGTAGCTATCACACATCCTTCACCCATGAGAGGAACATTTTAGCTACCATTTTGACTCCTTTTGAAGCTGATGCTTTTATTTATCGCTATATCTTATAGTGGATTTATCAAACCCCTCTGTCCCCTTTATTCATTATAAATTCCTTCCAATTTATCTATCTGTCTATCTTTATCGATTTGTGTCTTTCCCTTTTCTTTATAAGATGTACTCGTAGCCTCATTTTATGTGCATTATTTCTTCTATTTCTCTTGTGTCATAATGGACTATTTCTCTTTCAAATACAAGAGTAGTATCCCACTTCTAAGTATTGTTGTATATTTATGTATTTTAGTGTCTTTCATAATTGGTTGCTCTTTCGAAGCTTTCCTCTTGCCCTTGGTCTCAACCCCTTGGTGATTATCATATACAATATTTTCTTCAAATGTTGACTCTATTTGTTTTCGTAGTCCTAAAATTTTCTAGGATGATATGATTGAGGTTAAACAAGACAAGTATTGATTGTTGAGTTGGAAATGGCTAGTACATGATTTGATTAGGTGTGGGGACCAATTGATCCATGATGATGACCTATTAAGCTTGAAATGATTGTTTATACTAAATGGTCTAAAAATGTGTGATGGATTTAATGCATTATGTGGGATCATGCCTATCATTATAAGGAAGACACCTTGTTGACTCTACTTTTGTATTAGTGTTAACTATATAATTATGAGTTTGACTTACTCCTTGGTTAACACCTTACTGAGATGCCTAATTTTTTGAGATATAGAGTCTTTCAAGGTTGTCGATCATGTGATTGTTGCCATTGTTTCTTTGCAACATTATTTTATTTGCAAATATCTTGATCACTTCCAACATTTTGCTTATCATAAAATTATTGTTTGATTCATTGTTTGAGTTGGATAGAACAATGAGGGCTATACGTTGTAGTTGGAAGACAAAAATAGATTGTGTGTTTTGGCTAGGGTGAGTAATTATGTATGGTGATGTAGAAGGATGAGTGGATATTAGGAACATGCAACATGTTGGACATGGAGCTAGATATAGGTTTATTTTGGGTAATTTTTGCTACACATGCCATTGGTGGAGAAGGGGTAGTTTCCCTACTTGAATGAGAACATCTTTCCCTCTAGCCACTTATTCAAAATTTATAGCTAGCATTTGAAGGTTAGCTCTACAAACAATTAAATCTAAGTTAGATTGTAAACCTTTAATATAATATGGTAATGCATGTTCTTCATTTGACCTAATATGTTATGGGATTAAGTTAAGGTTCTCAAGAATCTAGTATAGAAATTGTGTATTATTTTTTGATGATGCCCTTGTATTATGTTTGAATGAAATAAAATGGAGTAACAATTTTCCAAGCTACAAAATTTATGTATAAATGGTTCCACTAACGATGCCCAACGTGTTGTTAAATTATTTGGTAATCCTCTATGATATAAATCAACCTTATCATGAAGAGAGTATATTAGAAAACATACCATTATGTCTTCCTTTTGGATGCAGTGGATTGACTTGAATATCAATAGTTTGTTGAGATGGTCCAATGGCATCTTGTGCTCATTTTTGTCGAAGGTAGGGAATGCTTTCATAGTTGTTGGGAGAATGAAAGAATAGACTATCAAATTTAGTGGTCCTTGATAGGTCTAATTTGGAAGTTAGTTTTATGGCCTAAGATGTGCTCCTAGATTGTTTTATTGGGGAGGAGGTTGACCATATTGTTATTAAGGAGGTGGATAGGGATATGCTACATATGAGGTGGGTATGAAGGATAATAAGTTAGAGGGTATTGAGGTGGTGGATTCCAGTAAACCCAATGTTGATTTAAAGGTAGGTGAATAATGCAGACCTAATTGTAGAATTTGCTATTTCTAAGGAGGTGGACCTTGCACATTATGCTAATCTTGATAATTTGGACATAGTGTTAGTCAGTGGGTGTTTCCCTAGGATACCTAAGACCCCATTTTTCTATCCATCACTTTAGTATTTTGAGAAAGGTTTAGGTTTAACCTTAATGACCCTACATTGGGAGTTGAAGACTGACCCAAAGGAATGTTAGATGTGTTTGATAAACTAGATTCATGTGGAATTTGGATCAAAAATACATTTATATAAGGAATATTTTATATATTATAAATAGATAGTGGGTTATTATCATCATATTGGCTTGTGAAGAGTTGGTTATTTGTAAGATTATTTATATTAATATGTACCTTATAAAGGGGATCAATGTGTGTCAAGGTTAGAGCCATATTGGACCAATTTTGATTAGCTAAAGTAGATGAATAACTCATTTTTTGGCTCATGTTGTCAATTTATGGAGGCATTGAGACTTGACTAACTAGGTTGGCCATGGGCCTTTTACCTTTTGACGAGACAAAATTATATATTAGAATCTCTTTAAATTGTATATGTACCTATGTGGAAATTAATTTCTTTCTTTTTCCCTTAGTGTATCTTCAATTGCATGCAATGATGTCTATCGATTTATGTTCTTTCCCTATTTTTTGAGCCTTTGATCATGTATTCATAATCTTACATGTACATACATGCATGGACAAAGTCTTAGCATTACAAAAGTTCAAAAATCGTCCTGTGGAATAATAGCTCATAATTTTGGAGTGATTTGGTAGTAGAAAATGACCTAGAAAACTCTACATGCTTAGTGCTTCATTTAAAAATATAGATAATTGTTCCTACTAATTATGGACTTAACAAATTTTTCAGTAAGAAGGGATTGAGGCTAATCGCTTAGAGTGAACTATATAGAAATCGAAGCAAATCACCCTCCCATGTGGAAGGGAGGAAAATTTTGTATTTCAAAGTGAATTTCCTCTCAAATTCAAAGTGAATTACTTATTGAATTTTTCTTGGAGATATTTTATTATTTTTGAGTGAATTACTCTCCTAGTTTGAGCAAATCACTGGTTGATTTATTGGTTTTGGCAAATGACTCTGAATCTACCTTAAGTGCTTTATGTCAGTGATAAATGAATATATGAGGTCGTATTCAGGTTTTGAAGATGCTCGAATGTTGTTAAAATTTTGGAGTTCATGTGGGAGTCACCATTATCAAAGTACATACAAAAATTGAGAATAACTAATAAAAATGATGAATTTTAAAGTTAATTTGAGAATAGAACTAAAATTGTAGATTTTTTTGGAGTAAACTGCTTGCTAAAACAATGTGAATCACTTGCAAATGTAGGTGAATCACTTATAAATTTTGAGAGAATCACTCGCTCTATTGTATTAGTGAATTTATAGGCACTTCTCTCCAAATGGAGCAAATAGCTCTAAATCTTGGAATGAATTGCTTCATAGAATTGGACTTAGAATTTTTTCACAAAATTGAGCCAATTGCTTCATCAGTGATGAATGTAATTTTGGTAGAAAAATTGAGGCATTAAGTGCAATTCAAGGAATATTGAGGGTTTGTCCCACTATATGTGCTAGAAAATATATTCAAATGGAGAAATATCCTGACTTCTATTGAAAAATTATGCCTCAATTTGAGATTCAACAAATCTAGAAAGGATTTTGAATGGATTCTCCCACCTCTAGATTTTGGTTGGCTCCTCACCATCCTTTACAAGATACTCCTACACTAACCTACACTAACTTGCTTGAAAATAAAATATAGAAAAGTAAAGTGCTAAAACAAAAATTCATGAAAGTTTAAGGGTGTGAGTGATTCAAGAAAATTTTGGGTTAAAAAATAGTGAGTAAAGTGTGTGATCGATCAACATATGAGAAGTTGAATAACATCAATGCCCACCCATTCATGAGATTATGAAATTGATAAGTGAATAACAATATGGGATTAAAGAGCTATGCCACAACCACCACACACTTAGAAAACTACTTGGGTAGTGCAATTGATGGAATGCTTAAGGGTTTGACAATTTCTTAAAACCTTAAATGATAAAAGCACAATTTGGGTTTCATAGATTGTAGCTCTAAATTCTCATGGCCAAAATATTAATACAATGAGGGTCATAGACCCCTATTTATAGTAAAATTTTACCCCTAGCCTAGGATGAGAAATAATTACTCCTAGTAAAGTATATATTTGTTGGTATCTTTAGCAAAATGATGCACCACCAAATGTTATATGCCTCCAATTAAACCTCTAACAGGCTCATAAGGTGTCCAAAATGACTTAGTACACCACTACATGCCAAAATATCATTTTCCAAAATATTTTCCTTAGGATCCATACCTTCAATTTATCTTTGTGACCATCCAAATTGTTTGTTTTAATTTAGTGAACAAATTACTTGTGTTTGCAAGCATATCAACACCCTTTACTGATAAAGTTACTCCTTGGAGTAAATCAGTCTCTTTTTGCAAGCAAATTGGTACTAATTTTATACTTGACCAAGATCTAAGAGTTTTTGTGAGACGTCTGCTATAAGATCCCTCTATCACATGCTCCTTCAAAATTTATAAATTCTCAAGGTAGTGGTGAGGTACTTAAGATAGAAATAAAATTAGAGTATTCTTTAGTAACTTATGAATGCATGTGATATTATTTAGTATAACTTGAGTGGTCTAACAATAGAGACTTTGGAACTTTGAATAAAGGTCCAAGGTTCAAATCCTATGAGGGATTAGGATGTACACCATGCTTTGGTAATCAAAGTATGGTTGGATAACCATATATTAGGTAAATAACATCCTCTATGAGGGTTGTCTCTTATGGCCAATTGCCTCATGAGCGTTAAAAACTACTTTTCCCTTTACTCTTTTACCCTTAATTCTTGCATCCTCTCCAAAGAAAATATCTTTGAATTTTAATGAATTTGGATGTTTTACATACTAATAATCTTGAATCTAATTCATATGCAATAAAATTTATATGTTGTGGCCTTATAGCCATGGTTAGAAACCTATGTTTCTAAACAATAGACACTAATTCATTCTATCTAAAATTGATTGCCAAAGATCCTTTCTTTCATTGAACAAGTAAATGCCTAGATACATCAATGACAACTTTCAACCTTTAAATCCTAAAATCCCCACAATTATCCTTTATAAATCAAGGATAGTGTTTATAGAAAAAAACTAGATTTTTGTGTTTGCTCATGACATGATAATAACGATTCAAATTCCATGGCCTTGCAACTTGGAGATGACCTTAAAAAAATGTCATTGACAAATTGAATATGATATTCATAGATACCTTTATCATAACACAAATATATTTGATTTTTTCTTCTAATTTTTTCCTTTGAGGTATCTCTACCAAATACCTAAATAAGAACAAAAACAAGGAGATAGTATATTACATTGGCAAAGACTATGAGATTATTTAAAGTATCAAACAAAAGTTTGATTGATCAAAACATAATATTTTGGAGTGTTGTATCAACATCTAATCCATTCACATCATCATATTAAAAACTTTGGCAAAATCCTATCATATGCTTTTTCTGAAAAGAATGCATGGACTCCTATAAAAATACCAACAAGAATTTGCTTACCCCAAAGAAAACCACATTTTTTTTTAAGATAACAAAATCTAGAGTGTTTTTCAACTTCTTTGACAATATTTTCAAAATTATTTATAATCATAATAGAAAGGTTTACTAGAAAAATATTATTAAAGTATTTTGTCTAACATTTCTTGGTAACCAATGCAATAAAGTTGACACTGATTTTAGTTACTATAGCTTTTCTTTTTCTATCCTATTCAACTACATCCAACACATCACTCTTTAATATATTTCAAGAGTTTTGAAAGAATATTGTAAAAAGTCAATCCAGGCTAGTGTATTGTCAAGGTGGAAAGAGAAAATTGTCTCTTGAAGTTCCTCCCACGTAAAATGTTGAGGAATGATGATTTCTCCCATATTATTTACATGGATAAATATTCCAATATTTCACTTCTTCATGTCCAAATCTATTGCAATTATTAAATTTCATTTAATCATAATATCCATTCTTCAATTTATTTTTCAGTCCTTGTTTCCATATCAAAGCTTTGTAATCACAATCATTAGTATTCTTGAGAAAACAATGCAAACAATGATGCAATTAAAGATATTTTAATGTTTTCTTCCTCATAAATGAGCTGCATATTTTTTGATGATTTTTTGTTCTCAGCTTGAGCACTCATTCTATCCATAGTTTCAAAAATATTCCTTTGACGTAAAAGTTCTTATTTCTCCAAAATTTCAAACAATTGAACAATCAAATTTCTCAAACAATCTCTAAAATTTGCAAATTCAATATTCAATTTAATTTCTTTGAAGTAGAAGTCCTTATGGCTCCCAAATTTAATTTGCAAATTTTTTAATTTTTCTTTTGGAGTAGAAATCCTATCAATCAATTTTCAAAAATTTATTTTTTGAATTCAAATTTCAAATATCAAATATCAAATTTTCTATTTCCACATTCAATTTTTAAATGCCCCTTATAACTCCCCAAAATTCTTTTTGTCAATACTCCCAATTAATATGCCAAATATTTAACTTTAGTAAAAATCAAATTTTAAATTACTAAAGTCAAAAGTTTGCATGCTGATAAATTTAAAATATGGAAAGATAATTTTGGTACCTTGGTGCATGCAATATCCATGTGGAAATCATGGCAAAAGATGTTATTTCATTGTTAGGCATTGCTCCTTAGGCGTTTCACCTAATTATTCTCTTCTAAGGTCCTCTATCTTAGGCATTGCTATGAGATGTTTCTTCAGGTGCTCAAGTGCTTATTTAGATGTTGCTTTCCTCCTCAATGCTTTAAATTTTAGATTTTAGGCACTTTTGATATCAATAGATTTTTGGAAGCCTTTTATTGTGCTTCAAGATCCCTCTTGCTTGAATTTCATCAATGGGTGTCAGCTCCAACAACTCCTCTTATGTCTACTTTAGATATTTTGTTATGAACCTCCTTTCTTATTATAGAAATATTACTCACATTTACTGAAATAACAACATTCATTTGCAAATATTAAGCACAATAAAAATTTTATAATGAAACACAAATATAAATCCAATTTATTCAAAACATAAGCAAATCCTTGAGGAAGCCACTCCTTACAATATCTCAACTTGAGATAAATACAATATACTTTTATTCATATTTTCAAAATTTTCTACATAGCTTTTGGTGTTTCCTTCAGTCTGTATACTATCAACCTTCTCTTTTTCTTTTACCAAGTTTTTGCAAATTATTTGCCTGTTTATTTCTTCTGTCAACTTTTTCATATTTTTAAAATTTTCTACACAACCTTTGGTGCTTCCTTCAATCAGCATACTATCATCCTTCTCTTTTTCATTTGTGAATTTTTTGCAAATTATATTCTTGTTTATTTCTATCAACTTTATATATTCAATATTTGTTTACATAGCCTTTGGTGCTTCCTTCAGTCTATATACTATCATTTTTTTTTTTTTCATTTTTCACAAATTATCTGCTTGTTTATTTCTTCCACATAGTGTTTGATCTTCTTGTTTGTTTTGTTTATTTCTTCTATACATTTGGGTAAACGCAAACCTTTTTGAACATTTTTTAATTTATCTGAGATCCAAGTTGTGCTTCCTTCAATCTGCATACTATCAACCTTTTCTTTTTCTTCTGTTGACTTCTTAAATTTTTTTAACTCTCTTTAGTTCAATTTGCTCAATCGAGGTTTTAACTATCATTTTCCAAACACCCATATGATTAAGAATGCATCTTAAAATTCCTCTCATGTGAATTTATACTGATGGGTAAACCAAAAGTTTATAAACCATGATGCAACTTCCCCATCGAGAGAGTTATAAATCTTACCTTTCAATTCATAATTATTTAAAGACTTAAAATTGTCCACCATCCCTTGGCATCATTATTTCTTCCAGTGAATACTAGCAAATCCATGATCTCAAATCCAAAAAATTCAAACTTGGAATTTTTTTTAAATTGTTTCAAACTACAATTTTTTTTTAACAATTGCCACTTTCAGACTACTACCAACTGCAGACTTTTTTTTTCAAAACTATTACCAGACTGCAAACATTTTTTTTTGAACTGCTACCAAATTGTGGACTAAGTAGTTTAGCACTACTACCAAATTGCAATTGCTACTCTAGAGACTACTATCAAACTACAAGTTGCTAATATGAAGACTTTTTCCAATGCTGATAACAACTTGCTCTACAAACTATTCTTTTTCTGACTAAAGTGTAGACTTCTCTCTATTTTTTATAAACAACTATCACTTTCAGATTGCTGGTACATTGCAACTGTCTACTCTGTCGAAGCTATGGAATAGTTGTAGATTGTAAAAACTATGCAAAAACTCTTGTTGAAGTTGCTGATGATTGTAAGGTACTTTTATGAATATTCTAGCAATGAATTGGGTCCCAAACTTTAGCTTCCTAGTGGCTTAAGGTAAATATCAATGGCCACAAAGGCTGTCTAAGGATGTACCACTCTCTAATTACCAATAATATTTCCCTAGGGAATAATTGATGAGAAATCAACCATGGTTTTACCTCTAAACAACAACTCTTTGTATACTCTCATAGGGTAAAAAACTATTAATAGAGGTTGAGGCCGTTGACCCTTTTCACTGATGACACATGCAAAACAGTTACTCTAGGGTTCTTGGGATAATCCTCATAATGAATTTTAGGGCAATTATTGACCCAAGTACTTCCCCCAGTTAAGCAGATGGGACTTACACCCAATATTGTAAGAGGTTATTAACCTAATGTGGGTGCTTATTAAGCATCAAAACTTCTACAGTTGAACTTGTCCCTGGAATGTTCTTTGGTACTTAAGATTCTATAGTGAAACATGACCCTAGAAAGCGCTTTGATACCAAATGTAATGAACTGTTACACCAAAATATTGAGGTTTTAGTGAAATCCGAATACACCAAGATCATATCTCAATATGCATACTACCATAGAGAGAGTGACAAGGAGGTCTGCCAGCCCAGAGTCTAGAGTTTGATTTCCTAAGTGGTTCGCAAAGCGAAGTGGGTGACAAGGAGGTTTTTTGACCTAGAGTCTAGGTTGCAGAGCATGGTGGGATGTTATGATCCTGGTGTATTCATATTTTACTAATACCTCAAGGTTTTGGTGTAATGGGTCATTACATATTTGCTTCAGGTAGCTCTTTTCTCAAGTGCTTGATCTCTCAAATGCTCTTGGGTATCAACATTGTCAATAATACTTTTCTAGACTGCTTCTTGTGCATTTAGGATCATTTTTTTCCTTCAAAAGGACTTTGATGGAGGTAAATAATCTACCTTATTTCATCCTTCAATTATATTGCAATAATTATGGCTTCTCTCTATTGGACATCACCTTTTAGGCAACTTAGACTACTTCTTATTACAACTTTATACCTCAACTCTTTAGCCTTTATTTTTTGCTCATGGCAATATGAGTGTCTGGTTTCACTAGCACTCTTTCATTGACATTAACCCTTGTCTCTCACTAGTAACCAACATGTTATTTACAATTGGATTTGTTTTCTAATTTTTTGCTTGAAATTGTATGAGTCTAAGTCCTAACCAATATTTTTCAATGTTATTCTCTTGGCCCACACTCTCTTGATGGATTCAATGGGCATAAAATATGTTTTACCTACAAATATCAAGGTAATGAGGGTTTAATGAGAGTTAATGTTGTTAAAATTTTCTTTTAAAAGCTGTGATATGTTTTGAAAAATGACTTCCATAGCGACCTCTGCAATCGTAGCATCTACTGGTGAGACTGGCAAGATTTTCCAAGCCCCCTCTAGGGACCTAGAGTAGGGTGAGATCCCTCCTTTGAAGGATGGTCCCAAGGGCCCTGATCCGAACCCTAGGGGGAATACCGATGCCCCTCTAACGTACTTGGAGAAGGTCATGAGAAAGGAAAAAACCTAGCCCCATAGCAATCGTAAACCATCCCCCTGTGATCGTATAAGGAGAGAATATGGTCTTCCCTGTCTCGTTCATGGTAGAGAAGCTCTCCAACAAATCCCTCTCTCTGGTAGGCAAGTTCGTGGGAGGGAGACCTGATATGTAATCAATACGAAGATGGGCTAGTTTCAAATGGCGAATGGTAGGAAGCCTTCAACTGGTGGGCCTCTCTTGGGGTTTCTTCTTGATCTGCCTAAACAACAAGAATGATTATGCTTGGATCCTCACTGGGAGACCTTGGTTCTTTGGCAGGAAAAGTCTATTTTTAAGAAAATGGGGGGAAGACTTCAACCCATGAACTCAGGACATCAACTTTGCACCAATCTGGATCTGTCTCCCAGAGCTTCCCATCTAGTTCTGCTATGAAGATATCCTTCGATGGATAGGAGGTTACATTGGGGAACTCGTGGTGATTGACCCTACAACAAAGGATCGATCCCGCATGGGCCATGCCCAAATCTATGTCAATGCCAACCTTGCCTCCCAACTCCCCACCCGCTTAAACCTCATTTATGGGGACTTCCATTGGTGCCAAGCTTTTGAATATGAGAACAAACTTGCGTTCTGCATTGAATGCAAATCCCAAGGGCACCTCTGATCTCAATGTCCATCCCTCAAGCCCTAGCAGGAAGCTCCAGTCAAAGCTCCCCCTACCCCTCGTTTCAAACAGATCCAAGTGGGAGAGCACAACGACCATTCCAAAGGATTCGAAAGCACCCAACCAAAAAGAGATAAAGGGAAGCAAGATGTTCACCAGGAACCCCATATCAGCAATCCTCCAAAATCTGATCAGGTATTTTCTATGTCCACTTTCCCTAACAGATATGGGCCCTTAAGCTTTGCAAATGATGAGGTTCTCTTCCTTGAATCCATTCCTATGCAAAACCCCTCCACCTATCCCCTTCCCCCTCCCTCCACTCCCAACTTTGAACCTTCTGCTCCCATCCCCGCCATACCCCTCCCCCCCATAATTCCCCAACCCGATCCATTTTTTGATCCTAACTCCCTCCTCTAGTCGGGTGTGCCTTGCCCCGTAGAAGATCCATTGTCCCCTTCTGGTTCCTATCCTGAATCCTTAGAAGATGCTTCTAGTCCCTCCCATTCTAAAGCAGACTTTAGCTCCATCATCACGAGAAGCAGGAAATGCCCCATATAAACTGGGAATGAAAAGAAAAGAGGTCAACCATCCAACCAAGAGCAAAATAATAAGGATACTGATGATCAGATCATGAACGGAGTGAAACTAACCTTGTGCCCTAAACTGTTTAACCAAGCTAAGGATGAGACTAAGAATTCCAAACCTCCCCCTCTTTAGAACAAGGGAGGCAAAAAATATGTTAAAGTATCCAGATGAATATCCTTTCCTAGAACATCAAAGGTCTTAACAACATGAGAAAACAGAGGTTAGCTAGCACCATAAGGAAAGAGTACAAATATTCTATACTCATCCTTCAAGAAACCAAAACCGATGCTGAAAAAACTCACAATATAGTTCAATTTTTTTGGAAAAAGGGTCAATGGGCTTCATCCCCAGCTGAAGGATAGACGGGAGACATCTTGTGTTTTTGGGACCCCAAAAAGGTATAAGGCAGAGTCATCTCCTATTCCAAAAAGACCCTTAACTTGGTTTTGTATTGTAAAGAAAACAATTTCACTTGGGTGTTGTCCAACATCTATGCCCTAACAATCCCATGGAAATATGCAGCATGTGGAGATCCCTATCTCTTATGAAGGATGCTTTCTCCAACCTTTCGTGGATGGTAGCGGGAGATTTCAATTCCCCCCTCTTCCACTCCGATAAGAAAGGAGGTGCATGCACTCCCTCCAAAAGCATCATGGACTTCCAGGAGTTTGTCTCTAAGAATGAGCTTATGGACATCCGGATCAGAGGTAGCCAATTCACCTAGAGTAATAAAATGGTTGGGGTTGAGCACATCCAAGTCAAACTGGATCAGTTTTTCCTTTCTTAGCAGTCCATTTCCCTGTTTGGAGACACATCCTTGATCCCTCTTCCCAGAATAGGCTCTGATCATTCCCCTCTCCTCCTGGAATCAAATAAGACCCCATCCTTCATAAACCCCTTTCATATTTGAGAACATGTAGATCCATCACCCGAACCTAAAATAGAGGATTGGTGAATGGTGTAATTCCCCTATCCCAGGTACAACCATCTATCAGGTCTCCCAAAAGCTGAAGTCCATAAAAGAAAACCTTAAAATCTGGAACATGGAAGTATTTGGAAATATCTTCAAGGCCAAAGAGGAAATGTTAAGCCAAATCAAAATGTTAGAACAACAAATCCAGCATGATCAATGGACCCCTCAGCTAAGAAATGAGGAAAGACGGCTTCTAGCAGAATATCACAACATTCTTGCCAGAGAGGAGACCTTCTGGAGATAAAAATCTCGGGCTCTCTGGCTCAAGGATGGGGATGCTAATACAAGGTTCTTTCATGCATCTACTTTACGCAATAGAAGCACAAAAAAATTAAGGAGCTCACCCTAGAAGATGGAACTATCACTTAGGATATCTTCAAGATCCGAGAGGAAGCCTCATCATTTTTCAACAACATGATGGGAGCTGCCATCCCCACCAACACTATAGCCCAGGAAGCCCTGCTGGAAAACATTCCCCCCTTGGTCACCCCCAAAATGAATCAATCTCTGATCCAACCCCTGTCTAAGAAGGAAATCAAGAGTGCCTTATTTTCCATGAAGGCTGACAAGGCTCCAGGTCCGAATGGGTTCCTCCCCCGATTCTTTCAATTTTTTTGGGATATAGTGGGAAAATATGTTTGCAATGCCAACATGGAGCTTCAACTCACCAAAATCATCCCTCAAGGGACCAACTCCACCTTCATTGCCCTGGTCCCTAAAATCCCCCAGTGCAAAACCATGAATTATTTTAGACCTATTAGTTTGTGCAACATCATCTACAAGATCCTAACCAAGTCCCTCGCTCAAATATTGAAGAAAAATCTCCTCTCCATCATTGATCCTTGCCAAGGTAGCTCATTTGAAGGTATATCCATTACCGACAACATAATTTCCCTCCATGAAATGCTCCACTCAACCCTATGCAATAAGAAAGAGGTCATGTTCCTAAAACTGGATATTAGCAAAGCTTTTGACAGGGTGGACAGGGATTTTATCCTAAAAATCATGTTTTAGTTTGGTTTTCACTCAGAATGGATTAACCTCATTAAGGGATGCATATCAGATCCATGGTTCTTAGTTTTAGTCAATTTTTTGGCTGCTGGTTATTTCCCTAGCCTTAGAGGAATTAGACAGGGAGATCCCTTATCCCCTTTCCTGTTTATCATCCTTGCTGAATCCCTAGGCAGAGCTTTCAAGCAGGCGTGTGCGACAGGGTGTATTATAGGGATCAAGGCTTATTCAGAATTCCCTCCCCTGTCCCATCAACAATTTTTTGATGATACCATCATTGCAACCATAGTCTCCATTGTCCAAGCCAAATCCATAAAAGGGATCCTTGATACTTATGCCTCTATTGCAGGCCAGGAGATCAACTACCTTAAGATCAAATGTTATTTTCTCAACACTCCAGGAAACAGGCAGCGAAAGATTGCTCACATCCTTCAATGTTGCATCACAGATCTTCCCACCCCTTATCTGGGTCTACCCCTGTTCACCAAAAGCCTAAAAGAGTCAATGTGGGACAACATTATTGACAGGATCAGACGCAAGCTTGTAGCATGGAAATGCTCCCTTATATCTCAAGCAGCCAAAGCAACTCTTACCATGGTTGTCCTCAAAAGCATCCCAATCTATTTCATGTCTATTTTCAAAGCTCCAGCTTAGGTTCATTTCAAAATTGAGCAGATCCAAAAAAAATTCCTATGGGCGGGTCCAAAAAACACCAAAAAATTTCATCTTGTGAGCTGGGATAAGGTCTGCCAATAAAAGGACAAAGGAGTCCTCGGGCTGAGAAAGTCTTCCAACATGAATCTACTTCTGGCAAAGTAGGCTTGGAAACTATTTACCAACTTTAAAGTGGAATGGGTCTCAACGATCCAGAGCAAGTATCTCAAAGATATGTCTTTGATGGACAGTAACATCCCTATTAATGGATCTATCTTCTGGAAGGATGTTATTCAAGCAAAACCTCTCATCATCAGAGGATCATGATGGAAGCTAGGTAAAGGATCATCCATCAACTTTTGGGAAGACATGTGGCTTAAAGATAAACCCCTCAAGGAGTTCTCTGATTTTGTTGAAATTAGATCAGGTCTAGAGAGAAGATGGGGAATCAAGGTGAAATATTACATTGATATTCAGGGTCAGTGGAAGACTTTCCCAAGTAGGGCGAGGGACCATCTATCTAATTTGCTTAGAACTACCATAATTCCCACCTCTGCCACCTCAGATATTTTGATTTGGGTCGAGATGAATAGTGGGTATTTCTCGATAAATTTAGCTCACTCCCTCCTGGTTAGCCCTCGTGACTCCCCTGTCTCTTTCACAGCTGTCTGGATTAAGCATCTTATCCCTAAAATTAGTTTCTTTTCTTGGACTACTATCCAAAACAAAGCCCTCACCACCGACAACCTCATGAAGAGGGGAATCTCGATCCCCAACAAATGCCACCTATGCTTATCCAATTGGGATTTCGTTAACCACTTCCTAGTTGAATGTGATTTTGCTAAGGCCTAGAATTCATTTTTTCCACCTTCCACATTCAGTGGGCCCATCCTAAATCCCTTGTGTTTTTGTTCATCTAATGACCCACCCATTTTTGGCATCCCAAGGTGGCCTTCTTGTGGAAAATCTACCTCCATCACTTTATCTGGCAGGTGTGGCTAGAGCGAAACCGTAGGGTTTTTTACACCAACTCAAACAACCCTAATTCCATGACCATTAAATCCCTATCCTATGCTTTTAAAAATTTTAAACTTCTCCCTTGGCCAATCTTCCCACTCAGCCAGGGGGAAGCCAACATCATAAATTCTATCAACATTCCCATCCCCACCATGCCCCTTCCTACTCCCCATCCTTGCCTCAAAGCTTGTTGGAATCCCCCGATGGAGGGATGATTAAAATTCAATTTTGACAAGGTGTCTAAAGGGAATCACTGGCAGGATTAGGGGGTGCTATTCAAAACCACCTTGGGAAGATAGTCTTGGCCTTCATAGAGAATATTCATCATCAAACCAACAATGTTGCTGAGGCTTGGGCTCTATGGCATGGTCTCAAATTGATCAGAAACACTTACCTAAAAATTCTTGATGAAGGGGATTCTTTAAACATCATTGGCTACATCACATCCAATAAAATTCTCTCATAGAACATAATACCACTGATCCAAGAAAGTAGGGATTTGTTGCGTCAACATGTCCAGGTGGAAGCGAACCACATGTACAGGGAGGCAAACAGGTTGGCTGACAGGTTAGCCAACTTAGGCATAGGTCAAATGCCAATGATGGTGTAGCACGATTCCCCCTGCAAAATGTTCTTCAGCTGGCACTCACAGAAGCACTTGGCAAGTCCTATAAGGGTTTCCACGCTAACCAATGATGTTTTTTTCCAATGTTGTGTAGGTGATTATCTAGGTGTTCCTCCATATTTTTACCCTATGGAGCGTGGCACGTTGCCACCTCGTGATTAGTCAGCCTACTGACACCCATCCTAATCATAACAATGAGTGCGACTTCCTATCCACCCTTGCTGCTTACCAATATTTTTCCTATATCTCATAGTAGAGATTTCAGTTGCTCTCTTGCTTGCCCTCCCTCCACTGGCCATGTCTGCTTCTACCTCCCATAACATCATCGTCACCTGTGCGGATATCATCCCAATATCCACTCCTTATGCCTGTCATCCTTGAATTGGTAGCCGACCGTACACCTGTCCTTCATCCACTCTCCTTAGCTTGACCCTTCTGCTTCCCTCCTATTTATCCCTTGCTCGTTGTATATCCATCGACATCCCCTACAAGTTGTTACTTTGGCCAATTTTTGCCTCTCTTCCACCACCTTTCATTTTTAGCCCTTCCCTTTCTGCCATGGCCTTCATAGAACCAAGCTCTCTCCAGCTCGACTCTTTGTCAATTGTGTTTCTACAAGGCTACAAGCTCTTTACCCTACTATCCAAATTCTGTGGACTCGAGGACAACATTACTACAGATTTTGTTTGCACATGGTCGAATGGCCATGTTTGTGTCAGAAATATTCACTTCAAGGTTACTCCTCAGCTTATTGGAGAGATTGTGACTTTATCCCTGATGGGTCATTTGGTCCGTCGTGAGAAGCACTGTTGGGAGCCATAACTAGAGGGATTCCCAAATTACCAGAACTTCCTATGGGACAGAGTGACCCTAAAGAGAGAGTCCCTCCCTGATTCTTTCCCCACTGTTGCTATCCCTCTCATGCAGTATTTGGCTTGTGATGACCCAAACAAACCGATGGCCAGTTTTCACCTTGCTTTAGTTAATCACATCAGAGGTTTCAAACCCATGAATATCCTAGGGTTTCTTCACCGCTTCATTCACCTTTTTGTGGTTGCCACCCATAAAAATCTGCCCCTCCCTCCCACCAGGGTCTTTTCACCATTATCTTTTACCACGTCATGTCCAATACCCCCATTGTGGCTACCCCATTGCAATTGAGACCCCCTTATCCACATCCCCAAAGCCCTACTCACTCTTTGTCCAGTGAGCCCTTAGATAGTGAAGAGGTTTTTGCCAACCCTGCTAGTGTTGTTGCTTCTCCAACCAAACCCTCCATGCCAATCCCTCCGCTTCCCTTCCCAAACATTTTGCTTCCCTAGTCAATCCCTCTGCCTCCCCTCCCAAGGCTACTACCTCCCTAGCCAAAACCTTCGCTTCTCCATCCAATCCCACTCCCTCAGCTGGCAAAAAGACTCCCCTAGGCAAGAGTAGGGTGAGAACTAAAGAGGCTTCCCCTCATGTCCAAAGATCATCCCGCACCAAAAACCCAAGACCGAGTCGATCCAAAATGCCTACCCTCCCCTGGAGGGTGACGACATCAGTGGGGATTCGACTCCGACCTCTGACATTTCAAATCGACTGATAAGAATATTCCTCAGAAGCTTCATCATGGCATTTGAAAGCATGAGCTCGACTCTAAAACAAGCCCTCCAACAAAACGTTGATCATGCAGGTGAGGAGGTCTTGGAGATTGATCCCTGACCTGCTTCAAAACTGTAACTTCATGCAGGTATCCAGAAATCCCTGTTCGGGTGGTAGTGTGCAGGTTTTTGACTCCATGTTTTTTTGTGTTTTAATATTATCTATATTTAGTAAGGGCCTTAGCCCGGTCCTTGTTTGTTTCTATCTGTGTCACTCAATCCCTGCGTGGGCTTACAGTCTGCTTCTACTGGCTTTAATCTCCCTATGAGGAAATTTTATCTGTTGTTTTTCCTATGCAGGAATGGTAATTTTTTAGTGGGTCCATCCCTTTTAGAAAGGGATTTTGTAGTATCAAATAATTCTCGGCTACTACAAATATTTGTACATCTGGGGTGGAGACCCAGTTAAAACCCTTATAAATAATATCTTCAACTTACCAAAAATAATAATATCAAGGTAATAAAATACCTAAAATTTAGCCTATGTTTCCTTCATGTGGCTCTATTAAATTTCTTCTTATCTCAATTTCTAAATTCACACTAGAGTTCTCTTCTTTGATGCTGGTTTTTGTCCTAGAAAGTTTCTTTAAATATTCACACTAGAATTTTTCTTGATGCTAACAATAGATACTACTCGAAGTAGATTTGATACCATTGTTGGATTTTTAGTCAAATTATCATAGGTCTCAATATCCAAGATCTTGAGTAGACTCAAATATAAGAGAAATCAATATATTAAATGGCCAAAATCAATGAATATAACATTCATGAAAATAATAATAATATGAAATAAAATGGCCAATATCAATAACAATATGTATAAGATAACTTACAGTATAATTGCTTAAAATATTGCATATAAGCTTCAATATTATTTGGTGAGTCTTCTTTACAATGGATTGTATTCAATAAAATCTTCTATATTTTCCAAATACATTTAATGGAGTTTTATCTCCATAATATAACCTTAGGAAGGTGACTCTTCAATACTTGACTATTGCACTTATTAGAAACCCGAAAGATGCATCCTTTCCTATTCCATACATAAGATAAATCTCTCATATCCTTTAGCTTTACATCTTGCCACTTGTATAAATGACTCTTGGATTTCTATTTATTTGCACACTTTACTCTAACACTTGCACACTTTCTCACTCTGCACACTTGCACATATTTTTACATGACACTTGTGCACATCCTACAAATAGATACATACATAAAGAAAAATATAAATCACACTCCTAAACTATAGACTCAAACCTTATTCTAATATTTACATTGTACCATAAGTTACATTTACATTTATACCAAATAATGTAATATTCTCTATAAATTTTGAATTTCACTATGACAAAAATCAACACCAAAATTTGACTAAATTATCTGCTGCCTAATTCAATCACATTTCTAAGAGATTACCTTCAACAATAGTTGGTGAACATTATCAATATTGCTATTTCTTATCCAATCTCCACATTCATTTTGTTAATGGCATCAATGATAATTTTTGCATCCCCCTCAATAAAAATACATTTACTTTTTTTTTTAATTGTAATTTTAATCTCTATAAAAAGTGCCCTAGCCTCTACATAGTTGTTAGTTGAAGTTTTATATGATTCTTAGTAAGTGAGCATAATTTTGTTTTAATTACTTAAAAAATAACAACTCCTACACAATTTCTTGGATTCTCTTTGGAAGCACCATCAAAATTATTATTATTTTTGTTTGTGGAAAACACCCCACTTGAGATGCCACTTTCGAGTAAGTCCCAAGGAAGCAAGGTTCTCCCATAAAAATTAATTTTGATAAACCCAGTTTTTGAACATTTTTATTTTACCATAATTTGAAGCAAATTTTTGTGTTAAATCCATTATCTCAAATGACCCTTCTATATATATTCAAATCATATAACCAAGAGGCTAGCAACCTTTTTTACATTTGAGACTTGCCATGATGAGCACCATGTCTATAAAAATTCTATAAGAGATGCAATAATATGGTTCCAAAATTGGGCATAATTTTGAGATTTTTTAGAATATGTTATTTTATTTAGGCCACAAATTCCAAGAAATAATAGGACCAATACTTCATAGGATACATAATGCCTTAGCTTTAAAATAATTAATCCAACATTTTATCAACTCTATCAATGTTTATGTCGCTATCTAATATATTTTCGTATTTTTAAAAAAGTAGCTCCAAATTCTATAAGAAATGGGACAATGAAGAGTAAATGACCTGATGCTTCTAGATCTTTCTCATGCAAAGCACATCTAAAGGATCCATGATATCCTCTTGTTTGTAGGCTATTTCTTGTAAGTATCTTTCTTTGAGCTATTAATCAAAGTAATGTTGAGGCCTTAGGAAAGGCCTCTAGTGACCAAACATTATTCCAAGAGAAATCATTGGGAGTTGAAAATTTTGATTGCTCTAAATCCTCATTTCTCAACTTGATTGAGTATCCACCATATTTTGATATATTTTAAACCAAATCATCCTTCCACATAAAAGTGGGCAAATAGAACTCTTGAAGCATCTTTTGAAGATCATTTTCTATTTGTTTGAGTTTTTCTCCTTTAACCATGTTAGTAATAAACATCCATAATTTCAAATTATTGCTCACATTACTGTAATATTTGAACTTTGGGCCTTTACAAGCTATACATACATGAGCCAATAATTTCCATTTAGAATAAAATATAAGAGAATAAGACTTCAAGCAAGCATCAAACCAATTTTTTTTATAATTTCCTAATTAATTGATCATTTAATGTGTTTCATGATCTATTACAAACTATCTGATATAAAGTTCCATGTTGGTGATCCTTTAGATAAGGTTTATTTCTTGAATAATTTCATTGCATCAAGAGCACCTGTATATATTTCAAGTAACATTTTTGCTCAACTCTTTCTCAATTTTTGTCCCTAAGGCTAAGCTCATAAGTCTACAATTCCATAAACCTTTCCCTCCAATATTCTTTCCTTTGCCAAAACTATCCCACTTACAAAGAGGAAACTTAATTTTTTCTCACAACCTTTTCAAATAAAATCTCTTTGAATTTTATCAAATTTCAATACTACACATATTGAAAATATTGAAAGTGACATCATATAATTAGGGATAGATTGTAATGTAATTTTATTACTTGTAGCCTTCTAAACATGGTTAAGAAGTTACTTTTCAAACCTACCCAAGAAGATTTTATTCTATCCAAAATTGAGTCCCAAATCCTTTTTTTTATTTCATTTATAAGACAAGGTAATACTCAAAATAAGTTTAATAATTGTTTTTCAATTTTACACCCTAGGATATCCACAATAATCTAGTGTAAATATAGGGTAATTTTATTGAAAAATAACTTGTATTTTGTATCATTAACCAACTATCCAATAACCTTCTAATAGGATGATGATAATTTTCTGAATACCATGGTCTCACTAAGGGATCACCCATAAGAAAATATCATCAATAAATTGGATATGAAATTCAAAGCGACCACTTGTTGTAACTTAAATACCTTTGACTTTTCCTTTCGTTGCCTTTGAGAAAGCTCTCCCTAATACCTCTACAAGAATAAAATATAGATAAGGAGACAATGGGTCACCCTAGTAGAGTCCATAAGATGACTCAAAGTATCCAATAAGTGATGTATTGATCAAAATAAAATATTTTGGAGTGTTTTAAAAACATCTAATGCATTCATACTAATCTTTATCAAAACCAAACTCTTTGAATATATCATGCAGAAAACCTAATAAAACCCTATCATATGTTGTGTTCATATATAATTTCATAAGTATATTTTAATCTAAAAGAATCTCTTTTCTCTAAGATAGCACAACCTAGAATGCTTTTAAATATTTTTGCCATAATTTTTGAAATAATATTATAAATCATATTAAAAAGGCTTACTAGACTAGAATTATCAAAATAGTTTGTCTCACCTTTCTTTTGAACCAATTTAATAAAAGTGGCATTGATCTCACTTATTTTAGCCTTCCTTTTTTAGCCTTTTCAACTAAAGACAATATATCACTTTTTAATAAATCCCAAAAATTTTGAATTTTTTTACAAGAAATCCATTGGGGCCAAGTATCTTGTTAGGATTAAAAGAGAAAACTGCTTCATGTAGCCCTTCCATAGATATATTGCTCATCAAACTTTTAACTTATCCCTATGTGATAATTGATGGAATATTTTACAAAAACTTACTTTGTACCTCCTCATCATGCCCAACATTTGATAAAATATTTTTGAAATAGTTAATTGCTTTCCAAAGGATGGAAACTTGCACCAAATAACTAAATAGCAATAAAACACAATGATTGAACAAATGAAATGAATTTTATATTTATTTATATCATTCTTTCAAAGTGTTACAATAGGATCCCCTCGAGGGGATTTCACCAGTGATACAATGAATACAATAGGGGTGTTATTCCCATTTTTATTAGAAGGATTCTTGGTGCAATATAAATAGCTTTGTGCCAGCATAGTTTTGTTAGGGAGCAAATTTTTTGGGACCACCACACAAGGTTCAGATCCACTATCATTTGCTATCCTTTAGTTTTGTTACCTACATGCAAAGACACAAAAAGTAGATCAATAGCATATGAGGGTCCCATAGAAGTTGGATTTGTATTCAATTTGATAATGCAAAAGATGAACAAAAAACATATACATGCATATGATATTTGAGATCTAAGCTAATGCAGAATTATGAAATTACATAGATCTAACTAAAAATACAATAAAATAATAGAAACTGATCACCTAATCGCGACCATATCGGGGTGAGATGGTTTCTATTTATGGACCATCTCAGGATGAGATGGTCGCTATCACAGGCCTGTATCTTGGCGTAACTAGATTCAAATAGCATATTGGGTTGTGTGGAATGTTGTTTAAGGCCGATCTTCAAGAACGTGCAAGTGGGTGAAAGGATGCAAGTGATCAATGGGACAATGTGGGTAATAATTCAAGGGAAATAAAAGTGGTTTCAAATTCAAAGTGATGATATTGCAATATTGGGTTGGCAGTGGGAGAACATAGCAAAGTTTTGGTAGCATTTCGTGGCTTCGAATTCAAAAACTTGGTATATTAAAACAAGGAGGCAGGGCACCATTTTATAGGATCCTAGTGCAAAAATGCATGGAATGATAAGTTCCACTCAAGGATAGCCTGATTGGCTACCATAAAATGCTTACATGCAACAAGTATAATTGTTGCGTGTAGGGCATTTGGCAATAATATGATTTCATGCATCACGCTGACAGGTAGTTTTGCTGCTAGTTAATTTTTTTTATTTTGCATGATCGTCTTGGGTTGAGACAGTCCTGATATTGAGACCATCTTAGGTCGAGACTGTTAGGATAGAAAATATGAGATATTTTATTGATACAAGAATGATACAATACATAGGCTTGATGCCTATATAAGAACATGAAAAGTGTCAAGGATACATGTCATAACATACAAAAGACAAAGTACACATTAATTCTAACATCCCCCTTAATGTGTACTTTTATTAAAAATAGAACCCTAACGTCCTCCTTTATTACATGATTTGGTCTAGGCTCGTGCTCTTTACGCTTGGCCTATATGAGAACATGACAAGTGTCAAAGACACATGTCATAACATGCAAAAGATAAAGTACACATTAATTCTAACATCCCCCCTTAATGTGTACTTTTCTAAAATATATAACCCTAACATCCTCCTTTATTACATGATTTGGTCTAGGCTCATGCTCTTTATGCTTGGCTCTACTATGAATAATAACTCTAGATCATTGGTGTATATATAGGTCTGTTGCCTCAGGGTCAGCTACTCCTCGGGTCTATTACGTCTATAGGTCAACCTCATCTTTGGTGCCTCAGGTTTAACCTATTACTTAGGTTTGTTGCCTTTATAGGTTACTACTAATTGCATTCACCATGGATATCATATCTCCCTCATGGTGAATCTCATCTAGAAAGTGTCGGGCTCCGTCGAACTTTGGACATACCGAAAATACACCTTAATACAAAAGAATTAGATCCATATAAGAGTGTCGATCTCTGTTGAAAATGCACTCAAAAATATACAATAAAATGATTTATAGAATCCAAATGTGAAGGAGAAGAAGAAATAAGAGAATAGAATCTTCTGAAGTGTCTATGTCTGTAGTCTTTAGAAGTTGATCCAAAAAAGTCCTCGGATAGAGTCTAGGGTGTCTATATCTATATTATATAGAGTATTGTCCTTATGGTGACCTCCTCATCCTACTGGAATACATTGGTAACTAGCCATTGCATCTGCCAGGTGTATAGAGAAAGTGACTAGATACTAGGATCACATACAATTTTCTTTGGAGTGTCAGGTACAACCGAGAGTGCACTTCATGGTACAAAAAATTTTGAGGCTAAAAATTGCAAATGGAATAGCCTCAAAATGAAAATAGAACACCACCAATGTGTCCATCTCGGAAAAACCTTTTCGACGACTATAAATACCCCTATGTTTCACTCTCAATGGGGCCTTCATTTACTGGAAAAAATAAAAGCATGCCTCTTTAGGTAGCAAATAAACCTCAAGAATATTCTCCTATCATCGCTCAATGGCGACATCACTCTATGGTGGAGTAAAAGTAGAATCTCAATTTTCCCTCACAGGAGAAATTACTTGTATACAATAAATGGCCATGCGGGCCTTCAATTTCCCATGTGGAAAAAATATTTTAAAAATGACCAATGAATCAATGAAAAATAAAACGCCCCCTTAAAATTTCTAATTGCATTTTAAAATATTTCCCCTCGAATGTTAAATTTAAAAAATACCACAAAATAGGATGAACCATGTGGGCAGTTTGACCTTAAGACGGACACGCTCCGCATGGGTTTTGTCGGCATTTAGCTTCACACACGGCTTGTTTATGGGTCCCATCATCAATTATATATAAAAAACCATTAAAAAGGGCTAGATATTCTTGATTAAAAAAAGGAGCATGCAAACTGAAAGATTGAAATTTCAACGGTGAGCTTGGCAACAGAAAAACTTCAACAATGGTCAACTAAAAACTGGTGGTGCTCAAGTGGCACGAGAACAAGCTAGTGGTCCTGCAATCAATTGGCCCATGGGTAGACACTTTTCTCATTAATTTCACCATAAAAATTATTGTTGGGAATGCTATTTTCAGACATTCATGGTGCATGATGACAACCTCCATGCCAACACACTCTAGCACATGTATGAACATAAGGATTTTACTCTGGACCCAATCAACTACCTAGGGCCGAATTTGCATTTCTTCCTCGATCGGATTCATGCAAATGGTCAAAAATATGTCATCATCAACAATCTAAGGATTGTCATCAATGCTAGCTACGGTACAATGCATAACACCTTTGTCAGTGATTCCTATCATGCCCCACATAGAGACTAAATTAAGATTGCGATAGCATTTGGTTAATGAAAATTGGTATAAGCCATCATCTGTTATTTGACAACCCCACATGCTTGTGAAATATCAAGTTCTTTCAGGCCGAAGGCTCCTTGAATGGGTCGTGCAAGGGACGTGCCGTCCATCTTCCATCCAGCAAAGCTATTTTTTTTGCCTCTATGCAATAGATTGGTTCATCGCTTCTCTCTATTTCTTGAAAACTCCTGAAAACACTTTCTAGATGCCAGGATTCATCGATCGACCAACACACAGTCGATATATTGGCTATTCGAGACACCAGATATGTGCAGGTTCGATTGACAAATTGCACTACGATAGGAATGTTGAAGGCAACGACTACATGAGCGGAAGCTCCACAAGTTATGGCGAGCACTAATAAGCAATTACAATAGTGAAATGGAATTTTTATAACATAGAATAAACATCCATAAGATTTTTTGGTTGGCAACTGAAATAAAGAAAATAGAATTTTATTTCTAATCTTATCTTGGCTTCCCTCCCTAGAAGCCAAAAACAGATTTCACATGCTAGGTGTTGTAGGCGCATTCTAGTACGGGTAACGCCAATGCACACATCCATAAAAAATCATGCTGATTGAAGGAATCTTCCATAGATTGATGTCTTTTCAGCAAAAATAACAGTTCCATAGGGATAGCCAGAGAAAAAACAATTTTCAGCTATCGTATTCCAACACAGCAACAACAAGGCACCAGCTAGCAGACCTAGAATAGTAGATGGGGGGCCAATGAAAAATCACATCTTAGGTTATTTTTATACGTAAGGAAGCACAGGAAAAAAAATTGCACACATTCAGAGGTTTTACAGGTTGCAGACTGCCTCGGTGATCTATGTGTTATTGCATAAATATTTTGTAGCATATGTAGATGGTGTTTGAGGATAGCTCTAATGTCAGGGCAGACGTGCTTGGAATCCACTGCATCAAAGCAAGGAAAGGGCCCCTCAAACACAGATAATGTCAGGTGAATAAATTATTTGTAATGGAGAATTTTTGGTGTAGGTAGTGCTTATTAGCAGCGAGTGTTGTGACAAGCAGAAGTTGGCTACCAATTTTCTGGATCTACTCATTTAGATCTAAAAAAATAAACAAATTGCAGGCTCATCAACGACACCCGTTCACAAGTAGAAAAATAAATTTCATCTTTTATTTAAATGAGATTATGCTGTTACTATAAACAATGTGTGGCTGCATCCTAGATTTTATTTTGCAACCACCATATTCAACCTTGTGGTAATGAGTAGAAGCTGTAAATCTCCTTGAGCCCCTTAAATATCTCCTCTGCATTTGAATCTGCCAGTAAACACACCCAACTTCTCGTCTCGTGATGGCATCTCCAGATCATTGAGAAAAAGAGCAGATCTGGTCAATCTGCTTTAAAACAGCATGGCCCATGCCATATTCGTTACATCAACTCCTTCATAGTGTTGATGCACCATTTGTATGGTAAAAATTATGCTAGTACAGTGCTCCATTGATGCCCACATATCTGTTACACCATCTCAGGTCATCTCACCACCAAGTCGTGCTGGCTCCAATTGCAGCTAAAACATGATTGATAGGAAAACATCTGCAAACAAAAAAAATGGATAGGTGGAGCAAGAAACCAGAGCCGCTAAGTCAGGCTAAAAATCCCTCTGAAACAACATATCAGATCTATAGAGGCCAGTGAAATATTATAGTAGGTTCACGGAGTGCTGGCCCACGGATATTGTTCTAGCTGTAAGTGACATGTCTGGTATTTTCAGGTTAAAAACAAGTCTAATGGAAATGGCACATCCAAATTATGGTAGTTAGCTTCAGCAAGCTTCAGGATGTCACAAAAAATGAATATTCCACAAATTTCTTAAAAAAATACATGGCTTAAAATACTGCTCACGACCAGATCTATTTTGTGGTTTCAGAAGGATAACTACGAACCTATAATATTCAAACTAACCAGACAATTTTTTCATAAATGACCCTAAAGAAAAATGGCAGCCATTAATATTCCTTATACTTCTAGTTTCTGATCCATCAATGATGAAGAGCATACTCCCTAGTATTCAGGAAAAAAATGGGGGAAAATGAGAGAAAAAAAATGAGGGAGGAAAAAATGAGGGAGGGATTTCCATGAACTCAAGGGTTTACACAGGGCAGGAGAGCGACTGAGCTTTGATACCAAATGTTAGGACTGAAAATATGAGATATTTTATTGATACAATAATGATACAATATATAGGCATGAGGCCTATATGAGAACATGACAAGTGTCAAGGACACATGTCATAACATGCAAAAGACAAAGTACACATTAATTCTAACAAAGATGGTCAGGCTTCCCATGGGGAATTTTTACCTGCTGCTTAGAGAAAATCATTGGATTAACCCTAAGGCTGCCCAAGATGGATGGTGTAAGTTAGAAAGGAGGCATTTTGGGAGTCTCCTCATAATGACGCATTTTAGGTGTCTACAAATACCCCTTTTTGGGATGCTTTGTGTGAAAGCACAATACAGAGCAAAAATAGATGATCTAAAATTATCGAGTTGATGATGTATGATGTTAATTGAACAATAAATGTGAGATACCCCAAGCATGGGAAGGGCGCATGTCGTTGAATCATTGCTTCCAACACATTGATGGACTTGATTTAATCTTGGTTAATTTTTGGCCATGGGTAGACGTTATTAGTCTACAGGCTTAAGGCTTTAGGTCTACCAAGTGTTTGCTTGATTAAGATTTTTGCTTTTGCCCCAACAAGGAGGGTGTATGATCATTTTTTGTAATGATTCTTGGATGAACGCAATTTCCACTGTTGATTGTTTGATTATTAACTTGATTTTAAAATGCAAATTTTGTAGTTATTGGCTACCCCCTCAAGTAATCAGTCAATGGAGGAGATGTAAAATGATGATAGTGACGCATTGCTTGATAAAAGTGAGACTGTTAGCATGGTTACCTTGGAAAAATGTTAAATTTTTGTGATTGTCTCGACTCGAGATGGTTGATTTTTATGTATTTTTATTTTTTTTGCAAAAAATGAAACCGTCTCGAACGGTTGCGTCGCACCAGGTGACCGTCCAAGACGGTCATAGGTGCAAAAAACTATGTCATATTTTATGGAAAATAACTCATTTTTATCGTTCAAGATGAGAGAAGAGTGAGACGGGGAGGAGGAGAGCTTATTTTGTGCAATGAAGTGTTGCTGGAATATGATTCAATTGACCTCATGGACCCATCAGGCACCTCTATGAGCAAAGGAGTCGATGCTAGGAAGGTAAGGACAAAAATCTAAAACTTTTGTTTATTAATGAAATGAACCACATTAAAATGAAACAATAATGAATGGGTAGGATGGGTGAAATGGTTACCGTTAGGTGAAATAAAAAATGGGGTGGGGAATGGGCAGATAACATTTATTGCTTTTAATTTTCTCCTTTTATCTTCTTGTCTTGTGTGTGTTTTTTTATTTCTTTTTTATTGATGTTTTTATCTCAGGTCAAGATAGTTGCTTTTTGTGACCATCTCGACTCGAGACAACCTCTCTTGGTGACTGTCTCGACTCAAGACAATTTTATTATGGGATCATCTCAACTAGAGATGGTTGATTTTGTCATCATCTCGAAGCCATATGGTTATGGTTGTTTGCTTATTTTTAAATTAAGTTTTTATTTGTTTGTGGTAGCTTGTTAGAACCCATCATCGATTCATGAATACCTATAAGAATGCTTGTAATGAGTTGTCTAGTGAGGATTGGGTGTGGTTAAAGGACCTCAAACTTCAACACAATTTGATTGGAGTCTGTTCACGTAGACCAGACCTATCTAATGACCTTGATAGATCAGTGGGATAGTTAGATTAATACCTTCAACATACCCACCAGAGAGATAACTGTGACATTGGAGGATGTCTACTAGATTCTATAGGTCCCTATAGAGGGACAACCTATTATTACTGCTATGATTGATCAAAGAGAGGTTGTGCTACAATGCATATATATAGAGATCAATGGCACCTTGTAAACTGTAATGCTAACAACAATGGAGTGAGAGTGAGCGTTGGATTTGAGATATGTCTCTTGATAGCTAGATAGGTAGTCTTGATGTCACTAATGTCTAGCTTTATTTTTCCTGATTCTTCAGGCATGAGATTTCCCTAGAACCTCCTAGACCTTATGATGGACCTGGTTGAGCAGTCAAGGATCATGGTGTGGGGCACTACTCTGTTTGCACAAAAATACAGGGAGTTGTATGAGATTTGACAATATGGTTGATTGGGCTTAGGGTGTAACTTCCTTCTGTAGGTATGAGGATGGAATCATTTTTGAGTTGATCGACCAAATGGGTTACCATGGACCGCATGCAAAGTATGGTAGACATCGATATTCCTTATGCAATGTGATTGTTACACAAGTGAGAGTGGGGCAAGAGCCACCCCTTATAGGGTAGCCTACAAAACTATACAAATGCATGGGTTGGATTGTAGCTAAGATAGATTATTTGGAGAGCATGGTGGAAAACACTGACCTAGGATGAGGAGGTCAAGCACTTGAGATGAGTGTGACAAGGCATGTGGCTTACAAAGTGGTATGGGATAGAGCATGAGTACTTCTAGTGCTCATAAGTGACCTGATATATTTGGGTGAGGTGGTGTGTTCCTGATGACCTAGTGGTTTATAGGTGAAGGACTAGTGAGACACAGATAGCATGGCTACAATCTAAGCCTTTGGGTGATGCTATAGATGACGCACTGGTAGATGTTTATACTAAGGATCCTAGGACCATAGTAGAGTATAATGTATTGTGGGTAGAATGACTATTTAAAGGAGGGAAAATAGTTGGAGAGAAGGCAAAGGCTAGTGCAACTAATGATCCATAAGGATGTGGGAGGATCATCACAAGGATCCATTGAGTGTTTAAATATACTTGTGATGAGTGATGAGGGTGATGGGATAGATGAGGATGACCCATAGGAGCATATCACCATCTTGAGAGAGTAGTTTCACATCCTCTAGGGGTAGTAGATAGATAGGGATACAACTCATGCTACAGAGTAAAATCATTGGATAGTAGATAGGTAGTGTTGGCGGGGCTAGGAGGTGAAGAGAGATGACTTATGAGCTCAAGTGTAAAGCCTTTAGGATGAGCAAGCCAGACTCATAGTAGAGTGAGATGCTCTATGGATCCAGGTGGTAGGTTTTATATCTAAACAAGCTTAGCCATCCTTAGGTGGATAGGCCACTACTAAGGTAGATAAACTAAAGGTAGAGGTAGTATGGCTATAGACTAGGAAGATCATATATTACACTCGATATCAGGTAGAGTGAGACTACATCAAGCGACTTGAGTATGAGGTCGATAGACTTGGTGGGCTGATACCCTTGCAATGGTCAACATTATCTCAGTCTCAACAATACCGACAAAGCAAGGCCTCTGGAGAGCCATCAGTGAGACCACCTATCACATGATTTGTACTGTTGGGGATATTATAGATGTCAGGTACCAACAAAGCCAAGCAATATTAGAGAGATGAAGAAGAGGATAATGGGGAGAGTGGTGGAGTAGGGCCAGCTTGAGTAGGGCCCCTATGTATTAGCTCATTTTTGGATGTGAGTTCTAAGGATCCACTATATTGTAGCCTACAGGTATTTTGTATCATTGTGTACTCATGCTCTTTTTGATATATATATATATATATATATATATATATATATATATATATATATATATATATGAGATTATCCTTTATTGCTATTTATTGTCACTTTTATTGTGCATATGTATGTGAGATGATGGATGAATGAATGTAATGGTAGATGAGTATAAATGTATGCCTAGACTTGTAGATATGATGATGCATTAATGTTATATGAATGAATTTTTTTTATATGATAGAGCTATTATGTATGCATAGTTTTAGGAGGTGAAGTCAATATCTAGATCTCCGATGTTCTTCAGCTGAGTGGTGCTTGGTGGACCTTTAAAAATGCTTTTGCTTTAAAGTTATTTTTTGCTTTAAAGCTATTTTTTGCTTTTAAAGCTTCTTTTGTTTTAAAGTTATTTTTTGCTTTAAAGCTACTTTTGTTATAGAAAGCAGTTGATAAAAGCAATTTTTTAATAAAGCGCTTTTATCTAGAATGTGCATGGCTTTTTTGGAATATTCCTTTGTATTTCTATAAAAAGGGAATGCCACTTGCATTATGACATAGTGTGAATGTATGAAATCAACTTAGTATAATAAAAGAAGAAAAGTTGTCATTGCCTTGTGGTTTTACCAGCACACTGCAGGGTTTCCACGTAAAATCTCATGTACTGTTTATTGTTGTTTATGCTTGCTTGTTTTTTAATTTTCTAACATCTGGTATCAAAGCAAGGTTTTTTGAAAACTTGTTGGTCAGGGTTTTGTGCGAGTGGGAGCTGCAACAATGACAAGAGGTGTAACCAAGTTTGAGATTGAGAAGTTTGATGGCAAGAATTTCACCCTATGAAATATGAAGGTGGAGGATTTGTTGGTTTAGAACGACCAAGACCTAGCCTTGTAAGGGCTCGCGAGTAAACCTGACAACATGACAGATGAGGAGTGGATAAAGCTAGATAGGAAGGCGATGTCTACAATTTATCTCTACCTAGAAGACTCTGTCTTGTTCAATGTTGCTAATCAAACAACTATGGGAGCCCACTGGGAAAAGCTTGAGATGTTGTATGAGACTAAATCGACAATAAATAAGGTCTTTTTGAAAAAACAACTTTATAGTCTGAGGATGAAGGAGGGTTCATCTATGGCAGATCATCTGAATGAGTTTAATACTCTAATCAGTAAGTTGGTCTCTATTAATGTGAATATGGAGGATGAATATAAAGCAATCACCCTACTTTGTTCTCTCCTGGACACCTAGGATCATTTGGTGATGAACATTAGCAATGCATCATCTGGAGCTCTAAGTGTTGATGATGGTGTAGCTGCTTTGTTGGCAGAATAGTTGAGGTGAAAATCATCTCTAGAACCCTCAACCAATGAAGCTCTAGTTGTGAGAGGTCGATCTAATGAAAGGATTCAATAAGGTAGATTAGAGTCCAGGTCTAATTCAAAAGGATGCAAGTTGAAAGGGAGGTGTTGGCATTGTGGGAAGCTAGGGCACTCAAAGAAGGACTGTTGGCATCTAAAAAAGGAGAAGAATGGTGAAAAGCAAATCAACCATCAGTTGAGACCAATACTGGAGATGCAATAGAGATGGCAACATGTGAGGCCTTCTATACCAGTAGCAGTAGATCTATTTTATATACTTGGATTTTGGACTCAGGTGCATCTTTCCACATGTCTCTACATAGAGATTGGTTTGTCAAATATCAATCCTATAATGGAGTGATGGTATATTTGGGTGATGATCATCCTATAGAAATTATGGAAAGAGGGGATATAAGGATCAAGTTGGATGATGGTAGAGAAAGGATGTTATGTGATGTACGACATATGCCTGCTTTGCAAAAGAATTTGCTTCCAATCAAGATGATGGAAAAGCTTGGGCATGGTATTACTTTTGGTAACAATTATTGCAAAATTTACCAGAGGATCCCTAGTAGTAGCAAAATTAGAACCCTATGGGACCCTATATCATTTGTGTGGTGATACGGTGACAAATGATGCAACAGAAACAACTTTAGCTAATGCTCAAGATGGAATAATGCTATGGCATTAACACCTAGGGCATATGAGTGAAAAAGGATTAAAAATTCTGCATGACCAAGGTATGTTGTCTAGGATTAAGTCTTGCAATTTAGACTTTTGTGAGCACTGTATTTTTGACAAACAAAAGAGGGTTTGATTTACTACAAGTCCTAGTAAGAGTTATAATTTTTTGCAGCTTATACATTCTGATATATTTGTACCAGTCCCCACTCAGTACTTTAAAGGTACTAGATATTTCTTGATATTTATAGATGATTATTTTAGAAGAGTGTGGGTTTATTTTATAACAAAGAAGTCAGAAGCCTTGGAAAAAAATCAAAGAGTTCAAAGCAAGAGTAGAGAAAAGTTTGGACAAGCCTATTTTATGCCTCAGGTCAAATAATGGAGGAGAATATTGCTCCAAGGATTTTAATCATTTTTGTATGCAGGAAGGGATTAAGCACCAAAATACTGTGCCATATACTCCACAACAAAATGGTGTGGCTGAGCGGATGAATCGCACAATCATGGAACGTGCAAGAAGCATGCTCAGCACATCTGGGTTGGAGAAAATTTTTGGTCAGAGGCTATTAATACAGTTGCTTACCTTATTAAAAGGTCACCTACAACTGTGTTGGATGGAAAAAATCCAGAGGAGGTTTGGTGTGGTAAACCTGTTAATTACTCTCATTTGCGTACCTTTGGTTGTGATGCTTTTGCCCATGTGCCAAAATAAAATAGGTCCAAACTTGACCCAAAGTCAAGGAAATGTATTTTTCTCGGCTATGGAGATACAATGAAGGGATATAGACTGTGGGATCCTACTACCCATAAGGTAATAATTAGTCAAGATGTTATTTTTAATGAAAATCCATGCAAAGGAAGGAGGTACAACAAACACCTAAAGTTGTACCTATTGAAGTAGATATGAACAAAGCTAAAAATGAAGATAAGGTTGTTGAAGTTTTTTATCAGCATGTAGATCAACCAGTTTAGTAGCTTGAACAGGCACAAGACCAAGAACCACAACCGATATAACATTGGGTTAGAAGATCTACACATTACAGAAATATCTATATAGGTATTCTCCTGATTTTTAGTCCTCTTTTGCTTTGTTAATTGATGATGGTGAGCCTAGCTCGTTTTAGGAAGCTGGAGAATCTAAGAATGCAGATAAGTGGAGGAAAGCCATGGATGAGGAGACATAATAACTATGGAATAATGAAATGTGGGAACTTGTGTATCTTCCACTTGGAATAAAATTTATTAGTAATAAGTGGGTGTACAAAGTAAAGAAGAACAACGATGGGTTGTTGGAATGATATAAAGATCGTTTGGTGGCAAAATGTTATGTGCAGAAGTTAGGTATAGACTTCAATGAAATATTTTCTCCAGTCATGAAGCTGACTACTGTTAGAGTTTTACTTGCACTTGTGGTAGCACAGGATTTAGAGCTAGAGCAACTTGATGTAAAAATTGCTTTCTTGCATGGTGATCTCGAGGAGGAGATTTATATGGATCAGCCTGAGGGCTATGAAGAAAGAGGCAAAGAGCATTTGGTTTGTAGACTTAATAAATCTCTATATGGATTGAAACAGGCACCAAGGATGTGGTAAAAAAAAATTGACACCTTCATGAAGAGCCAAGGTTTCAACAGGAGTGAAGCTGACCATTGTGCATACTATAAGAGGTTTAATGATGGCAGTTTTATTATCTTGTTGTTGTATGTTGATGATATGTTAGTTGCAAGCCCTAGTATGAATAAAATAAGTGATATTAAGGCTCATGTGGCTAGGACATTTGATATGAAGGATTTAGGAGCAATAAACCAAATTTTAGGGATGAAAATACATAGGGACAAAACAAGGAGGAAGATCTGGTTATGTCAAAAGATATATATAGAAAAGATTTTACAACGCTTCAATATGCAAAATGTAAAACCAGTTAGTACGCCACTTCCTCCACACTTCAAATTATATTTCAAATAGTTTCCTAGAATAGAAATAGAGAAGACAAACATGTCTTGTGTACCATATTCATCAGCAGTAGGAAGCCTCATGTACGCCATGGTGAGCACCAGACCGGATATTGCCCGAGCAGTGGGAGTAGACAGCCGATACATGGCAAATCCTAGTAAGGAGCATTGGAATGCAATGAAGTGGATATTTAGATATTTAAGAGGTACTTCAGATGTTGCTATTTACTTTGGATCGAGAGATTTGCAAGTTAAAGGTTTTGTGGATTTTGATTATGGTGGAGATAGAGATGGACGAAAGTCCACTATAGGATATGTTTTCACTCTTGTTGGTGGAGTTGTGAGTTGGAATTCTAAGTTGCAATATGTGGTGGCTTTATCAACCACTGAAGCATAATATGTTGTAGCAACTGAATCCAGCAAAGAGGCAATCTGGCTAGAGCAACTGTTGTGTGACTTCAAGATAATGCAAGGGAAGATTACATTGCATTGTGATAGTCAAAGTGCTATCCAATTAGTGAAGAATAAAATATTCCATGATCACACAAAACACATTGATGTTAAGTACCATTTTATAAGAACTATGGTGGAATAAGGTAGGATCTTGTTGGAGAAGATTGATATCGAAGTGAATCCTGCAGATGTGCTTACAAAGTCAGTCAAGAAAGAGAAGTTTGAGTGGTGCAAAACTTCTTTGGGCTTGTTGAAAACATGATAAGGGCAGCATTGGGCAATTGGCACTTGTATGGAAAACAAAGGCAAATAATTCTTGTATATCAACTTCAAGTGGGAGAATCAGAGCTATTATGTATTATATGAATGAATATTTTTGATATGATAGAGCTATTATGTATGCATAGAACTAGGTATACCTATGATGTATTAATAACACATAATAACTTAATTAATGCAAATTGTGAATGTATGTTTAACTAATGAAACATAGTGGATGATTCTATGATGCAATAACAAACTAAGTATGGGCACTATAGAATGTATGAGTCACAAATCAAGATGTAAACAATTTCATCAAGGGCATACACTGGAACGGAAACCAAGCGAGAAATGATATGCAATGGAGAAGCACAATGATAATGGATTACGAATAGCGAGAGATCACAAGGGAACAATAAGGCTTTCATGAGACTCAAACACCCTAGTTGACCAATCAAAATTTGTATACTGACCATGCAAGCATTTGAAAGATAAAAATCTGCTAGGAAGACCAAGATATTCAATATCCTTGTGTGTGCATAGTGAAGTTCATTGTCCCAATTGTGTACTCAGTTGGACTTAACTACTCTGAGTGCAAGCCATCAAAAGCTAGCTCAACCACAAGCTAACATTGATTTATACAAAATAAGGTCACTAATGTGACAGATGTGTCACCATGCATAAGGCTACTCCACTACCAGTTAGACATCTATAGTCCCGATGGAGATTGCTCTATGGTTGTCAAAATTTGAGAATTCCATAGATTCAAGATATTTTTCTTATTTTTATATGGGATTTTAACAATTTTGCTTTTATGGGAATTTTGCTCATTTTGTGGAGGAGCAAAGGGATTTTTTTTTCTTTTTTTTTTTGAGGAGTTGCTTGTTTTGTGGAGGAGCAAGGGGATTTTTATTACTTGTTGGGGATTGCTCATTTTGTGGAGGAGCAAGAGAATTTTCCTGTTGTTTGGGACTTTCTCATTTTGTAGAGGAGCAAGGGTATTTTCTCTTATTTTTTGGGATGAGCTTGTCCTTTTTTCAATTCTCAACCTTTTTAGACCATGCACATGATAGGAAGAGCAAGGGAAATTTTTCACTTTTGAGGCAAGACTTACTTTGTCGTGTCATATTTCCTTGTGTAAAATCATAATTAAGCTTGTAAACATGTTTTGGGATTTTGAGATAAACAAAGTATGACCAAAGTGAGATTCTATTTCCAAACATCAAGATGGTTTGTAACAAAATCTAAAAGAACAACTAGGGATGGTTGAATGACCGAAAGACCCTATTTGATACCTTGTAACAATTACTTATGAGCAAGAAAGTGATAGATAGACAACATGGAAATGTGAATGTGTATGAAAAACGAAATGGGGTGTATACCTAAGATAAAAGAGATTATATCAAGACCAATGATTCTTCTACAAATGTTATGCTACATGAAACATTCAATGCAATATGAATGCAACTATGTCAAACAAAAATTCTAATGCTATGCAACTAGCCAAATTCTTGAAGAATAAGTGATTATAAAATACAAAGTGTACTACATGGTTATATGCAATGCATTGATGTGCAATGACAAGTGTGGTAGATGGCGGTATGTAATTGTTTTACATTTTTGTGTTTTTGTGAATTTTGATTTTTTGTGTTTTTTTTATGCATAAAATGCCCTCAGGTGAAGAATGTTATGTGGTTCAAGCTCCTCAACACCCTCAAGTGTAGCTAACAGATAAATTCCCAATATTAGCTTTTTTTTTTATGATGAATGGGCCTAACCAATTTATAGCGAATTTGTTGCACAAATGGCTAGGGATGATAGAATTCAGTTGGTTCTCATTTAGCACAAGATTACCAATCCCAAATTTTCTAGGATGAACCATTGTATCATAGGCTTGCTTAATATGATATTGATAAATGTGAAGATGTTCAAGAGCATTAATGTGTTGTTCATCAAGAAGAGTGAGTTAATCTAGGGGATCTTGTCGCATAGTATCATCATTGATGAATTCTTGTAATGATATGTGTAATGAGGGAATTTCAAGCTCCAAGGGCATGATGGCCTCAATACTAACAAAAATGGAGTTGCCCCAGTTGGTTTTCTAATGCTCATCCTATAATCCCAAAGTTCTAGAGGTAGTTGAAGATGCCAATCCTTGTGATGATTGTTAATAGTTTTCTTAATGGTGATAATCGTTTTATTCAATGCCTCAGCCTGACCATTAGTCTACAGATAATAATGATTTGAAAAGTTGTGTTGGATATGATATTTTTTGCACAAATCTTGAACATCCTTATTTTTATGTGGTGTCCCATTATCTAAGATGATCTTTGAAAAAATACCAAAATGACATGATATTATGCAGTATGAACTCCATAGTGCATGATCCTATCGTAGTGGTAAGGGGAATAGTTTCCACCCACTTTGTGAAGTATTTCGTGGCCATTAGAATGAACGTGTGTTGGATTCAATATGGGCGTAAATTTTTTCCAATTAGATCTAAGTCGCATTACGAAAAATACCACCAAAAATGTATCGGTTGTAGATCCTATGAAGGTACATGTGATAGATTAGCATGATGCTAACACTTAATACACCTTTTGACATAAGCACAATAGTATTGCTCCATTATGGGCTAATAATAGTCTATTCGGAGAATGCGCTTTGTGATAGCTATGCCACTGAAATGGCCACCACAAGTATCATCATGAGCTTGAGAAATTACCGAAGCAGATTCTTGGGGTTCTAAGCAACGAAGAAGAAGACCATCATAGATTCGATGGTACAATATATCTTCTAGCAAGACATATCTAATTATATTTTGCTTAAATGTACGTTTTGTGGTATGCAATAATTCTAAAGGGAGATTACCAAGCTTTAGAAAATATTGTATTTGGGAGAACCAATCTTGATATGGTTTTTCTTGGATGAGGTGGAAGCTTTTCTCTTATGTATAAGCCTCTCGCAAAATTGCATATTGCTTGAGTGTTTTTGTGTAGATGGTTGTGACATTGTTAAAAGGGTAATACAAAATTAGGGATCCCAAGGAAGCCATTGTATCTACAAAACAATTGTTGAAATGAGGGACAACCTCGATGTCATACCATTCTAGTTTTGCAAGCAATTTGTCCACAAGGATTTTATATTTCTTTAAGATTGGATCTCTACATTGGTAAGCTGTTGGTCATCAAATCTGCCTAGGAAAGGATCTGGGTAAGTGTATGCGCCCTAGACCTGGACCAACATTGAAAGGCCGAAGGGAAGAGATGCCCCTCGTGCCAATCTCCGGAGAAAGGCCGGCTCCTATGCTAATCTACTTTGGTGTTTTGAGATAAGGGATGCAGGAAAGAGATAAAGGAGTTAGGGTTAGAGAAAGAAATAAAAAGGGGTAAGGGAAGAGAGATCGGTGATTTAAGGTGGGAGAGAACAGGAAGCACGATCACTAACTAACAACTTGAATAGCAACAAGGAACACCAAGAATAAATGAAAGAAATGCCACATTAACCTTCCTATGTATCCTCTGGGCGAGCTCACAGGGATTCTCCTTCTCCCTTTCATCGAAATTTAGGGTTCAGAGTAAAGACGATTAGGACAAGTGAATGTAACAGAAACCACAACCCACCAGGCAACATAAAAGAAAACCAATATAGCGTTTTTCCTCTCCTATGTATCCTTCAGGCGAGTTTCAGGGTACAGTCCCCAATCGCACACCGGATTCAGAGTTCAGAGTCTCAGTATACAAATGAAGAAAGACAAAAGAATCAAGCACAGAAGGCAGCATAAAAGAGAGGAATTGAGCCCAAAGCTCTTTAGTATTAATCGTAGGACATCAAGTTACAATAGCTTTCTAGCAGATAGTTCCCCCCAAAACTGTTACATTACAATGCCTGGGTTTTTATAGAGGACCCGACCCTCTAAGTCATTATTACACAGGATGGCGAAGTATACTCTTGAGATCTGAGAAGTCGGCACCTCGCGGCCCTCGTGACTGAGCTTTCAAATCCATTACCAGAACTGGCAACTGTGACCGAGTCAACCTTGGAAACATGCATTGATGAGCGGTCTGAGTGTCCTTGGTTTCTGGGTGCAATGCTCGAGTGGCCGCCATGCTTGTCGGGCTCTCCTTTCAGGGACTGATACTTCGCTTCCAATTGCCAAAAAAGAGCAACGAGCTTACTGGGCAAGTAAGAATGCATTTATGAGGCACTTGATTATCTCGAGAAAATACCCGGCTTGAAGCGCGTGCCCCTCGCAAAAAAGCAACATGTCACGATATCACGACATTTCTATGTCTTCAACTTGGTTCTTCTTCTTGCATCGCAAAAATATGACATGTCGCGATATCGTGACATTTCTATGTCTTTGCCCTCTTTTGTTGCTTTTGGCCACGAAAATGCAACATGTCGCGATATCGCGACACTTTTCCTCTTCCTTTGGTCACGAGAATGCGACATGTCGCGATATCGCGACACTTTTCCTCCTTCCTTCTCTCTTACCGAAATGCGACATGTCGCGATATCGCGACACTTTTCCTTCTTGCTTCCTCCTTGCTTTAGCCAAAATGCGACATGTCGCGATATCGTGACACCTTTTTCTCTTCCTCCTTCTCACGAAAATGCGACATGTCGCGATATCGCGACACTTTCTTTCTCCTCCTCGAAATGCAACATGTCGCGATATCACGACACTTTTCTTTCTGCTCCTCTTTCAAAAATGCGACATGTCGTGATATCGCGACACTTTTTCCTTCTTGCTTTCTCCTTGCTTTCGGCCATGAAAATGCAACATGTCACGATATCGCGACACTTTTCTTCTTGCTTGCTTTTGCCCCAAAATGCAACATGTCGCGATATCGTGACACCTTTTCTTTCTTCCTTGCTTTAGAAAATGCAACATGTCACGATATCGTGACACTTTTCTTCCTTGCTCTCCTTTCGCTTTGCGAAAATGCGACATGTCGCGATATCGCGACACTTTTCTTTCTTGCTCTCTTCTTGCTTTCGGCCGTGAAAATGCGACATGTCGCGATATCGTGACACCTTTCTTCTTTCTTCCTCCTTGCTTTGAGCCGTGAAAATGCAACATGTCGCGATATCGTGACACTTTTCTTTCTTGCTCCCTCTTCTTGCTTTGAGCCATGAAAATGCAACATGTCGCGATATCGCGACACTTTTCTTCTTTCTTTCGGCGGAGCTATATTTTTGGCCTATTTGGCAGTGAAGCTCTTCTTCTTCATCTTATGTACAAGGGGGTGGCATTGAAAGTCAAAATTGCTGCAACACTTACAAATACTTTCGAAGCAACAAAAAACACTTTACAAAGAGAAATTTTTTGATTTTTTTCTACCCCTTGTGCAATGTGACAAAATTGTCAACATTCTTGGCGGCTCGTGGGGCATTTAGCTAGTCTGAATGCAGAGATCCCAAGCCTTTATCCATTGGGCAACAGAGTCATTCCCATTGTCTTCTTCTCTGACTATCCACTGACAATTTTTTTTTTTTTTTGTGCCTAAGCTCCTAAGCAACACTTAGCGCTTTCGGCACTTATTTACTAGCCGGGCCATTTACAGTATTTACACAAAATTTTGTGACATGATTGGCATGCCGCTACCATAAACCCAGCTTCGGGTGCTTATCCGGTGAACCTGCAATGTCCGGACCAGATCTGATTGAACTTCAGTTGATCTTTGAAGTCCGACTGGCCTCTTCCCGAAGTTGTCCATGTTGCGAACAGGGAGCAACGCAGTGAGTTGTCGCTCCTGCCAGTACCCATACTATTGATGAAAGATGTGGCGAAGAAGTTCGCCGCATGAGGGGCCTCTTGGGGTACTGGTCGTGGTGATGGCTGGAACCAATACCAGAATACTGAAGAATCTACTAACTGTGGGCTGGGTACAGGTTCTTCCATCCTCCTGATGGGGTAATAGGGCTCCTCCGACAAAGAGTAATCTTCCAAGATCTCTTCAAGTTCAGCTTCTTGATGAGGCATGCTTAATGGATCCTGGCTGAATACTTGCATGCCATCCACTGGGATACAAAAAGGGTGCAAAAATGTGCCCTCTTTGTTCTCAGGTTCTACCACTTGAGTCTGCTCCTCTCCTTGGCCCATCTTCTGATGGAGACTGCAAGCAACCATATTGTTCATTGGTGGGGCAAAGCTTGCATATTCCCATTGTTGGACTTGGATGAAACCCGCCTCTCGAGCTCCAAACGACTGCATCTCAAGCCTCTGCTCTATGAGGAGTCTGCCATGATGAACACTCGGAAACAGAGCAACAAATATTGGTTGGCCTTGGATGAAATTTGCCTCTTGAGCTCCAAACGACTGCATCTCAGGCCTCTGCTCAGTATGAGGAATCTGCCATGATGAATACTGTGCAGGAGAGACAGGAGTCACAATTATTGGAGAAAGTGATGGAGTTTCCCCCCACTGCCACTTTCTAGATAGGAGCAGAAGCTGCTCTGCTCGTACTGCTTCCTCAAATATTTGAGGAAATCTTCGTTCACCTGATTGCAGTAAGATGAGGCCCATGTCCGGGTGAAGAGCCCGAACATAGAAGAGGTGGGCTTGGGTGGGCGTCGGTTGGATATCCCCTGGAATTCTCTTCCAACTTCTACAGAATCGGACATTGAAGTCCGTGATGCTCTCCAGAGGTGCTCTCCTGATGGTGGAGAGGTACGTCAAAAGCTGGAAGGGGTCCTGAGAGCCATCAAATGCTTCGAATAGTGCTCCCGCTAAGTCATCCCATGAGCAGATGCTTTTATGCCCGAGCAGTCTGTACCACTGCAGCGCTCTTCCTTCCAGAGATAGGACCAGAAGTCTGATCATGACATCTTCATGGATTATGTCATAGAGGGGCGCTAGAGCAACAACATCTTCAAGGTGCTCTCGGGCCATTCCCTTAGTGCCATTGTATTTTGTCAATGTCTCCAAGGCACCTTCGAGAATTTCATGGTAACTTTGGAGATTTAGAGGGCCACGATCATCCCAGCTGGGATAGCATACCCTCTCCATTATAGCAGTGGCCTACAGATATCACGGTTCTCGCCACTAAGTCGGAGTCGCCAGGTGAACATACTTTTCTCCGCTTGTGAGGTCAAGGCTGCTCACCGAACCTTGATTCCTCCGGGATGTCTTCTTTCAGATTTAAAAGGCGCCTACGATCAAGAAATCTGGATCTTCAGCTCAGTCAGAGTCGCCAGGTGATTTTTCCAGATGAAGGCAAGCCAGAGATTCACCAACTCGGGCTTCCTTAAAACATGGGGACTTTTGTCATGAAGGCACAGGTTTAGGTACCGGTCTTTACGACTTAGAGATTTTTGGGTTGAACAGAGTCGCCAGATGCTAAGAGTCTTTTGGTAATGAGAGCATCGATTTTCACTACCACTCAGAAGGTGAGACTGACCGGGTCACACCAGGAACTGGTTAGAACTATTGGCCCCGATGTAGACGGGTTTGAGATTTGCGCTTAAAATATGGGACCTTGGTCCCACCGGGCGTGCCAAAACTGTTGGTCATCAAATCTGCCTAGGAAAGGATCTTGGGTAAGTGTATGCGCCCTAGACCTGGACCAACATTGAAAGGCCGAAGGGAAGAGATGCCCCTCGTGCCAATCTCCGGAGAAAGGTCGGCTCCTATGCTAATCTACTTTGGTGTTTTGAGATAAGGGATGCGGGAAAGAGATAAAAGGAGTTAGGGTTAGAGAAAGAAATAAAAAGGGGTAAGGGAAGAGAGATCGGTGATTTAAGGTGGGAGAGAACAGGAAGCACGATCACTAACTAACAACTTGAATAGCAGCAAGGAACACCAAGAATAAACGAAAGAAACGCCACATTAACCTTCCTATGTATCCTCTGGGCGAGCTCACAAGGATTCTCCTTCTCCCTTTCATCGAAATTTAGGGTTCAGAGTAAAGACGATTAGGACAAGTGAATGTAACAGAAACCACAACCCACCAGGCAGCATAAAAGAAAACCAATATAGCATTTTTCCTCTCCTATGTATCCTTCAGGCGAGTTTTAGGGTACAGTCCCCAATCGCACACCGGATTCAGAGTTCAGAGTCTCAGTATACAAATGAAGAAAGACAAAAGAATCAAGCATAGAAGGCAGCATAAAAGAGAGAAATTGAGCCCAAAGCTCTTTAGTATTAATCGTAGGACATCAAGTTACAATAGCTTTCTAGCAGATAGTTCCCCCCAAAAATGTTACATTACAATGCCTGGGTTTTTATAGAGGACCCGACCCTCTAAGTCATTATTACACAGGATGGCGAAGTATACTCTTGAGATCTGAGAAGTCGGCTCCTCGCGGCCCTCGTGACTGAGCTTTCAAATCCATTACCAGAACTGGCAACCGTGACCGAGTCAACCTTGGAAACATGCATTGATGAGCGGTCTGAGTGTCCTTGGTTTTTGGGTGCAATGCTCGAGTGGCCGCCATGCTTGTCGGGCTCTCCTTTCAGGGACTGATACTTCGCTTCCAATTGCCAAAAAGAGCAGCGAGCTTATTGGGCAAGTAAGAATGCATTTATGAGGCACTTGATTGTCTCGAGAAAATACCCGGCTTGAAGCGCGTGCCCCTCGTGAAAAAGCAACATGTCGCGATATCGCGACATTTCTATGTCTTCAGCTTGGTTCTTCTTCTTGCATCATGAAAATATGACATGTCACGATATCGTGACATTTCTATGTCTTTGCCCTCTTTTGTTGCTTTTGGCCACGAAAACGCAACATGTCGCGATATCGCGACACTTTTCCTCTTCTTGCCTTCTCCTCGCTTTGAGCCACGAAAATGCGACATGTCGCGATATCGTGACACTTTTCCTCTTCTGCTCTTTCTCCTCGCTCTGAGCCATGAAAATGCGACATGTCGCGATATCGCGACACTTTTCCTTCTTGCCTTCCTCCTTGCTTTGAGCCGCGAAAATGCGACATGTCGCGATATCGCGACACTTTTCTCTTCTTGCGCTTCCTCCTTGCTCTGAGCCACGAAAATGCGACATGTCGCGATATCGTGACACCTTTTCTTTCTTGCTCCTCCTTGTCGCTCTGAGCCATGAAAATGCGACATGTCGCGATATCGTGACACTTTTTCTTTCTTGCTCTTCTTCTCGCTTTGAGTCGCGAAAATGCGACATGTCGCGATATCGCGACACTTTTTCCTTCTTGCTCTTCTCCTTGCTTTCGAGCCGTGAAAATGCGACATGTCGCGATATCACGACACTTTTCTTTCTTGCTCTCTCCTTGCTCTGAGCCGTGAAAATGCGACATGTCGCGATATCGCGACACCTTTTCTTTCTTGCTCCTTCTTGTCGCTTTGAGCCGCAAAAATGCGACATGTCACGATATCGCGACACTTTTTCTTTCTTGCTCTTCCTTCTCGCTTTGAGCCGCGAAAATGCGACATGTCGCGATATCGCGACACTTTTTCCTTCTTCCTCTTCTTGCTTTCGACCGTGAAAATGCGACATGTCGCGATATCGCGACACTTTTCTTCTTTCTTGCTCCCTCCTTGCTTTGAGCCGCGAAAATGCGACATGTCGCGATATCGTGACACTTTTCTTTCTTGCTCCTCCTTGTCGCTTTGAGCCGCGAAAATGCAACATGTCGCGATATCGCGACACTTTCTTCTTTCTTTCGGCGGAGCTATCTTCTTTGGCTTGTTTGGCAATGAAGCTCTTCTTCTTCATCTTATGTGCAAGGGGGTGGCATTGAAAGCCAAAATTGCTGCAACACTTACAAATACTTTCGAAGCAACAAAAGAAACACTTTACAAAGAGAAATTTTTTGATTTTTTTCTACCCCTTGTGCAATGTGACAAAATTGTCAACATTCTTGGTGGCTCGCGGGGCATTTAGCTAGTCTGAATGCAGAGATCCCAGGCCTTTATCCATTGGGCAACAGAGTCATTCCCATTGTCTTCTTCTCTGACTATCCACTGACAGCATTTTTTTTTTTTGTGCCTAAGCTCCTAAGCAACACTTAGCGCTTTCGGCACTTATTTACTAGCCGGGCCATTTATAGTATTTACACAAAATTTTGCGACATGATTGGCATGCCGCTACCATAAACCTAGATTCGGGTGCTTATCCAGTGAACCTGCAATGTCCAGACCAGATCTGATTGAACTTCAGTTGATCTTTGAAGTCCGGCTGGCCTCTTCCCGAAGTTGTCCATGTTGCGAACAGGGAGCAACACAGTGAGTTGTCACTCCTGCCAGTACCCGTACTGTTGATGAAAGATGTGGCGAAGAAGTTCGCCGCATGAGGGGCCTCTTGGGGTACTGGTTGGAATGATGGCTGGAACCAATACCAGAATTCTGATGAATCTACTAACTGTGGGTTGGGTACAGGTTCTTCCATCCTCTCGATGGGGTAATAGGGCTCCTCCGGCAAAGAGTAATCTTCCAAGATCTCTTCAGGTTCAGCTTCTTGATGAGGCATGCTTAATGGATCCTGGCTGAATACTTGCGTGCCATCCACTGGGATACAAAAAGGGTGCAAAAATGTGCCCTCTTTGTTCTCAGGTTCTACCACTTGAGACTGCTCCTCTCCTTGGCCCATCTCTGATGGAGACTGCAAGCAACCATATTGTTCATTGGTGGATCATGGCTTGCACATTCCCATTGTTGGACTTGGATGAAACCCGCCTCTCGAGCTCCAAACGACTGCATCTCAGGCCTCTGCTTAGTATGAGGAGTCTGCCATGATGAACACTATGCAGGATAGACAGGAGCAAAAAATATTGGTTGGCCTTGGACGAAATTTGCCTCTTGAGCTCCAAACGACTGCATCTCAGGCCTCTGCTCAGTATGAGGAATCTGCCATGATGAATACTGTGCAGGAGAGATAGGAGTCGCAATTATTGGAGAAAGTGATGGAGTCTCCCCCCACTGCCACTTTCCAGATAGGAGCAGAAGTCTGCTCTCATCGCTTCCTCAAATATTTGAGGAAATCTTCGTTCACCTGATTGCAGTAAGATGAGGCCCATGTCCGGGTGAAGAGCCCGAACATAGAAGAGGTGGGCTTGGGCGGGCGTCGGTTGGATATCCCCTGGAATTCTCTTCCAACTTTTGTAGAATCGGACATTGAAGTCCGTGATGCTCTCCAGAGGTGCTCTCCTGATGGTGGAGAGGTACGTCAAAAGTTGGAAGGGGTCCTGAGAGCCATCAAATGCTTCGAATAGTGCTCCCGCTAAGTCATCCCATGAGCAGATGCTTTTATGCCCGAGCAGTTTGTACCACTGTAGCACTCTTCCTTCCAGAGACAGGACCAGAAGTCTGATCATGACATCTTCATGGATTATGTCATAGAGGGGCGCTAGAGTAGCAACATCTTCAAGGTGCTCTCGGGCCATTCCCTTAGTGCCATTGTATTTTGTCAATGTCTCGAAGGCACCTTCGAGAATTTCATGGTAACTTTGGAGATTTAGAGGGCCACGATCATCCCAGCTGGGATAGCATACCCTCTCCATTATAGCAGTGGCCTGCAGATATCACGGTTCTCGCCACTAAGTCGGAGTCACCAGGTGAACATACTTTTCTTCGCTTGTGAGGTCAAGGCTGCTCACCGAACCTTGATTCCTTCGGGGTGTCTTCTTTCAGATTTAAAAGGTGCCTACGATCAAGAAATCTGGATCTTTAGCTCAGTCAGAGTCGCCAGGTGATTTTTCCAGATGAAGGCAAGCCAGAGATTCACCAACTCGGGCTTCCTTAAAACATGTCACGATATCATGACACTTTTTCTTGCTTGCTCTGCCTTGTTGCTTTCGGCCGCAAAAATGCAACATGTCGTGATATCGCGACAGTTTTTCCTTCTGTGCTTTTTCCTTGTTGTCGGCTACGAAAATGCGACATGTCATGATATCGCGACACATTTCTTCTTTTGTTCGCCCTCCTTGCTTTGAGCCACAAAAACGTAGCAAGTCACGATATCGCGACACTTTCTCTTTCTTGTTCATCTTGTTGCTTTGAGCCATGAAAACGCAACATGTCGCGATATCGCGACACTTTTCTTCTTTCTTTTGACGAAGCTATATTTTTTTCCTATTTGGTAGCGAAGCTCTTCTTCTTCATCTTGTGTACAAGGGGGTGGCATTGAAAGTCAAAATTGCTGCAACACTTACAAAAACTTTCGAAGCAACAAAAAACACTTTACAAAGAGAAATTTTTTGATTTTTTTCTACCCCTTATGCAATGTGACAAAATTGTCAACAGTAACTCCCTTTGACTTGGTTTATAATGAGCTTTGAATCACTAAAGATGTTTAGTCACTTGATATTCATGTCTAGAGTTGTTTCAAGCCTCAACAAGAAAGCTTCATATTCAACATTATTATTGGCACATAGAAAATCAAGCTTGAATAATAGGGGAATGGGAGTCCCTTGTGGCATGCAAAACATAATACGTTAGGTCTGCTTTCTACTCAGGTTCCTCTTGCTCTTCTGAGTTAGATAATGCAAAGACTGCATCATCAAGTAGCTCAATCATAAGAGGCTTATCATCGAGAAGAGGCACTTTTACTAGTTGGTCGATGATGACCTGACCTTTGATAGATTTTTGATCGATGAATTCAAGGTCAAACTCCATCAATAGCATGATCCACTTTGTAGTATGACTATTATGATATGTTTGACTCATCATATATCGCAAAGGATTTTCCTTGGAGATAACATATGTTGTTTGATTGATCATGTAATGATGAAGTTTCTTGGTGGTAAAGACCACCACTAAGCAGAGCTTCTTGACATAAGAATATTTGATTTTGTAAGAGACAAAGGTGCAATTGATGTAGTAAATGACCTACTCCTTATTTGCTTTATTCTTTTGGGCCAACATAGTCCCTAAGGCAAAGTTAGTTGCAAAAATATATAGTAGAAATGACACACCAAGTCATAGAGGAGACAATACTGGTGTAGACACCAAGTACTACTTTATGTCCTCGAAGACCTTTTGGCAATCTTGATCCCAATTGAACGTCACCCCCTTTTGTAGAAGATGGTTGAACGATTGATATTTATTCGATAGTTGCATGCAATGAAACATCATATGGCTTGTATCTTCCCTTGTAAGCTGTGAAGCTGCTTAAGGTTGGTGGGGGAGGCATGTTTATGATTGCTTTGACCTTGCTTGGGTCTACTTTGATGCCTCACTTAGACATGATGAAGCCTAAAATATTTCCAAATGTTACTCCAAAATACACTTTTTAGGATTCAATCGTACGTTATGCTCTAGTAGGTGATCAAAGACCTTTCGTAGAACATCGATATGGTCACCATGCAGTAGAGACTTGGCTAGTAGATCATCAACATAATCTTTGACAATCTTGTGCATATAGTCATGAAAAATGTATGTCATGGCCCACTGATAGGTGGCACCAACATTCTTTAGACCAAAAGGCATGACTTTGTAGCAAAATGTCCCCCATGGTGTGGTAAAGGTTATTTTGGGTTGATCATCAAGATTGATGCAAATTTGATTATAGCCACCGAAACCATCCAAGAGGGAAAGTATTTCATGACCTGCAACTGTGTCTATGAGCATATCGATGCTTGAGAGTGGAAATTCATCCTTAGGGCTCGCTTTGTTAAGATCTCAAAAATCTATGCATATGTGAACCCCTCCATTCGACTTCCTAATAGGTACCATATTGGAAACCCATTCAGGATAGTCAATGGGTTGGATGAAGCTTACGTCCAACAATTTTTGTAATTCATATTTTATCATTAAAGTGATTTTTGGATGTAGTTTATAAAGTTTTTGCTTAACTAGTTTGATCATTGGATCAAGCGTCAAATTATGGACCACTAAGTTTGGGTCCAGACCAGGCATATCCTTGTATGACCAGGCAAAAACTTTTATTTTTCTCTTTTAGAAGAGTGGTAAAAGCAACATATTCTATCTCTAAGAGACCTTTCCCCAATTTAAGAATTTGAGGATTTTCAAGATCAGTGTTGATGTCAATGTCGATCATCTCTTCTATCAACATATGGGATCCCTCTTCCAATTGATGAGGAGTGGGGATCAGATGAATATCATCAGCTAGATTGAAAGAGTCAGATGCATCATTTGACTCTATCTCAGCTTGGAGAACTGCTAAGGTTGGTTGCGATGTCAGATGATATGATTGTAGCATGTTCTTAGAGGGCAGGAACTCGATGGGTGATGATGGAAGAGCAACCTGATCAAAATCAATAGCCTCAGGATCGAGGGGTAAATATTATGATGGGTTACCTAGGTAGATGAGTGGCATGGTGAGGTCAATGGAGATCATGTTTATGGATGGTGGATGAACTCCATTCTTGGGTGGAAATAGGTGATTAAATATAGGTGGGTGCAAATGTGCAAGGGGTGGTTGAGGTGGAATTGGGATGATAGGGTGTGCTCTAGGTGGAACTAGGATGACTGGATCCTCGGGTGGGAGAAGTTATCACCAAATAAGTTATTACCTAGGGAATAGATGAAGATAGAATTCATCAAGATCTGTGAGAGGCTCAATGGGAGAGGATTCTTATTTTAAGCTAGATGAGGCAATAGATAATGCCTCCCAATTATCCTCTGATTCCTCATCTGATGAGTAAAAATCATCAACAACTAACGTAGCAATTTGTAGATGATCGCTAAACAAGTGAGTATTTCTAGGATTAGCATACTCATTACCATAAATATCTCCCTCAAGACCTAGGTTAAGGTGCTAAAGAGAATCTTCTAGAAGTTCATCAGGCATGCGTATGCGATATCCTAATCTTAACTTATCTATTGGTAGTTGATACCTCGATTCCAATAGGGTTCGAGGACCTTGCTCATAGTGACCCAAGTTATTCTCATGCCAATGGTAGTGATACAAGTATTACAGAGCAAAGGATAGGTTCGATAGATAATTGATATTAGCAAGAAATGACTCTTCCTCTTTCGGTATAAGAGGTGCATCCATAGAGGTATCAATACCTCCATAGATAAAATTGGTTTGATTCAAAAAGGATCCGAGGGGGACGATGGTGCCTATAGGTAGCTGCACATTGTGAGGCCTACCAAAGTCTCTTATCAACTCAATCAAGGGGGTAAATGTAACATCTTGCACTGAATATTCCCCTAGGCTTGGATTAGTCATATGAATTATCACCTACGATGGAGGGGTAGATGAAGATGGATTGGTGGATGGTGATGGGCTATGAGTGTTGGAGGGTGGTTCCTTAGGAATGAGATCAATGTGGGTGGATGTTGTGGAGATGGTGGAGATTGAAGGTGTGGGAGGTGGATTGGATGAGTTAGATGTGGATGTGGTAGGTGGTGATGGTTCATGTGGTGGGGATGTCATTGGTGCCTTGTTGGGGTTCCTTATGGGAGGATCTGATGAATCAGAAGGGACTCCCAAGGAAGCTAATGATTGTGATTACAATGGTGGTTGTGATGATGAAGGCATGGAGGCTTTGTGGTGGATGATTGGATTGTTGGATGGGGTGGTTAGGTTGGATATCCAAATGAGTTGATGGTAAGGTGGACTCATGAGGATGTGAAACCATGTGGTAAAATTTAAAGGGTTCCAAATCTGTTGGGACATAGTGGACTTGACCTTCATGCACATATTTTATGCTTTGGTGCAGTATAGAAGGTACACACTTCATGTCTCTTATCCAGGGTTGACCAAGCAACAAGTTGTATTGCATGGCACCCTCCAATACATGGTAAAGTGTGTGAATAATCTTTAGTCCAACCTAAATAGGAAGGACCACTATCCCAATAGTGGAACACAATGCATCATTGAAGGCTCGAAGGGTGAAGGTGGATGAGGTGATATGCGATGGTGGAAGGTTGAGGTGTTTAAGTGTGGTGGTGGTGATGATGTTGATGGATGAGCCTATGTCAATCAAGACCCATTTATAGGTAATCCCATCCACACTAGCCATGATGTGGAGTGGTGGATCAAGAATTTCAATAGGTATGGTCTTGATCTCATGATCATGAAAGGTTATTGCAGGCTCTTTGCAATATTGAATTTGTCCCACAAAGTTGGTGAAGGCATTGGGATCTTGTGGTTGTAATTCAATTGATTTTAAAATCTCCATTAGAGCTTCTCGATGTGGAGGTGATTGTTGTATGAGCTCGTAGATGGAGAGTTTCATTGAGGCCATTTTAAGACTTTGGGTGAGTCTATTTCTCAATGTGAGCACCGGGTGAGGTGGAGGAGGTATGATTGGAGTTGGTCATGATGGTGCTTGTGATGTTGAAGGAATGTTAGAAGGGTCCACAATTTGTGTGGGTTGATTTGGGTACCTTCTATTCCTTATCACAATATTAATCATTCCCACAAAACCTTGGTTAGGTGGGGTGGCATGGACCTGATTGACCTACTTTGGTTGTTCTATTGTAATGGTAGGTGCTATGTTTGTTCCACATTGAGGCAAAGGATCTTGATAGACCCCCATGTTCTGATTTTTAGTGGCAAGAGGATTGTCAATTTGAATTTCTTACCTCTCGATCATATCCTGCACTAAATTCTTGAAGGAGTAGCATAACTGAATATCATGACCCTTCTATCTATGGTAAATGTAGTATTGATCCTCCCTATAATTTTTAGGTTTGGGATGATTCAGGTCTTATGGGTGAATCTCAGGGAGAGTGATTGCTTGTGCCTCACACAACCGATGAAAGATGTTCACCAAAGGTTTTGGTAATGGAGTGTATTGGTGAGGTGGGCATCGTTGTTGCGTTGGTGGTTGATTTTGTGGTTGTTGAGGGTGGTATTGTGTGGGTGGTGGTTGGGCCTGATAATTTGGTGGTTGAGGTGAGGTTTGATTCGAGGGCCCAGGGGCACTCAAAATGACCTGGTTCACTAGAGCTGCCTATTTTTGGGTTTGGTTCCCCTTAGCATTTTTTCTAGGCCATTCTTTCTTGCAGAGCTTGATGTCTCCTTCTTGGACCTTGATGTCCTCAATTACCTTGGCTTGGGCTAGGGCTTCCTCAAAAGTTTGATATTATTGAAGTTGCAACAAGAGTGAGATCTATTTTGAGCAACTTCTAGTGAACATGCGAGTTAGCTCCATGATGGGTAAGGTGAAGGGCAATTTTGTTATGACTGCTCTCCACCTATTGCCATAATCCATGATTGGCTCATCTTCAAATTGGTGAAGGTTATACAAGTCAGTCAGGGTAGCCTTCTTCTTAACGCTAAAGGTGAAGCATTCCAAAAATGCATCGGCCAATTGCTCAAAGGTGTAAATGCTATGGTATGGTAAATGATTGTACCACTCCAAAGCACCCCCAACAAGTGTTATGAGAAATATTCTTAGCATTAAGGGGTCACTATCTTGAAGATGAAAGCAAATATTCATGAAGCTAGTCACATGCTCTTGTGCATCTTCATCACCTTTGAACTTTTCTAGTTTAGGCATCTCAAAGTGAGGTGGGTATGGAGGTGATGGAATTGATGGATGAAGGGGCTGATTACTAAGCTACCTTAATGTGGATTTTTGGTAACCCACACCCAAGGCTTGTTTTTATAATGAGTTGATTTGGTTAGTCAGTAATTTGTAGGCTTTCGATGAGATGATGTAATTTTTCCACCTTTATCCTTTATGAGGTGGAGGTGGTGGATTTTGATGTTGAGGTGGTGATCAATAAGTATTATTAATAGGTACTTCACCATAATTTTACTCAAGATATGTAACAACTTGTTCCTGATATTCTTGTTGTGGTTCTTCATAGGTTTCATCTTCCTGTTGATATTGGTATTGTTGGGGTGAATGAGGTTCTTGATGATGGATGGGTGGTGGTCTATGATGTTGGGTGCAAAGTGGATTTGGGCATGGGCGAGGTGGAAGGTTTTGATTTGGTCGAGGTGGAATATTATGGTGTTGTGTTGGGTGAGGTGGTTGATGTTGGATAGGTTACCTTTGATGCATAGGCGTGGGTAACCTTTGATGCATTATTCACTATAACTGTTATTGGTGATCAAGGTTTGGCCTGGGTGCCTAATGAGATTGATTCACCTAGTCAGCTATGTGAGGGTGGTTCACACGTGTGTTGGTAATGTGGATGGGTGTGATTTGTGCTTCAACCTTGAAAATATCGACAACTTATTTTCTAGGGTCATGAGAGGTAGCATTGACTTGATATTGGTGGTACAAGATAGGTTTTGTGTAATTAGGGGGTGCCAAAACACAATGTACCTGACTAGGTTATTGATCATAAGACGTAGAGGGATAATTAGGATCACCCTCCATCATCGCACGAGCTGACATGGCATGCCTATTATGACCTTGAGTGGTGTACATATCCACATGATCATACTCATGGTTCATCCATGGGTGCTCAACTATGGTAGCTTGAGCATCCCTATCTTATTGTGGAATGTACTCCTGATCCTGATCTAAGGGAGTTGTAGGCTGAGCTGGGATGCAGATGCATGGTAAGGACTTCCTAGGTGCTTTAGCTTGAAGGTAGTTATCCCTATAGAAAGCATGCAAGGTGGCTTGGTCTAGATAATCCATATCATGATCATAATTAAGACTTGTAGGTGGATTCTAAGCAGTGACACCCGACATGTCAAGGTTAGTGGGATGATTAATGATGTTCAAATCCTGGGGGTCAGGTTGCCACTCAGGTATGATAAGGTCCTATGGATCAATTTGAAAGTGTTCCATGATTTCTAGTGTTGGTTCAGCAGTGTTTGCTCATGATTGAGCTTGATTGTGTGTCACTACCATAAGCCAAGCAAATGGTGTATCCATTCGTTCTAAGCTATCCAAACAAAGAAAATAATCAATGTGTTCTTTTTAGTTTTTTTTTTTTAGTTTTGTATTTATGTTATTTTTATATATATATATATATATTTTTTTATATTTTTGTTTTTATTTTGGTGTGTTTTCATAATCCTATCCCTAAAATGACTAGGGTGGATGGTATGAACACTACTGAAAGGTAATTTATGCACAACCTCTATCGAGGAATGTGACACAAATGGTCTAGATGGCTTCCTATGATGGTTTATGGGTAATAGGTATCCTTAGGGAAGCAATATACCCCCTCAAAAGAAGGGGTCATGCTATCTAAATCTTGCTACTTGCCCAACCAGGCTTTTGCTTCACCCTCGGGTGGGCTTGGATACAAACGATAGCTATGTTCCACTAATTATTAAGCCCTATGGTTAAAGGGCATCTAAACCTGACCTACTTCGGGATGCACCCAAAAGTAAGGGGCTTTTTGATGATGAAATCTAAAAAGCCACTTACAAGGGCTACTATGGTGTGTAGGGGGCCAATCCGTGGTGGGAGATGAAGGCCCACATCACGTGATTGCTATCGGCCATTGGTGATGAAATCCAACTGAGCAATGTTAAAGTGCCTCGTGAGTGTGTATGGGTTATTTTTATTTTTATGAAAAGTAAAATAAAATAGCACGCGATGATTTTCACTAATGCAAAACTATAATATAGAAATGCAGTATTCCCTAAATGAGGTTCTAGCCTTTAACAGACAGTAATGTAAGCAAACCAACAAAGAACATAGAGACCATCTCTTGTTGAGATGATCATAGATAGTGGACAATCTCAATCTAAGATGATCACAATCTGACAGATTTAAAAGCTAAGCAATATGTAGCTATGCTACAAATTTATACATTTTTTTTATCTTTATATTTTTTAGAAACAAGAAAATATAGCAAAGAAACATAGATACTAACCATGAAGGCCTACGTTTGATGAAGAAATGCAGATCCATAGTTATTCTGACTTAGGTCAAGGACCATCTCAGGCTGAGATGGTTTCCAGATAGGGACCATCTTGGGTCGAGATGGTTAAGACTGAGAACCTACAAATCACAGAAACAATCAACAATTAGTCATATTTAACATGCATTAGCAAAGTAGGGACTAGGTCCCACCGTGATCACCATTTGAAGGATAAAAATTTGCACCAAATAACTAAATAGCAATGAAACACAATGATTGAACAAATGAAATGAATCTTTATATTTATTTATATCATTCTTTCAAAGTGTTACAATAGGATCCCCTCGAGGGGATTTCACCAATGATACAATGAATACAATAGGGATGTTATTCCCCTTTTTATCAAAAATATTCTTGGTGCAATATAAATATCTTCATGCCAACATAGTTTTGTCGAGGAGCATATTTTTTGGGTGTGAGGTTTAGATCCACTATCTTTCATTTTCCTTGAGTCCTATTACCTACATGCAAAGACATAAAAATCATATTAGTAGCCTATGAGGGGCCCACCGAAGTTAGACATGTATTCAATATGATAATGCAAAAGATGAACAAAGAACAAATACATGCATATGTTATTTGAGATCTAAGCTAATGTAGAATGATGAAAATACAAATATCTAAGCTAAAATACAATAAAATAATGGAAACTGATCACTTGACTGTGACCATCTCGGGGTGATATAGTTTCTATCTACGGATCATATCGAGGTGAGACAATCAGTGTCATGGGCCTGTGCCTTGATGTAACCAGATTTGAACAATGTATTGGGTTGCACGAGGTGTCATTTTAGGTGTATATTTAGGAATGTGTGAATAGGTGAAAGGATGTAGGTGATCAATGGGATAATGTGGGAAATTATTTGAGGGAAAGGAAAGCGACTTCAAATCCAAAGTGGCAATCTCACGGTATTAAATTGGCAATGGGAGAACCTAGCAGATTTTTGGTAGCACTTCATGGCTTTAAATTCAAAAACTTGGTATCTTAAAACAAGGAGGGAGGACACCATTTTATAGGCTCTTGAGGTAAAAATGCATGGAATGATAAGTGCCACTCAGGGGTAGCCTGATTGGCTACCACCGAATGCTTGCATGCAGCAAGTGTAACTATCACCTATGGGTTACTTGGCATCGATATGATTTCACACACCACGTTTATAGGAAATTTTACTACTAATTTTTTTTTGGTTTTGCACGATCGTCTTGATTCATGATGGTCCCGATCTTGAGACCGTCTCGGATCGAGACGATTAGGCTTCCCATGGAGAATGTTGCCTATTGCTTAGAGAAAATCATTGGATTAACCCTAAGGTTATCTAATATGGATGGTGTGAGTTAGAAAAGAGGAATTTTGGGAGTCTCCTTGCAATGACACATTTTAGGTGTCTACAATTCCTTATTGGTATCTTCTTTCCATTAGGAGTTAAAATATTTTTGATGCAACAAAAAGAAAAAAATACTTTTGTTGTAGCATTAAAATATTTTTTTATCTCTATATTCTTCCTTGAACCATTTCTCCCTATATTTTTGGAACCAATGTAGCTCCTTTTTCAATGCATTATGAAGATAAAAAAGTAAATATTTTTACTACACATAAAAATCCTAGTACATTCTATTGATTTCTACTATCTTTTGTAAATTTTTGAGCTTGGAGAAATTCCTTATTTTATTTAAAAATATTACACAAATATTTGGAATTTGAAATCTTTTGAACCAATATGTACATACATGATACTTCAAAATTTGTTGCATCTCACCATAACATAACCATCTAGAAGAAATCAAGGTCTTGGATCCACATAGACCAAAATAAAATTGGCTTTGGATGACCATTATTTAATAAATCACAAGTCAAGATAATGGATTTGTGATTTGATCATTGTTGTAATAAAATATTTGAAAGAATTTTATACTATGTTTGCATCTATGTATTAAATAACAAGAATCTATCTACTTCTTTATTGTATGAGTTTTTCCAATGCATCTTTTATCTGATGTATATTGAAAACTTAAAGCAATAACATTTCAATGGAAATTGAATTGATAAATTAAGCAAAATATTGCATTGATCTAGACCATATAGGAGTGCCACCCTTATTTTACAAAGGAGATAGAACTATGTTGATGTCACCCCCAAAACTCCATAGACCACAATTATGAATCATTATTGTGCTTGACAAAAAGATACCAAGGTCCTTCCAACATATTTCATGATTAACTATAGTTAGATCATATACATTTATAACCCCGTAATTGATGAATTCCTTTCTCATGAAATAGTCTAGAAACCCAAGTTATTTTTGCTTCTAACAATTGTACATTCCATTTGTGTTTGTCCATATTATAGCAATACTGCTAGAAGATCCTATTAAAGAAATTGCCACACAATCCTCCATCTCCAAAATATTTTTAGAAACATCTTTACATTTCTTAGTACTTAATATTTTCCTTGTATTAAAATAAACCTAGACAATAAAAACCTATTAATTCCTTAATAACTCTTTTTTAGGGGTCTTATTCATACCCCTAATATTCCACAATACCATTTTCAAAATCATTTTTTATTTTTAATAGTGGGATTAGCCCCACTTCTTATCCATGACATTTTTTTTGGCTTCCCAAATTGATATCCCTTTGAGTTTCATTTTCTTTGTGTTCTTACTTTGTTGATCCTCCTCTCCTTTTTCTATTACTACCAATACTGTCATCTTCATCAACTCTTTTATTCATATTGTTCATAATAAGACTTATCTTCTAAATATTTATGTTACCCTTAAGAATGTAAGATTCAAAGAATAGCCTCTTAAGGATTTCTTTATGTTGCTTTGGAAACCCTAAAGTACAAGGATGTCATAGTAATTATTTTCTTATGCTACCATGAAAACCTATCTATTCATTATGTTGCTAAAGTGCAAAGAATACATTCTATACTACATTTTTATTGTGAGGATTTTATGCTACTTGAGATGATTGACTTGGTTCAACCTTGACTTCATTCACCTTATTCATTTTTAAATGTACCTCTACATCTTCATTTGAACTTTTAACTCCTTTTGAATTTAAACTTGAGCTTTGTACTTCCTCACTTCGTGTCATCTTTCTTCTAATGGTTGATTTAAGTACATTGTAATGGCTTTCACCATTTGATGTTATAGAGGGGTATTTATTTACCATATTCTTGGGAGTATAAAATCCTTGACTTTACCTAACTTCCTTTATGATATGATATCCTTGATTCATATTAAATTTTGTCTCATGCCCAAAATTTTCTCTCTCTTTTTCCATCATTTTAAATTTGTAGTATTTTCCATGGGTCCAGTCTCGTAACATTTACAACATCCAAATGCAATGTTTTCATAATCCACTTGTTGATATATTTCACTTGTTTCAATTTTAATCCTAATGGACTATGGTAAAGGTTATGAAATATCCATGGAAACACATAGTTGGGTGTATACAACATGCCTTTGCTAATATTCTTCAAAATGTCCTTATTGATAATTTTATATGGAATCCCAAGGAGCCTAATCCAAACCAAAAGCATTTTATTAGTCTCTATATCCAAAGAAAAATTATCATTTAGTTGTCTTAAATATAATGTATTTCTCACTCTAAACCAATTTAAGTATATATTACATTATTTTTACACCTCACATAGGTTACAATAGTTACATTAGTTATCTTGATCATAACATCTATCTTGATAACTAATCTTCTATATTTTAAATATGAGATATTGAAGTAATGAAGTATAGATGGTTATTTTGCTTGAACTTGTATTTGGTATCAAAGCATGTTGTTCTAGCTTCTGCCACTAGGATTACATAAAGAAAAAGTATGATCCTGCTTGTACAACATTACCATGCATCCCCATGCCTATATAATTCACACTCTCTCATCCCATGGATAATGGAAACCCCACACTTTTTTTAATATTCTCACATACTAAAATTTTTTTTGTAAATCCCCACTATAATATTTGTATGCTTTGTCCACGGTGGCATGGGAGCTTTTGAACATTGTTCCAACTTTGTAGACACCCTTCTAGTGCATGGGTACTAGTCCCATCCTGTGGTCATTGAAGCTCTCACTCTCAGACCACGCTTCTATGTCAAGCATACCAACCATGATATTATGACCCACAAAGAGCTCCTTCTAGTCCCTATAATAGGCAGTGCACCATGCCCTAGGTCAATTTATATTTCTTGGGATCAATGAGGATGCGTTCATAAGGGATTTGGTTCTCCATAATGAAGGTGAGAACCCTTGATACTATAGGGAGATGAGCTATCTATATAGCTTCACTATGGCATGAATGTTAGAATACCTATATTATGCACAAAATATAAGGCCTCGAACCATGTGTGAACCACTAATACATTACCACTTGGGTGGTACAATATTCCATGAAGAAATATTCTAATGAACATATAGAATGCACAAGTGGTGAGGAGTTGCTATTTTGTGGCTTGAGCAAGTTATTCCTAACCATGCAAAAGATAGGAGGAGCACACAAAGATGCATTAATAAATTATTATCAATGCCAATGTGAAGACCCTCAAGGATGGAGTTCTTAGATTCAATTCTTTGCTTCTAAATTTCTTAAATTTGCATTTTCTTTAAAATGCTAAAAGTAGGACCATTTTTTTTCTATGCATGAAGCATTAAGTAGGATAGTTGGCACTTTGAAAGAAAAGTATGAAATTTTAGAGGTCAAGAGGCCCCAAACCCACCAAGACCTGAATTTTAATTTTTTACTATCCTAGAAAGGACTTTTTTATTTTTTATAAATTCTTATAGTTTTTTCATGAGAAAAATTTAAAATAATTAACCATAGTGAATGTTTTGCAAAATTAAGGGAGGGTAGTATAATTTCTTTGTAAAAGATGTATTTTCAATGGTGACTGACACCTTCAAATTTTCAAATATTTGCTTCAAAATTTACATACTTTGTGTACCAATTAAATATGTGCTTAAACACACAAGTAGCATTTGGTATCAACACCACCTTTGGCTTTCATTTGTAGTTAAATATATAATGTTGAGCTACTATGTTTATAGCCTTACAAATATATCATAATAGCATCTAGGTATTGACCCTTTAAATAATTGAGGAGATATAAGATCAACTTTTATTGATAATTTCACTCCATCATTCTACCCTATTCTTCACTATCACTAGACATAAAACCTAAAATTAAGAAATTTCTAGTATATAGGGAAGTCACACCCACATACAAGGATTATCTTTAAGCAAGTATAATTGATAAGGTGAATCTCTTTCTATATTGTCTTGGTACCTTGTATCATTCTCTTTTAAATACCTTAAAGTCTCTCTCATATACAATTGTGTATATCGAGAGGACTAGCTTATTCCATATACCAATAGGTATATAGAAAGGTTTGATATATCATATTGGTGGTATATTGAAAGAGGGGCCATTTGGGAGTTATAAGAAACTATCACCAAGCAAGAATAAATAAAAAAATCTTTCAAAATCCTAGTCACTCAAAGGTTCAAACTTTGGACCTTGGAAGACTAATATGAGAACCATCTTGGTAGTTGAGAAACTTTGGGACATGTCATTGGCACAATCAATTGACCTGAAGAGGACGAAGATGTATAACAAAAAATTGATAATGTAGATGCCAAAGCACTAATGATAATCACTTGTGCCACACCAAAAGTTATTCAACCATACTTTTGTGAAGCAAAAGCATAAAAGGAGGCATGGAACACTCTTTCTACCATCTATGAAGATAATATTGAATCAACAATACTTCACCTTAATTCTCAACTCCACATATTGAGAGTTCACAATGGATAAAGCATTGGGATTTTTCTTTACCAAGTTGTAGAGTTGAAAGCCAAATTGAATGCCATGGGTGAAATAATGGAAGATAAGCTCTTAATACCCATTATACTTTGAGCTCACTAGATTCATTTCAAGTATTAATCACTTCCTTGTAAGTCTTAAATATTAAGGCATCCTTTGTTTAGTTGGTGAATATGATTTAATAGGAAGAAGCAAACAACAAGTTGAGGGATTAATTAACAAAAAATGCACTCATTTACAAGAAGTATGGGAAAAATAAGCCACATAAATGTCCTTCCCTATCATCATCGTTGTCATCATAAAAACAACCCTAGAAACAAAAGAGGTATTACTGTATTTGTGATAAATGACGTGACACGAAGAGTTTTTGGTGTAACTCTATAAATCAAGGAGATGAAGTTTGCCAACTACACAAAAATTCATACTAGAAACCACATCCCAAGTAGAAGTGATAGCAAATGCATGTTGTGCATGAAGAATCAAATTAGGGCTTAAAATAGGCACATAAGGTGCTAATGTCTAAGGCAAAAACAATACTAAAGGATGATGTAGTATATTGAATTAGGTGCTAGCAAGCAAATTACTAAGGATAGAGAGTGGTGTAACTCCTTACAAGCCAACAATGGCAAACTAGTCACCATTGCATATGATAAACTTGTCAAGTCAAATAAGTGAAAGATGTTCCTCTCAATATTTATAGAGGTAAATGCACCATTGAAAAGATACAATATGTACCAATAATGTACAATAACCTATTATCTATACAAGTTCTAGATTACAACATGGTGCTCAAACTCTAAGTTATTGATGGTAACAAGAAGTATTTTATCACAAAATATGGAAAGATTGTGGAAATAGGTTCCTACAAGAATGGCTTGTTGGAACTCGATGCCATATCCTCTCCTAATATCTCACTATCAATAGCAATGAAAAAATCTACCTCTCTTTGGGATAGGAGATTTCAAAATCTAAATTTTGGATACTCCAGTTGAGTAACCATCACATGGTGTTAGGTTTGTCAAACCTTTAACCAACATTGCCAGTATGCTTAGGTTTTTAGTAGGGAAACAACATTGAGTACCTTTTGATCTGAGTAGTCATAGAACCAAAGGACCATTGGACGTGATACACACTAATTTGTGTAGACCCATTCTAGCCAAATTTAGTGGAAAAAGGTACTTTCAGTTGTTTGTAGATCATTACTCAAGGAAGATGTGGGTGTATTTCTTGCAACTAGAGTTTAACATGCTCAAGTATTTCCAACACTTCAAGATATGTGTAGAAATAAAAATTGGGTATTCTATTCAAGTTATCCAATGAATTTTTAAAGTTTATCATGCAAAAAGGTATTATGCAACAACTCACTACAACATACACTCCATAATAAAATAGGGTTTTTGAAAGGAATAAATGTTTCATTATAAAAATGGTTCATTGCATGCTCACATGAGCTAATATGGAGTAGTAGTATTGGGCTAAAATAGTCCCTATTGCAATGTATCTTCTAAATAGAGCATCCACAAAGATACTACAAGGAGTTACACCTAAAGAATCCTAGACTAGGAAGAAGCCTTCCATTGTACATATTAAAGTCTTTGAAAGCAAGGCATACATGCATGTACCAAAGCAATATAGGACCAAGTTGGGTATAAAGACCCTATCATGAATATTTCTTGGGTATATGATGCATCAAAATCCTATCAACTGATAGATCCAATCACCAAGAAACTGTATAAAATAAGACATGTGGTGTTTGATAAAAATTTTGAAACTAAGCCAAATGCTAAGGATTATAAGGATTATAAATATGTCATCCCCAGTTTTGAGTATGGATTTAGATGAGAAAGTTTCAAATTTTTATGAAGCTATAGCAATTGATGTACCTACAACTCCATCTCAACATATAAAGACTCCAAATGGCTTCATAGTACCATTAGAGATGATAAAATTGATGCACCTCTTGATCTCACTTCCACACATCCATGTACTCATAGTAGTACAAATCAAGAAGTAAATTTGGACTTGATGGATTCAATGGTAGAGAATTTACAACCAACATCATTGAAAGATACACTTAGCTTACCACAATGGAATGCAACTATGGATACAAAAAATAAATATTTGATATAGAACAAAACATGGGATCTTGTTGATATACCAAAAGGAAAGAAGCCTATAGGCTACAAGTGGATCTTCAAAATAAAATACAAGGTAAATGGATAGATTGATAAGTATAAGGTATAACTCATAGAAAAGGGATATACACAAATTAAACGAGATGATTATAAGGAGACATTCACACCCATAACAAAGATTAAAACCATGTGTACTTTATGCATTGGTAGCACAGTTCAATTGGAAACTATTGGATGGAGATTTGGCACCTAACAAGAAGGTAGAGTGGACCCACACCAACATTGAATGGTCACCATACCCGAGGAAGTAGGGCGGTCGATCTTCGAAGAAGGCTAGTTTCTCAAGGAAATCCCTAGCTACTCACACCTAAAATTAGAGGGAAAAAGGAAGGGGAAAGAGATAAAAAAGAAGGTCGTAGCCAGAACTTACAAGTACAGGTTATGGTCACATCAAGATGCATGCACCCTCAACATCACAAGTGGAAATACAATCATCCTATTGAACAGAGCAACCAATCACGTTGTCACTCAACTTTCAACATGACGGGTGAAGGGTGAATTCCAAAACCAACGGATGGGTGAATGAAATCCAAACAATAGAATTAAAGCACTCCTACCTGACCAACTTAAATAGAAATAAATCCCAACCCAGTACTAATGTGAATTCCATAACCACTAAGTAAAACCCATGAAATCTAGACAATAGAATTAAATGAGATTACTCAGATAGCCACAATATAAATAAGCATTGTAAATTCAACATAAAGATGTAAATATGAGATTTTTAGATCAAACAGTAGTATACTTGTATTTACAAAATGATGAGAAATATTACATATGAATTTTAATGGCCAAAGATTCACCCTTGGGATGTCTAACATCCCAGTATTTATAGAAAATTTGCAATGAATTCACATTACATGCATTAATGGAATTAGGTGGGAAGATATTTTTGAAATGGATATGTATGTAGCATGTACTTCACTTGTTGGAAGAACGATGACTGTACAAAATGGGTTAGGAACTTCTGCATGAATTTGGACCTTTGATGATTTTGAGATCCCTGCCAGGTTCTTTAATCCTCATCTACTTTACCCCTTCAGTCGATCGACAATCCTTCAAGTAGGTGGTGAATGACTAGAATTGATTACCTTGGGAGTCGTGTGTTTTCAAATCACCACCTCTACATCCATGAACAACTCATAATTGGGTAGTTGTGGTCATTAATACCTTTACTTTGAGACTCCCAATGATGGCAGATATTCTGGAACTAGATGGACACTCCACTTGCTTTCTTACTCATTAGCTTCCTAATTTTCTACCCATCACGACACTATGAAGGGAGCGGGTAATCGGGTTAGAATTTCCCTGAGCTTTGTGTTTCAAACTTCACTTTCATAGAAGGTTCACTTTCTTATGAACTCTATGCCATGGTGGCTTCTAATGTAGAATGGGCCTCTAGGGACTATCTTTCTTGCTATACTTTTCCCGATGTGTTATTCAAAATTGGGTGAGGTTTTACAAAAATTCTACACTTCTGATGTCCCAAGGTTCTGCCCTCCTGATGGGTGATAATTTCCATCCTCCTTGCAGGTGGGGACCTATGATAGTTTCACTCTCTTTACTGGCAGAATTTCTCACCCGGCCAGTGAGTGGGGTTTTAGGATACCTCTATCCTAAGGGAGATCTGAGTGTCTATCTGACCTATTCTTTACCCCATCTAATTTTCCCCTCAATAGTTTATGGCAAACTTGTGGAACTAAACTTACTCGGCCACCTTGATTCTTCTACCCATTTGCTACTTGTTTTTTCCCATAATTACAGTCATCTTCATCTTTCACCTGACCATCAATGCTTCAAAATTTTTCCAACTTTGTAGATCATCAATCTTGTAAATAAGAGTGGGTAAAGGGGTGCAAAATTTCACCCACACTCTTGGCAATTCACAGGGACTTTTCACTTGTAAAAAAACCAAATCTAGAAAGCTACATATTGAAACAGTCAAAAATAGGGAAGAGGAAGCAGATAAAGAGGGTATCAACAAAAGCAACCATCAAAGGTTGCAAGACAAAGGAGGAATATGGCCAAAGGTGAACGAAAAACAAAGTGAAATAAGGCAAAAGGATAGGAAATAAGGGGGACCACAAATGGAAACATTAAGCAAAACCAAGAAAAGAGGTCAAGAGGGCAAGAGGGAAGGGAGGGAAACACAGGAAATAATAGAGGTAGGAATATGACTACCACTAACCTCCTCGGTTAGTGGCAACAAGGAATTGAGGAAAGAGAAGGAAGGGAAGAATGTAGAAAAATAAGAAGAACAAAAGGGAAGGCAATTCATGGGACACCCCCACAGATCATGCTCCCATCAACATACCCTACCAAGGACCAAGGATAATTCAAGAATAGTTAGAATACCAAGAGCATCTACCAGTCTTGATACAACACTTCTTTCTAATGCAATCAAGAAAAAACTTCATTTTCTCATTACCACTCCTCCAAGGAATCTTTAGTTACAGCATCCTTCTTATCTTCATCTTACATAACACATCGTGTTATCATCATTTTGGGGTGCTATTTATAGATCAATTTTCCCATTCTATCAATGAGTGGGAACTATTCTCAAAGTATTTTATTTGACACGAGTTATTTGGGTGGATCCAAAGTTTAACCATTTGTCTTGCAATCACACTATGTCATGCTTGTTGCTGGTACATGCAGTGGATATTTCTCTTAGAGATTGCATGAAATGATGTCTAATTTTGAGGCCCTGATCCATTGGGCAACATGGTCACAACAACAATACTTAAGGAAGGACACAGACTATGAGGGGGAGTGCTTCAAAACTGATGCACTTTTTGGAAGTTTTTCTTACATTTTTGATCCCATGTCACCTTAGTATAAGATGATAATATTTGTTGTGCTACCATGTGATTTTTACACCTTTATTTAGTTATCAAATTATTTACACAAAATTATGATGCGATTGGCATGTCGTAACCACTTATTTATCTTGTAAATCATCTAGTGAATCTACAATGGTTGAACCAAATCATACTAAACTTGAGGTATTCTTTGTAGTCCAACTGACACTGCCCCAATATTTTCCAAGTTGTGGTGTATCCACAACTTGGTGATCCATCATGCATACTAGTACTTATGCAATTGATGACCAATGTGGCAATAATTCTTACCACGTGGGAGCTCTCCTCGGGTAGTAGTTCCTATGGCAAAAGACTCCAGTGTTACCATTCTTTGGGATCCACCTGTTGTGGAATACCTACCATGTGCACCTCTAATGTCCCTACAAATGGTTGATAGTAGGGCTCATTCAATAGCAACTATGCTATCAATATTTCCTTAGAATCCACCTTCTAACTGGCCAATCCTTCTAGGGTATGGTTTAGCTCTTTCTCAGTGTGCTTTTGAATACAAAAATGGTGTAAATCTATGCCCTTTTTGCTATAGGGGTTCTCCATTTGGTCCAGGTCCTCTTATTGCTAGATAAAATTGTAAGCAATAAAGTTGTCCATTGTAGAAGTGCTTGCATTTCCTTTGTGCAATCCTGGGAAGGGATCTACCCTTTGTGCTTCACATAACTATGGCCCTAGGTTATGCACAACTTTAGGTAGTAGCCATTGTCTGATGGCCCCTGTCGCGACTGTGGGAGCTCCATGGGTCTCAGTGCTGCAATGGGCCGGGTGGCATGGTGAAGTCCCAAGCCAAGAGGCGGTCGCGTGTCGTTGGGCCTTAGTCAATTTGGCATGAGGGTGTTTCGACGAAGGCGTGTTCCACGGGTGGAGTGCGATGCGACAGCAGCGTAGAACCTCATGGGCGGCATGAGCGAGGCATTGAACCTGATGAGCTTGCCAAGTGGTTGTGCCATGTGCGGACGGGCAGTTGCCATGGTTTGTGGCAATGTGCTGCCAAGTAGGCTGGCAAGGACCTTGCCAACCTAGCTCCTCGACAATGCAGCGAGGGGTGTTCTTTTGGGGGGTTGTTTTATTGGAGGCTACTGCCTTGTGTAACCGAGTTGCATGATAATACAATGGACCCTTTTTGCCATACTTGTGTTGTGCGTTGATTGCTTTCCTTTACTGTGTGTTGTGTGTTTGCTTTGTAAATGAATGGTTGTCCCTCACAATTAAACCTCGCTTGTTCTTTGTTTGCTAAGACTAAGCTGTGAAGCTTGGGAACCTGCTGCGTGACTGAAGATGGTTCGAACGAAGTAGGCGTAGTCCTCGACCGTGAGGTCTGGGGTGCTGCGAGTGGCTAGGCCATTTTGCACTTGGCTAGCCCCTCGACAGACGGTATCAGAGCTAGCGTCTTCAGCCAACGAGTTGCAGTTGTTAGAGAAAGATGTGTGAGTGGTGTTGTGCCTTTTCCAATCGCCATGGCGGATGCACCTGCTACACCGCCTTCGACGAGGTCATCTAAGGGCGACGAGAAACTGAAGAAAGCATCACAGGTGCACGTCGTTGAGGATATCGAAGCACGCGTCGCACATCGCTGTGACGAGTTACACGTGAGCGTCTTGGCATTGGAGTCGATGGTGACCGACTGGAAGGGTCTCGTTGATGAATCTATGCTAGGATTCGACGTGTGGTAAAAAGAGATGACTGAATGGCGAGATCTGAGTGACGCCAAGGTCATTGAGCTACAGGTGCGTCTCGAGAAGAGCCTGTAGGCTTAGGATGCAATGAAACAAGAAACAAACTTGCTCCACGTGGTCGTGGCAGCATCCATGAGTCAGGGTGTGGAAACTAGCCGCGATGATACTCCAGTCAAGGGACCCCACCAGGCAAAAGCTTTGAAGCTGAAAGAACCTGCTTCATTCGATGGAGTCCGTGATGACAGAGTGCTCGAGAATTTTTTTTGGGACATAGAAGAGTACCTGTCGCTGCTGGGCAAGATGCCGAATGACGAAGAGGTGCGAACAGCGACGAGGTACCTAGATGGTGTCATGAAGACTTGGTGGCAAAATTCTATCATGGACGTTGCGACAGGCAAGGGAAAGAATCCAGAGAGTTGGCTGGAATTCAAAGAAGCCTTGCACGTGTAGTTCAGGCCTGAGAATGCAAACTGGCTGGCACAGCATAAACTTCACACGTTGCGCCATACCGGTAGCTTGCGGGAATATGTCAAGGCCTTCCAAGAGTTGATGGTTGATATCACCGAGATGACAGAGAAGGATCGTCTGTTCAACTTCGAGTTTGGTCTGCAACCGTGGGCTCAGGTCGAACTGTGAAGGCATAAGCCGAAGGACATCACCACAGCCATTGCCACGGCTAACTCCTTCCTTGACTTCAGAATGGAGGGTGCGAGTAGAAAGGCTTCGCTAGCGACAGGCTACGCCAAGACAAAACCACCGATGGGTGGTAAATGTTACGGCCAAACCTCAAGCCGACCAAAAGATACCTTGACAGTGAAGCCCAAAGCCATGCCCTCCTCTTCTGTGGCCTCTGGCAAGTCAGGGAAGTCCATCGTGGGTTTCAAACAGAAGTGGTCTGATGGCGAAGTGTCCAAGGCAGAAGGTGGTAAATCATGGCTGTGGTGTTGGACCTGCCAGGGTTTGCACCTGCAAAAGGAGTGTCCCCAGCGGGCGAGGTTGACGACTATTCACCAGGCAGCGTAGCCAAGCTCGCCGACGGATGAGTAGGTGTCTATTTTGCAAGAGCTGAATGCGATCGCCACAGCCCAGCCAATGGTAGAAGAACTGTTTGAAAAGAACCGCCTGTTCTATGTGGACGCGGTGGTCGATAGGCACAGGGTTCTGGCCTTAGTCGACTCTGGGGCGACTCATAATTTTATGAAGGTGGAAGTTGCCGATCAGATAGGACTGAAGTACTCGGGTGGCGGTCATAAGCTAAAGTTGGCCAACGGCCCTACCTTGCGGACTTGTGGCGCGGCTAAAGAGGTGCCTCTCCAGCTGGGGGAATGGCATGGCAAAATAGACATTTTGGTGGTGCCTTTGAATGAATTCGACCTTGTGTTGGGGCAAGAGTTCATTTGCTGTGCGAGGGTCGGCTATTTACCCTGTCTTGGCTGTATGTTAATTTTTGACAAAAATGGGTCATGCGTCATAAGACCAGTGCAAAGGCGACAGACGATGGAAGTTCCCTTAAAACAGCCCAAGGCGCACGAAATCTCTATGATGAGTTTGCAGAAGTCAGCTCGAAGAAAAATGAAGGAACCCATGTTCCTCGTAGCTTTGCTCGGGGGCTGGGAAGCGGAGGAGCCGGAGGCATCGGTTTCACCTGAATTGAAGGGAGTGCTTAATAAATTCATGGATTGAATGCCACAGCAGCTGCCATCTCACTTTCTACCATGGAGAGCCATCGACCATCGCATCGAGTTGCTGCCAGGGTCGTCTCCGCCGACAAGGGCCCCGTATCGGTTGAGCGGGCCGGAGCTGGTCGAACTGCAGAAGCAGCTGTAGGAGCTGTTGGAGGCAGGTTTCATAAGGCCGTTACAGTCGCCATACGATGCATTGATCTTGTTCATGTGGAAGGCAGATAGAAGCTTATGGCTTTGTGTGGACTATCGGGCGCTGAACAAGCAATCCATAAAGAATAGCTACCCGCTCTCGCGGATCGACGATTGTTTTGACCGGTTGGGAGGGGCGTAGGTGTTCACAAAATTGGACCTATGTTTGGGATATTATCAGGTGAGGGTTGCACTGGGTGACGAGTAGAAGACAGCGTGTGTCTCACGATACGGCAGTTTCGAATTCCAAGTGATGTCGTTCAGCTTGTGTACCACGTTGGCGACCTTCTGCAACTTGATGAATGACGTTTTTTGATCGCTGCTTGTTAAGTGTGTAATAGTGTACCTTGATGACATTCTGGTGTACTCCAGGTCCATGGCAGAACATGAGAAACACTTGGCAGAGGCATTCGATTTGTTGAGGGCGCATGACCTTTACATAAAGAAAGAGAAGTGTTCCTTCGGGTAGCCAGAAGTCAAATTCCTCGGCCATGTGTTGAGCAAGGGCAAGCTCAGGCCAGACCCAAAAAAGGTGGAGGCGATTCGTGACTGGGAGGCTTCGAAGGATGTTAGAGGGGTTAGACAGTTCATGGGTTTGGCTAACTTTTACCGTCACTTTGTGAGTCATTTCTCCAAGTTTGCGGCCCCCTTGACAGACTTAACGAAGAAGGACCGGGCCTTTGTCTGGATGCCGAAGTGTCAAAGTGCCTTCGAATTGCTGAAGGAAAAGTTGACATCCAGCCTGATGCTTGCCTTGCCATATTTTGGAAAGCCGTTTGAAGTGCATGTGGATGCCTCGGACTTCACCATGGGCGGGGTGCTGGTGCAATCGGGCCATCCTATCGCCTTCAAATCTCAGAAGCTTGGCGACGTGCAGCGGCGATATTTGGTGCATGAAAAGGAGATGGCGGCCTTGGTTCATTGTTTGCAGACATGGCGCCATTATTTGCTGGGAGCCCATTTTGTGGTTAAAACTGACAATGTTGCCAATACGTATTTCCTAATGCAGGCCAAGCTAACAGGGAAGCAGGCTAGATGGCAGGATTTCCTTGTCGAGTTTGATCTTGATATTGTGCATGCGGCTAGAAAATCCAACATTGTGGTAGATGCGCTAAGTCAAAAATAATAGCTGGTGGCCTTGGAGGAGGTCGGGGATAGCACGGTCACGATGCATGGAGAGAGCTTGATCCAGCTGAGTGAAGTATTGGCACGGGTGCGTGAAGGTGTCAAGAAAGACCCGATGACCGAAGCCATCGCAGTGATGGCTAAGGCGCAGGTCGATGCCGGTCGGTTCAGCAGGTACCAATTTTGGGACGAGCTGTTGTGGTACTGGCAGACCCGTTTTTTCATGCCGAGATGGGATGGACTTTGTTGTGATTTCATTTGTGAATGCCATGACAGTGTTTGGGCGGGACATCCTGGGCAGGCTAGGACGCTTGCTTTGTTGGAATGCGGACTGTTTTGGTCGTGGATGGATAGGGACGTGGACGAGTATGTCTGCACCTATCTCATTTGCCAACAAGACAAGCCGACAAATGTGAAGCCGGGAGGTTTGTTGCAGCCTCTGCCGATTCTTGTCAGGCCATGGGCAAGCGTAAGTATGGACTTCATGGTCGGACTTTCGAAGGTGAGGGGGCTTAGCTCCATCATGGTCATCGTCGACAGATTTTTGAAGTATGCTATTTTCGTTCCGTGCCCACAGCCTTGTCCGGCAGAGACGATGACGAAATTGTTCTTTAATAATGAAGTCAAGTTCTGGGGCGTGTCATTGAGTATTGTCTCGGATCATGACAGCAGGTTCACGAGTACCTTTTGGAGGACACTGTTTCGTTTGATGGGGACACGGCTGCAGATGTCGATCCATTTTCACTCGCAGAAGGATGGATAGACGGAGCGGATCAACCAGGTGTTAGAAACATTCTTGCGGCATTATGTCAGCGACGACCAAGGCAATTGGCCGGACCTCCTCGACATGGCCCAATTTTGCTATAACAACTGGAAGACTCGCACCAGTCGGTACTCGTCGTTCAAACTCGCCACGGGCCAGCAGCCACTTACTCCTCATGTCGTCTTGGCGGGTTATTTGAAGACATGCCCTCCTACCAAAGAGTATCTAAGGCAGTGGCAGTCGAAAATTGACTTGGCCAGAATGCATCTGCTGAAGGCAGTCGAGCGGATGAAGGAGCAGGCAGATGTGTGGTGCTGGCCGAAAGAGTTTGTTGTTGGTGACTTGGTGTTGCTACGAATGGAACCTGATGTTTTCAAACCATCGAAGGGGAAGTCCAAGTCGTTGGTCAAAAAATTTGATGGTCCCTTCGAGGTGGTCGAGCGCATTGGTGTCGTCACCTACAAACTGAAGTTGCCTCTCCACATGAAAGTTCACCCGATCTTCCACATCAGTCAATTGAGGAGGCTTCATGCCGATGCTGCTGCACCTGAACGCATGTTGCCGACCCGGCCTCCTGCAAACGTTCGAGATGTCGTAGGGCATGATGTTCAACGAATATGGGATGTGTGCACAGTTGTATGGGGTAACAAGCGGTATAAAGAATACCTTGTGACTTGGAAGGGGGACACAGTGGACAGTTGGGAGCGCAAGGAAAGTTTGCTGAAGTGGGCTAGTAAAATTGTTGACTATTGGAAGCGGCAGGCTTCTGGATAATCCTCTATCCCTTAGTGCATTTTGAGTTGCCCGACTGCGTTGGTGGCAGTCAGGCCACGACGATGAGGGTGTCATCGAACTCAAGTGGGGAGGATATGGTAGGGGCATCGGTCCGATTGCTCCTGCCGCGTCTGTGGGTGTTTCATTGGTCTCAGTGCCGTAATGGGTTGGGTGGTTCGATAAGGTCTCGAGCCAAGGGAGCGGTCATTGTGTCGTGGGGAGACTTGTTCATTTGTGACGTTCGGGCATCTTGACGAAAACGGGCGTCTCAGGTGGGTGGCGGTGCGACTGTAGTGCGGAACCCTGAGATGGCATGTTGGAAGCGAGGCGTCCTTAGCATGTTGGAAAAGCGATGTGCCAGATACGATGGGCGTCTACCTTGTGTAATGGTAGCTCATGGCCATGAAGGCTGGCAAGTACCCTATCAGTCTGACTCCTCGGTAATGCAGCGAGGGGGTTTTGTTGGGCGATGGCAAAGGCAGAAGTTGTACGACGACTTAATGGCTACAGTGTTTGGTAGATGGCGGACTTGGCTGGCAATGAGCGGGAAAGGCAGTTAATGCGTTTTCCATGGATTTTTAGAGCAGGGGTGTCTGCGTACAAGTCTGCCATACTACAATTAATGCTAGTAGTTGGCTGTTGAGTCGTTGGGCAGGTAACCGTTGTATGGCTTGGGCGTGCTATTTAATCTGGCCGCTGTGCCTATTGTAAGGGCTGCACGATAGTCGAATGTTAGTTGGCAAGTTTATGTTGTCTATGTGCATTGTTTTATCGAAGGCTGCTGCATTGTGTAACCGAGTTGTTGATAATACAATGGGCCCTTTTCGCCCCATCTGTGTGTTGTGTTGAATGCTTTCCTTTACTGTGTGTTGTGTCTTTGCTTTGTAAACGAATGGTTGTCCCTCACGATTAAACCCTAACTTTAGGTAGTAGCCATTATGGGTACTGTGCAAACAAAAATGGAGCAGAAGCAATTGGAAAATGGGATGGGAGGGTAGAATCTCTTGAAAATATCTTTCTTATTTGAAGCAGGATTCACTTAGCTTGTAAGGCCTCCTGAAATATCTGAGGGAATCTCTTTTCCTTGGATTGATTTAGGAGGAGGATTATATCCAAACTGAAATCTCACACATAATGTAGGTAATCTTGGGTAAGGGACGACTGTTATTCAATGGGAATCCTTTCCCAAATCCTCTTGAATCGAATGTTAAAGTATATGATGGATTCAAAAGGGAACCTCTTGATGAATAAGAGGTGCACAAGAGTTAGAAGGGATCCCTGGAGCCATAAAATGTATAAAAAAGGGCTACCACTAAATTCTCCCATGAGAAGATACATTTTTCTCAAGAGATCGGTACCATAATAATGCCCTCTCTTCAAGAACAAGATCAGGAGTTTGATCATGACATATTCATAAGTGATACCATGGAGGGTCACGAGTGCAGTAATATATTCAAGGTGCTCCTGAGTAGTTTCTTTAGTACCATCATATATTGCCAGGGTCTTCAGGGCACTTTTAGAAATATCATGCCAACATTGAAGTTTGAGGGTACCAAGATCATCCCATCGGGGATAGTACAGCTAAGTCATCATGGTACTGGTCTTCAAAAATTTGGGTTCTTTCATTAGAGTCGAAGTCACCAAATAAGTATACTTTCTCTGCCAGTGAGGTCAAGACTGCTCATAAAATCTTGAGTCCTCCAGGATATTGGGATCCTTTTAGCACATTAAAGGGGTGATTGGTTGTAACATCTAGATTTTTTACTCATAGGAGTCATCAGGTGATTTAACCATATTTGGGTAAACTAGAGTATCATCAAACTCTAATTTCCTACAATAGTAAAAACTATTTGAGTCCCTAGTAGAGTCACCAAGAACTACTTCACTCAAAGGAAATCAATTACAAGGAATCCATTTTTGTTATGCAACAGAGTCAGTAGGTGATCAGATGGATATTGCATAGCAGAGCTTCACCAAACTCTACAGGTATGACACCTTTCAATCCCATAGAATATGCCAAAAATTATTGGGTAGATATCCAGCACTTAACGAGAAGGCAGGGTAGGCCTGCGCCAACATTGAATGGCCATCACGCTCAGGAAGGTAGGGCGGTCAATCTTCAGAGAAGGTCGGTTCCTCAAGGAAAGTCTGAGCTAATTATACCTAAATTAAGGGGAAAAAGGGAAGGGGAAAGAGATAAAAATGAAGGCCATAGCCAAAACTCACAAGGATGGGTTATGGCTGCATCAAGACACATGCACCCTCAACATTACAAGTGAAAATACAAATATCCTACTGAATAGAGCAACCAATCATGCCCTCACTCAACGTGAAGGGTGAATTCCAGAACTGGTGGATGAGTGCATGAAATATAGACAACATAATTAAAGCACTCCCACCCGACCAACATAAGTAGAAATAAACCCCAATCTAGTACTAATATGAATTCCAAAACCACTAAGTAAAACCCACAAAATACAGATAAAAGAATTAAATTAAATTACTCAGATAGCCATAGCAGAAATAAGTATTATAAATTCAACCCAAAGATGTAAAGATAATATTGGAGACCAAATAGTAGTATACTTGTATTTATAAAATGATAATAAGTATTACATATGAATTGTAATGGCCAAAGAGTCACCCCTAGGATGTCTAACATCCTAGTATTTATAGAAACTTTACAATGAATTCAAATTACATGCATTAATAGAATTAGGCAGGAAGAAATTGTTGAAATTGACATGTATGTAGTAGGTACTTCACTTATTAGAATAATGGCGACCATCTGGAAGGGATTAGGTACTTCTACATGAATCTGGACCTTCGATGATTTTGATATCCCTACCAGGTTTTTTAATCCTCATCTACTTCGGGTAGGTCGTGAATTACTGGAATTGATTACCTTGGGAGTCGTGTGTTTTCAAATAACCACCTCTACATCCATCAACAACTCATACTTGGGTAGTTGTGGTCATTAATGTCTTCCCTTTGAGACTCCCAATGAGGGCAAATATTTTGGCATTGGGTGGATATTCCACTTGCTTTCTTACTCATCAGCTTCTCGATTTTTTGCCCATCGCAGCACTATGAAGGGGATGGGTAATCAAGCTAGAATTGTCCCAGGCTCCGTGTTTCAAAATTTTCTTTCATAGAAGGCTCACTTTTCTATGAACTCCATTCCATGATGGCTTCTGATGTAGGGCAGGCCTCTAGGGCCTATCTTTCTTGCTATACTCCACCCAACATGTTATTCAAATTTGGGTGGTGTAGGTAGCAAATCCACCTCCCCGAAGAAGAATAAGTGACAAGAGGATTTGCCTAGTTTGACAATTTTGATAATTTTGGTAAAATGTACAAGCAGGATTAAAATGTACAAGCAAGAGGTAAAACGTACAAACTGCAAAGTGCAATGAAATACAATGAAATACAAAGGAAATGCAATTTGAGTTGTAATTGCGAATGAATTTGATAAATCATGTATTTAGACTTAGTAAAAGGGTGTAATTATGTATTCTATTATAAATGGGTAGTTATGAATAATTAATTGCTTCAAGAACCACTTGGAATGGTCTGGGTAACATTATATAATACCCCCTTTTCAATTTTGATAGTCTGGTTATGATCTAGTCTGAGTAGTTTGAGTATTGAATGCATATCTATGATTATTGTGTGGAATTGTTGGTTATTGTGTATCTTTTAGTGATTGTATTGCACTGTTGAGAAGTAATGAATAAGAACCACATTTCATAATATTTTCTCATGTATTGTATGATTCTATAATGATGGAGTAATATTTTGCAGTATTTGGGTGTTGCATGTTACTTCTTTATGTCTATAGATGAGGTTATTGCATTGATATGAAATATAGAATAAAACCAACACTGGTGTGAACCTTAGTAATGATCTATGATGAGGATTATATCAAGAAGGATGTCTTGAAGGTCATTTTATGATTTTTGGATATTGCCATTATGATAACTCTCTCAAACCCTGATGGTAGAACTTGCATGTTGGTAGGAATGGAGTAATTGCCATTCCAAAACTTGTCTAAAAGATATTGGTACAAAATATTATCCAATTTGGCACCTTGCTAAACTTTTAGATCATACAAATCTTACACCAAACGTGCTACAAATCGTACAAAAGAAACTTACCTGATTTGGCAGTTTAGGCGATTAAGGAAAACTTACCCAATTTAGCGAAATTGGCAAATTGAATAATTGAGTTACAAAATTGTGTACGGAAGCCTACAAAACCAACATTGAAGGATTGGTTGTGTGTAAAATCATACAAGCACTGTCACTGTATGATTTGATATCGTACAGTAGTATGATTTGGGATCCGTACAAGTTGCTTTATACGATTTGATTCTTCAATTGAGAATAGTAATTTGATCATTATAAACCTCTGAGAACCACATCCACACTATGAATACTACATCCCTATGCTGCATTTTGTGTCATTGCCTTATCAAACTTGGTATTTTTGTTAAAACGGGTCAAATTGACAAAGTAAGAATATTACAAAATTGGAGGTGAATGACAGACACCAATGTGCAAAGGCATAGGATACGAGAAATACGGGAGAACATTCCAATAATAAGGAGCATGGGAATTTATAAAATAGAGAATGCAAGTAATTCATACCATACTACACATGAACCAAAAATAGAACAAGTTTGGACATCTAAAGAAGGAGATTTTGAGGCATTATTGATAGGGACAAAAGAGGAGGTACATGAACCACCTAACGTAGAAGAGCAAGTTGACATAGAAGTAGTGAATGAGGAAGGCTATTGGATGGTGACACCCGATAAAGCAATAGAAGGGTTACAAGGGAGTGTAGAGGATAGGAGTCAGGCACCAGGGCAACAGAGCGTGGTGTCTCAAGAAGAAAGACCAAGATAATCTCCCTCACATCAATGAAGGAAGTTGCGAAGTGAATACGTACGTGATTCTGGTCAATGACTGGTAGGACGGAATAAGATACCTCAAATAGAAACTTTTGATGATGAGTGTAGTAAAACACCCCCAAGGAGGAATCAAACAGAGAATCCATGAGATACCTCAAGTGACGAGGATGATTCTCCAAAGATGGCTAATAAGGCAGCCAAGCAGAGATGTCCACCCTTTATAGGTGAGGGTAAGGAAGATCCCACAAGACATATCGGAACCTATATAACCATTTGGAGGGAAAATGGCATAGACTAGCCAGATGACTAGTTGACTTTATTTCCTACTACCTTGAGAGGATTGGTGATGGATTGGTATCTAAAAAGGGAAAATGCATTAGATTTTTGGACTTGGAATCAAGTGAAGGAGAAATTCATTAAAGAATTTAATCCCTTGAAGGATGATGGAGACATTGTCACTGAAATTTGTATGATGAAGCAAAAGTCTGATGAAGATAATATGCATATACCCTTGGCAGATGTATTGGTAATGCGGTGGTTCATAGATGGATTGCTACCAAAATATAAAAAAAGATGAAGGTTGTATGATCAAAAATGTATGATGAAGCTTTGAAGCAAGCAAAGAATTTTGAGAGTGAATCGAAGCAAAGATACATAAGAATATTGTCTCATCCCATGTCCAATGATTTAGATAGTGGAGAAGATGATACTATACAGAGGACAGTAGCATCATTCCATTAGGAATTCAACAAGATCATGAAATAACAAAGAAGCAAGCCTGATAGGAATGATATTTGGTGCACAAAATGTAAAAATGAGGGTCATACAAATGTAAAGTATCCATAGAATTAATATTATCATATTTGTAACATGATGGTACATGAGGTGATGATATGTCCGTATAATGCAAGAGTACATCCACAGTTCCTGAAAATCTAAGAATAGGAAGAGAAACCAAATATCCTAGGAAGAGGGCAGCAAACAAGTGGTGGTTATAGAAATAGTTGGCAAGGTGGAAGGCAGAACTAGGGAAATCGGTAAGGAGGATAAATTTATTTGTAGTATGATTCAAAAGGGAGGTTGATCATACAATATCACAATTGCCAAGAGTTGGGGCATTTCACAAAAAAATATCCTTCACCTCAGAGACAATAAATGCAACAAGCGAACACTACACACATGTGTAGGTGGTGTGGTACGAGTAACCATAAGGAATCAAATTATACCAAGTAGACTAGTTCAAGTAACCCATAAAATGTAACTATTTAGATATTGAGATTCCTCAATTTAAAGAGAAAACTCAGGAAGTTTTAGCTATGACAAGGAATCAAGCTAAAAGTGATAAGTATCCTGATATAGAAAAATAAAAGCAGTGCTGACAAGTAGCAAATAAAGTACTACAATATGAAGCACAAAAAGCTAAGCAAGTGAAGTTAGAAGAAGAGAAGGAACTAAAAATTCATTAGAAGAGAAGGCAGTTGTGCAAAATTTGGTAGCACAGGTTTTGAACATCACTGTAGAGATCAAAATGGCTAACCTGTTGTAAGCTATCCCATCATTAAAAAAAGTGATGGTGGAGCAGATACAACCTCACAAGGTGATGGAAGTGCAAAGTCAACCGATTCAGGAAAAGAAATAAAAATACCAATTCATGGACCCCACCATATTAATAATTGATGTGGGAAAGAAACATGCATTAGTTCATATGGAGATTTTAGGGCACAAATTGATGCAAGTTATCATGGATAGAGGATCCAATGTCAATGTGCTATGTAAAATGACTTTGCTAGAACTAGGTGCTCCATATCTATGTACATCGAGCTTTAGAGTATATGGTGTTGACTAGTATGGTATCGATACAAAGGGAGTATTGATAGCACAACAAGTGGTGATAGATGACCAAGAGTTTGTCTTGGATTTCGTTGTGATTACTATGTAGAAGCCTGCATATGATGCTCTATTGGGAAGAGGATGGCTACGTGTAGCCAAAGTTAATCATAACTGGGGAAAGAATTAGATCACTTTTAAGAAGGGACAACATAAGTATATGATTAACTTGACTAATCAAAAGGTCAGTGAGGATGTAGCCACGATTGACGAATAAAAAAACTCCTCAGGAGATGAAGGATATGAACAAAATGGAGAAGAAATGTTGTACCTTGATGAATGTAGTGAAGATGAAGCTAGATATGATAGCAGACTTCTTCATTGCAAAATGGAGGAGTATGAAATTTTTTAGCCCAACTGCCTCTGTATTGACTCAAAGGGGATCAAGGAAAAATAAGACAAAACCAAATTCAGCCAAGAACCTAAAAAGAAGGTGAAAGAGAAATGGATGTTTCCAAAACGTTTTGCAGAATATAGAGTAGGAGATGCAAAAATTGATGCAAGACCAGCATACTCGAATAATATGGAGAAAGCAGCAAGTGAGACGAAGAATATCAAATACGAAGGACCTCGGATAGTGGACATCAATCTAAGGACAGAGGATGAACCTAGGATGATTCACTGTGGTGATGATTGGAACCCTGTATTGAAAGCGACAACGTTTAAGATATTTTTCAAATATAAGGATGTCTTTGTATGGACATACAAGGACTTGAAGGGAGTGTCACCTAAGTTATGTGTCCATAAGATCACACTGATACTGGAGCACAACTAGTAAGGAGAAGACCGTATAGGATGAATCCAAAATATACTGCATTAGTGAATGTAGAGATAGAGAAGATGTTGGAGGTCGGAATCATCTTCAAGGTTACAACTAGTGAATGGGTATAACCTATAGTGGTTACCTTGAAGAAGTAAGTGGAAAAAATCAGAATATATGTAGACTTTAGGATTCTAAATGCAGTAAACATTAAGTATCCCTTCCCTATTCCCTTCACAGATTCCATCCTGGAGGAAGTCGTAGGACATGAGATCTATTCATTTTTTGATGGATTTTCGAGTTATAATCAAACAAGTATAGTCGAGGAAGATAAACTGAAGACCACATTTATTATGGAAAATAGCATTTATGTGTATAATCAAATGCAATTCAAGCTCTGTAATGTCCCAGCTACATTTTAGTGCATTATACTATATATATTTGATAAATTGGCAATGGAGAACTTCAAAGTATTTTTGGACGACTAGTCCATTTATGGGGAGATCAAGGAGCACCTTCCTGCCCTCAGTGAATGTATGAGTAGGTGCACAAATGCACAGATCTCATTAAACCTTGGAAAGTGTTACCAGATGGTATCGTATGGAAAGTTGTTAGGGCACATAGTGTGCAATGAGGGATTAAAAACAAATCCTAATAAGATATGTGTGATATTGCAGATGGAAGAACCATATGATGTGAATTCAATTAGAAGGAACTGAAAAACCATTAGAAGAGAAGGCAGTTGTGCAAAATTTTGCAGCATAGGTTTTGAACATAAGAATATTATCTCATCCCAAGTCTAATGATTCAGATAGTGGAGAAGATGATACTATACAGAGGACAGTAGCATCATTCCATCAGGAATTCAACAAGATCGTGAAATAACAAAGAAGCAAGCCTGACAAGAATGATATTTGGTGCACAAAATGTTAAAATGAGGATCATACAAATGTAAAGTATCCATAGAATTAATATTATCATATATATAACGTGATGGGACATGAGGTGATGCTATGTCCGTATAATGCAAGAGTACAGCTATAGTTCCTGAAAATCTAAGAATAGGAAGAGAAACCAAAGATCCTAGGAAGCGGGCAGCAAGCAACAAGTGGTGGTTATAGAAATAGCTGGTGAGGTGGAAGGTAGAACCAGGGTAATCAGTAAGGAGGACAGATTTGTTTGTAGTATGATTCAAAATGGAGGTTGATCATACAATATCACAATTGCCAAGAGTGGGGGCATTTCACAAAAAATTATCCTTCACCTCAAATACAAGAAATGCAACAAGTGAACACTACACACATGTGTAGGTGGTGTGGTACGAGTAACCATAAGGAATCAAATTATACAAAGAATACTATTTCAAGTAACCCGTAAAATGTAAACTATTTAGATATTGAGATTCCTCAATTTAAAGAGGAAACTCAAGAATTTTTAGCTATGACAAGGAATCAAGCTAAAAGGGATAAGTATCCTGAGATAGAAAAATAAAAGTAGTGCTAACAAGTAGCAAATAAAGTACTACAAGATGAAGCACAAAAAGCTAAGCAAGTGAAGTTAGAAGAAGAGAAGGAATTGAAAAACCATTAGAAGAGAAGGCAGTTGTGCAAAATTTGGCAGCACAGGTTTTGAACACCACCATAGAGATCAAAATGGCTAACCTATTGTAAGCTATCCCATCATTAAAAAAAGTGATGGTGGAGGAGATACAACCTCACAAGGTGATGGAAGTGCAAAGTCAACCGATTCAGGAAAAGAAACAAAAAGACCAATTCATGGACCCCACCATATTAATGATTGATGTGGGAAAGAAACATGCATTAGTTCATATGGAAAAGAATTTGAGAGGAAAAAAGAAAAGAAAAAAAAGAAAAGCCCCACCCCAGCCAAAGGATAAAGGGGAGAAGATGATACTATACAAAGGACAATAGCATCATTCCATAAGATGAAACCAAAGTCATCCAGGAACCTAAAAAGAAGTGGAAGAGAAATGGATGTTTCCAAAAAGTTTTGTAGAATATACAGTAGGAGATGCAAAAATTGATGCAAGACCGACACACCCAAAGAATGTGGAGAAAGCAGCGAGTGAGCCGAAGAATATCAAATATGAAGGACCTCAGATAGTGGACATCAATCTAGGGACGGAGGATGAACCTAGGATGATTCACTGTGGTGATGATTGGAACCCTGTATTGAAAGCGATAACTTTTAAGATATTCTTAGAATATAAGGATGTCTTTGCATGGACATACAAGGACTTGAAGGGAGTACCACCTGAGTTATGTGTCCATAAGATCACACTGATGCCTAGAGCACAACCAGTAAGGAGAAGACCGTATAGGATGAATCCAAAATATGTTGCATTAGTGAATGCAGAGATAGAGAAGATGTTGGAGGTAGGAATCATCTTCAGGGTTACAACCAGTGAATGGGTATCACCTATAGTGGTCACCTTGAAGAAGGAAGTGGAAAAAATCAGAATATGTGTGGACTTTAGGAGTCTAAATACAGTAACCATTAAGGATCCCTTCCCTATTCCCTTCATAGATTCCATCCTGGAGGAAGTCGCAGGACATGAGATCTATTCATTTTTTGATGGATTTTTGGGTTACAATCAAATAAGCATAGTCAAGGAAGATAAGATGAAGACCACATTTATTATGGAGAATGGCATCTATGCATACAATCGAATGCCATTCAAGATCTGTAATGCCCCAACTACATTTCAGTGCATTATACTGTATATATTTGATCAGTTGGCGATGGGGAACTTCAAAGCATTTTTGGATGATTGGTCCATTTATGGGAAGATCAAGGAGCATCTTCCTACCCTCAGTGAATGTATGAGTAGGTGCAAAAATGCACAGATCTCATTAAACCCTGGAAAGTGTTACCTGATGGTACCATATGGAAAGTTGTTAGGGCACATAGTGTGCAATGAGGGATTAAAAATAGATCCTAATAAGATCCATGTGATATTGCACATGGAAGAACCATATGATGTGAGTTCACTTAAAACCTTCCTTGGATCGATGGGGTATTATCGAAGGTTTATCAGGAATTATGCACATGTGTCTTATCCATTGGATTCATTGACAAAGAAAAATGTTCCTTTCATATGGACAGAGGAGCACCAAGGAGCCTTTGAGGAGTTGAAGGCCAAGCTTGTCAGTAGCCCGATTTTGGTGTTCCCAAATTGGGATAAGGAATTCCATGTCCACATTGATGCTTCAAATTTTGCAATTGGATGTGCTTTAGCACAAGAAGGATAGTTTAGGCTGGATCAACCTATTTTCTTTGCTAGTCACCTATTGTCAAGGGTGGAGAGAAACTACAGTACAATAGAAAGAGAAGCCTTGGGAATGGTATATGCAGTCCAGAAGTTTAGGCATTACCTACTGGTGAATCCCTTTGCTTTTTATGTAGATCACCAAGCTCTGTTGTACTTGATAAACAAACTGGTGATACAAGGATGGGTCAGTAGGTGGCTCATCACCCTACAGGAGTTCGTATTTTGAGTAGTAGTGAGACCTAGTAAGAAGCATGTAATTGTAGACCAATTATCTTGGATACGATCAAGAGAGCCTACAAGAATAGGGATTCCAGATGAATTCCTTGATGCATAGTTATTCACCATCAATGTTGTTCCATCATGGTACAAGTTGATTGGCCAATATCTATCCATAGGAGAGTTGCCACAAGAGATGATGGCAACCAAGAAGAAGAAAGTAATTATGAAGTCAACACCTTTCCAATTGATAGTAGGATTGTTGTATAATATGGGAATTGATGGTATCTTACGAAGATGCATGATGGAGGAAGAAGTTAAAGTGGCATTGAAAGAAGCTCATGAAGGCTTAGTAGGAGGGCACATGGGACCAGATGCAACTACTAGGAAAATATTACTAGCAGGATTATGGTGGCCCACACTGTATAACGATGCAAAAGAATATGTAAAAGCATGCGATACTTGTCAAAGGATAGGGAAGCCAGTAAAGAGAGACTTTATGCCATTGCATCCATCACAACCCTAAGAACTATTTGAAATATGGGGATTGGACTTCATTGGACCATTGAAAACCTCTCGAAGAAGGAAGTGCAGGTACATTGTGGTAGCAATAGAGTACTTGACAAAGTGGGTCGAAGCGAGAGCATTACCTGATAACTCAGCTAAAAGTACAACAAGATTCTTGTATGAGCAGGTAATTACAAGATTTGGCATTCCACTACAGATAACAAGTGATCGAGGAGGACACTTTGTAAATGAGATCATTAAGATGCTGACAACCGAATTCAAGATTTTGCATTCATTGTCTAGTCTGTATTACCCCAGAGCCAATGGGTAGGTGGAAGCAACAAATAAAGTCCTGGTATCTACTTTGTACAAAACCTATGGAATAGAAGGAGCAGATTGGGAGGAAAGGTTACCATCTATTTTATGGGTATACAGAACAACTTTTAAACCAACAATAGAGCATACACCTTTCCAGTTGATGTATGGACAAGAGGTAGTGGTGCTAGTTGAATTCTTGATACCAAGTTTGAGAGTCGTAGTGGAGCATCGCTTGGGTGATCAAGAAAGTTTGGAGGAGTGATTGACAACACTGATTAAGTTGGATGAAAGAAGAGTCATGGCACAATGGGCAATTGAGGTAGCCCAAAAAAGAAGGAAATTATGGCATGAAAAACACTTGAGGAAGCTAGAACTTAGTCTGGGTGACTTAGTTCTAAAGTTTAATGGAAAGTGAGAAATCAAGCTTGGTAAGTTGAAGAATTTATGGCTTGGTCCCTACAAAGTGGTAGAAGTAATGAATAATGGAGCAGTCAAGTTGCAAAACTTGAATGGGACTGAGGTACCCGACACTATAAATGGCTCAAAGTTGAAGCCCTACAAAGTACAATGCTTATTCATTTCTTCGAAAGAGATTGAATGAAGAAGATGAGCAAGAGCTCAATGGAGAACTCAAGATGAGCAAGGTCCATCATAGGAAGAGCCTGACATGGGACTCACACACTTATTTGTAGAAGGGGAGGAGACAAGGCCAACTATAGAACAATAAGAGTTGGTACCTCGACCCGAAGAAAGAAGAAGATTGTGGGTGCATGTCAGATTTGTAGATGGGACCGAATGAGTAATAGAGGAAGATGAAGAGTGGATTCCTCCAAATGAAAGAGGATATCAGGAGATAGTACTATTACCTAAAAATAGGGGAAGGCAAGAAGAAGCACCCCAAGTAAATCAAAACATGATGTATCCTCGAGTGGAACATAGAGAACTACCCCAACAAGTAGAAGGATGAAGAAGGATACGATTAATAGTATGATATGAAGATAGAGTGGACACTTTTGAAATGGAAGTTCCAGAGGAGAATGAGAATGAGACCATTGATGAAGAATTGGTTGGACTTACTCCATTAGCTCAGATAGGGCTATTACAATAGAGAATGCGACTACAGACCCAACAACTATAGGAGGAATATCAGATATTGTGAGGTCATAATGCAAGGTTGAGGGAGCAAACCATCCAGGAATTGGATAGTACAATACGAAGGTTGGATGAGCAAAGAGCAGCTAGGCTATAGGAACTAGAAGGGGAAGCTGAGGATAATGAGGGGATAACTCCAAGAAGTGGTATAAGAAATGATGGTGCAAGCACAAGTGAAGGAAGAAGATCACAAGTAGCACCAAGTGATCCACCAATGACAAATGAAGATGCAAAAATGCTTTGGTGAGACATTGAGGAAGCAACCACATCACCTGAACCACAAGGTAATGCACGAGTAGATTCGAGTGAATCTAGTGATGAAGGAATGCCTTGGCTAGTAAGGGAACCTAGCACAAAAAGTAATGATGATGATGATTGCCTAGAGAGACCCTAGAATCCTCAAGATAACCATGATCCCCTAGCCTATACAACAACACATCGACAACTAGGAAGATCTCAGGAGCATCAAGCCAACCTTGATCCACAAGCATATACAATAGCCTATCGAAAACTAAGAAGATAAAGGAGAGAAGTAAGGAGATTGGAGAGATTGATGAATTTACTAGAAGATTGGTCAGAAACAAAGAGAAGATAATTAAAATGACTCAAGTTCTGAGATAAATTTTTTGATGCATATAGAGAGATCCTAGCAACCTCATCTCCATAAATATGCTTTGAGGAAATAATATGGAGATATCACTTAATACATGCAGATCATAGAATCAGAGCACTACGACAATTATCACCAAGCGTAAGATGAAGTAGAAGTCCACTAGCCAATATTGAGTTGGTAGAGATAACTCCTGATAATCAAGCAATGGGAGGAAGGAATCAACAAGGACCCCTAAGGCTTCAACTAGGAAGGGGAGGAGGTATTCGACCATGGAATGAAAGAAGTCAAGGTGATGTTACACCTAGAGGAGGAAGAGGATGAGGAAGGTTTCGACCTCCTACTCCTAGATGGTCGGGAGATACACCTTTAGCATGTTTGAACTGGACAAGGAATCTGTAAGGTATACTAGGGATAAGAGGAATCTTACCAAACCCTACAAGGTGGTATCCATTGGGATGACCACCACTAATCTGATGAGGACCTCAAAGAGTGGAAGGAGGTAGAGGATTACTCCAAGGAAGGGAGGAATCACCAATTGTTTAGAGAAGTTCGATGTCAAGAGGAATAGGATGTGGAAGGCACTTGCGAGGTAGAGGCCTTACTAGTAGAGGAAGAGTGCATTTTGTAGATGAAAGAAACCAGGGACAACAAAGGATTCGATCACCAAGTCTGGAGATAGAATTGATCCGAGGAGATAGGCAGAGAAGTCACTCAAATGATAGTAGAATAGTTAGAGCACCGCTACCAAGGGATCAATCACCTGTACGACAAGAGGAAGAGACACCAGGTGAAGATACTCCAGCTTGCAATTGTACAATTCCAAATTGTACACATGGTAGTGGAAGGCCAAGGAACTCGGTAACATCACAAGTGGAGATGAATCACCCTAGAGAGCAAGTGGTGCTAGATGATACAATCACTCGTAATGTCATGGTCGAACCTCCAAGAGAAGAATCAGATGGGATCATGCAAGTGAATGTCACTATGTGATTCCCATGATGGTAAGTGTAAATAGTATTAGGAAATAAAAAAAAAAAAAAAAAAAAAAAAAATAAAATTCCTTAGTTGTGAAAATCCCTTGAGATGCAATTAAGAAGGAAGTTGGTTGAAAACCGAAAATGGTGACCTCTTCAAGAGAGAGAAAATGGAAAAATTTCTCTAAGTAACAGATCGTACAAACCAATTTTAAAGGTGAAAAAGCATAAGTGGGAGATCGTACAAGCAAAAATAGAAAAAGTATAGGTAGAATCATACAAGGAAGCATGTTGTATGATTTAGATCGTACAATGTATGATTTTATGAGCAGATGTACGATTTTCAACCATCGCAATTAATGTTCGCATGAGTGGAATGATGAGTTATCGAAAAAGAGTGGGAAAAAGATGAAATCACATGGGAAAAGTGGTGAGTTGTCAATCATCCAGGCAAAAGAAGACAAAAAGGCATGCAAGAGGGTAAAGTGGCACAATTTTAAAAAATTGAATGGTTAGGGTTTGATAGCAATTTAAATAAGGGATATTTTAAGTAATTTTGCAAATCGTACAAGGGTAAATTCAAAATTTCAAGGAGAGCAAAGGTGAAAAGCATGCAACTAGATGAAATATTCTACATGGGCATTGAAATTCATTAGTAAACTACAAGATTGCATGACCCATTTTTAAATTTGCACCAGGGAGACTTTTTGCATTCAAAAAAATCAAACTAGAAAGAGAAAAGCAAGGGTTTTGACTCCATTAAAAGAAATTTTAAATTTTAGCTGAAGGGAAGTGAGGGTTTGTAGTAGAAGGTATCAAAGCAAGAACCAGATTGTGAAAAACATCCACCTAGGGTTCAAGGAAATTGTAGATTGGAGCTAGAGTGAAGAAATTGCAAGGAAAAGGAGATTACAAGCCCTAATCAGAGAAAAAGTAGCAAAAATAAATTGTAGAAGGTAGAAGAAAAAGGGAGATGATCGTACAACCCTACAATATAGCCAAAAAATTTATTTTTGGGAGAAATTGTGCCAAGTAAAGGAAAAATTGTAGATTTGCTCTAAAATTGCACTAGAAAGATAGATCGGGACATTTCGGCAACTAGGTCGATGATAAATCATGGAAAGGAAGTGAAAAACATAAGTTTCAGGTGAATAAGGGTTTTAAAAGATGTGTTGTATAATTTGGAGGATAGATTGTATGATTTCAGGAAAAATTATGTGATTTCAAGTAGTTTAAAGGTCGATTTAAGCCTTTTTGAGAAAATCATACTGAAATCGTATATTATATGGATCCGAAAAAGGAGATCAGGAGGAAAGTGACATTGTATATATTGGTATAACCCCTATACATTTTGGTGTATCCAGTGTATGATTTGTAGTTGTTGAATAATTTGAAGTAGTTTGAGAGATTATACGATATGGAGGTGGTTGTACAAACTGAAAATGTACATGAATGATTTGGAGGGTGTATTATACAATTTATAGTAGCATTGTATAATTTTTAGAGGACTTCTGATTGCATGATAGTTGATGTCTAGAAAGCAAATCTAACCAGAGGAATGGTGAGAAAATGATTTCAATCAAAGAGTTTGGATACCGGTTAAGAAGAATTATAGCCAATAGAGTGGAATGGTCACCAAGACCCCTACACAAGAGAGAGTCACATCCATGACAATACCAAGGGTGATAATTTTAGTCCCATGATTGGCATGGTAATCATCCTTGGAGGAGAGGAGGATACAAGTCATGGAGAGGGTAGAGGTATTGGAGGGTTGATCAAATAAGGACACCACCAAGGTTTCGAGAGGAGGAAATGGCATAGGAAAGAGCCTCGAGGAGGGAGTTGTGTAGTGAAGTCCATTACCTAGATCTAGAGGAGGATCTGAGTAGTGAATCCAAGGAGAACCAGGTTGATATAACAAGGATATCATTTATACAACATGGAGGAGATACATGCCGAAAGTGGTGGAGCAAAGAAGAAAATAAGAACCACCCATGGAGAAGAGAATTTGAGAAGGTTGGTGTAGTTGTGATAGCATAGGTGCCACCACACTAGAAGACCTTCTTTTATAACTATCTATTGTAGATTGTTCAGGCATATGATCCTACAAGTAGACTTGCCTATGTTAATGTGGGTAAGTGATCGGTGAAGGTAGAATTCATAGTAGAGGTATTCAAGAAAATATTTGGATTGCTAGAATATGGCACTAAGGTAGTCAAGAAGTTGCTTGATCTGATTGAGACACATCGCATCATCACTTCACTCACCAATGTGAAATCATTGATCGAAGCAAAGATCTTGGGTGTAGGAACTCGAGGGATTAAATAGAGCCAGTTGATAGGGAAATATTGGCCATGTGCCATGAATATTGTGATGGCTCAACTATCAAGAGAAACATGAGCCACAAAGATGCCAATATAGATGGCTCAATATGTGGAAGGTATCACCAAAGGAATCTAGTATGATTGGGGTACCTATCTGGAGAAAAAGATGCATGACATGCTGACAAAGAGGTCGAAGAGTTTTGGGATGACTTTCCATGCTATTGGATTGTTATTGAATGTTGTCACAGAGATGGGAATTCATTTTCTAGGCTTGATAGAGCCTAGGAATATTGATGCAGGTAAGCCAACCATTTTACGATGGGTAAAGTCAATGCCAATTCAGAAGGAGACTCCAGATAAGTCTCGAGCAAAGAAAGCACCTCAGGCCATGATAGTACATGAGGATACTTCTTTGGATGAGGAGGTACACCATCAAAGGAAAAGGCCTAGGAAGTTGCAACCTAAACTAGAACAACAAGCACTTCAACAATGGTAGTAGGAGCAACCATCAGTTCAGGAAAGGGAGGAAATTATGGGGAGGTAATCCAGCCCAGTATGAATAAGAACAAGAAGACAATGAGAAAGAATGGTAAACAATCCTATCCTAAAAAAATAAGTCAAGCTTGTACAAGAGAATCAACAAGAGGAAGGATAATCAGACTCGAAGAAGTTAGATTTACAAAATTGGAATTGGGTAGAAGTAGAAGAGATGGTAGAGTCCCCACATATTTTTTAATCTACCGATCTCAAAATTTTAGACTCTTCTAAAATTTTGGATGATATAGAAGTGAGGCAAATAGTACAAGAAGTGGTAGCCACTACACAAGAGATAAAAGAGAAAGCCAAGGTGGTAGTGGAAGCCTCAGAAGAAGATTCAAGAGAGAAGAAGAAGCCTCACTTTAGATTCATGATGGGAGGAAGCACGAATCAAAATGATCAGAGTGATGCACAAGAAGATATGAATGCATCACAAGAATAGGAAGATCCTATTGTTGAAGAAGTCACAACAATGGAAGTCCAATAGAATCAGGAAGAAAAGCAGGTGATAGAAGAACAATAGGTGGACTTAACCGAGCAAAAGGAAGTCCAAGAACCTACAAGGCAACAACAATCTCATCCTGAGATTGTTGATATTGAAGAAGATATGGAGGTTGAGAGAACTATGGGATAGACTCCACCATAAGAAAATATAAACATGGAGAAAGCACTAATGGAGCTTGGGGGAAGCTCTAGTCACCACTTGGAAGAAGAGGAAGAACAAACTCCTACAAAGGAAGAACTATGGAGGATGCAAACAAGCTACCTCCTAGAAGTACCATAGTTCTCAAATATTGAAACTAAGGAGGATGCAAAAAGGGTAGAAGATCAGGTGGACCATTTCTTCTCTCAGATAGGCAATGCCATGGCTAGCACCAAACTATAATTTTGTATTGGATGCGTAGGAGAGTTGAAGCTATGGGAGGAACAAGTGTTTATCGAATTGGAAAAGATAACAGAATGGGTGAGTAGTGAGGATCGTACAAAGAAAATTGTTGATATTCATGTACAACACCCATGGAAGTTACCCAAGGAAGAGGTAACAATGATGTTAGGAAGAGATGACTTACCAGATGGAGTGAGAACCAATTACAAGTAGCATCCGAGGTTGTACCTAGATAGAGCCAATTATCTGACTTGTCCCTTGAATACAATAGAGTTGGAACATAAGAGGGTCACCTCAGGCTTGGCTATCACTCTGAGGAAGTTGAACTTCCTAACACATTGGATAGAGTGGTTGAGCATAGGATTGGAGTAGATCTATCAGCTCAAGGAAGCTCAGAAAGAAGAGATAGAGGCCACTCAAAAGGAAATGGTTGCAATGGAGGAAGAATTGAATAAGAGTAAGGTTACGATAGAAGATAAGTTAAAGAAATTGGAAGAAGAACTGCTAAGTAACAGGGCTGGTTTTGAGGCCAAAATTAGTTTGCTAGAAGAGGAGAAGTGATAGGTCTCACAAATGGTAGAAGACAGGATCAAGGAGTTGGAAGCTCAATTAAAAGCAAAAGAAGAATAGTTGCAGGCGAAGGATGAATAGCTAAGAACATAGTTAGCTATGAAATATGAGCAACTGGTAGTGAAGGATAAGAAGATAGAAGAGCTTACAAAGGATAATAAGTGATATAATGATATGATCCTAGAGAAGCAAACATAATTGAAGGTTAAGGAGGAGACTGTTCATGCTTTGGAGGCTGATATTAATCACCATATGAAGACCATTATAGATAAGAATGAAGAGTTAGAAGTAGCAGCTCGAACAGAAGCACATTTGTAGGAGAAGCTTAAGAAGAGTGCTACTGAGCGTGAACAACAATTAAGGGAACTCCTGAAGACTACCAAGGAGACAACCAACCAACATGGTGTGAAAGCAGTAGAAATGGGTAACTACGTAGCCAAGTTGTAGAATCAACGCATAATTCTTCACGCCCAGCTGGAAGACAGTGAAGCCTTAGTCAAAGAATATGAGGCCCAACTGAAATAGAAATATGAGTCGATGAGGACACCGACCAAAGTAAAGGGGAGGGTAGATGTAGGCAGCAAATCCACCTCCCAGAAGAAGAAGTGACAAGAGGATTTGCCTAGTTTTGATAATTTTGATAGTTTTGGCAAAACGTACAAGTAGGAGTAAAAGAAGGAGGTAAAACATACAAACTAGATGGTAAAATATAAAGTGCAATGAAATGCAAAGGAAATGCAATTTGAGTTGTAATTGCGAATGAATTTGATAAATCATGTATTTAGACTTAGTAAAAGGGTGTAATTATGTATTCTATTATACATGGGTAGTTGTGAATAATGAATTGCCTCAAGAACCACTTGGAATGGCCTGGGCAATGTTATATAAGACCCCTTTTCAATTTTGATAGTCTGGTTATGATGGTTTATTAGTCTGAGTATTGAATGCATATATATGATTATTGTGTGAAGTTATTGTGTATATTTTAGTGATTGTATTGCACTATTGAGAAGTAATGAAGAAGAACCACATTTCATAATATTTTCTCACGTATTGTATGATTCTGGAATGATGGAGTAATGTTTTGCAGTATCTAGTTGTTGCATGTTACTTCTTTATGTCTATGGATGATGTTAATGCATTGCTATGAAGGATGGAATTGAACCAGCACTGGTGTGAGCCTTAGGAATGATCTATGAGGAGTATTGTATCAATAAGGACATCTTGAAGGCTATTGTATGATTTTTGGATATTGCCATTGTGAAGAACTCTCTCAAACCCTAAAGATAGAACTTGCATGTTGGTAGGAATGGAGTAATTGCCATTCCAGAACTTCCCAAAACTTGTCTGAGAGAGATTGGTACAGAAGAGTATCCAATTTGGCACCTTTATGAACTTTCATTTCATACAAATCGTACACCATACGTGCTACAAATCGTACAAAAGAAACTTACCCGATTTGGTAGTTTAGGCGATTAAGGAAAACTTACCCGATTTGGCAATATTGGCAAATTGAACAATTTAGTTACAAAACTGTGTACGACAGCTTGCAAAACCAAATATGAAGGATTGGTTGAGTGTAAAATCATACAAGCACTATCACTGTATGATTTGGGATCGTACAGTGGTACGATTTGGGATCCGTACAAGTTGTTTTGTGGTCGCATATTAATGGTTGTGAAGACTGTACGATTGTACGATTTGGTTATTCGATTGAGAATAGTAAATTGATCATTCTAAGCCTCTGAGAACCACCTCCCCACTGGGAATACTGCACCCCTATGCTATAGATGGGGTTTTACAAAATTTTCACCCTTCTGATGTTCCAAAGTTCCACCCTCCTGACGGGCAGCAGTTTCCATCCTCCTTGTAGATGGGGACCTATGATAGTTTTTCCCTCTTGACTGGTAGAATTTCCCACCTCGCCAATGGGTGGGGTTTTAAGATACCTCCATCCTAAGGGAGATCTGAGTGTTCACCTGACCTATTCTCTGCCCCGTCCAATTTTCCACCCAACCTTTTATGTTAGACTTGTGGAACTAAACTTACTTGGCCACCTTGATTCTTTCACCCATATGATACTTGTTGCCACCCATCAGTACAATCACCTTCATATTCTGCCCAACCATAAATGCTTTAAAATTTGGCCAACTTTGTAGATCATCAATATTGCAAAGAAGAATAGGTGAAGGGGTGCAAAATTTCACCCACAATAGCAGTTTCCATCCTCCTTGTAGATGGGGACCTATGATAGTTTTTCCATCTTGACTGGTAGAATTTCCCACCTAGCCAATGGGTGGGGTTTTCAGATACCTCCATCCTAAGGGATATTTGAGTGTTCACCTGACCTATTCTCCGCCCCGTCCAATTTTCCACCCAACCTTTTATGGTAGACTTGTGGAACTAAACTTACTTGGCCACCTTGATTCTTTCACCCATATGATACTTGTTGCCACCCATCAGGACAATCACCTTCATCTTCTGCCCAACCATAAATGCTTTAAAATTTGGCCAACTTTTTAGATCATCAATATTGTAAAGAAGAATAGGTGAAGGGGTGCAAAATTTCACCCATAGAAACTTTAGTATATAGATGTCAAGAGTGCCTTTATTAATAATTATCTCAAAGAAGAGGTGTACATGACATAACCTAAAGGGTTTATTGTCAATGGAAAACATCAAAAGGTTTACATACTAAGAAATAATTGTATGGGTAGAAGCAAGCTTCCAAAACCTAGTACATCAAAATTATGATCACCTATTGTAGCATGGTTTCACCAAAAGTCTGATGTAAATCTCTATATTAAGAAAGTTGAATTTGAGATAGTAATGTTTGTGCTCTATGTTTGTGATATCGTCATTATTGGCATATTGGATTATCTAGTAAATGGTGTGAATAATGACTTGAGAAAAATGATAGATCTAGGACATCTATATTATTAACTTTGTTTGGAAGTATGAAAAAGAAAGAATCACATTATTCTCTCATATACAAATTATGCCAAGACACTACTAGAAAAATTCTAGATGATAGATTATAAACCTAAGGCAACACTAATGGAGCAAGGGTTACAATTGTTCTGATAAGTCATCTTAGGTATATGGTACTCTTTATCATTAATTGATAAGGATTCTCATATACACAACAAATACCAAGCCTGATAACAAATTTAAAATATGGCCTAGAATAAAAGAAGAATGATAAATTCTTTCTACAATGATAAATGAACTTAGAATATGCTATATCTATAAATTATAGGAGGTCAACATTTGGATATGTATTTCATATAGGATTTGAACCTATCTCATAGCATAACAAGAAACAATAGACAATATCATTGTCATCCATAAAGGTAAAATATCACACTACATGAAGAGCTATATGCAAATAAATATGATTATAACAAAAAAATTATCAATAATGTTAAATTACAATAATCAAGGTGTTCTAAAATTGGAATGCATCCTTGTGCCCGTGCTCTAGACCCCCAAACCCTGGGACTGAATCCTCTATTGACTCCTATCTCCACATTTCCATGGATCCCATCAACTCGCCCATGCATCCCAATCCTAGAGCTAATTTTAAATGGACCCCATCCTTGAAAGGTTGGCTAAAACTGAACTTCGATGGCTCTTCTAGAGAAAATTATGGGACAGTTGGTAGAGGAGGAATTATTAGAAATCATGAGGGAAGCATAATTCTAGCCTATACTAAGAATATTGGTACCCTCACCAATCATGCTACGGAAGCCAAAGCCCTCCATCGAGGATTATCAATCACAAGTTATCTTCAATGTAAGTTGGTATTCAAAGGAGATTCGCTAAAAATCATCAAATACTCCAAAACTAACAAGAACCCTAATTAGAAGGTCAAGAATATTATTTATAAAGTTAGATGGCTCCTTCTCAGTCATCCAAGATAGTTGTGCAATATGTATTTAGAGAAACTTATGTAGAAGCAGACTCCTTTTCCAATTTGGGCCACTCTTAGGGATCCCTCAATGTTTGGTATGATGCTTTCCCTCCAGACCTTGGCAAAATTGTCTCTCGAGATCATCTTGGACCATCATGATCCTCGACCCTCACCTTGAGTGGTGGACCCTTTGGTTGGTGTCCCACCTTCACCGTCCATGTGTCATCCTTGCTGGTTAACCACTTCAAACCAGTTAACCTTCTATCCATTCACCCTCAGTTGGCCCCACTTGCACTCTTTCCCCCTCCCACCCGCTTCATATTTTTGTTCCCCTCCCCTCGTTTCTTCATGTGTATCATGTCCACCCCCACCCCTCTCAATTATTGTCGATCATCCGTCGTCAACTCCCTTCGCTCCTTATGCTTGGTACCAAAATCCTTTTCATCCCGGGTGCTATCTTCATTATGATTTTTTATGCCTTGGTAACGTGAATCAACCCTTGTGATCTTGATCTATGGGATTTTTCCAATCAGCACTGTGTGAACCTCAGAACCATACCGCTTCACATGTGTATTACCAATATCAAGTTTGATTTGCACAACATGCATATTTGTGCCACCTACAAAAATTACAAAAAATATATCACCCTGAGCGTTGTAACTTCCCATGCTATGGTTGTTCATCGTGTCGATAAAAATCATTGCTCTACTGATGCTCTTCATTTATCTCTCGGGTTTCACTGACTGGCATGCATCCCATAAGATATTACCTCTTGCACCTCATGTTGTTCTAATGCACCTCATCTCCTACCCTCTTCGGCATGTGTGCTAGTTGGCTTGTTAAATATGGTCTATGCCTGAACATTCTCTATTCCAACCATCATCATCTATATCTCATTTATCCCAATTCCAAACCCCCATTATCCTTGTTCCCTAATGACAATTCTCGAACCCTCGGTCCTAAAGCTCGACCCTATGTTCGAGGATATCCTGAATAGTCACAATTGCCTCCCATTTTTTTAAAAGTTTGATGGTAATGAGGAGTATATCTCTAATGCCATCGTTAGCACTTGGGAGAATGGTTGTGTCTCCATTTGGGGCCAATGTGCAACTACTAGAAAATGTGATTGGTATTCCTATTGACAGGAGGAGTGTTCATCGAAACAAGTATTCGATGGTGACGGAGCTTGAGTTTTTCTTGAAGAAAGGTAAGGACCTTCTCACCACCGATGGGGGCATTGAGAGGACCAAACTCCCTAGTCCCTGGGAACGAGTAATGATCCTTGTCCTCCAGTATTTTATAGTTGATAAAATAGACTCAACCTTACGTAGTTTCCATATTGCATTTTTGAACCATCTAAGAGGCAATAGGAAAATCAATATTCTAGATTATCTATATAGGTCTATTGAACTATTAGTCACTAACGTTAGAACTGGGAAGGCCCACTACACCATCCATTAGGGCCTGCATTACATTTTGTACAAGCATACCCTTGATGCTTTTTCCAGAAGAGCCTTCATTGCCATTGCCCCCACCCCTCCCTAGCCTACCCTTGCCCCTCCCAGTCCCTCTCACCATGCCTCCCTTGGTCCCTCTTAGCCCACCCCTCCCAGCCCCTCTCAGCCCACCCCTTTCCCTTATCCTACCTATCCCCCCACCTATCCTACCCCTACCAAGTTTGTCGATAGTTCCAGTAGTGAAACCCACATCCAAGAGGTCCCCAATGATGACTCGGACCCTGATTTCTCCTCCCTTATCGCTCCCAAGATTAAAATTGAGGCCCGTGATGATTTTTATCATAAATCAAGAGTTGTTAAACGATCTACATCCAAGTTCCTTCAAAACCCTAGCCCATATGATCGAGTTGGGATAGATTTTATAATTGGACTTGCTTATTTATTGGGTTAGAACTAAATTCAAGGTAATATAGGCTTGCTTGTTTCCTGCATGTGAGTCTCCCTGCATCTGAAGAAGCTCAAAATGGACTCAACGTCCCCTGCTAAAACCAATGATTTGGCTAAGAAAATTGGATCATCCCCAACTAAGTCCAGTGAAGTGGCTAAGGATCCTATCCATGAGGAGGTAAAGGCGAATGACAAAAGGGTTCAGGGATCGACAAAAGAGGTTGGTGATGAGACTGCACTGTGCCAAGTGATGAGATTTTGTTTTCTTCTCAAGAATACTTTAATTTTTTAATTTCCCCTAAGATCTAGAGCAAAAAATTGATACTCGCTTCTTGCTTAAAAAAAAATTTTGCTCATTGTTGCTTCTTGCTAGCACTCACAACATGTGATTGCATTTCAAAATAAGAAAATTTAAGGTTTGATCCTAGATATCACTCATTCCTATCTCACACTCAATCTAGGATAAAAATGTTAAGGTTCACCTATAAGATTTGAACTTCCTTTGGTAATATATTATGATAACATAAAATATTTTTTTGGAACATAAGTGTGTTGATTAATTCCATTGATTTCCATTATTTTTATAAAATACTCAAGCTTTGATTTTATTTCCTCTTTTATTTTAGAGACATTACCAAAAGGCTTGATGTTTTATGTCTTCACCAACCTATTATATTTCATACTTCTACCAAAAATGTACACACATTATCTTTTAAAGTTTTTTATCCCAACACGATATACCCGTTAGAAAAAATAATGGCTCTTCAATCCATATAGATTAAAATACAAAATGAATTTTGATAACCATTATTGAGCAGATCACATCTAAAATAATATGTTTATGATTTGATCCTCTTGCAACAAAATATTTGAAGATATTATATACTTCCTTTGTAACCAACAATTAAACATCTATTCTTCTACAAAATGATGTCATCCAATAAATATATTATCCTATGCATATTGAAAAATTGAAATAATAATATTCCAAAGGCCATATAAATTAACAAAAAGGACAAAGTCCTCCATTGTTAAAGACCATCCATAAGTACCACCCTTGCTTTTAGAAGGAGATAAAATAGACAAAATTCTCCCCCAATAATCTAGAGATTATATTTATTTATCATTATTGAATTTAACATGAATAATTTGTGGTCCTTCAACATTTATTTCAAAGAGTGCTAGTATTTAGAGCACATATATTTATGACTCCAATTTTTTTCAATTTTTTTTCCTTTATGTAAAAACATAGACAACCCACTTTCCTTTTGTTTCTAGTGATTGTCCATCCCACTTGTGATTATATCACACCATTGTAATACCTCCTAAAGCTCCCATAGTATAGTGCGTTAGATAATCCCCCATCTTCAAAATTTCTTTATGTTTACATTCCTCACAACCTACTTTTGTTTTATATACTAAAATAAATCTAGGGATACAACAACCTATCAATTCCTTGATAACAACTTCTCATTTGCACTCTGAAACTATCTTTTTCTGGGATTTCACCCCTGAGTTGAGGGGTGACTTTGACTTTGACCATACCCAACAATTTTCTCCTTTCTATTTTCAGTCCGAAGAAGATTTTAACTGGATTTTCACCTCTTTCTAGGGGCGCTTTTGACTTTGACCCACTACTTGCAAATTTTTTTCTTCCCCTTAATCCAAATAAAATCGTTCAAGGTAATTTCACCCCAAAGGAGGGGCACAAAGGATTTTCACCCCTCCATGGGGTGAAAATGTCTTTTAATTTTGTTGGCGCCTTTATCTTTGAAAAACTGCCAAAGGCGTATTAACCCTTCAATCCCAAAACGTCCATTGTTGTCAAATTTTCTCTTCTACGTTTTCCATTAATTTTTTACCAGTAAAATTATTGTGCATCTCCAAAAACAAAATCAACCTTTTATTTAATGGAATTTATTAACAGTAAAAATAACACAACTTCATCATTTTCAGTTCAAAATTTTCATTATTTTTCTTTTTAGATTTTTTACAACAAAATTCAGTATGGCAAAATTGCCAACACTTTTGGCAGCTCTCGAGGTCGATTCTTCTAAATGCAATTGACCCCAAGCCTTCAAACATTGGGATTAGCTATTAGCATCACTGGTTACATCAGATCTGCCAACTGTATTAGATAGTGCATTTGATCCTGTAGCCTCCTTCTTCTTTCTTTCCTCTTGTGCATGCTTCTCCTGTTCTTCTACTACTTGTTGCTTTGCTTTCACCTGTGCTTGGGATTCATGCTTGGTGAGGCTATCACTTGTAGCTTCATACATGGAAACTACCTTGGATCAAACATCATCTGTGAATGCTAAGAATGTGCTCAGTGAATCTATGACAAAGCATAGCATCTCAACTTGATCCATGCTGAAGTAGTTAGCTCTCTATTGAAGTTCCAATAAGGAAGATTCGATGCGGTTGAGCCTCTCCATGCAAGGGAGTGCTTGTTCCTTCGTTATTGGTTCTTTCTAGCCATCAATTTATGAATTATTTTCTATAAAATCTTTCCAGGTTATCTTTAACTCTTTTGTAGGTAACAACTCACCCTACTCATTGATGAAGCTCAAAAACCCATCATCGACTAGAACCTCAAAATATACAAGCAAAACACAATGCTCCTGTTCAAACATAGTTATCAGCTTTCGGGATTCTCTTCCTAGCTCCAACCAAGCAAAATAGTTGCACAATGTCATTCTGGCCTTGTACCAACTATGATCCATCTCGTTCATCGACTTAACCTAAAAATCAGAGTTTTTCAATGCCTGGATTTTCAGTGCCATTTCCAGTTTTGGTTCTAGCCTCTCTTCAGCATATTCCACAGTTTTCTCTCCAATAAAAATCACTATCTGAGCCTCATGAATGTACATCAGGACCTTGACCGCATCAATCACCAAAGTCACACAATCTTTCAATAGATGATAGTGAGTCTCTTTGATTTTTTTCCTTGGAGAAGCTTGTTGATTGCATGGCTTTCTCATCCAGTTGTTTCTGCATAACCTCAAGCTGGATTGTTAATGCTTGCACTTTTTTATATTATCTTGCCCAAGATATTTGGTAGCCCTTGGCTTCTTTCTCTCATTCCTCTACCTTCTTCTGCCAGCTCTCTGCCTCTAATTTTGTTGTTTCCATATGATCTCTACTTTTGGCCAGAGCATCATTCAACTCAACGATCTTTGCCTCAACCTCAAAGAAACTTTTCTTGTAATGCTTGCCATGCAAGTAAAGAGTGCTCATATCCACCTACATATTCCCCAGATTCTTTGTAGTGTCAATATTTATCAGGTATTTTGTAATGACTTCACAAGTGTAATCACTTGAAGTCATTTCTCCTTGAGGCTTCTGGACCTAGGGAATCATTTTTACTATATGAGGCTCCATAGTTTTAGGATCAAAAGTGACCTTCTTCAATGCCTTTGTTGGATCCTGATATTATTTTCTCTTATGGCTCTTCAGCCATTGTGATGCACTTAATCGAGATCGGCTCATCTTCATTGCAATGAGATGCTCTGGTACAATGTCTATCTTCGGCTTTGGCAGCATCGGTAACTCAATAAAATGAGCAGGGGGAAAGCGAACCTATTGAAGTTTTGGCTTGGGAAGGGAAGTGGAAATGGGAACGATTGATGTAACAGAAGCGGTTAAGGAAGTGGAAGTGAGGGCTTCGATTGTAGTTATACTCACTCAAATAGGATCCTATGTACTTATAGCCATGATGGAAATTACTGGAATGGATGATGAAGGGAGAAAAAATGGATTAGGACCAGATGCAAAAGAACTAAAATAAAGGGAAACATTAGAAGTGGGAATAGAAGAAGAGAGAGCATTAGCAATTGGGGACTTGGAAACAGGAAGTGAAATTGGGGTGGTACGTATGTCGAATGGAGGGGATATGGAAGCAATAACTATTGAAATTGGTGCAATTGTCATCGAATGCTCAAGATAAAGGGAAGAAGGTATAGAAAACATACCTTCAAGCTCAAACATCTTTTGAGCCAGTGATGAGGGTGACTGTGGTGCTGGGTCACCCTTGTTTTGCTCCTCGTCCACATCCTTCTCTAGATCTATGACTTCCATGTGTTGTACAACCTATTCTACCTAAACCAAAGGAGGATCTTCTGAAACGTTAGCCTATGTGGCTTCGTCTGTAGGAGGAGGGTTCATCCCTAAATGAATTGCGCCTGTTCTATACTTTTTGGATATCTTCAATAAAGGAAGCACTTCATGCTTATTCTTCTTCTTTCACTGGATTTGCACTTCTAGTGATGGTTGTCTCTCTTCTTCCACAAGTGGTGTTTACTCAACCATATGTTGCTCATGTTCAGTCACGATTTCTTCGTTGTCAGATATTTGAGAAAGTTTGAGGCATAATCTTGGTGAAAGAGATTGGTTGATAGCCATCATAGTACCCATCATAGACATCCAAAAACATCTCATCCATTACCAAACCATAAGTTGATTCGGTTTTCCCTCTATGGGCCCTCATAACCCACTAGTTAGTAATTTTTTTATCAGACCAAGCTGGTAGTTGTTCTTTCATCCTTCCAAACAAACTCGAGGGAAGAATCTGATGCTTGTAAACTGTGGGGTTGCACTCAACGCCTATCTCATAAAAATTATGCCATGGTGGAAGCGACGTCATCTACTTAACATGCCATTCAAGATCATGCCCTTATGGAATATTTTTGTGTCGCTGAATATCAGATCTGGGACAACAATGAAAATTTTTTGCGTTAATAAAATCTACAAACTAACCCAAAGGGTCATACTTACATCGTTGAGGTAACTCCACCATGTCCATATCCGAAAGTGCTTCATTAAGTAATTTATTCTGTCTAACTTGGTCAACTTCGATGCCACTGAAGAGAAATGGCATGGTGCACGTAATATTCTTGCCTCATCCTGCCCGTAGATTTTGTTGATGAAGTTGGTTTGCTAGATTACTTCCATTGCAAAGAGACGCTCGGTTGTAAAATAAAGAAGGAGAAACAACTTACCAGTGAAGCCAAAAATTTACACCACGATGCCTTGCATCAACAAGAAAATATCTCCTTTCTCCTTAGTGACAACCTCCTCCCGCATTGCCCTCGACACTCTCTCACTTGTATAGAAAATAAGTTTGAGGGTGGGACCCAAGAACATGTGGTTAAAATTATAGAATGACTCTCCCCTTGACAAGCTTGAAGTCCATGAATATATTGGAAGTTTATTATCTGCCTCATTCGCTTGCTTCACTGTAATAAAAGAAAACCGTTGGTGCATATGGAAGAAAAGCACCAAGCCAAAAATGAAGTGTGCCTGAATAAAACTACTTCTTAACTTTGAATTCTCTCCAACTGGGTGTGCATTACTTGGGCCACATAATATGCCCGATCGAAGAATATGGGATTTATGCTTGCTTACAAAGTTATAGGGGCATAAAATTCTACTTGCAAAATGCACTGCACCATCATTACTTACCATTTATACATTGTGGTATCGGTAGGAAAACCAGCCACCCAAGACAACATGGAGTACATGTCTAAGCTTTTAAACTTTTTCAAGGATTTCAGCAAAGCTGGCAACTCTTCGAACTAGGGCACCTTTATCAGTTGGTTTTCCTTAAAATGTCATAGTGTTACAATCAATTGATACTTTTTCTCTTGCTCCTTTAGATTCATATTCTTGAAAATGACATTCGAGGAAGGCTTCACCTCACAAGCAAATTCCTCTCTGATTATGTCAAGCAAAATGTTGAACAATTTTTCTCCCTTTGCATTTTGGACGACCCTAGTTGTAGGCTGATAAAACTTTGTAATTGCCATTACTAGCTTGGGACAAGGATGCACAGGTGTACACAGAAACCAAGAAATTTGTGCATGATAAGAAACTATCAACGGGCTTTCTAGCATCAGTCCTTGCCTAATTGTAGTCTCCACGTCCAGGAATAATTTTTCTATGCCTTTGTTTGAAATTAAACAATCTCCAATCTTAGCCAATGTATCAAAAAAAAGGTTGAGCTCGATATTTTCATGTCGTCAAGCTTTTTTAGGTTTTTGACAACCCTATGCTTTTTTTAGCTTTAAAGCTTTCTCCAGATCAACTATATTTTTTTCTATCTTCGCAACGTAGCTCCCACTGGAAAATTCTAGCAAACCTACAACAAAGAAGCAACTCGAGCAAACTCAAAAAAACAAAAAGATTTAACTTTCTAATTTCACATGCTTATGACTTGCTCCTTTTATAACTTTCACCCTCCAACTACTAGATTAAATGTAGGTGTTGCGCCTAAGGAATTTGAATGAACGTGCACCTAGATTCTCTCGCCCAACACATTTTTTAATGAAAACTTAACTACCCTTCAACTACCAATAATGCCCTTGCGTTGTGAATTTTTCTTGGATGTCAAACTCAACCATTTTTTTGCCTTGAAGGATACAATTTGGATTTCAACGGCTCACCTCGGGAAAAGCAAGCATCACGAGTGAGAAAAGAGGGTGAAATAATTAATTTTTCCTTATTAAAAATATTGAAACATCTTCTAGAATCTTTCTGGACGACATCAATCGGGATGAAAATCTTCTCATCACCTGCGCTCCGAAATTGCTTCTTCTACCTGCCTTGTGAAATTACATGCCCCTCAATCCCTTTTAAAATAATTCTTTCTCAATTCACATTGAAAATTCTGCTTTAAATGGAAGCACTTTGCATGACAAAGGAGGGTGAAATTAATTTCACCTTCCTCCTTACTGGATTTAGTGCCATCAACTGGAGTTTAGAAAAAGCATGCCTTTATTTTTAACTTTTCTCTGGCAATTTCGCTCTGAAGTAGATGAGGGTTTCACCCCGAAAATAGAAAAAGCATGGTAAATCCTCCTTGTGGGGCAAAAATAAAACTTTAAAACTCCTCTTGCTTTCATATTTCACTTTTCTTGGCAATTTTAAAACACATAGGACAAAAAAAAAAAACGAGGTGCTCCCCTTTTTTCAAACTTTCACTTTTAACTTTCTTTTATTTCTTTTGGCAAAATAGGAGCGATTTTTAATAAAAAATAGAATCCATAGTGATTTCATAATTTCTAAAAGAAATCGAGCGAAAATGATTGTCTATTGGTGACAAGGTGCTTTCGGGGCGAAATTACCCACCTTGGGGGTGAAAATGAATTCTCGACAAAATCAACTTTCTTTCTCTTTTTTTTCTCTTTTATATATATAAATATATATATTTGGATGAAAAAGCCATTATATTAATAAAATAATGTTTAATCATACAAAAAAGGGTGGGTGGGATTAGCACACCCCGTAAACGAATACATTAACCATTGTGGTTAAGAGTATACAAGAGTGTCGAAATGACCCACAAACCGCCAATAACAACTCGCCAAAATAGTATTAAATATGCATTCGGAAAGAAAGAAGCCGAGAAATTATCGCCACCCTGGAAGGGGAAGGAATAGGCACATGACTCATAATGCGGGGTGCATTCCCCCAATGATCCATGAGGGTACGCAAGTACTGCAGCTCCACCTGTACTTTTTTAACCTGTACTTGAATCTGTAACCAGCAATCAAAGAATATATCATATTTATCAGCAATAGAGAAGACATGTCCGACATCTTGCTAAGAAAAAATAGCTCTATTTCGGGACTTCCATAGATAAAACAAGGTACCAATTCTAAAAATATTCCAAACAACATCCAAGTTGAAGGAAAAAGCAATAGGGTCACCCAAAATAGCATGCACCCAAGTTAAATCCTCCTGCATAAAAGGTCTAAAAAATTCAAGAAGCCACTCCCAAGCTGACTGAGCCCGATCACAAGACCAAAAAACATGCAGTAAATCTTGTGCTTGTCCACAAACCAGGCAAATGAGATTATGAACACCCAGATTCTTGAGCCTACTGCCAACAGGTAACCCTTGATGTAAGAGACTCCAAGCAAAAAAACTCTGTTTAGGTTCAATATAAGTAGCCCAAGCAATCCAAAACCTCTTATTCCATTGGGAGGGAAGAGAGACTAAATTCCATCTCAGAGTGAGCTTATCAACCATTGGAACTTGTGGGGTGAGCCATTTGTAACCAAGATGAGCTTTATATTGCAAAACAGAAAGCTCCCTAGGCCAACACCAATCTGACCACCAGGGTTTTTGAAAATGCTTATGTAGTTTGCTCCAAATAGAAAATGGAATACTATCAATAACCACCTCATAAGTGTCTCTATCACCAGGATTTAAATTGTGAATTTGACAAAAACTTTTCCAGGGTATCCAACAACTAGCATGTCGGGAGAAGAAATAAAAAATGGAAGCAATACCACGCTTATAGAACCTCTGCGCTCTGACCCACTGCACCAAAGCTAAGGGAGAACCTTGCCAAGTGATAATAGGAGACCACCAAATATTCATGGAAGACAAAGAGGCACCTGCTTTGCGAAAACTCGCTTTCCAACTAAGCTAGGGTTTGAAGGCCTCCCAGGCTTTCCAAATACTCTGAATGACAAAAGAACCTTTAACTTTAATAGGGATAGGGGAAGTAAGAATGGATTGCAATCCCACCCCTTTCCAAATTTTCTTCCCCTGAAGCATATTTATATCATATTTTTATATCATATTACTTAAAAAAAAACAACATAACATAATCATTTATGTACGTATATACATACTCGATCAAAATTATGTCACTAGTGGCCTTCAGATGAAGACCATTTACAAAAACTGGCATCTCACGGCCATCCATATCCTGTAGATAAAACGAATTGATTTGATTAAACCCAGATTGGAAATATTTGACAAATTCCTTTGTCCAATCACGATTGCTTGTAGAGCGGTTAGCGAAATTACTCACTGAATTCTCAAGTTGAAAAACCATGGATTTAGATGCAACACTTTTTGCAAGCTCCTGACATAGAGATCAACCTCGAACCAACTTGGTCATACAAATTTCCACATCATATTCCTTGATTTTAGAGATCCATCCAGCCCTCTTATCTCCAAGCTCCCCTTGAATGATGAAATTCTGAACATCTAGGTGGACCACATAAACTATTATCTTTCTTTGAGAAATAAAATGCCAAAATTTCTTCAAGGATTTCATCACCGCATATACTTGCTTTTCAATGAAGTTATATTTCTCTTCATGTGGTTGGATGACTTGGATCAAGAAAGCAATCGATTGCTCATCTCCATCATCTCCTTTTTGTGTGAGCATCAGAACATAGCTCTCTTGTTCACCAATGGCGTATAGAATGAAATTTTTTGAGTAATCAGGGTTTACTAGGACTGGAGCTTGAGCAATTCTTTCTTTTATCTCCTTGAATGCTTGCCTTCTCGGTTCGGTCTATTTGAATTCCATGTTCTTTTTTAGCAGCTCTATCATTAGCTTCACCACTTGGGTGAAATCTGCAATGAACTTCCGAACAAAATTTATTTATCTGAAGAATGATTGCAAATCCTTCTTGCTAGCTGGTAACGGAAGCTTCAGGAGGGCTTCAGCTCTAGCTAGATCAATTGCCAAACCTTCTTCTGAAATAACATGTCTTAGGTGCTTTCTTTCTTTTACCATGAATATGGAATTCTTCGGGTTGATTGATATTCTAAACTCTCGACACTTTTCAAACACCTATCTCAGATGTAGACTATGTTCTTCCCTATTATGAGAAAAAATGATCATGTCATCCAGATAATAATAATAATACGATTCAGTAATTCACCAAAGGCTATGTCCATTACTCTCTAAAAAGTTTCTCCAGCATTTGAAAGACCAAATGGCATCCGTTGATAAGCAAAAGTTTCCCTTTTTTGGTGAACGTCATTTTGTGTCAGTCTTCATCCTTGATCGAGATTTTATTATAACCAAAAAAATTGTCTGGTAAAGAGAATCTTTGGGCACCAGCTACCACATAAAGAATCTGGTCAATTTGCAGTAGTGGATAGTTATCCTTTAGAGATGCATGGTTCAAATTTTAAAAATCCACACATAGGCAGATATCTCCATTTTTCTTTCTCATGGGGACCAAGTTTGCTACCTAAGTAGAGTGCTTGATCGGGTAGATGATTTTAGCCTCCAACATCTTTAGTAGTTCTGCTTTCATTAAGGTTTTGATCTTGGGATTGATCAACCTCTACTTTTGTCTAAAGGGTTTTACTCCTTGTAGCTCGATGGTATGCTAGATTACATCTTTGTTGTAACCTTTCAAATCCTGGTAACTCTAAGCAACAATTTTTGGGTACTCATGACACAACTCTTTAAGCTACTCCAACTCTTCTTGAGTGCAATCAGTGCTAACTTTGATCAACTTTTTAGGTCCAAACGTAGTTCAATATACTCTTTTTTGTCCACCTTGATCCTATGCTTTTTTGCTCTGTCATTTTGATCAAAGAAGCTCAAGTTTGATCAATCCCTTTGGGATGTGATTATTTCGTATCTGGATCAAACCCTCGGCTTCTTCCTCATCAAGTGTTCTCTCTTCCACATTACTAGCTTCTCTTAATAAGAAATTAACAATCTGCTCGTCGCTTTCGAATACTTACCGATGGATATTTCTTTCAGGGACTGAAGGTCTATAAATTAACCTCATAGTCTTGGGCTTTCTCACCACATGCTCCACTGGGTAAAAATTAGCACCAAGGGATACCAAGAGATCGACGTGCTTGTTTTTCTCCTACAAGATTGCTTGGATATTTAGTGTTGTATAAGCCTCAAACAAATCTCATATCTTATTTTGATACGCCTTCAAGTAGTGCTGCTTGGAAACACACTTACTAGTTGCCTGATTGATGATTAGCTTAAAATATCCAAAGATCTGCAGTTGCTTAATCTCAAGATTTTTTACCTTTTTTAGATCCAAATAGAATGCTTCGTATTCGGCGGTATTGTTCGTGCAACTCCAAGTCAATCGGTAATAGTACATTTTTTGTAAGCCAAAAGGAGAAATAAGAACAATTCTAGCTCCTACGCCATTCTTGCACCTTGCACCATCAAAGTATAACTTCCATAACTGATCAAGAACAATATCTTCCTCATCAGGTGCTTTCGCTTCAACTTTTTCAGTCTTAGTGATGGTGTAGCATTTGATTTCGGTCTTCATCATGGTGTTAAAATTGAGCATTAAAAACTCGTCTTCTATTCAAAGCTCATCCATAACTTCTTCCATTAGGTCTAACTCCTCCAACTCTTTGGTCATCAAATTGATGGAATTGATGGGTTTATCTTCCTCTTCAATCTTCTCTATGTGATAAGTTGAAGGTTTCTCGTTATAAATTTGGATTCTCCTCCCTTTGATAGAAATTTCCAAATGAAAATAATCAAGAGAAAGGTAGCCTCCCAACTTGGCAGTAAATTCCTATGATAGGAACATGCTAAAGTAAGGTTCCAGATCAACCATGACCACCTCTTGGGTCATAGTTATCTGTGGTATTTTGTGCAATACGATGAGGATGTCTTTGATGACTCCCACTATCCTGACAAGGGTTTCGTCTAACTGCAATATGCCAGGGCTACTCCTTGTATATTCTATACCCATAATATTACACACTACCTTTGGCATGACAGTCATAGCAACACCTAAGTCGATCATGTAATTATACATAATCCATCCTTCCATCCTGAGATACAAGTAGAAAGGGGGTGGTCTATTATTTTTAGTGGTAGAAGTTGTCATAATTTGAGCTAATACTATCTAAGTTGGATTCTTCCCCTTATATTTAACAAATTTTAGTGATTCTTGTAGTAAGTCCACTTGTCCAAGCAATTTTAGTGCATCATAGAGACTCACCTTGGCTGAAATCTTCTTCAATTCTTCAAAGATGTTATACATGCATGCACAAGACCCCTTGGCTTCATTGGCAGTTTCATATCTACTTTGATACTACTATGTAGCTTCTACCCTCTGATGTTTTTTAAAGAGGGGTACTTGAGATTTTCTCTAGCCTGCTCCACCATTTTAGCTCTTGCCTATGAAGTTGAAGCCTTTTCTTGCACCTTCTCTTTCACTCATGGAGGCAAAAGATCTTTCAACGGGATAGGTGTATCTGGCTTGGGTGATGTAATAGTCGCCTTTGCTTACACCTATTTCTTCTCATTTTGCACCTTTGAGTTGACAGGTACCTTCATGGGTTCCAACTCAGTCGGGTCCATAGTAACGGGCCTTCTCTCGGTTCTCGTGATAACTAAAACTTGCTCTTTAGAAGGGACCATAAAATTATGATCGACTTTTGTAGTCATGTTGATTTGACCAACAGAGAAACTTTCTACCAATGTCTACACATAGTTCAGATGAACCATGCAATTTTTCTTGCCATGTGGATTATTGCACATGGAGCACCATAATGTTTTGTCTAATGTGCTAGCTTCTTCGTTTGCCAACACCATTGGATTTCTCTCAGACACCTTGCTAGTCGAAGCTCCTTGCTCCCTAGTGATAAGTGGTGGTTGAAATATCCTAGGCTGGAAATATTTTTTGGTCTTCTTCCTTTTGATTATTGTTATTTCATTACCTATGGCTCTTATGGCTGAGTTCATGGACTACAACTCTTTTAGCACTTTTTATTGTGGATTGGGGTTTGAGGGTGCTGGAGGAGTTGGTAATGGTAATGGGACAGGTGGAGATGATAGTTCTGGGAATGAAACCAGAGCGGGTAAATGTAGTATGGTTGGAGCAGGGAGTTGATGGACTGGAACTATCATCGTGGTCTGAGATGTATTCAAATTCCATGAAGGGATTTAATACATGGGTGACATGGGCAAAGGTTGAGAATATGCATTAGCATACAAATAATGTGAAAGGTTGAGGAAAATAGGCATGGCCATTTTTTATAGAAGTTTACTGATAGCAATCAAATCAACTTCGACCTTTTGTGCAGTAGAGTGCAAATCAAGAAATGTATTAACATTCGATTATCAGATGGCCATACTAATATCGAAATTAAAAGCTCAGAGGTAGTAAAATATTGCTTGTTAAGGAGTCGATTGGAGACCATCAAAACTCTTTACCAAGTTCGGGTGAACCTAACATTTAAGTCCACGATTTACTCTTGCGGATGCCTCTAAATGGTAGTAAACTGATGCAACACAGAAAATGGATCTGCTTGTTCATTAAAACATTTAATCAGTAATTCAGCCAATTGGTCCCAGGTAGTAATGGTGGCAGGTTGTAACGATCAATACCAGTAAAGCAACTTACCTCTGAGATAGAACAAATAATCTTACCATTATATCCTCATATGTGATGTTGTGGATTATCACCAAGGCAACTACATCTTGAACATGCTCATAAACCATATTCCTTGTACCATCGTAGGTAGGCAAAGCCTTCATTCTTGCTTGCAAAATTGAGTTTTGAGCTTGCATATTTAGAGGTATGGAGTGATTCCGTGTTGGGAACTGCCTTGGTGGTTGTGGTCATAGATTTTGAGCCATGTGGACTGGTGTGTGTGGTTGGGGAGGTAGAAAACTAGTGGTTGTGCTAGCAAGACTCGAAGGAACATAGAACACACTAGCTAACTATGAAGATGTAACACTTGGTGGGATAGCTAGGGTAACTAACCCAGGATTTTCTCCTAGCACTTGGGTATCAAGCTCATAAAACTCAATGGGGTCTTTTGGATTTTTGGGCTTCGATATTTTGATCATGAATAAGCCTTCGCTCACTTCATGTTCAGAGGCTTCTGGGTAGATCTGCGTTGCCAAATGTTCTAATAATACAGTATGAAGTCAAACATCAAACCTCAATACTATTGAAAGTGGAACCTTTTTAGGGTCCCACCGGGTGTGCCAAAAACTGTTGGTCATGAATCTACCTAAGTACAAAATATTATTTGTGCGCCCTAGACCCAGCCAACATTGAAAGGTCGAAGGAAAGGGATGTTCTTCGGGACAATATCTAGAGATTTCTGGATCCCGTCCTAAAACTAATGAGCCGTTTAAAGCTTAGGGTAGCAAGAAAGAAATGGGAAATAAGGCTATAATATAGATATGAAAAGTGGGGATAAACTAATAGTAAAAATTTACAAGTATGAATTAGCATATAACAGAAAGCCAAGCATAGAAATCACTCGCAGTTTTACAAAGACAACTTCCAAGATGCATTCCAGTATTCACTCCCTTACAAGTAGTAGTTAAATCTAGATGTAGAATTTAAAATTAGCAAATAAAGAACATGAACTTGATCAAAAATGACAAGTAGAAATAAATCAAACACAATACTGCTTAAGGAACCAAAAGCCGAATGTCTTTCTATTTATGAAATAAACTTAAAAGTGTTTTTCTGCAGAGTGTTTATCCTCCTTTCATTACATTGCAATGTTTAGTATTTATAGAGGATTTTACCTCTACCATTAAATGCATATACAAAAAAAATGTCAGCTGGTAAAAATTTAGTAGCAAAAATTCTTTTCTTGGTAATGATGATGCTCGAATCAGATTATTCTTCAAGGGACAACGATCCAATTTTCATGGAGTCTGCTTGGAAAATTGGCAAAAATAAATGATGGAAAGAATCTCCCAGGCATTGGTGCATCGGGACTTAGCAACGTCACACAACAAACAGTAACTTGAACATTTAACTCTGGGCACCATTACATTCTCTCCTACCTTGGAATCTTACCCTTGCCAATTGAAATCAACAAAATTTAATTCTACTTCAAAAAGGAATGAAGTCCATTGAGGGAAACTCAAGAATCATCGAGATCGCACTGGATTCGAGGACGTAGCATTTAATCCTAGCAACCTTTTAGCAAAAATTATGGATCATCGCTCTTGCTATCCTAAGCATTAAATTTTATCAATCTTCATCCTTTCTCGAAAATATCTGATGTTATGGTGCTTCTAATAGTAACTCTGGTTGGAAAGAATTGAATTCTAACAAACGTGTTTTACTATTGTGCATCCATCGGATGAGGTAACAACTGTTGACAACGGTGTTGGAGGGGTCTGGCGATTTGGCGGGAAAATTTTTGTGAAGGCGTCTGGTGTTGCTCGAGGGATTCTGGCCCGAAGATCTTGCCAGGGGCTTTGGGGGGTTGATTTTGAATTCATCTGAAGGTTCATTCGTGGTCCCGGGAGGGCCCGATGGGGTCTCCTCCAGTTTCTCCTGCTGGGAGAAAGACTTCATATGTTGAGAAGTTGAAAGATAACCCCTCGCCTTCCACTGATGGAGCTCAGCGGAATGCTTTTCAAACGATACTCAAGAATGTTGGCAATGGCCCAAATGCTCACCGCGTTAATGGATGCCTCCCGCAATCCACTTCCAGGCCTAAGATTGTTATAGAACCAATGCTGGTCGAAGATACAATCGTCTACCGAGCTAATCACGACTTGATCTGCAAATTCATGGGCATCCGGCCCACACTAAATTTTTTGCATACCTAGGTTCGCCAGAACTGGGAGCCACACGGTGAGTACTCTTTATGGCCTATAAGCAATGGGTATTTCATCATTAGTTTCTCTTCTTTAGCAGATAGAAACAGAGCATTTGAATCAGAAAAGAGAAACCACGGACCCGGCGGGGTTATTTGTCCAACCCTGGAGAGTGGGTTTCGACCCCCGCATCGAACCCACGGCTGTCCCGGTCTGGATTCGGCTGTACGCTCTCCCGATGGAGTTTTGGGGTGAGCGGGTGTTGGAACTAATAGGTAATTCCCTAGGCAGATTTTTGGGAGTCTCCAAAGATACCATAGAGGGAAATACTGTTGTCTTTGCTAGAATATGTGTAGAGATGGACATTAGTCAGCCTCTACCAGCTGAGGCGGAACTTGAGCTAGCAGGAGTACCCTGGATCCAGCAGCTAGACTATGAGGCCCTACCTTTCAGGTGCCGAGTATGCCATAAGCATGGACATTTGGCAAGGTTTTGCCCAAACATATTGAGCACAAAAACGGAGGCTCCGAGCGGAATGTCAAACCGCCCTAGAGAGGGTAAGTCCAGTCCTGTCAATGAACCTTCTAGCAATTCTCCAGGTCCTGATGCTCAGCGGGATGGCTTTGAGCAGGTGAAACGAAAGAGAAACAAAAAGAAAAATGGCAAGGAGCAGGTGCAGCTCAAGCCAAACAATCGGTATGAAATTTTTAAGTCATTAGTGGATCGGGAGGACCAATCTATGGAGGGAGTGGATGGGAATGGTGTGAATGACAACACTCCACCTCTTGTTTCTCCTTCCTTTACTCCTGTAGTAGAACAGGTGACTGTGCCGGTGAGAATCTGCGATCGAGAGAATCCGGGGGCATTGGTTATACACTCCCGGCCACAGCCGGCTATCAAAGATGTCACCATGGGAAATGCAGATAAAAATAGAGAAAGGCCTGCTTTAGGGATTACCCAGGTGGAGAAGAGATCTAGAAACAATAACTCTCAAGGAGCGGGAAGAAAATCCAATAAGGAACTACTAACAGCGCAAGGAGATAAGCTAATCAATGGAGGATTGGTGAGGACCATTGATTCTTACTGCTCTCAAGGTTTTCAATGATTATTCAATCTTGGAATGTTAGGGGTTTAAACAGTAGAACCCATCAATCTGTTGTTCAAAGACTCTTAGAAAACCGTAAAACGGACTTTTTGCTTCTTCAGGAGACCAAAATGTCTTTAGATATTATGAGTAAAACTGCTACTAAAATCTGGCGGGGAGCTGGGCATATGGATGTGGCTGCCCAAGGAGCTTCAGGTGGAATTGTTACCCTTTGGAACCCTCTGGTCTGGACTGCTTTAGAACATATAGCTTGCAGGGGTGTTCTTACTTCTCTCTTCAGAAATAACTTCAATTCTGAGCAGGTCCTAATCACCAACTTTTATGGGGCCCAAGACCTAGATGGCCAGAGGCTCCAATGGGAAGTCTGTTCACAACATGAGGGCATACGGGGAGTGTTATGACTGGATTATTGCGGGGGATTTTAATGCAAAATTATCTGTTCGTGACCGGGGAAGGTGGCACCCCTGTTTTGGATCCGGGGGACCGGCTTACGATTGCCCAAGTTCGGGCCTTTCATTTAGTGGACGTTCAAGGCCCTGGTGTTTTTTCACTTGGACAAACAAGAGAAAGGAGCCACATAGCGGGAAGGTCAAGTTAGATCGCTTTTTGGTCTCGGAGGAGGCTTTTGTTAAATGGACTTTTAAGTTCCAGATTTTGGAGGGCCCTATTTCGGATCATTTTCCCATTTTGCTAGAGGGAGGGACTTCGAGAGGGCAGCACCATAGGCCTTTTAAATTTGAGAATTTTTGGTTACAAAAGGAGGACCTTCGACAGAAAATTACTCAATGGTGGACAGAAGGCCGTCCACCTTTTGGGACAGCAATGTTCAAATTTCATAAACAGCTTCAATTTGTCAAAATTCAATTGAAACAGTGGAGGAAAGAAAACAAGTCGGATTTCCAGTCCCAAAGGGCCCCCTTGGTGGCTAGATGGGAGGAGGTTCAGAAACTTTTTAGGGAAGGATCAATTACTGAGCAACTCAAATTTGAAGATGATGAACTGCGTAAAGCGGTTGAGGACATTGACAACCAAGAGGAGATATCTTTGGAAGCGAGAGGGCTAGGAATACTTGGTTATTAGAGGGGGACAGAAATACCAAATTTTTTCATCGGTCAGCTTGTGCTAGGAGACGGATGAACAATATGGAAGTTCTTAAAGATGAACATGGAAATGTCTTCGATACTCTTCTTGGCATGCATTCCCATGCTATCGATTACTTTTCTAAACTTTTTAAGGAAAGTATGCAGCAAGATGTTGAGGCTCAGAACGAAGTTCTTAATGTTATTCCTTCTATTATCTCCGAAGAAGACAATCGAGGCCACTGCTTAGACCCATTGAAAGGGATGAAGCGAGAAATGTGGTCTTTGGTATGAGTACTGGAAAATCTCCTGGTCCAGATGGCTTTCCTATTGAATTTTTCGAGGCTTTCTGGGACACCTTGGGGGAGGATGTTTTGGCTGTTACTGAGGAATCCAGATCCAATCGAAGAATGCTCAGGGCGATCAATCACACCTTCATAGCTTTAATTCCAAAAGGGGAAGCGGGGACTCATATCTCTGATTTCAGGCCTATTGCTTTATGCAATGTGATTTACAAAATCATCACTAAGATAATGGTTGAGAGGCTTAAACCCCTTCTTCACAACATCATTTCTCCTGAACAAGGGGGCTTTGTTGAGGGAAGACAAATCTTGGATGGGGTGGTTTTGGCCCGGGAGGCCATCCATTCAATGCAAACTTCGGGCAACAAAGGAATGTTCATTAAAGCTGGATATGTCCAAGGCTTATGACCGGGTGGAGTGGTGCTTCTTGTCGAAAATGATGGCTGCCTTTGGCTTTTCTCAGGAATGGATTGATTGGGTTATGAGTTGTGTTTCTACTCCCTCTTATTCTGTTCTCATCAAGGGCCTTCCCTCGCATCCTTTCGGTGCCACTCGTGGTCTCCGCCAGGGAGACCCTTGTTCTCCCTATCTCTTCCTTCTCTTGGCTGAAGGTTTGGGCAGACTGTTTCTGAGGAGAAGGCAACAAGGTCTGCTATCTGGTATCAAGGTTGGGGAGGAAACTCTGACTCACTTGCAATTTGTGGACGATACTGGCCTGGTTGGTGCGGCCACTCTTCGGGAAGCTAGAGGAATCAGAGATACTTTGAATTTCTACCTAAGGGCTTCAAATCAGGTTCTAAATGACAGGAAGTCCAAAGTGGTCTTTTTCAATCTTGACCAACGGCTACGGGAGCGTGTTATTGAGATCCTGGGCTTCACAAGGACTTCTCTTCCAATTGTTTACACAGGCGTTCCCCTTCATTTCAAAAAGTTAAAAATTGACATACGGAAGAATACGTTGGCGAGGCATCAAAGACAGAATGAATCATTGGGCCCATAAATGGCTAAGCTACGGGGGTAGATTAACCTTCCCGAAGTCGATTATACGAGGCTTTGCCGATCTATAAATTCTCAATCCTGGCTGCCCCTCATACCATCTGGAAAGAGCTGGACAAAATGGCTAGAAGATTTTTATGGGAAGGCGCAAAAGGGAAGAAAAGATGGGCTTTGGTTGGGTGGGACAAAGTTACCCAGCCTAAGGACAAAGGAGGGCTGGGCTTGAGAAGTTCTAAGCTTAATAATAGAGCATTGGCTGGAAAACTGTATTGGAGGTGGATTTCTCAGCCAACCTCCCTCTTCAACAGAATTCTTTCCAGTAAATATTTGGGGCATGTTCATCCCAATGAGGTGGGTCGCTTTCCCTTGGAAGGTCCTTGGATCCTTAGTGTGGCGAGACTCTCAAGCTTGGGTCCCAGTTTATCAAAGATCAATTATTCTGGAAAGTGGGGAGAGGAGACAAGGCTCGTTTCTGGACTGACTCTTGGGACCAACATCCGCCCATTATTGTCATGTTCCCTGAGCTACAACCAATCATGACCGCCTTAGAAGCCCAGGGCTGGATCCATATTGATAATTATCTACTTACCAGTCAATTGGGGGGGTATAAATTTAAAAAGTTTAAGCGGTGGGAGGAGTGGCCAATTACTGTCTCTCCGGAGTTGGCGCCCATCCTGCAAAAAATCTTGTCAGAAAGGTTCCTCACGGGGAGGGATGAGGAAGATGAATTAGCCTGGGGCTATGGAAGCCTTGGGGTCTACTCAGTTAAGGCTGGATATGAAGAGATCCTCCCTGAGCCTCCCCCACACTCTTTTTCGGTTCAGCATTGGAGAAGGATTTGGCATTCAAAGGGTTGGCCGAAAGTGAATTTCTTTGCTTGGCAACTTATGCATAATGGTCTTCTCACCTTTGACAATCTCAGACGTAGGGGTTTCAATGGCCCCTCTCAATGTGCTTTATGCCTCCAACATGAGGAAGCTGACGGATCATTTGTTTTTTGAGTGCCCTTTTACTCATCGGATTTGGGAGCAGTTGGTTCTCTCAATTTAAACTCCGGGCTAATGGTGTTCTCAATCGTACCAATATTTGGGAAAAATGGAAAAGGGGCGGGTTCAATTCCATAGCTCTCCGAAGTCGGTGGCGGTTAGGCTTTCTCTTCATTTGGTGGCAAGTTTGGTTGGAGAGAAACGCCGGATCTTTAGAGACACTTTCTCCTCGATTGACGGCGTTTGGCGGGTCATCCGGAGCAAAGTCACGAAGGCTGTTGCTATTTATGTTGATGAAGAGAATCGGGCTGCTCTTGGGCATCTTGAAGAGGGGGTTGAGGGACATGAGAGGCAAGGCGGAGCATCTTGGAAACCTCCCCTGTTGGCTGGATCAAGATCAATGCGATGGGGCTGCAAAAGGCAACCCGGGCAGCGCGAGGAATTGGTGTTGTATGTCGGGATCACTCGAGTGCGGTTCTTTGCTGGGAATTGCGGGGATTGGGCGAGCCACAAACAATGAAGCCGAAGCCTTTGCCATTAATTCAGCGTCTATCTGGGCTGTTAAGCAAGGTTATCGGAGGATAATTCTTGAATCTGATTCTCAAGTCTTGATCGGCGCTCTTGATTGCTTGCAGAATTTCTCATTAAAAGCATGGAGGCTGCGGATTTTGATATCCCAAATCAAGGAGTTATGGAGGGAGTTAGATGATGTTATCCCTGTGTATGTGAGTAGAAATTTGAACACGGTAGCTGACTTCCTTGCGAAGATGGGTCCTGAGAAAGAGGTAGGTGTTCAGCTGCACAGTGATATGCCTATGATAGATGAAGAGATTCGGAGTGGTCTAGAACGATCCCTGCATCCATGAGCTCAAAAATGGCTAAGGTTAGTTTTTGTCGCGATATCGCGACATATTGCGCCGTCGCGACCTTGTTTGGAAATCTGTCGCGATTTCGCGACATGTTGCTCTGTCGCGACCTTTCCTGGACAACTGTAGCGATTTCGCTACCCTTTTTGTTGCCGCGGCCTTGGGAGGAAAATTGTAGCGATTTCGCGACTTGTTGCGTCGTCGCGGTCTTTGATGAGAAGGTGTCGCGATTTCGTGACCTTTTTTGTTGGTTCTGCTTTGGAGGAAAAGCGTCGCGATATCGCGACGCTTTGAGAAAAATTGCGTGAAGGGGAAAAACCGTCGCGATATCGCGACATTTTTTGTGAAAAGCTACTCAAAGGAAAATTTGTCGCGATTTCGTGCCTTTTTTGAGGAAAGGACGCAAAGGGGCAAACCTGTAGCGATTTCGCGAAAATTCTGGAGAACAAGCTTCATGAAGGATAAACGTCGCGATTTCGCGACTAGTTTGAGAAAAGGGCACCATGGGGAGAACATGTCGCGATTTCGCGACCTTTTTTGTCGGTTTCGCTGTTGGAGGAAAGTTGTCGCGATTTCGCGACGCTTTGAGCAAAATTGCGTTAAGTGGAAAAACCGTCGCGATATCGCGACATTTTTTGTGAAAAGCTTCTCAAAGGATAATCTGTCGCGATTTCGCGACATTTTTAAGGAAAGGAAGCAAAGGGGCAAACTTGTAGCGATTTCGCGACAGTTTTGGAGAACAAACTGCATGAAGGATAAACGTCGCGATTTCGCGACTAGTTTAAGAAAAGGGCACCATGGGGGAGAACATGTCGCGATTTCGCGACACTTTTGCGGAAGGGGCGCCCATTGGAATTCTTGTCGCGATTTCGCGACACTTTCGGCCAACTGGGGCTTTAAGGAAAAGTCGTCGCGATATCGCGACACTTTCTCAAAGTTCCTGTTTAAAGGAGAACTCGTCGCGATTTCGCGACAATTTTGGGGAGCTGGTGCCTTACGGCTTTCTCGTCGCGATTTCGCGACGTTTTTGGCGTTTGGGTGCTTTGGTGCTGTGCTGTCGCGATTTCGTGACATTTTTTGAGTGGTGTGGCCTCGGCGCTGTTTTGTCGCGATGTCGCGACATGTCGCGATTTCGCGACATGTCGCGTTTTCGCGACCGGTTGTCGTGGCGCGGCGGTTGTTAGGTTTGGTGTCGCGATTTCGCGACTTGTCGCGTTTTCGCGCCCTTTGTTCTTCTGGTCTCTTTGCTCTTGGTTGGGATGCCCTTTCTCCCTCTTGTAACTGTAATTTGTTTTAATGCAAGCTTTTTTCAATTTTTTCAAAAAAAAAATAGTAACTCTGGTTGATGATTGCCTTGACAACTAGAATTTTGCCTTTCATTTTAGTTGATTCCACCCCTGACGTCTTCTTGTTCGAATGATAGGCAAGAAAATGAGAGTTTTACCCCTTCCTTGGGTGATTTTGCCTCGAAGATGCTTTAAAAAACATTTCTCGAAGGGAGGAGGCAAAGATAATTGATTTTGCCCTTGAGAGGGGTGAAAATGACTTTCACCCCATCTTAAGGGTGATGTTGACTTTGACCAATAGGTAAAACTACTTTTTCGAGACTTTCGCCTCAAGATGCCTTCACTTGGAATTTCACCTCGAAGGAGGGTCCTGAGGTGCAACTTTGACTTTGACTTTCCTATCATTGCTTGGATGACATCAACTTCCCATTTGCGCTCTGAAACTATATTTTTATGGGATTTCATCCCTAAGAGGGGCAAAAATCTTGAGGGGTGACTTTGACTTTGATCGCGCCCAACAATTTTCTCCTTTCTATTTTCGGCCAAAAGAAGATTTTAACTAGATTTTTGAACCTGAGAGGGACGAAAATGATTTTCGCCCTTGAGAGAGATGAAAATGATTTTACCCCTTTCCAGGGGCGCTTTTGACTTTGACCCACTACTTGCAAATTTTTATCTTCCCCTTTGTCCGGATAAAATCGTTCAAGTTAATTTCACCCCAAATGAGGGGTGCAAAGGATTTTCGCCCCTCCATGGGGTGAAAACATCTTTTAATTTTGTTGGCACCTTCATCTTCAAAAATTTGCCAAAGGTGTATTAACCCTTCAATCCCGAAACGTCCATTGCTGTCAAATTTTCCCTTCTACGTTTTCCATTAATTTCTTACCAGAAAAACTACTGTGCATCTCCAGAAACAAAATCAACCTTTTATTTAATGGAATTGCTTAACAGTAAAAATAACACAACTTCATCATTTTAGTTCAAAATTTTTATTCTTTTTCTTTTTAGATTTTTACAACAAAATTTAGTGTGGCAAAATTGCCAACAAAGAGAGAGTGCAAGTTGGGAGCAAGAGTGAGTGCAAGCAGAGAGGGAATGCGAACCAAAAGGGAGAGTAAGCCAAGAGTAAGCCCCATTAGCTATTGTGGAAGGAAAGTCATTTTTTAAAGCCCTAATGGGAAGTCAGGATGCCCTAGATAGAAATAAAAATACCCTAGTTGGAAGTATGAAGGCCCAAGCTGGAGATAAGTGGAAGAGCAAATACATGGCAAGTTTGATCCAGGTAGCAAATGGTACACCAGAAGTAAGTATCAAGGATGAGATGATTAAGCATGATATAATGGTTCTTTAAAGTAAAGGGCTAATATGTAAGTTTCATAGATCATGGCCAGGATTTTTGGAGATTCAAAATTCGATCAAGTGGAAGTGGATATCGAATTCAAATTATTCTATGATATTTCTTTCTAAAGGTTTTTTCTTCGTCATCTTTTCCAATTCAAAAATTAGGGATAAAATAATGGTTGGTGGCCCATGGTTTAGGGGAAGAGACGCACTTTATTTGAGACAATAGAACAAAAAAAAAATCACTGAGTTAGAAACTATTAAGAAGCTTCCAATGTGGGTTAGTCTTTTTGGACTTCCATATCAGCTTATAAATAATGATGTTTTGAAAAGTATTGGAAATACCCTAGGGAAATTCATCAAGCAAGGACCAACAACTAAGGAGCGAAAGCATGTATATATACTTGAATATGTGTTGCTATGGATATTTTAAAATCTTTGCCACAATCCATTAAGATTAAATATGAATCAAAAGAATGAAATCAACAAGTAGATTATGAAAATATTGTATTTCATTGCCAAAATTATTTTGAGATTGGACACATGGCAAGAGTTTGCAAAGTAAAAACTATGAAGAAAGATACAAAAAATATTAGCCATGAGATAAAATTCAAGACGAAGCAAGGAAATCATTCAATAATAGAAGCTAGATTAGATCAAGGATATTCCACTCCAAAATAAGAGGTAAATAAATCCTATCAACAATATCAATTGGAAAGTTTAGAAGGAATTAAAGGTGCAAAAGAAGATGTGGAGATAAAACCCAAAACAAAGACAACAAAAAAGGCTAAGTTTATTCTAGTAAATCATCTTCATTTTCCTCAAGTAGTATAGAATCCTCTTCGAGTAATAAAATTGAAAGAAGTGAAGATGTTATCCCTTGCAGTTTAAGGTTTTAAGAGTGGAATAATATAGAAATGAGGTTGGAGGAAACTCTTAACAATTTAGGGTTTTTAGGGTAAAATAAGAAGGTAATTGCTACAAAATAGCATCCTTGCACCTTAGGGTCTCTAGAGAAATATAAAGAAGATTGTGCTTTTGAGGTTATTCGTTGCACTTTAGATCCTTCTACACAAGGCAAATCTAAATATGATGTCTTACTATGAGCAATGTGAGAAAATTGAAGAGATTGATGAAGATGAAAGTATTTCTAAGAATGAAAAAATAGAGGAAGACCCAAGAAGAAAAAACAAAGAGAAAAAGAAACACGAAGGGATATTGATATGGGAAAACAAAAGCAAATATCACAAGTGTTAACAAGAAGTGGGGCTAAATCCACAAATAAAATAAAAAAATTAACAATGAAAATAATATCTTGGAATATTAGGGGAATGAATAATAACCCTAAAAAAAGGTATTAAGAAATTATGAGGTTTTTATAGACAATATATTTTTGGATATAGAAGCTGGGCAACAAATATTTTAGCCATTCGTAGTGTTGAACTTCATCTTAACAAAATTTAAATTTTTGAAGGCATTTGATATAAAAGTTGTTGATTGTGTAAACTTAGGAAGATGAAGAATATCTTTGATAGAAGGGTAAATGAAGAATATTTCCAATAGAAAGACAAATTTGAATATGATTTACTTAACTTGTTAGAAATGTAATAAGAGCAATGTAATATTTTTTTTCATAATGGGAGTGGCTCCCAATAGAAGCCACACATAACTAATTGAAAAATATATTTGTAGTTTTATCTATCCATATCAATATCAATATATATAATACACACACACATATAAATATATATAGGTTTTAACCAGAATGTATGAATCACTGTGGGAATTTGTGACCTAGCCTTTTCCTATAAATTTGTGTAAAGATATTCATTTCCAAATTTGTTTCCCTTAAGAATATTTATTAAGAAGAAATACAAGTAGAAAAAATTGAATGAGGCTGGTTATCGACAACATCGATGCAACTTGACCTATCAAGCAAAGGTGATGAAGTTTGAATACAAGTGAATGGGTATTTGTTAGTGTAGAAGAGGGAAAACTATAAGAGTATGGTTGATGTGATCATGTGTAGACCTAGGTAAGATGACATAACTTTTCTTGGATTGAAATAGCTTTAATAGTGCAGAGAGTTGTGCTTATGATGGTATCCCAACTAGTATCCCATAACTAATGATGATCTATAACAAATACATTAGAGTCATCAGAAGAATAGTCCCAAAAATAAAATAAAAAAGTCAATGTAGACCTTAAGTTTGTAAGTATTGTCATATAAACTATATCATCACATGACCATTCTTTGATAAGAATTTCCAAGTGAGAATAATCAAGAGAAAGGTAGCCTCCCAACTTGGCAGTAAATTCCTGTGATAGGCACATACTAAAGTAAGGTTCCATATCAACCATGACCATCTCTTGGATCACAATTATCTGTGGTATTTTGTGCAATACGATGGGGATGTCTTTGATGAATCCCACTGTCCTGACATGGATTCTGTCTAATTGCAAGATGTCAGGGATACTCCTTGTATATTCCATACCCATAACATTACACACTGCCTTTGGCATGACAGTCGTAGCAACGTCTGAGTCGATCATGCAATTGTGCATAATCCAGCATTCCATCATGAGAGACAAGTAGAAAGGGGGTGGTCTATTATTTCCAGTGGTAGAATTTGTCAGTATTTGAGCTAATACTATCTGAGTTGGATTCTGCCCCTTATATTTCATAAATTTCAATGATTCTTGCAGTAAGTCCACTTGTCCAGACAATTGCAATGCATTATAGAGACTCACCTTGGCTGAAATCTTCTTCAATTATTCAATGATGTTATACGTGGATGCACAAGACCCCTTAGCTTCATTGACAGTTTCATATCTACTTTGATACTACTATGTATCTTCTACCCTCTGACATTTTATTAAATACGGGTACTTGAGCTTTTTTCTGGCTTGCTCCTCCATTTTAGCTCTTGCCTATGAAGTTGAAGCTTTTTCGTACACCTTCTCTTTCACTCGTGGAGGCAAAAGATCTTTCAATGGGATAGGTGTATCTAGCTTGGGCATTTTAATAGCCACCTTTTCTTACACTTGTTTCTTATCATTTTGCACCTTTGAGTTGACAAGTATCTTCACGGGTTCGAACTCAGTCGGGTCCACAATAATGGGTTTTCTCCCGGTTCTCGTGAGAATTGAAATTTGCTCTTCAGAAAGGACCATGAAATTATGATCGACTTTTGTAATCATGTTGATTTGACCAATAGAGGAACTTTCTACCAATGTATGCAAGTAGTTTAGATGAACCATGTAAGTTTTCTTGCCCTGCAGATCATTGCACGTGGAGCACCAGAACATTTTGTCTAATGTGCCAGCTTCTTCGTTTGCCAACACCATTGAATTTCTCTCATATGCCTTTCTAGTTGAAGCTCCTTTCTCCCTGGTGATAGGTGGCGGTTGAAATATCCTAGGCTAGAAATATTTTTTGGTCTTCTTCCTTTTGATTACTGTTATTTCATTACCCATAGCTCTTATGGCCGAATTCATGGACTACAACTCTTTTAACACTTTTTCTTGTGGATCGATATTTGAGGGTGTTGGAGGAGCTAGTACTGGTAATGGGACAGGCAAATATGGTAGTTTTGGGAATGGAACCAGAGCGAGTAACTATAGAATGGTTAGAGCAGGGAGTTGAGGGACAGGAACTATCGTCGTGGTCTGAGATGTATTTGAATTCCATGAAAGGATTGGATACATGGGTGATATGGACAAAGGCTGAGAAGATGCATTAGCATACAAATACTATGAAAGGTCAAGGAAAATAGGCATGGCCATTTTTGATGAAAGCTTACTGATAGCAATCAGATCAGCTTCAGCATTTTATGCAGTAGAGTATAGATCAAGAAATGTATTAACATTCTATTATCGAATGGCCATACTAATATCAAAATTAAAAGCTTGAAGGTAGTAAAATATTGCTTGCTAAGGAGTCGATCGGAGACCATCAGAACTCTATACCAAGTTCATGTGAACCTGACATTTAATTCCATGATTTCCTCTTGCAAATGCCTCTAAATGGTAGTAAACTAATGCAATAGAGATAATGGGTCCGCTTGTTCATCAAAACCTTTAATCAGTAATTCAGCCAATTGGTCCAAGGTAGTAATGGTGGCAGGTTGTAACGACTGGTACCAGTAAAGCAACTTACCTCTAAGAGAGAGAACAAGTAATCTTATCAGTATATCTTCATATGTGATGTTGTGGATTATCGCCAAGATAGCTACATATTGAACATGCTCATAAGCCATCTCGTACCATCATAGGTAGGCAAAGCCTTCATTGTTGCTTGCAAAATCGAGTTCTGAGCTTGCAAATTTAGATATCTGGAGTGATTCCATGTTGGGAACTACCTTGGTGGCTGTGGTCATAGATTTTGAGCCATGTGGATTGGTTTGTGTGGTTGGGGAGGTGGAAAACTAGTGGTTGTACTAGCAAGACTCGAAGGAACATAGAACACACCTGCTAACTGTGAAGATGTAACACTTGATGGGATAGCTAGGGTAACTAACCTAGGATTTTCTCCTAGCACTTGGGTGTCAAGCTCATAAAACTCAATGGGGTCTTTTGAATTTTTGGCCTTCGATCTTGTGATCATGAAGAAAGCCTTCGCTCACTTCACGTTCAGAGGCTTCTGGGTAGATCTGAGTTGCCAGATGTTCTAATCATACAGCATGAAGATGAACATAAAACCTCAATACTATTAAAAGTGGAAACTTTTTAGGGTCCCACCGGGCGTTCCAAAAATTATTGGTCACAAATCTGAATATTATTTGTGCGCCCTAGACCCAGCCAACATTGAAATGCCGAAGGAAAGGGATGTCCTCCAAGCCAATCTCTAGAGAGGGCTGGCTTTCGTACTAAAACTAATGAACGGTTTAAAGCTTAGGGTAGCAAGAAATAAATGGGAAATACGACTATAATCTAGATACGAAAGGTGGGGATAAACTTATAGCAAAAATTTACAACAAGCATGAATTAACATATAACAGAAAGCCAGGCACAGAAACCACTTGTAGTTTTGCAGAGACAACTTCCAAGATGCATTCCAGTATTCACTCCCTTACAAGCAGTAGTTAAATCCAAATGTAGAATTTAAAATTAACAAATAAAGAACATGAACTTGATAAAAAATGACAGGTAGAAAGAAATCAAACACAATACTGCTTAAGGAACCAAAATCCGAATGCCTTTCTATCTATGCAATAAACTTAAAGTGTTTTTATGTAGAGTGTCTATCCTCCTTTCATTACATTGCAATATTTAGTATTTATAGAGGATTTTACCTCTATCATTAAATGTATATACAAAAAAATGTTAGCTGGTAAAAAATTAGTAGCAGCAATTCTCTTATTGGTAATGATGTTGCTCGAATCAGATTATTCTTTAGGTGACAGCGATCCAGTTTTCATGGAGTCTGCTTGGAAAATTGGCAAAAATGGATGATGGAAAGAACGTCCCAAGCACTGGTGCATCGGGACTTAGCAACGTCACACGACAAATAGTAACTTGAATATTAAACTCTAGGCACCATTACATTCTCTGCTACCTTAGAATCTTACCCTTGCCAATTGAAATCAACAAAATTTAATTCTGCTTCAAAAATTCCACTAAGGGCACCTCGAGAATCATCGAGATTGCATTGGATTCAAGGATGTAGCATTTAATCCTAGCAACCTTTTAGCAAAAATTATGGATCATCGCTCTTGCTACCCCAAGCATTAAATTTTATCAATATTCATCTTTTCCCAAAAATATTTGTTGTTATGGTGATTCTGATAGTAACTTCGGTTGATGATTGCCTTCACAACTAGAATTTTGCCTTTCATTTTAGTTGATTTCACCCCTGACGTCTTCTTGTTCGAATGATAGGCAAGAAAATGAGAGTTTTACCCCTTCCTTGGGTGATTTCGCCTCGAAGATGCTTTAAAAAATATTTCTCAAAGGAAGGAGGCAAAGATAATTGATTTCACCCCTAAGAGGGGTGAAAATGACTTTTGCCCCACCTCAGGGGTGATGTTAACTTTGACCAACAAGTAAAACTGCTTTTTTCGAGACTTTCACCTCAAGACGCCTTCACTTGGAATTTCATCTCGAAGGAGGGCAAAAATGATTTTCACCCCTCCTAAGGTGCGACTTTGAATTTTACTTTCCTATCATTGCATGGATGACATCAACTTCCCATTTGAGCTTCGAAACTATCTTTTTATGGAATTTCACCCCTGAGAGGGGCGAAAATGATTTTCGCCCATCTTGAGGGATGACTTTGACTTTGATCACGCCCAACAATTTTCTCCTTTCTATTTTTGGCCCGAAGAATATTTTAACTAGATTTTTGTCCCTAAGAGGGACGAAAATGATTTTCACCCCTTTCTAGGGGCGCTTTTGACTTTGACCCACTACTTGCAAATTTTTCTCTTCCCCTTTGTCCGGATAAAATCGTTCAAGTTAATTTCGTCCCAAAAGAGGGGTCCAAAGGATTTTCGCCCCTCCATGGGGTGAAAATGTCTTTTAATTTTGTTGGCATCTTCATCTTTGAAAAACTGCCAAAGGTGTATTAACCATTCAATATCGAAACGTCCATTACTGTCAAAGTTTCCCTTCTACATTTTCCATTAATTTCTTACCAGCAAAACTACTATGCATTTCCAAAAACAAAATCAACCTTTTATTTAATGAAATTTATTAACAATAAAAATAACACAACTTCATCATTTTAGTTCAAAATTTTCATTCTTTTTCTTTTCAGAATTTTTACAACAAAATTCAATGTGGTAAAATTGCCAACAAAGAGAGAGTGCAAGTTGGGAGTGTTGAGTCGTGTTTTCACCCAGTTGTGAAAGCACACTCTCCGGTAGGATCTGAGTCCCAAAATCCTCTGCTTGCAAAGAAATTATGACTAAATAATTTCTCCAAGGTTCCTGTTATGATAGTTCTTCATTCACCAATGATGCTCTTCAATTGAAATGCTAGGAATACCTTAGGGTTTGCAAGTGGATGTTAACAAGGGGCACTGTAGTTTATTTTAATTTGAAATTGCAGTGAACTCAAAGGGAATAAATAAATATATTTTGATCCTGGATTTTGATGGATTTTCAGTTATCTACTTGAATCACAGTAATTAAAATGCAGAAAATAAAATAAAGGTTTGAAAAATAAAGGAAGCAAATGAAAATGAAACTAAACTACATCCAGAGTGCTATCATCAATTCGATGAAACCGAAGATAATGAGGTTTTTTGCATGCAACCTAACCTAATGAACCTCGCAAATTCGCACAATCCAAATAAGTTAGGTGCGGGTTTCTAGGGTTTCTACTGTAATTCCAGATTTAGGCATTCGCATGAAGCAACCAAGAACACTTGCATTAAACTTCACCTAAAAGCCTTAGAAATCTGAAATGAATGATAAAACATTAAATCATGCATGCACAAAATGACTCCTTCTTTCTCATCAATGAGATGCCAACTCTCTGTATTTCGTATTAAATGATATATCAATTACATTTACGAGAATGTTCCAGGCTTTAATATTCCAGAACAAATGAAGGAAATTGCCCAAGTGCGAGCCCGGAATGGCATGAAGCCCTTGTCTCTGCAACTCGCAAGCAGCAATTTCCAACCCTTTCTTCAATCTGCACTTCGGCTTTATACTTGTCCCGGCGTGGCTCTTCGATTCTCCCTGCGTCTCTTCGTTTCACCTCCCAAAATGTGCCTCTTTTCAAATTCTCGCCTTTTGGATGCTTTTATTCCAAGCTTTATGTCGAAACGTTTGAAATCTTCCATTGCATGTAACGCTTCGCAACTCCGACACCTGTATGCCACGTGTCTCACATTCTTCGCGCTTTCTGTAACGTCTTTCTACGAAAATTATGACAAAAATAGCATGCAACCTGTTCACCTTCCTGGCCACGAAAACGCGACATGTCGCGAAATCGTGACATGTCGCGATATCGTGACGCTTTCCTCGTCCGTACGTCTTCGGCCGCTTCTTGTCGTGAAATCGTGACCATTTTCTCTTTCGGACCTTCTTTCCGCAAACTGTCGTGATTTCGCTACCGTTTTGACTCTGCACTCCTTTGCGCTCAATGCTGTCGTGATTTCGCTACCATTTTCCATTTTCGTACACTTGCCAATTTTTCATCGTGAAATCGCTACGCTGCCTCCATCCGTACTACTTTGCTGCTTCGGAGCCGCGAAACTGCGACCTGTCGCGATTTCGCGATGCCTTTTCGCTTCATCCCCCTTTGCTGCTTTCTGTCGTGATTTCATGACCATTTCTACGCATTATGCTTTCTGGTTGATTCTGTCGTGATTTCGTGACCATTTTGGCCTTTTGCCCTGTTTGACTGGTTCCTATCGTGATATCGCGACGTTTTCTTGCTTCGTGCTCTTTGACCTCTTTCTGTCGCGATATCGCGACGTTTTTCCACTTTGTGCCCTTTGACCAGTTTGACCCACGATTTTGCGATGCGTCGCGATATCGCTACACCTTTCCATTTTGCCTTTCTCTCTCCTTCTTGGGCCGTGATAGAGCAACATGTCACGATTTCGCGACACTTTTTCGTCTTCATTTTCTCTCTCCTATTTCTGCCACGACGGAGCAACATGTCGCGAAATCGCTACGCTATTTTCATCCGTACAACTTCTGCAGCAACACGTCGCGATTTCGCGACACTTTTTCATTCTGGCAGCGACGGAGCAACATGTCGCGATATCGCGACAAATTTTCAATTTCGACAACGACGGAGCAACATGTCGCGATATCGTGACAATTTTCCTGTTTTGGCCGCGACGGAGCAACATGTCGCGATTTTGTGACACCTTTCCATTTTTCGACAGCGATGACGCGACATGTCGCGATATCGCGACAATTTTCATTTTTGCCTTTCTCTCTCCTTCTGGCCGCGACGGAGCAACATGTCACGATTTCGTGACACCTTTTCATTTTTTCCAGTGACATGTCACGATTTCGTGACACCTTTTCATTTTTCCAGCGACATGTCGCGATTTCGCGACATGTTTTTCGGCAGTGATGATGCGACCGGTCGTGATTTCGTGACACTTTCAACACTTACGCATTTTTTCTCTTTTCTTCATTTTTAGCATCTGGGTCCCTGAGATTTCTTCTGCAAGCCTGCAAAAAGGTGGGTCCCCAATTTTGGGGTGTGTTGTGGATTAGCCACAACAAATGGCGACTCTGCTGTAAAATGCTCTTGAGCATTTTTAGTAAGAACCCAACCTGAAACATATCACAAACTCGAAAACATGTGTTAGCACATAAGCAATACAAACAAATGCCCAAAGATCAGAAGTACATGAATCATTAGAATCATCAAGTATTAGCTCAGTGTGTGCAATGGATTTCTTTTCCTATCATTTGAAATTGATCCACACTCCATTGTCAGTTTTGCATGAATGCATATGTGAGATGGTGAATGATTTGTGTACCCTAATGAATATGCTAAGAGATTTTGCTTTCGTAAAAGGCATAGTCATTCTTCTATTATTATGTACAAGCATTCAAGATTGCCAAACCCTCTTAGGATCCACTAATTCATTACCTTATTGTATCCCAAAGTTGGTTATGAGTCCCTACTATCTGGAACCCATGTGCAAGTGAATGTGAAATCAGAACTTTGGGGAATCAGACTCCCAACCAACCGAGATGAGAGTTTAACCCTATCCTTACTATTCTGATTTAGAGTTCATTACCTCACTTTAAGCAAAATAATTAAACCAATTATGGAAGAAAAGGTCATGCTAGTCTAACCCTTTGGACAAACCGTGGTCTTGTTTTTTAAGCAAGACATGATGCCATGCATGGGCATATCTAACCCCACAATCCAAAACTTATCTTCATTTCTTTGGACCTTGGGGATGACTACCCATCCTTTGCAGAGGACAAGTAGTACAATCCTTACAATCCAATATAAATATGAGATGGGAAATTTATTTTTATTTTTACTTCTTGGACCTTGGGGATGACTACCCATCCTGGCTAGGGACATGTAGTACGATCCTTACAATCCAAACTTTAGATGAGGAAAATATTAATTTTGTTGCTTAGACCTTGGGGATGACTACCCATCCTTTGCAGAGGACAAGTAGTACGATCCTTACAATCCAAGATTTATTATGAAATGAGACATAAGAGCTTTGGGGAATTGGATCCTCAACCTAAGCGAGATGAGAATTTATGCCCTATCCTTACTACTCCATGTAGGTCAAATCAAAGCTTTGGGGAATTGGATCCTCAACCTAAGTTCGATGAGGATTTAACCCTATCCTTACTACTCCGATTTTAGGCTTTAAGCTCTATGGAAGTGGTCAAAACCACTTGTTTTAAGGATCATGTTGCATAATAGGATAGACATGAAAAACCTCTTTCGCCCAACCTTTTCTTCCAAGTTAGGTCATGATCATTTTGCTCAAGATCCTTTTTAATGTATGAGACGTGCTTGGTTCTAGATATCTCAAGACTCAGTTCCCAACCTTAGGATGCCTCTTACATTTATGTTCTAATACAACCCTAAGAGGGATTGACATACTTAAATGATATGTACTTAAGATGCATATGCAACTAAGATGAAATGTATGTGAAGTGAGATGGAACATGAATGCATTATCTCTTGAATTGCAAATGAAATGAATTGTCATGCAAAACTGACTCTTTCATGCATCACAAAATCAAACAATATAACTTAAGATGCTTGTGTTACTTGTGGAGCTTTTTACAGGACAATTCCAATATTTCATATTCTCCTAACCTTAAGCATAAGTTGACATCTCAATACATTTTTTTTATTTTTATTTTTCAAAATAAACAAAACATGTCAATTGAAATCAAATCCACAACCAAAATCCTAACTAGACTAACAATCCTAAATAATGAAAACAAAAACCGAAAATCCCCACCAAAACCGAAAGAATAATATCAAAATCTCACAACCTAAGGGCTAAAATAATGCTTTAAAATCTGCCCATTAACCGGTAGCATGAAATCTCTCCCTTCTAAAGTTTTTAGCTTGAAGGTATTCTTCCCAAGAATCTCTGAAATCTGATATGGGCCTAACCAAAGACAATCAAACTTTTGATGATTCCCTTTTTCCTCATGTCTTTTGTCCCATAGTAATACCAAATCTGAAATTCTGAATGATTTAACTTTGGCCCTTCTGTCAAACCATCTTTTGATAACTTCCTGGTGTTTATTCATGTGATTCATGGCCTCTTCTCTCTTTTCATCAAGGTGCGGCAAATGACTTGACCTGGCTTCAACTTGATCATCTGTCCCCAAGTACTCTTGTATGAAATGTAAAGTCTGCAACTTCAAATTTGCAGGAAATATCGGGTCTTGCCCATAGACCAAATGATAGGGAGTATTCCCTATAGATTCTTTCACTCTGGTCCTATCTGCCCAAAGGGCAAACTTCAATTGGCTGTGCCAGTCCCGAGGGTTCTTTTCCAGCAATTTCTTGATGGTATTCAACAAATTCTTATTTGAAGATTCGGCCAACCCATTTCCTTGAGGATAATAATTGGATGCAAATTTTAAGCTCACTTTGTTATCATATGCCCAATCTGCAAATTGTGTAGAAATAAATGCTTTACCATTGTCATTGACAATAGAATCGGGCATTCCAAATCTTGTTATAATATGGTCCTCAAGGAATTTAATTACAACGTCTGTGGTGGCATGTTTAGTAGGAATCGCTTTTGTCCACCTTGTACAGTAGTCTGTAGCTGTCAATATGAATTTATGAGAATCAGAAGAATTTGGGTTAATAACCCCGATGAAATCTAGTCCCCACTGTGCAAATGGTCTCATTTCAACTACAGGTTGTAGGGGCATGGCTGCATTTCTCTCTCTATTGGCAGCCACTTGACAGATATGACAAGATCGTACATGGGCATGTGCATCTTTGAAAATATGGGGCCAATAGTATCCTGCTCTCGGGATTTGATGTGCTGTAGCATTTGCCGCACCATGACCGGTTCCATGCTTCCCGTGAAATTCTTGCAACACCCTGGCGGCTTCTTCTTTGTTCAAGCACCTCAGGTAGATACCTTCATGATTCTTCCTGTAAAGCACACCAGATTTCATCAGATAATTGATAGACTTAAGCCTTAAAGCTCTTCTCTGTGTTGAATTCAGATTAGAAGGACACTTACCAGTCAATAAAAATTGCACAATATCAACATACCAGTCATCCTTAGCAATGTATTATGTATTCGAGCATTGGCCTGTTATTTGCGGATTATTTTCTGCGATCGCCTTCGCCAGTCCCTGTCCTCGAACTAGTTTCATAGGTTGGATTTCGAGATCAAATTCTTGGATGGTGGAAATCCATTTTCCTCTCTTCTCACCTAGTTCATTTTGTAAAAACATGGTCTTGACAGCAGAGTCGGGCACGATGGCAATAACTCTGCTGTGTACAATGTAATGCCTAAATTTTTTCACCGTTTTAAAAAGTGCGTACATTTGCTTATCAAGGATTGAATACCTTAATTGAGCATCTTTCAGGGGGCACTTAAAAATGCTATGGGTTTTTCGGCACTATCCTCGCCTTTTTGGGTTAAGACACTCGCAAAGGAGTGTTCTGATGCAAAAGCATAAATATAGAAAGGCTTGGAGTAGTCTGGACTTATAAGGACAGGGGCTCTGGAAATGGCATCTTTGATGTTTTGGAAGGCCACTCTACTTTCCTCGTTCCATTTTACATCCACATATTTCTTGAGCATCTTGTTCAGAGGCTTGGCTATCTCAGCAAAGCTAGAGATAAACTTCCTCACAAAATTAACCTGCCCAAAGAAAGATCTCAATTCTTTCTTACTACTCGGGAGAGGTAGGTTTTGGATAGCTTGTATCCTTTTTGGGTCGATGGATATGCCCTCTTTTGAAATAATGTGACCCAGCAATTTTCCTTCTGTTACTCCGAAAATGCACTTTTTGGGATTTAAGGAAATTCCATGTTCTCTGCATCTTTGAAGCACTTTCTTTAAATCTTTGACATGGTCCTCTCTCTTCTTCGAGAAAAGCTGGGATATCATCCACATACACGATGATGCATTTGCCTATGAGCCCTTTGAATGCATAATCCATGGCGCGTTGAAAAGTTGCACCAGCATTTAACAGTCCGAACGACATTCTCTTATATGCAAATGTCCCCCACTTGGTAGTGAAGGTTGTTTTCATCCTGTCATCTGGATGTATAAGAATCTGGTTGTACCCAGAATACCCATCGAGAAAGGACATCATTTCAGATCCATTTACCATTTGTAGAATTTCATCGATTGATGGCAGTGGATAATTATCTTTTTGAGAGGCTTTATTAAGATTTCAAAAATCTATGCACAGCCTAATCTCTCCACTCTTTTTTCTCACTGGAACGAGGTTAGCCACCCAGGTTGAGTGCCTAACAGGAAAAATGATTTTCGCTTCCAATAATATTTTAACCTCCTTTTCGATCAAAGGCTCCAATAGCGGGTTAACAACTCGTTGTCTTTGCCTAAAAGGCTTGGAGTCTGGCTTCAAAGGGATGGTATGTGTGATAATGTTTTGGTTGTATGTCTTCGGCTCATTGTAGTTCCAAGCAATACAATCTATGTAATGCTTCAATGCTTGCATTATATTGCTCCTTTCTTCCTCTGTACATGCCTTTGCTATGTACACCTCCTTTGGATTGTCTGCACTCCCTAGATTAATTGAATCACATGCATCTTTAGGGAGTGGGACTCTTTTCCTTTCTTGGTCTTGCATCCCATGTCGAACATCTTTTCCAATGAAACCACGTCTTTAGGAATTTTGTTGGATTGATATGTAGTTTCAATTTCATCTTCTGTTTCATCCTGCCACCTTTGCTCCTCATCAATCACCTGATTTTCAAAAATACCCGAGTTCGTGACAAATTTGAAAATATGTCTGTCACTTTCAAAAACCTGGAAATTCTTTACATTATCGGGTATTGATGGACAAGGAACCAGTTCAATAGAAAACTTTTTACATCTTTTTATATCAACCGGGTTTAACATGCCCGCGACGACTGCAAGAGAGTCTGCTATTCGATTTCCTTTCCTAGAAATAAGGGCTATATTGAATGCGTCGAACTCCTCCATGAGGTCCATAACCCTAGCTCTATAAAGGCTTAGTCTCCTATCGCGGCATGTATACTGTCCTTTGATTTGCTTGACTACCAACTCAGAATCTCCCAAAACCTTCAAGCATTTAACATGCTTGCTCAATGCTAGACGTAAACCAAAGATCAATGCTTCGTACTCTGCCACATTGTTCGTGCAAGGAAATTGCAGTCTGTAAGCAGCTAATAATGGTTTACCTCCTGGGCCAGTGAGCTCGACTCCAGCTCCTGCTCCCTGTCTAGATTTTGATCCATCGAACCTGAGCAACCACGTGTAATCATTTTCCTCAGAAGAGCCACCATGACACGCCTCCTCTTTAGGCTCTTCAGCAACTTCCTCAACATCAAGTGCATAAACTCCTAGTTCTGGCTCGGAAAACTGAACTTCATTCGGCTTGTTAAAATCTGTTATAATCTCTTTAAGCCTCGGTTCATTTTCCACTCGATTTGGTTTGCAATTCCCTTCCATGGTAGCCACATATGTGAGCGGTCTGTTGAAAAATAGCCATTCGGAGTTTTCATCCAATCCCTCGCAAGTAACATTCCATACCTACTTGGGATATTAACCACCAGAATGTCTACAACCTGCTTGAACCCTGGGTTCAGAATTCAATTGAATCTTGACATCATATAGAGTCCCCACTACATTTACCTCTGATCTGTCCAGTTGCAGGACTGTACATTTGGATGAAACAGGTTGCAGACCTAGCATTTTACATATTTTTGTAGGCATGAGGTTGCTCGTGGCACCTGTGTCCACCAAACAGTTATGCAAATTCTTACCCGCAATTCTCAGAGTCAGTAAGAATGGCGGGACATCCCTTCTCTCCTTTCGCAAAATGAGATGGGATTCAACTCCTTTTCCTTTCCACGTTTGATCGGGTGAGTTCAAAGCTTTTATCAATGCCTCCTTTTGGCCCGGCAATCTAGCTGCGTCCAAGAACGAAAGGCTAGATTTGGACTTCTTTAGATCCTCCACTATGTCATAGTTTGGCTTTTCGAATTTGACTGTCTTATGCACATCATTAGACATTTCTCTTCTGAGTGGAGGGGGAGGATTATTATTTGCCTTAGTATCGGGAGGAAGAATAGAGTTGTTTGGAGGTGTTGATGAGGTTTTAGGGGTTTTAGATTTACTTCTCAAATGGTATCCATGATTCCCCTTCCTAAAATCTCGAAAAGCTTGCACCTCCTGTTCCAGAATTTCGTCTTCTTCTTCCTCACTCTCACCTTCTTGATGATATACAGTTTCCATCACCATAATATTATCATCTTGATGTTGTGATGGACCCTCATTTGATACCAGTTCCAAATCATCAACTTGTGCCTGAAGACAATGAGTGTATCTAGCAATCTCAGGACAATTCCTCTCATTGTGTTCTTTTGTGTTGTGCAACCTGCACCCCCTTTCCCATGCCAAATCTGAAAGATTCAAAAGAGAATTGGATTGGCTAGGTCCTGCAGAAGTATCTAGTTGATTAGCAATGGGAGCGGGAACTCCCCCATTGTTTGGCTTGGTGTTCCAGTGCCTCCCTCTATTGTTAAAATTTTGATTTGGGTGAGGGGCATGGGACTCATACTTCTGCTGTTGAACCCTGTCATTGCTCAGTTTATGAACTAATTTCTTGAGCTCTTCGACTTCTGAATAAATCTCCTTCGGTGGAATCACATTGTTGTTAACCCCCGTTGGATTCGCATAATTGATGGGGTCTTGATTCAACACTTGGGTCGGGTTCTGAGGAATTTGATTCCCGTATGGATTGACACTTTGAATCGGGGTTGGATTTGGAAAAGGAACTATGGCCTGAGGATTGACTTGGCTAGTTCCTTGCATAGTTGATTGACTGTTCTGCAAAAATGCAGGGACAGGTGGAATGGATGTGATGGGTTGGATTGGAATGGGTGCATATGCATTTGTGGGTGGATACGGCTGCTGATATGGGAAGGCGTTCATGCTTGGCATTTGTGGTGCCATGAGCTGATTTGCCAAGGGAGCTTGACCATATGGAGCATATTGTCCCATCATAGGCATCTGGGTAAACCCGTAGCCTTGTGGTGTCATTTGCTGCTCGATAGTCATGGCTTCATTATAGGCCAAAGCCAGCGTGGTAACCTGAGGATTGCATCTTGCAAACATGGCTGTCATGGGGTCCAATGCCCCAAAATATATCTGCAAAGCCACTGCGGGATCAATAGCAAAGTGCCTAATTGCTCTATTATAGCACTTTTGGAATCTTTGATTAAACATTCTGATCGGTTCCCCTTGGCCCCTTTTGCATGTAATAAACTGATTGTAAATAGTTGCGGGATCTAAGGGTGACCTAAATTGATTGACAAAGGCATTTTCCATTTGTGTCCAAGAGGTGATTGAACCAGTTGGCAAGCATATATACCATTCATATGCTATTGGATCTAAGCTCATGGGGAACAGTCTGCAGGCCACATCTTCATATTGAACTTGCAGCCTAATTAAAACATCCCTATAGGCTTGGATATGTTCTTCTCGTTGTTCTTGGGCCATCTGGTTTGTATTTAGGCAGAAATATTTCAATGTTCTTGGGGATTTCATGGATATCCCCAGCAATATTCAAAGGAGTATTGTTAGCTCCATACCAAGGAGCTGCTGGAGCTTGAGCCATTTGACTCAAAATTGATGAAGACAGACCTACAATAGCAGTAGAAATATTACTTACTATAGGCACACTAGGGGCAACGGATATTACTGGCGTAGGTCCACTCGATGTTCCTGGAGAAAATAGGTCTTTTGTGACTGGTGAGCTTACGACTTGCTTGGCTTTGTTCTTGGGAGTACCAGTAAGGTCATGAAAAATGGTTTCCCCGGTTGTTTGGGACCTGGTCGCAATACGACGCGGTGGGTCCAGCCTGCCTGATGAAACCCTCGGCTATTTCAAAGAAAACCTGCAACAAAAACAAAAACCAATGTTGCAGTTTAGCCGTTTGTGAGATTTAATAAATGATTTCAAAATCAGATCAAAAGATAATATTCAGGTATGAAAATCAAAATAAAATAAACCAATTTGGGCCCTCCTTCTAGCGCCAATCTGTTGAGTGGTGTTTTCACCCAATTGTGAAAGCACACTCTCCGTAGGATCTGAGTCCCAAAATCCTCTGCTTGCAAAGAAATTATGACTAAATAATTTCTCCAAGGTTCCTGTTATGATAGTTCTTCATTCACCAATGATGCTCTTCAATTGAAATGCTAGGAATACCTTAGGGTTTGCAAGTGGATGTTAACAAGGGGCACTGTAGTTTATTTTAATTTGAAATTGCAGTGAACTCAAAGGGAATAAATAAATATATTTTGATCCTTGGATTTTGATGGATTTTCAGTTATTTACTTGAATCACAGTAATTAAAATGCAGAAAATAAAATAAAGGTTTGAAAAATAAAGGAAGCAAATGAAAATGAAACTAAACTACATCCAGAGTGCTATCATCAATTCGATGAAACCGAAGATAATGAGGTTTTCTGCATGCAACCTAACCTAATGAACCTGCAAATTCGCACAATCCAAATAAGCTAGGTGCGGGTTTCTAGGGTTTCTACTGTAATTCCAGATTTAGGCATTCGCATGAAGCAACCAAGAACACTTGCATTAAACTTCACCTAAAAGCCTTAGAAATCTGAAATGAATGATAAAACATTAAATCATGCATGCACAAAATGACTCCTTCTTTCTCATCAATGAGATGCCAACTCTCTGTATTTCTGTATTAAATGATGTATCAATTACATTGACAGAATGTTCCAGGCTTTAATATTCCAAAACAAATGAAGGAAATTGCCCAAGTGCAGGCCCAGAATGGCATGAAGCCCTTGTCTCTGCAACTCTGCAAGCAGCAATTTCCAACCCTTCCTTCAATCTGCACTTCTGGTTTTATACTGTCTGGCGTGGCTCTTCGATTCTCCCTGCATCTCTTCGTTTCACCTCCCAGAATGTGCCTCTTTTCAAATTCTTGCCCTTTCGATGCTTTTATTCCATGCTTTATGTCGAAACGTTTGAAATCTTCCGTTGCATGTAACGCTTCTGCAACTCTGACACCTGTATGCCACGTGTCACACGTTCTCTGTGCCTTCTGTAACGTCTTTCTATGAAAATCATGACAAAAATGGCATGCAGCCTGTTCACCTTCCTGGCCGCGAAAACGCGACATGTCATGAAATCGCGACATGTCGCGATATCGTGACGCTTTCCTCGTCCGTACGTCTTCGGCCGCTTCTTGTCGCGAAATCGCGACCATTTTCTCTTTCGGACCTTCTTTCCGCAAACTGTCGTGATTTCGCTACCGTTTTGACTCTGCACTCCTTTGCACTCAATGTTGTCGTGATTTCGCTACCATTTTCCACTTTCGTACACTTGCCAATTTTTCGTCGCGAAATCGCTACGCTGCCTCCATCCGTACTACTTTGCTGCTTCGAAGCCGCGAAACTGCGACCTGTCGCGATTTCGCGATGCCTTTTCGCTTCATCCCCATTTGCTGCTTTCTATCACGATTTCGTGACCATTTTTGCGCATTATGCTTTCTGGTTGATTCTGTCACGATTTCGCGACCATTTTGGCCTTTTGCCCTGTTTGACTGGTTCCTGTCGCGATATCGCGACGTTTTCTTGCTTCATGCTCTTTGACCTCTTTCTGTCGCGATATCGCGACGTTTTTCCGCTTTGTGCCCTTTGACCAGTTTGACCCATGATTTTGCGACGCATCGTGATATCGCTACGCCTTTCCATTTTGCCTTTCTCTCTCCTGCCTGGGCCGCGACAGAGCAACATGTCGCGATTTCACGACACTTTTTCGTCTTCATTTTCTCTCTCCTCTTTCTGTCGCGACGGAGCAACATGTCGCGAAATCGCTACGCTATTTTCATCCGTACAACTTCTGCAGCAACACGTCACGATTTCGTGACACTTTTTCATTCTGGCAGTGATGGAGCAACATGTCGCGATTTCACGACATTTTTCCTGTTTTGGCCGCGACGGAGCAACCTGTCGCGATTTTGCGACACCTTCTATTTTTCGGCAGCGATGACGCGACATGTCGCGATATCGCGACAATTTTCATTTTTTGCCTTTCTCTCTCCTGCCTGGCCGCGACGGAGCGACATGTCGCGATTTCACGACACCTTTTCATTTTTTCCAGCGACATGTCGCGATTTCGCGACACCTTTTCATTTTTGCCAGCGACATGTCACGATTTCGCGACGTTTTTCTGTTTTTCGATAGCGATGGTGCGACAGGTCGTGATTTCGCGACATGTCACGATTTTGCGACACTTTCAACACTTATGCATTTTTTTCTCTTTTCTTCATTTTTAGCATCTGGGTCCCTGAGATTTCTTCTACAAGCCTGCAAAAAAGGTGGGTCCCCAATTTTGGGGTGTGTTGTGGATTAGCCACAACAGGGAGCAAGAGCGAGTGCAAGCAGAGAGGGAATGCGAACCAAAAGGGAGTGTAAGGCAAGAATAAGCCCCATTAGCTATTGTGGAAGGAAAGTCATTTTTGAAAGCCCTAATGGGAAGTCAGGATGCTCTAGCTAGAAATAAAAATGCCCTAGTTGGAAGTATGAAGGCCCAAGTTGGAGATAAGTGGAAGAGCGAATACATGGCAAGTTTGATCCAAGTAGCAGATGGTACACCACAAGTAAGTATCAAGGATGATATGATTAACCATGATTTAATGGTTCTTAAAATTAGAGGGCTAATATGTAAGTTTCATAGATCATGGCCAGGATTTTTGGAGATTCAAAATTCGATCAAGTGGAAGTGGAGATTGAATTCAAATTATTCTATGACATTTCTTTCTAAAGTTTTTTTCCTTGTCATCTTTTCCAATTCAAAAATTAGGGATAAAATAATGGTTGGTGGCCCATGGTTTAGGGGAAGAGATGCACTTTATTTGATACCATGGAAAAAAAATCGTTGAGTTAGAAACTATTAAGAAGCTTCCAATGTGGGTTAGGTTTTTTGGACTTCCATATCAACTTATAAATAATGATGTTTTGAAAAGTATTGGAAATACCCTAGGGGAATTCATCAAGGAAGGACCAACAACTAAGGAGCGAAAGCATGCTATATATACTCGAATATGTGTTGCTATGGATATTTTAAAATCTTTGCCACAATCCATTAAGATTAAATATGAATTAAAAGAATGATATCAACAAGTAGATTATGAAAATATTGTATTTCATTGCCAAAATTATTTTGAGATTGGACACATGGCAAGAGTTTGCAAAGTAAAAACTATGAAGAAAGAGACAAAAAATATTAGCCATGAGATAAAATTCAAGACGAAGCAAGGAAATCATTCAATAATAGAAGCTAGATTAGATCAAAGATATTCCACTCCAAAAGAAGAGGCAAATAAATCCTATCGACAATATCAATTGGCAAGTTTAGAAGGAATTAAAGGTGCAAAAGAAGATGTAGATATAAAACCCAAAACAAAGACAACAAAAAAGGTTAAGTTTATTCCAGGTAAATCATCTTCATTTTCCTCAAGTAGTATAGAATCCTCTTCAGGTAATAAAATTGAAAGTGGTGAAGATGTTATCCCTTGCAATTTAAGGTTTTAAGAGCAGAATAGTATAGAAATGAGGTTGGAGGAAACTCTTAACAATTTAGGGTTTTTAGGGTAAAATAAGAAGGTAATTGCTACAAAAGAGCATCCTTGCACCATAGGGTCTCCAGGGAAATATAAAGAAGATTGTGCTTTTGAGGTTATTCCTTGCACTTTAGATCCTTCAGAACAAGGCAAATCTAAATATGATGTCTTACTATGAGCAATGTAAGAAAATTGAAGAGATCAATAAAGATGAAAGTATTTATAAGAATGAAAAAATAGAGGAAGACCCAAGAAGCAAAAATAAAGAGAAAAATAAACACAAAGGGATATTGATATGGGAAAACAAAAGCAAATATCACAAGTGTTAACAAGAAGTGAGGCTAAATCCACAAATAAAATAAAAAAATAACAATGAAAATAATATCTTGGAATATTAGGGGAATGATTAATAACCCTAAAAAAAGGTATTAAGAAATTGTGAGGTTTTTATAGACAATATATTTTTGGATATAGAAGTTGGGCAACAAATATTTTAGCCATTTGCGGTGTTGAATTTCATCTTGACAAAATTTAAATTTTTGAAGGCATTTGATATAAAAGTTGTTGATTGTGGAAACTTAGGAAGATGAAGAATATCTTTGATAGAAGGGTAAATGAAGAATATTTCCAATAGAAATATAAAGTTGGATATGCTTTACTTAACTTGTTAGAAATGTAATAAGAGCAATGTAATATTTATTTTCATAATGGGAGTGGCTCCCAATAGAAGCCATGCATAACTTATTAAAAAATATATTTGTAGTTTTATCTAGCCATATCAATATCAATATATATAATACACACACACACACATATAAATATATATATATATATATATATATATATATATATATATATATAGGTTTTAATCATAATGTATAAATCATTGTGGGAATTTGTGACCTAGCCCTTTTCCCTTAAATTTGTGTAAAGATCTTCATTTCCAAATTTGTTTCCCTTAATAATATTTATTAAGAAGAAATACAAGTAGAAAAAATTGAATGAGGCTGGTTATCGACGACATCAATGCAACTATGACCTACAAAGCAAAGGTGATGAAGTTTGAATACAAGTGAATGGGTATTTGTTAGTGTAGAAGAGGGAAAAATATAAGAGTATGGTTGATGTGATCATGTGTAGACCTAGGTAAGATGACATCACTTTGCTTGGATTGAAATAGCTTTAATAGTGCAGAGAGTTGTGCTTATGATGGTATCCCAACTAGTATCCCATAACTAATGATGATCTATAACAAATACATTATAGTCATCAAAAAAATGGTCCCAAAAATAAAATAAAAAAATCAATATAGACATTAAGTTTGTAAGTATTGTCATATAAACTATACCATCACATGACCATTCTTTTCTAATTTCTTGAATCTACCATTTTTACCATCATCTCCAAATATTTATATATGATAGTCTTTATATGCATTAGTTATTTATAGTTCCTTCTAAGTTAGTTTTAGTGCAATATTATAGCCTATAAAATAATCATCTTATCTATAAATTTTATTTTAATCCCACATACAATATGTTTCTAGGTAAACAAATTATGGGCGTGTTCCAGGATGATTTTCATTTCCCAATATTTTTCTTGATGGAAGAAGCCATAAGGTTTTCTTTGCTAGAAAAAGTTATGAGAGCTAGTGTAACAACTCAAAAATTCCAACCCAACTCGAGAGATTTTTGTTTGTTTGTTTGTTTTACATTCATTATGATACATCTATCCCTACCTTGCGTAAGTCTATCTACGCATGTGCACTAGGCATAACATAAATAAGCCATCTATCTTTCTATATTAACTAATCCTTCTATTCAAACCCATGAGCATAGACATTATGATTTACAAGGATTAAACATATAAAAACCATTCACATGCATTTCATTATGAATTCATAACCATAATCATCTTTCATAAATTAGAGCAATACATCCATAGCAAGCTATCTCTAGAAAGCAATAAGAACAAGATCATGAGATAATAATAGTCATCACACACATGAGACACATTATATATCCTGGGAACCCTCATGGGGAATAAACCCAACCCTTGAAATATCCTTTTTCATTTCATTAAATTTAATTGCCTCAAATACAATTGTATACAAGGAATCCCCAATTCCTTTTTATACATCCATCAAGTAAGTACATAGGAACCCCATAGTTCGTATGTCCAAATACATGGATAGGTCCTTTAATCCATGTTACAAAGCTATGAGGGAACCCCACAATTCCCTCTTACCAAAGGCATAAGGACCCCATAATCCTTATGTCTTAGAAGAATCCCATAATTCTTCTTTACTCATGTCAATGCATAGGAACCCCATAATTCCTATGCTCCAATACATATTCCACATTTATCAATACTTTACAACATTGCTAAAAACTCAAAAAAAATTCACTAAACAAGTACTATGCCTTTACAATCATTCTACATGTAACAAGAAGAGACCCCATAATCCCTTCAAGAATGGAACTCCTCTTCCATTCTTCCTTTAATTTTTGAGTAGTAAAAATCATAGATAAATCATTTAATCTATTATTTTCCAAAATATAGATAAATCATTCAATCTATCCTTTATCCAATCATAGTTGAATCATTAAATATATCCTTTTTAAAAAACTAAGATAAATTATTTAATCTTTCCATTGTCCAAACATAGGTAATTTATTAAATTTATCCTATCCAAAACATAGATAATTCCTTTAATCTATCCATTACCCAACATAAATAATTTATTCATTTTATCCTATCCAAAACATAGATAATTCCTTCTTCTTTTTTTTAAAGCGAAAAACCCCTTGCAGGGCCGCCTTGGTTTGAGAGACCACGACCAGGGGATTCTACACCGTCAAAGTCACCTGGGAGTCGTGCCCGACCCTGCCCGCACCAACATTATCAATTGGATTTTGGGTACCCAATTCAACTTTTTGGTAGGGTGGAGATTTGAACCTGGGACCTCCCTTGGAGGATTGCCCTATCCTCTCCAACTCACCTACAACACCTGGGTAATAATTCCTTTTATCTATCCATTGCCCAAACATAAATAATTTATTCATTTTATCCTATCCAAAACATAGATAATTCCTTTTATCTATCCATTGCCCAACATAAATAATTTATTAATTTTATCCTATCCAAAACACAAACAATTCCTTTTATTCACCCATTGCCATACTCCAATTCATCCAATTCAAAGAAATACATTTAATATCCATTGCATTTTTTAATGTCTAGGGCCTATGTTTCTTGTTGGTCTCCACAACCTAGTTTACACAATCATAAAAAGGGTTTAATGATACATTAACTCATTTATTTATTGCTAAGATAAAGTTACCCTTATTTTTTTCTAATTTATTATCCAAGGCCTCCAAGGCCTTATTATCACAACTAAAGCATATTATTTCCCTTTTATGACCCCGTTCAAATAATACCTCTATAAACATAATTGGCCAGACTTTCACTTTATTAACATGTGGCCAAAGTGGGCTTCCTTCTATTTTTTTCATGCGTGGGGCCTCCTTTATTTTACACATCACATGGTCCCATTTCATTTAAAAAAATCAATAATACAACCTTTTTAAATCATGGCCCCTGAACCCTTTTTAAACATTTTAATGAAGGATTTTATCTTTATGTACACAGTTCACGACTCTTTCAACTTTATGAAATTAAAAGCATAATTGAAACATTGCTTGGGGCCTTCCTTTCATCGACTCCCAGGTCTATCAACTCTATTTTATTAAAAGCATAAGTTAAAATCAAGGCCCCAACACATCTTTAAGATCTTGGTCCATGCTCGTTAAACAATTAATTAAGGTATATATATATAGTCATTTCCTTTAAAACACAACCTTAAGTATAATGGGACTAATTAATCATGTATAAGAAGGACATCGGTTAGGCACTAGGCCTCCACGACCATATAAATTCCCTTTCCCTTAGTCTATCCATAATATTTTCAAGGGTCAAACAACTAAGATCCCTCACTAACTGGTTGAGTTTTCATTTGATTAAATAAACCAAACCACCTTTATAACTAAGTGGCAAAAGGGGGTTATCCTTAAAATTTAGACAAAATAGCATTTATATAATAAAATCCCCCAAAAAGCTTCCATCACAAAAATAAATTTGCAAGTCTTAATGAAGGAGAAAAGGAAATCACCTCTCTAGATGTGATGGCTCCTAAATATAAAGAGAATATACCTACAACTGAAGCTGATAAGTCACCAGAGATCTTAGGAGATACACCAAACAACACAACAGTTGGAGAAGAAACTGATGGGAACTTAGAGGAAAAGGTAGAAGAAACACAAGTGGAGAAAATAGTGATTCTCAGGGGCTTGTCGACCACACGATCTGCAGCTAAGGTAAGAAAATCAAACCAACAACTTAGAAATGAGCAAGGACATAAAGACTTGCAATTCAAAACACAAGTCAAAATTAAGGAGAGCTTCATAAAAAATAAGAAGTAATCCAAAAAATGAAGATTATGTCATGAAACTGTAGGGGACTAGGAAGTCCTCTGTAAAAAAACTATCTGAAAGTTCTAATACAAGAGCAAAAGCCAACAATAGTTTGTATTCAAGAAACAAAAATAGTAGAGGCAACACTTACTACATAACGGCAAAAGAAATGGGTACAATTAGAACTGATAATTGTTGATTCTATGGGAGCTTCAGGGGGACTGGCTTTGGCTTGGGACCCACAACAATTAATTTGTAGCTTACAACATAAGCATAATAACTGGATAGGTATAAAATTTGTCTTACTAGATGGAACTAGTGTAGCAGTAATAAATTTTTATGGTCCAAATCATCCTATCCAGAAAAGATAAGCATGGCAAAACTTAGCACAATGGCTAAGAAATGAGAAGTTTGACAACATAATACTTGGAGGAGATCTCAATATGATTCTTTACCACTGGGAGAAGGTTAGGGGAAGTTTAGCAAGGGATCCAAATAAATATATGCTTAATCAAATTATGGTAGATGAAAGCTTACAAGACATTCGACCGACCAAAGAAAAGTACACTTGGAGCAATAGAAGAGCAGGGGCAAACTATATTGCAAAAATATTGGATAGATTTTTTATCAGTGAAAATATCCTAACACACTTTCCTCTCACTTCCAATCACATCATTCAGAACTCTGTCTCATATCATAATCCAATTCTCTTGGATAGCTACCAAAAAATTCTTTTAAATACAACTTTGAATGGGTAGCAAAAGAAGATTTCAATGAACTTGTGAAAAGCACTTGGAACCAACAGGTCCAATCCACCAACCCCTAAGAAAAGTGAAAAAGCAAAATTCAAAAATTGAAGCACGTGATAAAAAATGGTTGGCAAAAAAAGCAAGATTCAAACCAGACAAGTAGTTAATGCAACAACTAGAGCAAATAGAAACAAAAATTAAGGATCATCCTCCTTAACCATGGCAAGAAGATGCAAGAAATTACATGATTCAACAGCTCATTAAATTAAGCATTGAAGAAGAAACACATTGGAGGCTTAGATCCTGAATGGTTTGGCTAAGCAAGGGGGATAAAAATACCAAATATTTTTATCTAAAAACCATGCAACGCTACCAAAGGAACACAATCAAGGAGATAGAGCATGAAGGAACCACTTATATAGATAGAGATAAAATTAAGGAACTTGCTAATCAACATTACTCAGCTCTACTCTCTAGAGAAAATGATAACCATCATTCCTAGGGAATACTGCTACAACATATATCGATAGTATTAAGTTTGGAAGACAAACAGGATCTCAATCAACCAATTACTACGGAGGATCTTAAGGATAATAACAGCTCTACCAAAGGACAAAGTTCCTAGACCTGATGGATTCACAAACAACTTTTACCAGCAATACTTACACATCATCAGAGAAGATTTTCTACGCATGATTGAGGATGTTAGGGTGAAGGTAAGCTTCTTGGAACCATCAACTCCACCTTTCTAGCATTGATTCCTAAAGATAAAAATGCCACTACTTTCTCTAGATTCAGACTAATTTCTCTATGTAACTCTTCCTATAAAATTATTACCAAACTATTGGCCAATAGAATAAATAATAAACTTGACAAACTAATATCATAAGAGCAAGGGGGGTTCATGCCTGGAAAACAAATATATGATAATATCATACCAGTGCATGAAGCCCTCCATAGTAGTAGAAAATAAAAAAAGAAACAAATTATTATAAAACTTGATATGGCAAATGCCTTTGATCGAGTTAATATACAATTTGTAGAATAGGCCCTACAAAAGTTTGGATTCGCACATCAAGTCATCAATTGGATCGGAGTATGCATAAAAAATCCATGGATAACCCCCTTAATAAATGGAGAACCAACAAATTTCTTTCAGGCTGCAAGGATAATTAGACAAGGGTGTCCTCTATCACCATACCTTTACATCATTTTAGTTGAGACTCTTGGAAGATTAATTAATCATCTTCGAAGAGAAAAAATAATAGGGATAGAGGTTGCAACAAGATGCAAAGTTGTAACACATACCCAATTTGCAAATGATACCATTCTTCTAGGTGAAGCCACCAAGCAAAATGTTAGATAATTCAAGCAATACCTAGATTGGTTCACACAAGTTATCAATGCTCATATAAACACTCAAAATAGTCAGTTCTATACACAAAATGTTGCAGCAATAAGAGTCAAACTCTTTTGCACTATCCTAGGATTTCGGTCTGGCATAGAAAAATACTTCATATATGTAGGAGTGCCCATGAGCTTCCACCTCAAAGCCTCAGATTGTTGGACCCCAATATTGGACAAGATGGTTAAGAGGATACAAAGTCACAGTAATAGGTGGTTCGATCTTGCAGGAAGGGTAGTATTGATCAAATCAATGTTAGCTTCTCTTCCAATCTACCAACTATTAGTATATCATGCTCCCAAGTTTATTTTGCAAAAGGTAAATGGAATCATACACAACTTCCTATGGCAAGGAGGTAGGAAATCAGAAAGAAAAAAGTTCCACTTGGTCAATTGGGAGATGGTCACCAAAAGTAAAATTCAAGGAGGACTGGGAATAAAAAAATGGAGATAGTTTCGAAAGCACTAGGAGAAAAACTTCTCTCGAACATGCTTAAACACAATCAAGCATGGCAACGCATACTAGTTAGCAAGTATGTAAGTCAAATACGTATTCAAATGCTCAAACACATAGACAAACTTCCCAGAGCCTCGTTGGTTTGGAAACATACAGTGGTTGCAAAGAGCATAATAGAGGATAGAATTTCTTGGCTACTAAGAGATGGTAAGTCAATTAATATATGGGAGGACTCGATCCTATGAAATCCACCATTAAGAGAGAGAACTCCAATCGAATTGCAGAATCACTTGGAAAGCCAAAGAATACTCAAATTAGGTGACTTGTTTTATTGGACCTCAAAAACTCTAAACTGGATCTCCCCTCCCATTCCATCTTAGCTTCAAGGAGATTGGAATTATTTTAAGTCCCATGTGGCAAGCATTAGATCTCTTCATCCCACAATGCCAAACAAACTTATTTGAGGTAGCATCAACAGTAATGGGGAATCTTCAACGCATCTAGGAGTTTACCATCAACAAATTGGGCTTGCCAACAAAAAATTATTGATATTATGGAAAAATAGAGCATCACCTAAACTACAAGTATTTAGGTGGCTAGTCTCTCAAAATAAAATCTTAATAGATGATAATCTGCAAAAGAGGAGTATAGCAGGGCCTCATATTTATTATAGGTGCAGGCAAAATAATGAAATAGTTTTCCATATTTTGTTTGAATGCCCAAAGGTAATTTCAATTTGGTTAGGAATAACCAAAATTCTTGGTATTTCCTACTCTAGAAGGTTAACCATAGACACGTGTTTTACCAAGTGGAACAAAAAATATAAAGGTAAACTGACAGGTAAACCCCTCCTAAAATATTTGTGGAGCTCTATACCATATTTTGTCATCTGGCACATCTGGTTGGACAGAAACCAAAGGATTTTTGAAGGCAAAGGTAAGGACAATAAAACTCTAATACAAAGGATAAAATAATAACTAGTCCTAAATATCAAATCTAGTTTCTATCACTAGTAGTATGAATATCTATCACCCATAAAAAGAAGAATGATCTACCAACTTAATCTCCAAGCTTTCTTAACATAGGGAGGATGCAGAGCATATAATTCTTTGCCTGACATATATTTTTTGACACTCTTCTTTGATGGTACCTCTAAGTCTAACCCCAATCAAGCAGTGACAGGGGGATTGATTCTTATAGGACCCCATGAGATCTTACTCAAATACATGATCAAATTAGGAACAATATCTAACAACGTGGTAGAGGCTATTAGATGTAAAATCGGCTTAAAATTGGTGGTAAAGCAAGAAATCACTCAGGTCACAGTTTATGGGGATTCTAAACTAATAATAACAGTTCTTGCCAAAAATAAATATTTTAGATATTTACAATTGAAGATTATTCAAGACATGATTAGACAACTAGGTAGGATAATTGGTAAAATATCATATCAACACGTAAAGCAAGAATTCAACAAAGAGGCCAACACACTAGTAAATAAGGCAATAAATATAACCCCTTATTATTGTTGCCAAATCATCAATAAGCAGAAGAGCAGAGGTGATATGCAAGGATGACGAGGACTCCAATAATAAGATCATTTTTTGTCTTCATGTTCTATTTTTTAGAATGCTCTTTTCACTTTGATCTCTTATTAGAGAGTTTTGTACCTTTTTGTTAAATAAATAAATATTTTCCTTAAAAAAATAATAATAAAAGCCCTATACTTCCAAAAAGGTCTAAAGTTTTCTTAAAAATTAACAAAGCATAATTTATATTTATTTTCAAATATTAAAACCATTGCGCTCGAGGCTTTTTTAAAAAAATACCTTACCCTCTAGGACTATTGAAACCCTCTAGGACTATTGAAACTTTGAACGACATGCTTGAATTTAATAATTGATAGCCATATTTTAATTGCATTTCACTCACGACCTTCTATACATGTATCAAGGCTTGGTCACGACCTTTTAGCACATGATAAAAATAAAACATAATAATTAAACCGTGACCCCTTTTTAATAAACTTGACATGGCCCTTTTTAATAAACTCAGCATGGCCCTTTTAATCATCTTAATTAAACACAAACTATATAAATATGAGCTTATATACAAACCGTGGCCTTTGCCTTTTTCACATAAACTCGAGCTTATATCTCACCTTCCTGCACTTATCCCCAATTACCATTTTTAACATAGGTTAAAGGCATAAATTAAATTATGGGGTCATCACGGAGAAAGGTCACTAGACTTTAGGCAACAAGTATTTTTTAAAAACACAGGCCACACAACCTTTTTAACTAAACCAAAGCTTTCTCCAAATATAGGCTTGCAAAAAACACTTGGTCCGATGGCGGATAATTACTAAAAAAAAAAAAAAAAAAAATTATAAATTAAAGGATAACCTTAGAAATCCTAAAGTTTCAAATAGAAATACAAGAGTGGTAGGGTTTTATGCTCAACGACGATTAACAAGGCGATGATCTTAGTTGAGTATGACAGGGTGATTATTCAGCAATGGAGAAGAAGGGACTCGACGACTGAGAAGAATTTATAGTTTCGACATGCTTCCAGGGGGGTTTTACAAGTTAATTTAGGAGCGGTACAAACCAAATAGCATTTACGAAAAAGAAGGCCCCCCACACAACAATTCATCATAGTATTAGGTACTTTGATAAAATTCATATCAAACGACATAGGAAACAACCTCAACTGGTGTAAGGAACTAGACCCGATTTTGAATGTGGATAACCATCAAGCAAGAAACAACAAAACTTGATCTACACAGAACATAAAAAATACATGGTCTTATCTATGCAACAGGGGTGGCTAAAAAATAGTGTGGAAGAGACTCAAGAAAAGAAAACTCCTAAGATGGCTAAAGCTGCTTGACGCAGCAACTACCCCCAAGGATCGGTTGAATCTAGGTTATCACCCAAGATGGTTTATGTCTAAGCTTACTGGGCTCGACACTAACTAAAAACCATCATGGTAAATACAAATCATATAGGCACCAAAATGGTGAAAGAGCCTCACTAAAAATATTACATAGAACTTTAAAACATAAGGTTTGGACTGTGTTAAAGGAAACCCAAGAGGGGTAAAGACTCCTAAAAATCAACGGAAAAGCATGGACATAGCCTGTTAAATAATTTTAGGCACAAGCTAAAATAGCGAAGCATCGGAGATCTAAAGGGGTCCCTATTTTATCTTTTCAAACAACTAACGTAAATGAAAATAAAATCATTGGTTGGTGATAAAGCTAAAGAGCCCCCAACCTGATACTTCTGCAAGGTTGACCCCACCTTTCGTCTGGCTTTACCTCCTTTTGGCCTCCATTATTTCCTCCTCCCCTTCTTCCTACAATATCATCTTTTTTTTGTCGTCCTCCCTTCATCCCCTCCTCTTTCCCCCTTCAACCTGAGCACTTTTTTCAAAAGATAGGGCAAAACTTCATTGGCTGCCTACTGACTCAATCCCCACTACCCTATGTCTAATAACTCCCTGACCAAAAATAGTTACCTTTTCAAAAAAAATTGCAAACTTGCTTAATTTGGATAGTCAAAGGGCTCTCTCTTATAATTAAAATATATTAAATAATTCAAAAGCCTACTAGATTAAATTAAGCCATCATGAAGTAAAATAATTATTAATCAATCCTTTTTGCTTAATTTAAAATTAAAAGCAATATTAAAACAAGTATTTAATTGCCAATTAAAATACAATGCAAAGGTTAATCATTTTAATTTAACCTTTATATTCAAGAGGGAATAATAGACATTTTTCTTGCTACACAATTTAAAGCATCATTAAGGTGGATATTGGATTGTAACCTACCATCATAAATGGTTAGTCAAATTAATTAAAAATCATTGCAAGCACTGCCACTATTCAGCTCTTTTGTTGATCAATTAAATGCATCATCGAAGCTATTATCTGATCGATAGCTAGGCATTGTCTATATTTAAACGTGATTAGCCTTGCAAAACCATAAAATATAACAGTGTTATAGTCCCAAATCACAATCAACTGCCGCCTCATATCCATGCGTAGCTATCATATCAACAAAGGTAGGCATTAAAACATCAAGTCTGATAATGTTGTCTTCTTCATCAAGGATCCAATGGGGCAGGTTGTGACGGCTAACTTTTACCTCTCTTGATCCTATCATCTTAGAGTGTGTATTTTATACATCAAAATATCTCACTTTATGCATTTAAGAGTGTGAGTGACAATAAATGTTATGTATGATTTGAACTCTACATATAATGTTCTTTCTTGGAGGAAAGTAAAACTCAAGCCAAATGATAGAATTTTCTCTATTGTTACTTTCAAAGTTTCTTTGTTGATATAGATACATTATTCTTGTCTTTTATGCAATGTTACACATTGACTCTAAATTACCCAAATAGTATGATGATTATTTATTTGTAAATTAACTTTCCATGAAGTGTTTTTCATTTGCAATAACCCATAAACTTTTTCTTTGGATATATTTATGTGTAATAATTTTATCTATGATTTGTATCTCCTTGAAAGACTCAAACAAACATTTCTCATGATGTTCTTCAACTGAAGTATGTTATCTTCTAACAAAAATATAAAACCTAGAACATGGGTTCACCATCTCATTCATTCAATGTCTCAACTAAAGTTATGTACCTAAAAGCATAGTAAGTAGTTAAATATTATAATTTAAATACTTGATAGTGGCATGCTACTTTTGATTTTAGACATTAAAACAATAATGAAACAATCTATTATCTCCTTAGTTAAACACTTTAGCTAAATGAAGGCTAATAATATAGCTAGTGGTTTGACTCCTAAGAAAGTGATGACATTGTCTTTCCAACCTAAATCTTGTGCACTTGAGCATAGAAATTAGTTGCAAAAATTGGATTGTTACGATTTGTGCATCCATTTTTGTCCAAGTTAAACCTTATATTAAAGGTGTAGTTGTTGCAATGAAAAATGAAGTAACAAATTATTCTAGAAGATAGACTCTACGGGAAGTTAGTAGTGTTATTAAATATGGTAGTGTGAAAGTTTTAGTTGAGTACTAATTGGGTTAGAAAAACCACATTGCACAACAACTATGCTTAAGAGCAAGGTGCAAATTTGTAACCATTATACTTGCATAAGTGAAATGGTATTATTGAAACCCAAAATAGCATGAAGCTATAAATTATTAACCAAATTATTTAGACTTCATCTATCTATGTAAATTTGGTTAAACTTGGTATTTTGCTTTCTAATTTGTTTGTAAGTACAAACACACTTTACTTTCAATTTAGTGTTTGTTTTGATGTTTTACTGCCAACTTATGTCATTGATATATAACATAATTTTCATCATGAGGATCATTGTCTCATCATAAAGTTATTATATATTATATTACACCAAACTCTACAAAGCTCAATAAAGAATTCACATTTAAAATAAAAATAAAAAGGATTGAGTTTAAAAACTACATGTTTAAAATTAATATTTTACATGAATATAAGGAATCTTAATCTGATATGAAATACTTGGTTATTTTTTATTTAAAATTACATAAAATAAATAAATAATATAAAAATTTAAATCTTAATTCCATTAAAAATGTTTTAATTTTTTATTAATTTAATATTTTAATTGGTTATATGGGATTGAAACATGCTTACCTCTACTACATCATAACCACATGGTAGAATTACAACAACTTGACTATTATGGTAAGATTCAAACCCAAGTTTTCTCCTTGAAAATAGAGGAATTTAACCAATTAAACTAATGTCATTTGATATTTTTGATTAATTTAAGATTGAACATTACATAACAATGAATAAATTGATAGTTACAACCTTATTGTTATGGTAAGGGCTTTGTACTCTCTTTGAGAGGTCCAAGGTTCAAATCCTACTGAGTATGAGGGGACGACAACCCCTCGTAAAAACTTGTATAAATTCATTAAAAAACAATGAATAAATTTCAATCAAATGGCATTAGTTCAATAAAAAGCTATACATGCATAATTGCCAGGTTATTGTAATACATTTCAATGAATAAATTTCAATCAAATGACATTTCAATAAAATGCTACACATGCATAATTGCCAAGCTATTGTAATTCATACTAGTGTATGGTCACTGTGTGATCAATGATTTAATAAGAGTACACATTTAAAATTATCAATGAACATAAATATTAAGGAATCTTAACCCCATTTGAAATACTTAGTTATTTTTTAATAATTAAAAAATTAGCATTACATAAAAATAAATAAATTATATAAAAATTTAAATGTTAATTCTATTTAAAATGTTTAATTTTTAATTGATTGGATATTTTTTAATTGTTTATATGGAATTGAAATAGGCTCACAAGTATTACATCATAAACATACGGTGGAATTATAACTTGACTATATATTGCTTGGTAAGATTCAAACCTAAGTCTTCGCCTTGAAAGTTGAGGAATTTAACTGGTGAAATTATTATTATTTGATATTTTTTTATTAATTTAAAATTTAACATTACATACCAATAAATAAATTGCAATTAAATGATATTACATAATAAATAATAAATTGCAATTAAACGATATTACATAATAAAGGATAAATGACATGCTCAATTGGTTAAAATCTCAAGAAGGAGCCCAAGATTTAATTCTTGACAAAGGAGACATGCCCAATTGCCAAGCTATTGTAATACAAATACATGGGCATGGTGCAATACTTGTGGGAAGTTTCAATCCCATATTACCCCTTAAAAAAATAATAAGTAAATTGCAAAATAATTTTATTAATGATAAATTTATTTAATTTAAGTAACAATAACTAATCAAGGGGCATTAGCTCAACCAGTTAGATTCCTCAACATTTCACGGAGAGACCCAGATTAGAATCTTGCCAAATGATACCTTGATAATATCTAGGATTTGTTGTAATAACATTGTGTGGTGACGATGTAATACGAGTGGGGCATGTTTCAATTCCATATAACCCATTAAAAAAAGTAACAATATCTATATTTATTTTATCGTAAATATAACTATTTATGTAACATTTTTATTTTATTTTATATGGTGGAATTGGTAGCTGCCATGATGATTTGGGTACGTTGTTCGTCTTTTATAATTGTTATAGTATTTTGCGTTGTTTGCCTCGTAAGCCGCCACTTGCATAATTCGCCCTTATAACCACCATGTCACAATCATTTTAAACCACCATGTCGTATTTTGCGTTGTTTGCCTTGAAAGTCGCCACTCGCGCAATTCACCCCTATAACCACCATGTCATAATCATTTTAAACCTTTTACGTCGTTGAAAACACCAAGAAAGGAACAAGCGTTTAGTTTAACAAGGCCTAAGATTTGAACCTTGGACCTCCGCCCCCTTACGATATTTGAAAGAACCAATTAATCTACACCTCGGACCTCATTACATAACCTTATTTATATTTAAAAACTTTATAGAAAACTACTACTAAAAAAATTAAAACTATGCAACAAAATACATTAATAATACATAGAATGTGGGGCAAAGGTTCGAATCTCAATAAAGTTTAACATTTATCTATGGGTTGGAGGCAAGCTACCACGCATAAAGAGTTTCAAATGATATATTAATATTTCAATTTCATCTTCCTAACATTTTGCCCATGGGGTATAGAGAAGTAAATAATTTGACACGAAAAATCAAGGTTTGAATATTCCAAGTAAACTTAACATTTATTATATGATATGATAGTGGTATATTATTATTATTTAATATTCCAACCACCTAAGAGCGGCTCTCAGGGGTTTCTCTTCATTTTAAGAGTTTTGTTTACCTTAGTAGCACAAGTATAGTAGCACAAGTAGAGAAGGTGAGCCTGGTCACATTGAACGAGAGGTTCACGGTTCGAACCTCTGTGATGTAAAGGGGAACACAAAAAAATATCTTTTGGCTTCCTTCTATATAGTGGTATACCCAGATGGGATGGCATTGTCGACCACCTAAGAGCAACTCTCGGGGTTATCTCTCTACCCTAAGAGTTTTTGTTTTTGAGGTTTTTTCTAACCTAAAAGTTAGTCCGGGGGGACAACGCAATGGTTCGACTTTACCTCTTCTTCGAGAGGTCTAAGGTTCAAACCGCGATGTGGGTGAGTGTGTGAGGGGTTGGATGTGTGTATGGTTGTGTGTTTAGCCCCTATTGATAAGCTTAGCTCTTGACCTTACAAGGAGTCATGGTTGGGATGGAAATGCCCAACCCTAGCATCGATCATAGGGTTTCTCACACTACCCAAACCCCTAAAAATATATTTATTATATGATATGAGTTTATATGGTCTTTGGCAGTATGGTTTAAGCAAATGGAGTAAATAAATTTACACCATTTATGAATGTTCAACTACATAAACTCATGTAATCAAACACATGGTTCATATTTTTTTTTTAGTAATACTTCTTATACACATCCACCATGGGGATTGAACCTGGGTCACATCACCGATATGCAAGTGGCATCTTTGCCTGTAGACCACACTCACATGGATGGTTCATATATTTTAGGAGGTGATATATGCATAATTGCTAAAATGCTATTGAAGTACCAAGGTAATATGGTTAAAATAAATGTTGTTAAAATACCAAGGTAAGATGGTCTAAAATGCTATTGAAATACCATGGTCACAAGAGATATTGTTGAAATACCAAGATAAAGTGTTGATGACCTAATATAGGTAAGACTTGTTTCAATCCCATTTAGCCATTTAAAAACACATTAATAATAATTAACTTAATATTAATATTTTAATGTATGGTGAAAGTAGTAGCAGTTAGGGGAGGAGCAAGATCAAGAGATGTTATAATCATGAACTTGGAAGCAAGTTTAGAAGTGGGAATAGAAGATAGGACATGCCTAAGGAACATCACAGGGCCTAACAAAGGGCCTAGTTTCAAGGGTTGGGTGGATGGGAGTATAGGCACATCAAGGGGGTAGAAGGACAAAACTAAACCCTCATTTACAATTACCCTCAAAGGAAAATATAAGGTATTAGGCCGACCTTAGCCCTATGCAATAGATTTTTATCATAAATCCAATAATACCATTTTTATGAAGAATGGGATTCCCTCTATTCTAGTTAGTGATACCGTTACAAGAGGTAACATGTTTGATTTGAAAAGCTACCTAATCTGCAAATTCATAGGAGTTTGGCTAGGTTTTCTAGATTTAAAGAGTTGGATTAAAAGTAAATGAGATTTGAAAGAGGAAGTTTTGATCACTTTAATGCCAAATGGTTTCTTTTAAGTAACCTTTACCCAAGAGGAAGACTACAACTAGGTCTACATAGGAGCACCTTCGTTTATGAGCAGTGTTGGTTTATTCATGCATTGTTGATTGCTAAGGTTTAACTGTCATACAAAAGTTCCAGTATGGGTATGGTTGTTTAGCCTGCCCTTGGAATTTTAGGAAGAGGAGGTTTTTGAAAATATCAAAAGTGCTTTAGGAAAATTCATCTCGGTGACCCCTACAACTCTGAACAAAACCTAGGCTATTTTTGCTCATATTTGTGTGAGGGTAGACCTACAAAAACCTCTTATTAAAATTATAGATTTGGTTTCAAGTTTGGGTAAGCACTAGGAGGTTGATTATGAAAACATTCCATTTCAATGTAGCCTTTGCCATGCATATAGGCACTTGGTGAGATTTTGTCTAGTGAAGAAACCACTGAAAGAGGACCCCTTGGGACCAATGAAGGAGAAGACATAGTAGGACTCATTGACCATGGAGCCAAACCTATAGAAGGAAATGAAATAGACAATAACAACATCAAAACAACCAAAATGAGAGGTTTTAAAAACAACATAATAAGAGGAAATATTTCTAAAGACATGAGAGCTTAGGGAGGGTTTGGAAGAATGAAAACAATGCAAAAGATGAAATACCAAATAAGAGAAAATAACAAAGGAGAAGAAGGCCCAATAAACTTCCCCAAAGAAATCTAAGAAACCATAATAGAAGGGGGAAGAGGCAAAATGCAAGGGAGAGGAGGATCATCCTTCTCAAAGAGGGGGAAGGAATTGCAAACAAGCTAACATAATGGGCTCTAGACGAGGAAGGGGGTAATCCAAATACTTTACAAACCATGAAAGTAGAAAAATAAATGGCAAATGGTAAATAAAACCATCTTGTTGATGCCTTTATAGGGGGATCCAAGCCCTTAGCTAAAGGTGAAAAATACAAATTATTATTTTGGAATGTGAGGGGATCCTGTATTGGTGGTTTGTGTATCAATATAGTCTTATTACAAGAAATAAAATTAGGGGAAAACAAGTTAGAAAAAGTAAGCAAGAAGATTTAAAGTAGAAACAACTTCTTGGAAGCTCCAATAAAGGGGGCTTTGGGAGGTTTGCTGACTCTTTGAGACTTAAAGATATTTGATGGAGAGTTGGTTGATCAAAACTAAGATCCTCTTACAATACGCTTTGAGCATAAGCTCATAGATGAAAGAAACATGTCCCTAGAAGCGCAAGACATTGGAAAGATGGTGCATTCATCTAGCTTCTACCACAAAGAGTGGACAAAAAAAAGTAGAAAAAGCAAAGATAACACGGAAATGACCAAGGAAGGGATGACAAACTAAATACCAATGAGGCTTCCAAAAGAAATCTTGACCTAATAAGAGGAGGAGGACTTGTGAGAGACAATATAGGTTAAACAAGAGCAAAATTTTGAGATAACTTCAATGAGACTACCAGTATTGTGGTAGAATCCAAGGCATTGCTTATCGGAGTTAAGTTGACAAGAAAAATAGACATAAACAAGTTAGAAGTAGAGTGTGATTTACATGTGCTAGTGAATTGGCTCAATGGCAGGTGATAGATATGATAGAAGAGATTTTGACTCTATTTAGTAGGTTCAAGGATACCAAAATTCAACATATCTTTCGTGAAGAGAATGCTTTGGCAAACATATTAACAAATAAAAGAATATTAAAACAAGAGACTTAGAATTGGAGGGAGGGTGAAGAGATTTCTACCTTAATAAAAATAATTTGGGAGTTAGATCAGGTAAAATCAATAAAACTATATAACGATATAGTTTGAGATCAAAATTTGAAGGAAAGTTTGACTCTTTAAAATCTTTATTATTCATGGTACAAGTAATATTGTTAAGATTTTTATTTTTATGTCTTGTAGAAATTAAAAAAATATTCAATATTAAAGATTTTATAACTTATTGGAAGACACAATCAAAACCTAATTTACTATAATAAAAAATAAATTACTTTTTATCTATTTCATTTATTGTTTTTTTTTTTTTTGTAATATTAAGATATGAGGGTTTTGACTAGGAACCTCCCAACTCGTAACAACAACTCCACCAGGGAGACACAGACCCACCCACGCCATGGTTTGAACCTTGGACCTCCCAAAGAAAAACCAAAACCCAAACGGTTACACTACACCCTAAGCACCTATTTCATTTATTATTATTATTTATAATACCATTATATCTATTAAAATATAAAATAGACTAACTAAAATATTTCAAACCTTTTCAAACCCAACTAAAAAAAACTACATAAAATGGGGTTTAAATGCCACTTTAAAGTTAAAAATTTAACACATGTCAACTTACATTTCGCTTTCCTAATATAAAACAAATAAGGTCTTGGTAGAGAGATGAATAAGGAACATTCGTTACAAAGAGGTTAAGGGATTGCGTCAACATGAACCTTTTGAATGAAAAACACACTTTTACAAAGTAAAGTAATTTTATTTATAAGATTAGAGCTTATATGAGACAAGCTATGATTATTTAACATGTATTTAAATAACCAATCAAGTTTTTACAATCAAAGTATGTAGAATAAGTATGGTTCAAGTTTTAGTTTTTTTGGGAAGTCTAAAGTTTAAACAACAACATCGATGAGTGTGTGAGGGGGTGAGTGTGTGGCAGGTGTGTGTTTTAGTTTTTTTCGGGAGGTCTAAAGTTTAAACAACAACATCGACGAGTATGTGAGGGGTGGGTGTGTGGTAAGTGTGTGTTAAATTCCCTATTGATTAGACTACTCAATAGTTGAGAGGAAACTACTCAATCCTATTGATCAGGTCATGGTTGAAAGGAGACTACTTAACCCTCTGCTTTGGTCGCAGGGGTTTCTCAAATTTAAAAAAAAAGTACGTTGAATAATTTTATTTTTCATCGTACTTTTTGATGTACAACTCTGTCTTCCATTTAATAAATAATTTTTGATGCCCACAACTCGAACCTCCATCAAACAATTTATCAAATGCTATACAATTCTACCCTCTATTAGAATATGAAAGCTGCTCTTAAAAATAAAAGGTGAAGTAAAATATTTTTTAACATTAACACACCTTAAACCTATATGAGATGGTCCTTATAAAGGATGATGTTTGTTTAACATATATTTATCAATCAAACTCTTACTACCAAAGTATTTTGTACAACTCTATCTCTTAGACTAAAAAAAACCTCGATAAAAAAAATAAAAAATAAAACAAAATAGTTTTTACATCCCAATACCTAAAACCTATATCTTAAACCTATATAAGATGGTCCTTTATAAGGATGATGTTTGTCTAACATATATTTATCAATCAAACTCTTACTACGAAAGTATTTTGTACAACTCTCCTATCTCTTAGACTAAAAAAAACCTCCATAAAAACAAAAAAATAAAACAAAATAATTAATACATCCAAATACCTAAAACCTATATAAAATAATCCTTATAAAAAATTATATATTTTTTTATACATTTCCCTTTTGAACAATTGATCGTTGTGTCAGACAAAAAAATAAAGCAAAATAATTCTTACATCCAAATACCTAAAACCTATATGAAATGGTCCTTATAAAGGATGATGTTTGTATAGCATATATTTATCAATCAAACTCTCACTACCAAAGTATTTTGTACAACTCTGCTATCTCTTAGACTTATATAAAAAAAAATTATACATCCAAATACCTAAAACCTATATAAAATGATCCTTATAAAATATATATTTTCTTATACATTTCCTTTTTGAACAATTTATTGTGTCACGATGCTACTGGTTGGGAGGAGACTACTCAACCCTGTGCTTTGCTCGTAGGGGTTTCTCACACTAACTAAATTAAAGAAGTATGTTTGAATAATAATAATTATTATTTTATTTTTTATGAAAGGCCATTTTAATTATAAAAATAGAAAAAAAAAGTGTGGGTGGAGAAAAAATCATACCCAAAGTCGCACTAACTTATCCTAATAACAGATAAAGAAAAACAAACTGCACTACACGGACATCATAGCCATCAACAACAAACTAGAAATATTCTACAACAAAAAAAATTAAAGAAGGAGGTCATGGTAGACAGAGCCTTATCCATTTGAGGTGGGTGGTTCCCCCATCCATCAAACGATCCTCACCCCAGCCGGATGCATGAGTAATTGGAGAAGAAAGACGGGACCTGTTAGAAATATATTCGTGACTATTTGAAGTTCCCCAACCATCATTAGGCACAAGCGTAGATGGCAGAGTGATCACAGGCACAGAATGCTGGGAGGTGTACACATCCGGCTGCTGCAGCGGGCCTCCATAGTCACAAGATCTGCTTTGAGGAGGTTGATACCGTATACGATCAAGGCGTTGACGTGAATAGAATTCGACTAAGTGAGGAGGCGAACGATCGATGGCTGAATGTATGTCGGTCTGCATGTTGTCCTAGGGTTTCTAGTAGTTTTCGTTCATTCTCTACGAGCTTGTGTTGGTCTTTGTGTTGCGCTTGCTTCGTGGGTGTTATTATGTCGGCTTCTCCTCCATTTGAAGATGACGACGAGAGGAATGGTTCCGGAGGCAAACAAACAACCCAGGAAATTTGTTCCAAGGTGTACCACTATGACGTACAACTCTCTCTTCCATTAAATAAATAATTTTTATCCCCATTATATAAATAATTTTTATCACCGTGAGTGTGGTCTACAGCCACTTACATTATCAGTGATGTGACCTAGGTTCAATTGCCATGGTGGATGTGTATAAGAAGTATTATACAAAAATAAAAAAATTTAACGTCCACAACTCTAGCCTCCATCAAACAATTTATCAAAGTATGCTATACATTTCTACCCTCCATTAAAATCATGAAAGCTGAATAAGAGGTGAAGTAAAATAATTTTTAGCATTAACACACTTTAAACCTAAATGAGATGGTTCTTATAAAGGATGATGTTTGTCTAATGTATATTTATCAATCAAATTCTTACTACCAAAGTATTTTGTACAACTTTATCTCTTAAACTTTAAAAAATAAAAATAAATAAATAAAACAAAATAGTATTTACATCCAAATACCTAAAACTTATATCTTAAACCTTTAAACCTATATGAGATGGTCCTTTATAAGGATGATGTTTGTCTAACATAAATTTATCAATCAAACTGTTACTATCAAGGTATTTTGTACAACTTCTATCTCTTAGACTAAAAAAACCTCCATAAAAACAAAAAATAAAGCAAAATAATTTATGCATCCAAATACCTAAAGCCTATATAAAATGATCGTTATAAAATATATTGTTTTTTTTATACATTTCTTTTTTTAACAATTGATCGTTGTGTAAAATCACGACAAAAACACAAAATAAAGCAAAATAATTTTTACATCCAAAAACCTAAAACCTATATCTTAAACCTATATGAGATGGTCCTTATAAAGGATGATGTGTGTCTAACATATATTTATATCGCAGTAGTAGAGATTACAGTAAGAGTGAATGGTTAATGCACGCTATTCAAGAAGCTCTAAAAAAATGCAAGAAAGCTAAACCTAAAAAGAAAGAAAAGAATAGCTTCCCAACCAACCCATGGTTCGATGAAGATTGCAAAAAAATGCAAAGATTACTAAAGGAACCAACGGGTAAAACAAGAGCAAACAAAAAAACATATGAAAAACTGGTAAGGGCAAAAAAAGAAGAATACACTAGAACAAGGAGGAAATAATTGATTTACTTAGGGAAGCATGAACCAAAGAAATTTTGGAAGGAACTAAGCGTGAAAAGGATGCAAACTGAAAATAACATAACAGTTAATCAGTGGTTGGAGTATTCAAAATAACTATACCAGCGTAGTAACCAGTAGGAGACACCCCTACTATCATTGTCAAGAAATAACTTTTCACAATTGAAGACATTATTCAAGGGATAAAAAAGTTAGCAACTGGTAAAGCCCGTGACATAGACAATCTTCAAGCGAGCATATAAAATGGGGGTAGATATCTTGGCACCGCAAATCAAATAAATTTTCAATGAGGTCATACAAAATGGCTTCCCTACTCAGTGGACAACTAGCTTGACCATTCATTTGTTTAAAAGTGGAGATGTAAATAATCCCTCAAACTATTGAACTATCATGATCAACCCTCTCTTTGCAAAGTTGTTTGGGAGTATGATAGAGCGTAGGATCAACATATGGGCAAAAGAAAAAGGAAAGAGAGCAAAGGGGCAAGCGGGTTTTAGGCCCAAGCACTCAACTATTGATCATTGTATCACGCTCAAACACATAGTGGAAAAAATATGAGACAAAAAAGAGGAGGCTTTTTGTTGTTTTGTAGACTTCAAAAAGGCATTTGACACAGTGCCAAAGAAAAAATTATGGAGCATAATGGAAGAGCTAGAGGTTCCAATTCACTACAGGACAGCAGTTCACAAACTATATGAGCATGTAAAGGCTAGAATCAAAACACAGGAAGGGTTATCTGATGTTTTGGTAGTGACATAGGTGTCAAACAAGGTTGCCCTCTACGACCTTATTTGGGCTGTACATTGACAAGTTAGAAGAATGGATAAACAAATTTGGGGGAGAGGGTGTGCATTTAACCAAATATGTGGTAAAACTCCTCATGTATGCAAATGATGTAATTCTTGTGGCCAAAACAACCAAAGATCTAGAAGATCACCTTCAAGCTTTAGAACTCTTTTGTAAAGAAGTTGGGATGCAGGTGAACACGAGCAAAACAAAAATTATGATTTTTTCAACAAAAAAGAAGAAGCAACAACTCAAATTTCAGTTTGCAGGAGAACCGCTTGATTTAGTAGTAGAATACAAATACCGGGGCATAGACTTTCATGACAAACTTAATTGGAATACATGTAGGATGAAAAGAACTCAAAGTGGTTGGAGAACAGTGATATGCACTTCAAAACAGTGTAGGAATGCCAAGTTGTGGGACCGGAAGACCACCAAGGTCTTATTTGGCCTACTTGTTACACTGGTTCTGTTGTATGGTTGCGAGGTGTGGGCTAATGGCACAACAAATGCAAAATGGAGGCAAATAGAAAGGATTCAAAAATATCTAATCACAAACTTTCTCAAAATTAAATTCTAGCTGAAACTGGAATGTTCCCTTTAGAAGCAATTGCTATGACCAAGTTGTTATGTTACTTGAAAAAAACATAAAACATGACAAATGATAGATGGCCTAGGGCAGCTAGAGACGAAGAGTTGCATAGTCGAAAGAATACATGGATGAAAAAAAATCAGAAATGGATGAAACGTTGGAAAATCAACATAAATGAATGCCCAAATGTCAACAAAGACAAAAAATTATGTGAATGAAAAGTTCAAAAGTGGAATGTGGAAAAATGCAAGCAGGAAAAGACAATATTATATTGCAAATTTTAACCCAACGTATGACCACAAGGAAAAAGCGTATATAGGCGCCGAAATCAAGTGGAAGGAAAAAATACTCATTGCTCAGATAAGGATTAGCTCTCATAGGCTTAGATGTGAAACAGGGAGATGGACAACGCCCAAAGAACAATGGGAAGAAAGGATATGTACTCTAGCACAGGGGTAGTAGAGACAGAGGAACACTTCATCTATAAATGCCCGAGTTTTTCAGATATCCGTGACAAATACAAAGAAACACTTGGGAACGAGTTTATGGCAGATTTATTTGAAGATAGTAAAATAAAAAAAGTTGGGGAATTGCTAACACAAATTAGCAGGAGAAGGAACAACCTTCTCAAAGATATTAAAGATCATATGATATGATTTGAGTAATTGTACTTCCATATTCGAGGTTCCCAAGACTAGCATAATTAAAATCTTTCATTTCATTTCATATATCAAACTCTAACTACCAAAGTAGTTTGTACAACTCTGCTACTAAAAAAAACCTCCAATGATCTTTATAAAATATATTGTTTTTTATAGAACAATTGATCGTTGTGTCAAATAATAAATGCTATTACATTTAAACTTAAATCAGACTACTACCTTTGCCCTAAATTAAATAATATATCAAGGTAACCTAGATTTCCTCTTCATAGACGCACAAATTCTTACCAATCCACCTAACTCTACTATAAAATATACTGTTTTATATGCAACCAAACTGCAAAATACCAAAACTCTAACTACCATAGAAAAGGTCACACGTCGTGTGTGGCCAGACAGCGCTTCTCTCGGCCCCGAGTCCCAGTGAGCGTTTAAAATCTTTAAACAGCATTTATCCCGCACAGTGCGGATATGGGCAGTCGGAAACACAAGTCTGATGGGGAAATGGCATAAAAGAGTATAAGGGAAGAGAAATTAGAACTCGCGAAATTTTTGAAGCCAAGATAGAGATCTTATACGTCAATTGTCATTACAGATCTACAACACACAGCTAAATACAACACCAGAACGAGTTCCACATCCAAGCCTTCCCAGATATTATAACAACAACAACAATTATTATTATTATTATTATTATATCTTCATTTTTATTACTATGGCGAAATCTTCTTCTTCAGGGGGCTTCATCGGCATTCCCAAGCAGTGGATATTTCTGGCCCTGTTGCTCATCTTCTGCATTTCCACGGCACTCGCGCTCATCTTCAGAGCCGCCTTCGAGGTCTGCGATCCACATCATAACAACAATAAGAATGTCATTAACAAAAACAATAATGTCTTTGATGTGGTAGACCAATCGCAATTGAGAATCAGTAATTATATCCCGCCCAAGCCTAAGAAAGCCGGGGGCTCCAATGTCAATACAAATGCCATGGGCTTCATGAAGTCCAAGCTCGTGCTTTTGGTCTCCCACGAGCTTTCTCTTTCTGGTTAGTATTCGTGTTTTTTGTTTTTATTTTTATTTCCTTTCTTTCTAGGGTTTTAGACGAAATAGGCAAAACCCTTGTTTGAATTTTAGGGACGACGACAAACAAACAAACAATTTTGCTAGGATGGTGCACAGATCGGATGCAACACCCTTTATATTATTTAAAATTGGTTATGTGAAATTAAAACAGGTTTGATTTATATAACATGTCTGATCATATTAAATCATAATTATATAATAATAAAATATTATAATAATGCATATATTCATTAATAAAATTCCAAATTTAAACCTAAGAATTTAAGCCTTTGAGTTCATACCATTAAATTGGATGCAAAAACTTTGACAGCGAAATTGATTTTGAAATTTTTGACAATGGAAATGAGAATTTGGAAGAAATCCACTATATTAAATATTGTCTCTTTTTAACAATGGAAATGAGAATTTGGAAGAAATCCACTATAGTAAATATTGTTTGAGATAATTTTGGTTATTTTTATTTTTTTAAATTGGTTATGTTGGATTTAACTGTTCTACCATGTCATTGCTATGGTATTAGGATAACAATTTGATAATTATATATAGTATAATAAAATTTGAAGTTTGATACCTTGATATCTATGGTAAAGGTCAACGCTATTTAATCTGTTGAGTTTCTGTCCTTTTATTAAAATGTTAAGGTTCTTGGATTAGAATCTTAATTTTTATTGAGAAATTCCTTGTTTCTACTAATTGTTTCAAAACCCTGTTTTTTTTTTAAACAATTATATGGGATTGGAAGGTTTCATTTATATTACATCATGATCATATAGTGTTATTAGAACAGCTTGACAGTTATACATGTATTAATTGACAAGATTTAAACATTAATCTCCTCTTGAAACTCAATTGACAAGATTTAAACATGAATCTCCTCCTTGAAACTCGATTGAGCTAATCAAATTTAGTAATAATTCTAGTTAATTTTGGTTAAAATGTTTTTTTTTTTTTTCTTTTAATATTTTTAGTGGATTGCAAGTTGAGGCCACATTCTACAGATTTGATGGAATTGTTCATATTCAATACATAACAAGCTCTTCATATGTCCACAAGGGTTATTGGCTACTTTATTCCAGGTAAAAGGATTTGAACCTCAGCCACACCTTTGCCAAATTCCATTGTTAGCATTACGTCACAACACTGTATTTATCATTTCATATATTTATTTATAAATATTTTGTTTTTATTAATTTGTTAATTATTATATTGGGACATGTCCAAGTGATTGGATTGCGAGTGAAGAGTTTCAAATCCTTAATCAAGGTTCAAATTTTATGGGTAAACCTTAACATTTATGAAATGACACGAGTTCAACCGGTGTTAAATACCTTGAGGAGGAGATTAAGGTTCCAATCTTGCCATGCTAGACATTCATAATTGTTAATTTATTGTTTTAATACCACTATGTGGTCACGACGTAATATGAGTAAGGTCCTTTTTCAATCCTATATAACCATTTGAAAAGAAATTTATTCTATTGGAACATCCATGGGGTTATTGGTTACCTTATTGCAGTGAAAGGGATTGAAACTTGAATCATGCCTTTACTAATGTCTCCACTCGCCTGTAACAATCACTTAGACATTTGTTTTTAAAAACGTTTTAATTTATTATATCTTTAGTAGCATTCCCTGTTACAATCACACCACAATCACCTTGAATTTTTTAATTTTAATTTTTCTGTTTACTGTTGAGGATAATATAAAGCCATGGGCACATTATTAGGGTGGAAGGGATTGGGACTTGAATCATGCCTTTACCAATGTCCCCAATTGCTTGTTACAAAACACTAGTCACTTTGACATTTGTTTTAATTTTTTTTTTTTAATTAATTTATTAATTAATTGTTGAACTGCCTTCTTTTTCCTTTACCAATGTCCCTAGTTGCTTCTTACATAACACCTGTTACTTAGACATTTGTTTTAGAAACCATGATTTAATTTATTTATTAATTAAGTGTTGAGCTGCCTTCTTGCAGTGAAAGGAATTCGAACTTGAAACATGTCTTTTTTTGGTATTCCCTGTTACAATTATACGGTGATTGCTCTGACTTTTTTTTAGTTTAATCAATTTTTTTTGTTTTGTTTTTGTTTTTAACGAGGATTATAATTTTGGGTCTCAAATATCTCAAATTAGAATTAGATACAAAGGTCAGCAACCCAAAAAATGTTGTGTTAACATCAGCCAGGCTTCTGGCACCCAAGATCTTTGAAAACCAGACATCACATTAACTATTTGACTTGACAAAAACATGTATGCACCAGACAATAACCAATCACAACATAGGTTTTAAATACACATAGAAACCTTACTGTTATACCCTGTCCATTATAAAACAGGATAAAGTGGCAGCAATTTGAACCAAAGAACTCTCAGGATGGTCTCCCATACCTTGCCCATGCTAGCGTGACCGCAATCTCCTTAAATGATTCTTATGATAGTGTGAAATAGCCATGACTGTTGTCTTTGCTACTTGATCCATCCCAAGAATCTTATTGGGGAATAATAGCTACTCCTTGTGCAGGTACACTGGCATGATGACATGTCAGGCTCTTGAACCTGGGGCAGGTTACATCTAGAATTTCGTCCATTCACAAATTCAGCAAATTTTAACCCTATCCTAATACTACTTTAGTTTCCCCTGGTGACAACAATGGATTCCAAATCTCTTTCTTTCAATTATCTTTGTAAAACACCTGCTTGATTCCTCAAAGGCAGCGAGTTCCCTATGTATGGTATGCAGCTGTTCTGCCACCCTCTTCTGCGCTTCTCTTTTGTCAGACGGGCATGAATGCAATTTCTAGCCTCTACAGTGGGGACCTTCCTCAGCATAGAATTATTATAATTGAGGTAGTGAAGAGTGCTTTTCAAACCCATGTAAGATTTTTAGCATCTCAGGGCCAAGGGTTCTTTAATGAACATAACTGTTAAAAAAGCAGAAACCTTAAGCACAGTCTTGATTTCTTTGTCAGTTTTGGGCTTGTCAAACCTTTTATAGTCCTATATTTTGTGCTTCTGTTTGAGATGGCTACTGGTTCCACACCTTCCTATCTGGCACCACTGTCTTGCAACCACTGTCAGCAACTTCAATAACTATATTGCCAGAAGAAAAACAAGAACTGCAACTACAAATGTACAAATGCAATGAACCTATAGTTTTTGGTAGAATATTCAATAGATAATCAAGCCAATGATTTTCAGACAAGGTTATAAAGACCAAATCTAAATTGCAATTTGCTAAAATCAGTTGTTGACATGATGGGGTAACTGATGGATGTGTGCAAAGCATTCTGCCTTTTAAAGGATTTAATGTTTGATTCTGAATCATATGGGACTTACATCCTGCTTAGTGAGAAGGCAGGAATTCTTTTCATAACCATGTCCTTAGGGCCTTCCTAATCATCTATTGCTTGCCAACATCTTGATGTTTCTAGAGACCAAAATAACCACTGTGTTGGTAATAAGGTTGGCTAATTTAATTTCAATTTTATTTATTTTTAATATTTTTTAAAACCTCTTATCATGTATCATACTTTTTGGATTTACTGCATTCCTTAGGTATATATATACCATTTGAGCCAGTCTTGTTAACCCCTTGGACTTTGAATTATTATTCTGAAGAGGGGTCAAGAAGACTGACCCAAAGTGCTGATATACATGAAATGGATTCAGTAAATCCAAATGATATATATTTTTTAAACTTCAAAGATGGAATATCATATTGTATTTTTTGGACAAAGCCTAGCAACAGTACACATAGATTCCACCAAACAAAGTGGAGGAGGGTGGGAATCAACTTAAGAGTTGTGCCAGGCATTCTGAGCAAATATAAGGACTTAACATAGATCCTGCATGGAAGGAAAACAACTCTAACCTCATCAATAGAACAAACCTTGTTATTTAAGAAACCCATGAATGTAGCATAAAACATTAGAGATCCGAAACTAAAATGTGGCTGAAGAAAGTTAGAAACTGAGATGTGATAGTTTATAACTGGAATTCCTCAATCTAGCTTTATTGTTGTCTGTCAGATTCTTAATGTAAAAGAGTTCTACATATCTGACTTACAAGTTCTTGATGAATTTTTGTTAAATCATGCTTCTTATTTCTGTTTACAGGTGGTCCTCTACTCTTAATGGAGTTGGCATTTCTATTGAGAAATGCAGGGGCTCAAGTTGTATGGATGACAAATCAGAAGCCAGCTGAAACCGATGAAGTCATATATAATTTGGAGCACAGAATGTTGGACAGAGGTGTAGAGGTATTTTAGTTTAGGCATCTTTGATATTAAAGATACTTTACATACCTAAAGGTGGAGATCACAGTTTTTAATTTATGCGTCTTTAATGTTACAGATATAAGCACATACAAGCTGAGACCACTGTTTATTAGGCCAAAAATTAAATGCTTAGCTTCACATGTTTCTTTTTTCTTTTTCATAGCCATAAAGGGTATGGGAGTCAATGGGGATGAAGTTAAACGATTTTAAGGTATCTCTCTTTGTATACGATAGTCTAATATGAATTTCCAAGAAAAATGCACTGCTTCATAAAGCACTGGGGTTGATAAAGATACCAAAATGAGAGCTACGGATATTTCCCACAGAGAATGATATGCACTGGGAACATCACCTAGTTTTTTTTTCATGCAATCGAGAGACATGCCTTCATGCTTCCATATAAGACCCAAAATATATCATTTCTCTCTACAACATCATGATGATAAGTAACATGTCTACAGTCCATTATAGTAACAGAGATAAGACATTTCTATTAATTTCCATGGATGACCAAAGTAGGCCAATAGAAGTTGTTAAAAAGAGCTGTTACAATGCGCTGTAGTAGCCACAAAGTACTACAAAAATTAGCTTAACTAGAGAAAAGAAACAAAGGTAAACCACACGACAGTGGAACAACTGTATAGCATTAAATAACAGACTTGAGGGTTGGACCCAAAATAGGTGAACCCTAACATGCTAAAAGTAAAGATGATGAGAAGAGAGATCCAACAGTGAAGGTAAAGGGGGGAGAGAGAAAGGAGCTCAAGTGGATCTTTGTGCTAACCCTCATCTATAGTGGGATGTAAAGTAGAAGCAGTGTCATTGTCATCACCAATAGAGATAACAAAACAGGATTCAAATAAGATGCCATAACAGCCCTTTTTCCCATGATAAATGCCCACTCCATTGCATTTTATATTGTCTTTGAAAGCAAACTTAACAATTGCATATACTGAAAACAGGCCTAGATGGTCAAAGGAGTGAAGCTTCTTAAGAGCTTCTACATCTGCTTCACTCCTTCTCCTGGCCAAATCAAGCAGAACACTTTGTGAATCAGCACTCACCACACAAAGTTACTGCTTTAGCTATTGGAAGCCTTCTTCATTATGTTGAATCCAACAAGCTACCAAATACCCTCTTCCACATGCTTAGCTAACAAGCCACTTCTATGGATTTTGTATTATGCAAAAATTGTGTAAGGCTATGGAGCGAGCTTTTTGAATTGGAAGTGTTATTATTGTAAGGGTGACATTGTCCCCATTTTATTGTGTGCTTGATGTCATGACAAATTGACCCAGGTCGTCCACCTTAATTTCCATGCGAGTCATTTGTAGGTCAAAGTAATGTCTCTTTGTTGGGGTTGAGCATAACCCTGCCCATTTCCAGTGTTGCTTTCTTGGTATGGCAATTTTAGTCTAAAAGTAGTGAAAAGAAGTGTGTTATGCCCTTTGGTGAAGCCAGGGTCCAGACGGCCTTTCCACTTGGGGTTGTCACTTTCAAGTTTGCTTCCTCACCTTTCTTTGAGAAACTACTCTCTTCTCCAATTGTTCAAGGTTTTGCTCAGGGCCTGTCTAGTCGGGGTCCTCAATGTCAAGTTCCCTTCCTCACCCTTCTCTGAAAAACTACCTCTCTTCTATCATTCTTCAAGGTTTTTAATGCATGTTTGCTCATCATCTGACGTTTCTGGGCCCAGTAGTCCACCTTCTTTCCATGTTCTTCCCCCTCTTGCAATGGTAGCAACAATTCCAGTCTCACCACTCATTCTCAGCAAGAAGCATAAAGACACTATAAAACTGGAATAAGCACAGAAAAGCTTGGGTCAATTTGGGCAGAGAGCCTATGTTCACCTTGAGCACAACATAAAGCCCTATGATTATGAAACTTTCCAAGAAAATTTCAGTTGTGCCATACTGTCCCGGCAAGCTGATGTGCATGCCCGATAGATTTATCAGAGTACAACAGTTCTCAAGACAGCCATCAAATGTACGATAACACTATCATCTATTAATTTTGCACTAGATTTTCTTCTTTTTGAAATGATTGTTTGAAGCACACTCTGTAAACCCCATGGTATGAAGAACAGAAACCACCTAACTTAATAGCAAGGCTAAGGTTTATGTGCCTCTGTTCAGTAACGCCTCATTTAATACAACACTTTGGGTGAGATATATATAAAATTAACAAAATATGGTAATCAAATAAAACCAACACTTAATCCACATCTTCCTTCCACGGTTCCAATGTCATTTCCATGAGTTTATTAAGGTTCTTGGTGTTGAGTGCTATATTGGACATGAATTTGACAAGGGTAGAAAGTTGCCAACATAGCAAGTATTGTGAATAATTTTATTCCCATGCCATCTAACTTGGATAAAATCCTCTCTATGGAGGGATATTTGAATTAGGTGGAGATCCTTGACCAAAGAGCAAATATGTGAGTTTGAAACAGTAGCCTGCTTTTGATTGACAAGGGAGGACCATAAAAAGTTTAGATTTTGTCTCCATTTCACATCTTTGATTTTGTGGTGTGTTGCCTCGACAAGGACAAATCCATAGACTTAAGTCCTTGACAATGCCGTTCCTTTGGATTCCCAAGTTCATAGCATACCAAAATATTATTGTGCTATCATGAAACAGACATGCTTCCACAGCTTCTGCATCTCCTAGATTTCCCTAAGAAGCGTTATTTGATTCAATAGTCCTATCATTGGGGTAAGATTGCTCAGCTCTTTTGATGTATATAATTTATTGATATGTCACCTACCTCAAGAGATTTGTATTAAAATATGGATGTATGTAAAAGTCAGATTTGGGAGGCATTCTATTGATTAAAAGAGTGATTAGCTAACAGTTGTCGAATGGTTTCAACCTTCAATCAATTTTTGCTACTATATTTTGTTTGTCAAATAAGTAGTGCTCTACTATTTATAGTAACTTTGTTTGTGGAATGATTGATATGCATAACAGACTGCAAGTGTGAATGGCTGCAAATAGGACCAAACTTATAAATGATGCAAGTTGGATATCAACTAGGTTGTGCTTGAATAGTAAATCATCAGAATTGCAATGACCTAAAGTTAAAATCCATGAAAGAGTTAACATATTTCCAGTTATAGGGATTGATTGCACACCTCAATGTTTGAGGCAGGTGCAAGTCATGGGCAGGCCCTTTGTCATGCATCTTAGTTGTACTGCTTTATTGTGCTTATATGTTATGAAGTTTTATGTTTTGTCATGTTACTCTATTATGACACTAGCTCAAATATTATAATAAAAAATGAAATATCCATTAATGTCATCTTTGTAGAGGTTTATTAATGTTAAATATCTTATGACCTTATAAGATGGTGCTTAGGGGTGGAGTTGATAAAATTGCTATATAAAATAGCATAGTTGAGAAAATCAGAATCGGCATTGAAAAAGAATCAGAAAAAATTGGGAATTGGCAAAAAGAGGGGAAAAAATTGGCAAAAAAAACCTTGACAAAAATCCAAATTTTCATTGAAAAATAGTTTTTTTCATGTATATCACAATGAATTGACATTATGCAAATCAAATATTAATAGTGTAAGTGATACAAGCTTAAACTACACATGAAAATGGCAAGTGATACAAGCTTAAAGCCTTAAACTACACATGAAAGTGACATATTCTTTTATATATATATATATATATATATATATTTTGTTGGAGAACAAGGGGTTGTACTTGGGTCCCCCACCCTTGACAAATCACAACTCTCTCCTTTAGAGCTTGAGAGTTTACAAACAGATTCAATTCTCATCTCAATTGAGTTGCTATAGCTAGATACCTACATCATTTTTCATAAAAAGTCTGAATTCTTGATTTTCATTTCTGGATCTTCTTCAATTTTGTGTGAATACAAATATTCCAAAATTCAGCATCCTTCTTCTTGACATTTTCCTGCAACAGCCTTTACAATACCAAAACTCCACCTCTACTGTCTATGCATTGCATCTTAGTAGAGTAATATTTCCAAAACTTTGCGCTATCATAGTCCGCTTTACCATATTTGGATTGCTAGTTTCCTTCTTGAAGCATAAGTGCAACCACAAGATTTGTAATAAATAGTTTATATGAAAACACATTAATGTTATAAAATAAAACAAATATTACCAATGGAAAACATTAAAGTAAACCTAAATCATTATTTGATTTAGGTAAACATTTTCTTGTCAGCTTCAGCTAAATTTACTACTTCCTTTAACCTTGGAAAACATAACTGAACTTCACGATCCTCAATTAAAACCCCTCTATTGGCTAGCCTATCTGCACATTTGTTTCCTTCCCTTAACGTATGTGTAAACCTGATTTCTTCAAACTCTGTAGCAAGACAAATATTCTTATATTGCTAATAATATAAAAAGGGTACAAATTACAAAATGTGTAATGAGTTATGACAAATACAATTCCTCAAGATCTTTGAATGGCTTTGCCCTGTGCCCTAGAAGAAGCTCTAGTCTCTCTTTGACGTTGTCCCTGTGCCTCTTCTTTTGGCAATACTGCTAAATTATCTGTTAGGTTTTCAAAGTTTTCAAACTTATCCATGAAGAAGAGAGGCTCTTGTTGCTGCTCTTGCTGTGGATTTGTGATCCATTTAGATAAGGCTTTGGCAGCTAAAAAAAAGAAAAATAATTTAATATTTTACAATACAAGATTCGCAAATGGAAAAATAATTTAATTAAAAAAAATAATAAAATAAAATAAAAACTTAGTCTTTTACTTTGATGGCCTCATTCATGGCTATCCAAAACGGCTCCTCAAAAAAATAGTCATATACCTTCTTCCCCTCACTGGAGACTCGGTATCTAGCAGCGTCTTTGGAATTCCACTCATTGCTCACAAATATCTTCTTCAATGCCCTCTTTGCATCAAAGAGGCTATGCAATGTCACGAAGTTTGTGGCGAAGCGTGTAACTCCAGCCCACACTAGCTCCCTCCCACTAGTAAATTGCCTCATGAGTTGGAGGACCTATGTATGGTTGTAGATGAATTTTGTAATAGCTTTGGACTTTTGTACAACCTTTGACACCTAAGGTATTTTCTTAATATATTTGAGTAGCAAATCGAGACAATGGGTTGCACATGGGGTCCAAAAAGCGATGGGGAATCTCTCCTTCAACATCCCGCTAGCTGCAACATATGTCGTTGCATTGTTCGTGATGACTTGGATAACATTCTCCTCTCCCACCTCTAACACAACCTCCCTCAGCAACTCGGCAAGCTTATCGACACTCTTAACTTGTGTCGATGCATCCACTGACTTGAGGAATACAATTCCTTTTGTAAAAGCAACCAAAAAATTAATTAAGGTTCTTCCCCTTGATCGGTCCACCCATCAGACATGATAGCGCAATCCTTCTTCCTCCACACCTTGTGCTAGTCTTCAAGCAAAACATGAATGTTGTCCACAAATTCATGAAGGAGAGGGCCCCTAAGGTTGTCATAAGTTGGCGTCTTAAATTCTGTACTACAACCTGCGATGACATCTACCATTCCCTGTTAGTATGGAGACCTTGCCACATTGAAGGGAAGGTCGGAAAAATACCAAAAACTAGCAATGACCTTCCTCGTTGCCTTGTGCCTCTCCTCGTTCCATGTGGCCATACCCTCAAGCGTGGGTTGTGCCATTGGCAGGGAATGTTCCGCAAAATAGGACTCTTCCGTCCCACTCCTTGGGTGTGCAATTGATAGACTCAACTCTCGCGATGAAACCGGCTAAAGGTGTTGCGGGTATAGTCTGTACAAGGTCGAGAAGAGGGGGTTGACATGGCCTCGATCTGTCTTCCTTTGAGATTTTTTTTGTCCTCATAGTTTGAGAGAATGAAATTGCATTCTCTTTCAACATCAATTGGCAATTGTTGCATGTCTTGACATTTTGCCCTTTTTGCTTTGCCAAATGGTATTTGAGGTGGTATATGCCTCCATGAATGAGAGCCCCACAAAAATTGCAATAAACCTCCCCTTTCTTATCCCCTTCCCTTGCATACTTCCATGCTGGATCTCTTTTCGTTGACATTTTCTTGTGTCTGCACAGGGAAACAAGTAACAACAAACAATTACTTATAAACTTAAAAAAAAAAAATGCCCTAGGGTTTAGTAAACCCTAGTTTAAACATTGACAGCTGAAAAGATGGGCTTGCATACATAGTTATCAGGCAGCATTACTTAAAAAGAGGAAAAAAACAAGACAGCTGAAAGAGGAAAAGAAAGAAAAAAGAGAGCTGAAACTTTGAAAGAGGTTCAGATTTTTAGCTCAAATGCAACAGTTGGGTGGCTGTTGCATTTGGTTTAAATCTTAAAAAAGAACAAAAAACATGCTTTAAATATAAAAAAAAAAACAGATGACAAGAGCTTTTCTTACCTTAGATGAATCAGTTGGGTGGCTGTTGGTGGTTGTTGTTGGGTGCTAGATTTTCTTTAAACTGCAAAAAGTCTGCTGTTAGGATGCACTTAAGTGTTTTGTTTGATGTGGTAGCAGGTAGGCAGAGATCTCTCTCTAGTTTTCAAGAAGCAAAATGAAAAAGAAAACCTTTTTATTGTGTTTCCCAGCCCTATCTTGCGTAGGCCAATTTATTGGATCGGTACTTGCAATTTTTTCAAAAATTTGCACTTCCCAATTAATCGATGATTTTTTGAAAAATCAGAGTCCCCCGATCCCGAGTGACTCAGCGATGCCAAACCAGACTCGAAATCGGTGATTTTTGCCCATTTTTGCTACTATGTGTGGGATTGCTTCTAAGTGAGGGCTTGATCATGCATATGGACCTCAACAATATGATATTTTGTGCCTCCATGAGCTTTTGTTGTGTCCTGAAATAATCGTCCAAACTGTGAATCCAAGCATCGACTTAATCCTCGTCAATGGTGCCATCAAAAGAAGGAATGGATATCTTGGTGGCCAACTTTAATGCAGGTTGGACAATTGAGAGATGGTTGGAGGGAAAATTAGCAGATTATTGTTGTGTTAGGAGTCAAGACATATTGGCCATTTGATCCATGAGTTTCAGCTGAAATTCATTCTGGTGTGGTTGTTGATCATTTAGATCTTCTGTTAGAAACAAAACTCGAGGCCAAGCAAAATTTTTCTCAGCAAAGATGGATCTCTAGTGAGGTAGGGTGTAATTCTATTAGGCTTCAACGAAGCATTGGTGGTAAATGAGATGAACCTGCAGTAAAATTAAGATAGTAGAACGTACAAACTGATATAAAATAAGGGCAGGTCTTTGCAAAACTGATGATGTACACTCTTCATTACTATGTATCAAACTAATGTAAAAGATAAGATGTTCGTGCTAGACAAGTCCAACAAAAACAATAAGATAAAATACACTAATTAGAAAGATGCCGATATAAGTGGATAAAAATAAAGCATAGAAACATTCTAATTTACAAGTGTTCAACTTCTAATCTTCTAAGCAGTGATCTTGTTTTGAATTATCTATTATAGGGATAGTGTATTCCAAACTAATTCTGTTTCAATTCAGCATGAGTATTGTTTACCACACTAAAATAGATGGGAAGACAAAGGTAGTCAACAAGTATCTAGAATGGTACTCAAGGATGTACAGAAGAAACAAACAAAGCAAATGGATAGAATGATTGCATTTGGAAGAATACTAGTTTAACACCACATATTGCATAACGTACAACATGAACCTTTTAAAGGCATTGTTCAATTATGAACCTTCCACACTGTTTGATTGGGAAATGAAGAAGGAAAAGGTCTTTTACTCCCTACAACAATTGACAGCCTCCATGCGATGCAAAATATCCTATATTTTCTGTAAAGGACAATTTGGCACAGACTTCCAATATGTAAAGCAACAAGCAACCATTTCAAATAGGAAACCGTGCCATTTGTTTGGCTATGCCCATACAAGCCGTTAGCAATGAAATAGAAGGAAAAGTAGAAACTGCAATCAAGGTAATATAGGTGATATAGGGTAAGGAAAAATCTGGAGAAGTGGCCTATGCTTTGGAAATCTCAAAAATTTTGAGGGTACGTGATGAATTCCATGTATCATGCTTGAGGAAAAAGATAGGAATGCATATAGTCCCTCACAAGGTGCTACCTATGACTAATGAGAAAGGTAAGTGGTTAATGGAAAAAGTGGAGGGTCTACCACAGGAGGATGCAATAGGGAAAACAAGAGCTTTTTTGCAAAGGATGCAAGCCTGAAGTAGCTTTGAACAAGATATACTTCAAGGTCGTTAGGGGTAATCTTATGAAAGAGTCTCCATTCTTATTTATGTTTGTTATGTAAGTTTTATTATCTACTGTGTTGGTTTTTGATGACCATGTTCTAGCTATGATGCGAACCAAGACCTTCCAAGTCCACATATAGGTGCTCTACAGACTGGGCTACCAGCCCTTTGGAGTTCAAGGGATGAGATCAATGCGACTTCCAGCATCCCCCAATCTGGAATCAACTACTTAACCCGGCCAGTCTGGCTATGATACCATGTTGAGGACCATATACTAGCTAGGACGTGAACCCAGGACCTGAGCTACTGACTCTTTGATTTGCAAGTGACTAGTGTGTATTAGCACAATTTCCAATGTTGTTTAGAGCAATATTTTATGATTCAGATGTCTAGGATTGAATTATTGCCATGTTTGTCCTTTTTGTTACTCTAAGAGCTTGACTTCAGAGCTTTAACTTTCTTCACAGACAGATTTTGAGGTTACAGATGACACGTTGTGTACGATGAGACAACTTGCTATAAATGTTATGTTTTTGTGCTGGCTTGCCCTTAAACCCATTCTTTTGACATTATTTTTAGGGAGTACATTACTTCTAGATAAAAAGATTCAGTGAGTTAGGGTTTCTCTTGCCTTTTGTGTCTATACCGGGAAAACCATATTTTGTAAGTCATTTTGTATTAATATCACATGAATGGTGAGGAATATCTCTAATTTGGACTACTAGTTGCATTTGAGGGATTGGCATTTGTAAATCCGTCTTGGTTTGCAGATGCTGTCAATTTTTTAATGTTGTTTTGTATTTTCTTATTTAAGATTTGCAGCAGTATTTTCCTGGTATTATTTAGGAAAACACATTCTTCTTCCAATTTGACAATTGAAAATAAATACTTATGCTGGTGCTTGTTCTAACAAGTTGTTCCTTTAAAATGCTCAATGATTTGTATCACCTAGAAGGATTTCAAATTATTAATAATGATACTCCTTGCATACAATGTTGTATAGAAATGTTGACAGGCCAGACGATTATGTATGAATGACTATGTCATGCATAATTGTATTTTGCAATTCGATTTCAATTACCCTTCCTCATAGCTTCTTGTTATTTTTATGGCAGGAGAAGCCATCTGTGTATAAACACTGTTAATTAGGTCTCTTTTAAATTTTAGAATACCTTACTTTTTATTCATTATAACTTTTTAGAATAAAGTATTATTGTGTTCTGCTAATATTTGGTGGATTCTTTCTCTTTGTCACATTTTCTGCAGTTGTTGTTTGTTAAAACTTGTTAATGACTCCTATCGTGTTGTTGGAATAAAAAGATGTGGAAGTTTTTGGGAATTAATATGAAATATAATCTGTGTTTTGCCAAGTGAAGGAAGCAGGGGGATGCAAAAGGGATGCTTGGAAGTTTACCCCAAATTCGAGGAAAAAGGCGATGACAAAGGGGACAGTTATAAAAAAATTTAAAATACAAAACATTACAAATTTGAGAAGCACTTATTTCATTGCTACTATAAATAATGCGTGGCTGAGAAGTTTCAGCAAAAACATAGTTGTGGATATTTGTGGTGACTATGAACAAAGGAACTGCACTTGAAAGTCTATGGCTGAGAAAAACATTTCTTGCATGTGAATTGAAAGGGATACATAGGGGAAGGGGGGAACGTGTTCCTCAGGCATCAACTTTAGGGGATGTATCCACATGGAACATGCTATACAATTTTTGGTTATAAAAAATGAAATGGTTTATTATACAGAAACTCACTGGAATATAGTCAATAATTATTGTTTGGTTAACCAGAAGAATGTACTCATAAGGCTCAGCAAAAAATATAATACACCAGAAAAAATGTTCGAGTATTTTCTGAACATCTGAGGAAAGCACAATGCCTTGCAAATGATCACTCAAAATTAACCTTCACATATTTAAATAATATTACTTGTGGATCTTACATTCTAACATGCACTTGTTGCAAGTTTTCTTTATATGCCACATTTTCTTTTATGCAATTTTGATATAAGATGTATTTTTTTTTTGGCCTTAGCTAAGCATACCTTCTTCCCTTACATAGATTCTTTATATGCATTAGGTGTTACCAGCTAGAGGTGAGGATGCTGTTAATACAGCTCTTAAAGCAGACATGGTTATTTTAAATACAGCAGTTGCTGGCAAGTGGCTTCACAATGTTCTCAAAGACAATGCTGCACGTGTTCTACCCAAGATTCTTTGGTGGATTCATGAGATGCGTGGGCACTATTTTAGTTTGGACTATGTGAAGCATTTGCCAAATGTTGCAGGCGCAATGATTGACTCCTATACAACAGCTGATTATTGGCACAATAGGACTGGAGAACGTCTTGGGTAAGAGATTATTTGTGGGAAGTTTGCTTCCTTCTAAGAATATTTGAATGATTTTTCATTTGTATGGTAGATCTTTAATATTCATCATCAAATCAGTTCTGTCCAAGAGATATGCCATAAGCTTATTGGCTGTGTCAAACATTTTCTCTTTATTCAAATATTGATCTTTCTTCTCTTATATAAGGATATTACAGTACTAGATAGTCATCAATCAAGGAAACTTATAGTGTGTTCATCTGTGGTGCTTGCTTCCCATAGGGCAGATCATGCTGTCAAATGCTTTCTTTGAGTTTAAAGTCTTGCATGTTGTCCGCTTTTCTGAATTTGCTTTTATGGGCAGGATAAAAATGCCAGAGACCTACGTGGTGCATTTGGGTAACAGTAAAGAACTAATGGAAGCAGCAGAAGATGGTATTGCAAAGAGAGTTCTCCGAGAACATGTTCGTGAATCTCTTGGTGTTCGAAATGAGGATCTATTATTTGCTATAATCAATAGTACGTTCTTGGCCTCCTAGAACAATCACCTTTTAAATTAGATTAAACTGAAAAAATTAAACTCGTTTTTATTATTTTTGAATTTCATTTATAGAAATTATATTTTCTTATATAAAGAGTGCAGGAGAGTCTTCAACATCAACGCATACTAATGCCATGCTGGACTTCGAGCACCGCATGGCATAGACAATTTAAGTATTACTATTAATATAATTAAGACAATTTAGATGCAAATCAATCTTCCACCAAAAGTTATTGAGTGCATGTCTGTAGCCTGGTTTGAAGGACACTTGATGAATCACAATGAGCATGGGGGGATATATATATATATTTTTAATAAGTTCATGGGGGGGATGTTTTGGTCATGTCCTTGGTTCAATGTATAGTTGGTTTGAGTGTGCATGGTTGATGGTCCATGCTGAATTAAATTGTCTGTTGAATATGGAAGTCCAATTTTAGATCACTTGTAGTTCCTCCTATTGGATACACTCATATAGGGCCAAAGTGGGCTAGGATGTGCTTTTCTCTTTAGGAAAACACACAACTCTTTTGCAAAAATATGAGGTCATAACAAACTTTTAAGGGGGGAGGGCCGCGGGTCAATGGGCCCTTTAAAATCCCAACAACCTCCATTTTTGCATGCAAACATTCAATGGCAGCAGTTTGGAGTCCACAACATCTAGGTGAAAGCCAAGATTTTGCTGTTTGGAAAGGGGGAGGAAGAAGAGCCTTTTTTTGGTAGTTATATCAGGAAAGAGAGAATTTTGGTTGTTGGCACTAGCAAACCATTTATTTCCAAATTTCTTAGGATGGACAGCCTATCCTTCATGTTGGGCCTGGTTTACAAAATGATGCACTGCATGACAGAGGGTGAAGACTGTTATAAGGACTGACTATTGGCTTAGAATCTTGTTATTTCTATAATTTCAAATGTATGATGTTTCAAATCATGATTGTGATTTATCATTAAGGCAATATAACGAGTTATCATTTATTAACTATTAATAGTTTTGTTAACCTTTATTTGGGTTATTATCCAATTTCCTAAGGTTTTTTGTCTTATTCTCAAGATAATATCAAGGAGAAATCACTTACACCTTTTTCTTCTTTAGTGTGTATCAGGCATCACATTCCTCATAAGAAGGAATATTAAAAGTGACACATAACTCGTTATACATGTCACTTAGATTCCCTCTTTTCATGGGAACTTAGGCATACACAAAGTTGTTGAGTTGGCAATAATTAAGGTCGTGTAATTCTATGCCTTCTCATGTATTTAAGAAGGTACGAGTTGTGAGTTGAATATATGCATGCTTTCACACTTGCTTATGCTTTGTATTTTTGGCAATTGCCATCTTAATATTATCAAGGAGGTTTTCTTTGTATTAGAGGTTTCCTCCTTGTAAAAAATATCTTTGTTTGTGTTTTCATGTATGCTTGCTTATACTTTGTATTATAGTAGAGAAACTTGGACTAGACGTGAACTCGACAAGTCCAATTTTTGACTCGGGCTCGGACTTGGCAAAAACTTGGCCCAAAAAACACCGAAGAAAATACAAATTTTCATTGGAAAGAAGTTTAATTTCTTATTTCATGCATATCACAATTAATTAACATTACACAAAATTAATATTGTTAGCGATATAAACTAAAACTACCCATGAAAGTGAAAAAACATTAAAGAAATTTTAATGTCAAGTGATATTTTGGTATTGATTATCATATAAAAAGGTACAAAATGTGTTTAAAGGCCTCATAGGTCTACTGCAACAGTCAAGTAATCTATCTTGCGTTTAGCAATGCCTTTGCTCTTTGCCCTAGTCGAAGCTCTACTCCTCTCTCTTTGCCCGTGCCTCTTTCTCTGCCTTTGCTGCTAACTCCTCTGACATACATTCAAAATCATCCATTGAAAAGAGAGGCTTCTGCTCCTCCTTTGGGTTTGTGATCCATTCAAATAGTGGATCAATCTCATTTAAATCAATGGCTTCATAATTTGAGCCTGCAATTCTTTTGTGGTGGAGTTGAAGGTTGTAATGAACAAATACAAGCTCATTCAACATCTATTGCATGAGTCTTGCACTTGTTGGAGTGAATGTGCTCAAACATACTCCAATTGTGCTCCAACCCGAAGTGTTGCATGATTGACATAAAATTTTGATGATGGAGCATTTAAGATTGGGTATATAGGCACTAAAGCCCTCCCACCATAAATCTAGAAAATACCAAGAAAAAAGTAATTTAATAATTTATGTAAAATTGTAAATTGAGATTATTTTAAAAAGAAAAATCAAAAGATGAAATCAATAATAATTTGATTTATAAGGGTCACCTAGCCTCTAAGTTGCCCTTCCTCAAATGCATTGTGGGGTTGTGAAAAGTTAGTCCTCACATCTCTTGTAATCTTGCAACTTATCCTGTATCATATTGTCAGTGTCCTCATTTGGCACCATCTGGGTAATGCATTGTTGATGGCCTGACATTACCTCACAGTTAGTCTCAAATGAATTATCATAAAAGAATCTGGGGTTGAGGTAGTACCCCATTACATGTAGTGGGCTATGGAGCTGAGAAGTCCATTGCTAGTCAATCAGTTCCCAAATGGGATTGTATTTGGGCTCGACATACTTATAAATTGAGGCAATTACCTTTTTGGCCCTAGCCATGGCCTCATATAGGTATCCCATTGGTGATCTTTCTCCATCAACAAGATAGAGAACCCTCACTAAAGGATCGAACACTTGGAAGTCAAACGAGAGATCTTAGTTATTGTTAGCAACTTAGCAATTTGAAATTTGAATTACAGTTTAAAATTTGCAAATTTAAAAAAAAAAGAAAAAGAAGAAAAAAAAACTCATTCACAGCTGTCTAGAAGGGCTCCTCAAACACATAATTGTACACCTTTTGGCCCTCACTAGAGAATCGGTATTGTCGCAAGCATGGTGGGTTTATGCTTACTTTTTGTTTTTAATGATATCAGACCAATGTATCTTGTTTATTTCATCAAAATAAAAGGGTAAAGTACTTTTTAGGTTATAGCCCAAGCCCATCACTCGTGGTTTAGAGTATGAGACCTCCCAAAGGGGCACACCCACTCTATTGTGTAGGATTTGAACAAGTGATTGAGCCCGATGCTCAATTAGATGTGACCAACTTGCCTACAATTACATTGAAAGCATTTGGAGGAAGAGTTAGTTCTATTGAGTTTTTTATTTTGTTTTATTTTATTTTGAGGCTTCTCAAACTATCTAAGCGTTTTTTTTGGGAACTCGCTTGGTACAAGTATTTTACCATTTTATTTTTTTAATTTGTTATATGGGATTGAAATAGGTCCCACTTGTATTACATCACTCTGTTACGAAAATCGGCAAAAAATCGCCGAAATCACGAGTTAATCGCGAGTCATTCGCAAAACGAGTGACTCGGCAACTTATCGTGAGTCCGGCAATTTTTTCAAAAAATCGTCAAAAAATCGGCCGCAGCCGCGCGGGTAGAGGCTGCGGCCGATAAATAGAAAAAAACAAGTGTCTTTTTTAATTACCTCTCCTGACCTCTTGCAAAGACCAAAAAACTCTCTGCTACCTTGCTACCTTATCTAATATTTTTTAAACATTAAAACAGCTTCCAGAATGTTGCTGAGGAGCAAAATTTAGTTTAGACATTGATGGTTTCAGTGGAGCATGCGAAGGGCGCTGCCCCTCGACCTCGCAAGGGACGCTGCCCCTCGACCTCGCAAGGGGGCGGGAGGGGGACCCCCAACACAGGTGGCGATAGGCGTTGCCCATCATGTTCATGATGTTCATGATGTGAGAGTTGATGCATATGTGCGTAGGGCATGATGCAATCCAGTCTTGTATGCAGCCATGAAGGATATTCTGCCTAGGGTTTGCAGGTTGCAGATTGCAATGCTGAAACTGTAATGCTGAACTGTAAATGCCATTGTTAATATAAAACTACCTGTATTTACTGTTATCTAATATCTACCATTGCTGCTTCTATTGTTGTTATTGCTGCTGTTATTATTGCTGTTATTGCTGCTATTGCTGCTATTGCTGCTGTTAGGACAAGAGAGACTAGGGCTAATTTTAGGACAAGGGACAAAGGAAGACAATAGATAGTGGGCCTATTGAGGCATTTTGAGTCTTGACACATTTTGTAATTTGTACCTTTTCATATTATAAGCAATACAGGATGTGTTTTGTGAATTTTTGTCACTTTCATGTGTACTTAAAGCTTGAGCCTTGTATGATGTTGTGACTTGAATTGTTGCTTTTATTTCAATATTTGATTTGCATAATGTTAATTCTTTGTAATATGCATGAAAAAAAAAAATCGTTTTCTTCGGTTTTTTTTTGCCGATATTTTCCCTGATTTTTTTGTCGATTTTTTCCCCAGCCGATTTACTACCCGATTCCGATTTTCTCTACTATGTTACATCATGACTACATGATGGTATTAGAACAACTTGGCAATTATGCAGGTATCACTTGATATGATTCAAAGCTGGGTCTCCTCCTCTGAAATCGAGGAATTTAACTGGGTGAGTTCGTGAAATTTGATAAGTATTTTACCTTCTTGCATTATTCTAAGTGTAAAAGGTGTTGTAGGAGTGAAATTTGCTTCTTTTCTATTACCATCATTGCCATGCTATGAAGAATCCATGCCAAATTAATTTGTAAAATGAAAAAAACCTTTAAAAACCCTCGATAAAGTATTTTTTATTATTTGGCTATATACATGTTGTGCCTTCTTTAATGATCATTTGAACATATGGTTATGTAGTTTTTTTTTTTCTTAAATTGTCAATATGGGATTGAAATGGGCCCCACCCGTATTACATCATGACCACCTAGTGGTATTACAACAGTTTGGCAACTATGCATGTAATGCTTGGCAAGAGTCAAACTTAGGTCTCCACCTTGAAAGTGTAGAATTATAACCGATTGAACTAATGCCTTTTGATTTTCAAAAGGTTCACCCGTGGGATTTGAACCTTGATCCACGGTGTGTAATTCTTCACTTCGACCAACTGCCCTAAATTTCTATGGCCTTGATCAAAAAGCTTTTAAGTTGTCTTCTATTGTTTATTTTTAAAAGTCTTCTTTAATTATTTTTTTAAAGTTAAGCTCGTTACATGGGATGAAATGAGCCCACTCGTATTACATCATAATTCTATTACCATGGTATTTCAATGAACCACATAGTGGTATCCTATTGCCTAACAAGATTTGAACCTGGGTCTTCCCATGGGAGTTCACATTCTTAACTGCTTGAGCTCATGCCATTTGATAGATATCTTTTGCAATTGATTATATGGGATTGAGACGGCCTCACTCGTATTACATCATGACCACATAGTGGTATTTCAACAGCTTGGCAATTCTGCATGTATCACTTGGTAAGATTTGAACCTTGGTCTCTTCCTTGAAAGTTGAGTAAGTTAACTGGTTGAGCTTATGCCATTTGATGTCGAATATATATATATATATAATTTTTGTTTTTGAGGTACACTTATTTAGTTTTGCATATCTATGAAAGCTATTTAAACTTCCTATATGCCTATTTTAAGGGCTAAAATGGTCAGGTGTTTTTTCAAAATTTTAATTTTAAAAACACTTATTCTATTCTATGGCACTTTGTGCAAACTATATATGGCTTCCATTTTTAAATTATAGAGAGTTCTCTTATGTTTTGACATGGATGCCTTGTTTAATTGAACTAATAGTTCATGTATATTGTTTCATTTCTAAAACTGTCGCTTTTTTCCCTCCCCCATATCATGTGTGGCTTATAGTCTTGAATATCTTTTTTCTTATATGTGAACCTTGGTGGTCGAAAATTTGCTTTGACACATTACTATCCCTGCAGACTCTATCCATGTGTCCCAGGTGTTGTTGTTGTCTATATTACTAGTCAAAATGGTGTTCTACTGCAACCACTTTGCATAGAAGTTGGATACCTATCCTTGTTTATGACATTTTCTTGATTTCTCCTTTTTGTCTTCAACTTTGCAAGCTTGACATTTGATCCTTGTCTGCTGTTCTTGGGTTTGAGGCTGTCCAACAGTCTTACTCTATTTTCTGTTTTTTTGTGTAAGGCGGTCCAAGAGGAGTGAAATCGCCTACTTTGTCTAATGCAAAGTGCCTTTAACAAAGATGATGGTGATTCCAGGCTGAGCGGCTGTGTTTATTCTGCTTATGTATCTGATGCTTCTTTGTCTTCTTGGGATTTAGAGGAAGAAGAATAAAGGGTAAAAGACATTGATAAATGTGAGCTTTTGAGATTCTCTTTTGATTTCCTAGCTGTCTGAGGGGATTTCTGCATTTTAACTGATTGAGTCAAAGACAGCAGAGATGATTTTGTGTTTCTTTAAAGTTTCTGTCAATGCTGATAGAAAAGCAAAAGAGTGGGAGCCCATGCTTTCTGCATAATATTAATTTTTTTTTTTGTTTTTTTGTTAGAAGAGAGGCAAAGTTGGAAATTGTTCAGAGACAGAGAGTTAGGAGATGAGTGGCTCTATGTGAATTCCATGTAGCAATTCTTGAAATTACGAATTTAGTGCTAGTAAATTTCTCTAGAGTAAAATTCCCTTCTTGATCCTATGTTATTACAATTAATTTGCTTCATTTATGATAATTCTCTATTTGTGATTCCATAATTGTGTCTTAATGCATGCCTATTGAGACTTGTGCTATCTTTTAGTAAATGCGTAGTTTTCTTTTTCCTTCTCAGAATCTAAGCAAATTTGGCTCATATAAGAAAGATATTATGCATTTATTATGCTGCTTAGAAACATTTTTTCCCCATCTGTACTGAATTTATTTATGATGGTGTAAATATTATTGAAGCACTAACAATATTGAATAATCCTTTATTATGGAGTGTTCCATATATGTGTGTGTACATGCGTATATCTAAATTGGTTATATGGGATCTGAAATGGCCCCACCCATTACATTATTTCCACTTTACTGTGGTATTTCAATGAACCATATAGTAGTATTACAACAAACCGTATTTTCATCGTATCTAGGGGAATTGAACTTTGATGGGCTCTTTGTGGGCCAAATACTCTCACCAGTTGGACTTCAACTGATATACATGGCACGTTCCATACGTTGCTTGTATGGGATTGAAATAGACCCTACTCATATTACGTCATGGCCATATTACAATGTTACACATAGTGGTATTATAACAACATTTAATTTTTTTTTTGGGCAATCATAAGTATATCGCTGCAAGATTTGAACTTGAGTCTCTGCCTTGAAAGTCTATGCATTTAACCACTTATGCTCATGCCATTTGATTTTAATCGTTAAGGTTCACCCATGGGATGAGAACTTTGTTTTACGATATGAAATGCTTTGCTTCATATTTCTTGCCCAAACCCCTTGTGCTAGTATACTTCTTAAGGTTCATGCATGGGATTGGAACATTGGCTTATGGTGTGAAACCCCTCATTCCCACTGCTTGTCCCAAACTCAATGGGCTTTAAAGATTCACCCATGGGTTTGGAACCTTGGTTTACAATGTGAAACTCATGGCTTCCCATTGCTTGCCGTAAACCCCAACCCCATGGGCATGTCCATACATATTTTAAGCATTTAAAAAAATGTATATAGGTTAACTTCGGGCTTAATTGATTGAGGTTATGCCGCTTTGGTATCAACTATTTTTATAAGACTGCTTGGAAGATATTTCAATCATCTTTCATATGTAAGCTCCTTATTTATAAAATGTAGTGATGGAGTGTTTGGTGTAAGGATTATTGTAGATCATTATGTTCTTTATTATACAATGATTAATTATGAAAAATTTGTTGGAATCTTCCTCCCATGAGAGAGTTATTTATCATTTCATGGTAGGTTCCTTTACTTAAAAGTTCTTGTGGACACTGTTTACTCTTTTTAGATTTTTTTTGAGAATTGCTATCTTCATTTACTACTTGGAACTTCATTGGTGACCATCACATGTGATCTATTTTTATGCTCTGTTATCTTATGAGAGGTGGTTCCTCATTTTATTGCTATTGATACCTTTATTTGATCTTTAGTGGGAGCATACACAACTGCTATTCTTATTGAAGTTTTTATAAACTAAGTTCACTTTCTTATAATGCTGGTATTAGAAAAGGAAAGGAAGTATTTTTTAACGTCCATGAGGCTGTTAGCCATATGTGGTGATGTTGTTTGTCTTCCTTGTTTTGCACATGTTGACAAGGCTTCACATGGTATGACTTTGGAGGTGCTTGTTCTCATATTCTACTTGCACTATTACACATTGTCTTTCATCTATGGATTAGTTATTTATAATTTCCTTGGCATAGCCATTGTTTTGGGAGTTCTCATGAAGGGAGATTGCGAATTAATGATATCTCCTCATTTATTGATGTTGATCTATTTTTTTAAGTTTTCTTGAATGTGTTTATTAAAGAGGAGTCCTATTATATTTGACCATATAGTCTTACGTATTGTCAAGTGATCGATCAACTCATGTTATTGTTATAGTGACCGCAAAATAAAGTTTAAGGGAGAGTGATATGGATTTAACCTTTATTTGAGGTTATCTCCTAAGGTTTCATGCCTTATTTTCATGAGAATATTAAAGAGAAATAAATCCATACATCTTTTTGGTCTTTCTTGTGTATGTGGTGTCACATTCCTTGTAAAATGGAATATTAGGAATGACACGTATGTCCTCCTAATACATTTTACTTAACTTCCCTCTTGTCATCGAAACTAGGACACATGCATTTGTTGAATTGGTAATTATTAAGAAGGTAGGAATAGCAAGTTGGATTTGGACTCGTTCTCACAATTCTTATTCTTTGTATTTTTTTTAACAAATGGCATCTTAATAGTATCAAGGAGGTTTTGTTCCTAGTAGAGGGTTTTTGCCTTAGAAAATCTTGTTTATGTTTTCATTTATGCTTTCCTACACTTTGTTGTCTTAATCTTGGTGCGTTTATGCTTATTTTTATTTATATCATTTTTTAATTCATTAAAAACAAAAAAAAAAAAAAAAAGGAAAAAAAACAAAGAAAAGAAAAAAAAATGAAAAAAAAAGAAAAAAAAAAAATGAAAAAAAAAGAAAAGAAAAATCCAATGGATCAAGATCTTATTTTTGTTCACTATGATTCTAAACTTTGATATATATAGATAGATAGATTTAGTGTTTGGAGTTATACAATTTCTCTAATTAGAGTTATGTATATGTTAAAATGTTTATATCAAAATGTGTACATGCTGAATCTCCAAAACCTGAAATTTTGGGAGACCTGCTAACCTGCACCCAGTTTGCATCCTCTTCCATATTTTGACATATTGTGCAACTTCAGTTGACCTTGCTTGAGAAATTAAGACACAGATAGTAAATTGTGTAATATTAGCTGATAAAAGTGTAATCAGTTGTAAAGGTATCTGTTTTTATTCCTTATGTGATTATCAGTCACGTGTCTTTCTTGATTCAGTAAAAAAAATGTTGTTGGGAGTACATTTCAATATCCAGGCAAGTTGAGTAAATTAGAAATGCTAGGGTTTTCTGCTTGTACTGTGTCCACAGTCTGTCACTAAAGATGATTATGATTAAATATATTTTGGCCATGTTCACTGTGCATGTTTTCTGGAAAGAAAGGACCTGGATTTCATTATTGACATTACAATTCACCAAATGAACATGCATTTTCCCTTCAGACAGGTAGTTCAGCACCATTTTAGGAATTTTATTTCCTGGAAGCAAATAAAATTCCTCTGAAACGAAGGAGATGGTCATGCTTTGTAGACATGTTGTTGCTTATGGTTTACACACTGTTTCTTTTGTCTTTGCCCATATGAGATGTTTTCTAAAGCTTGTTTTCCTTTTTTTGTTACATTTTTGCTCATTTTCTGGCCATTATCTCAAATCATACAGGTGTTTCACGAGGCAAAGGCCAAGATCTATTTCTACGTGCATTCTATGAGAGTCTGCAAATAATTCATGAGCAACGATTACAAGTACCTTCAATACACGCAGTGGTAGTGGGGAGTGACATGAATGCACAGCCTAAATTTGAAAAACAACTTCGAGATTTTGCCAAGGAAAATGGGATTCAAGACCGTGTGCATTTTGTGAATAAAACATTGAATGTAGTACCTTATTTAGCAGCAATTGATGTGCTGGTCCAAAATTCTCAGGTATATCACCAGAACATTGATATCTATGTTGCTTGGAGAACTTGAATCTATATGCACCTATAGCTATGGATATCATCATTTTTACTTCTGCAATTTAGCATTGATGTTGTCTAGTTTTCTGTGGATGCTATAAAAAAATCTAGGCGAAATCAGGAAAGAGGTTTTAAAAAAAGTAAATAATTTAAGGTTTATTTATTTGCTTCTATGAAAATGACTTTTCAAGGCTGTTTGAATGATTGGAAGAATTATGAACAGCTTGCTTTTGCAGAATAAGCTGTCTGCAAAGATTAAATGCGAGAAAAGTGTAAGTCGTCTGACAGGGTCTATCTCACAGTAGTCAGATCAAGGAAGTATCTATTCTGCCAAATTTGTGCATGACTTGCACTTCATCCCCATGGTAGAACCTTCCAAGATTGTAACACCATGCTTGTTGCAAGAGGCCACTGACCTTACCATTGAGCCAGTATTTTAAAATCTTCAAAACTTCGTGATTATCATGTATATCATGGATTTTGCCAAAGAATTGGCTTTTTTAAAAATCGGCAAAAATCGGGAATGGACAAAAAATCAGGGAAAAAATCGGCAAAGAATCACCAAAAAAACGGAAGAAAACGAAAATTTTCATTGACAAAAAAGTTTTTTTCGTGTATATTCAGTGTAACCGGGTTTTCGCATCCACTTGGCAGGGTTTGCGAACCCGCACCCGTAATCGCACCGGGATTGCGGGTTCATGATCGGGTACGGCGGGGCCAAACCCTATCCGAACCCTGTCAGTCAGGGTTCAGCGAAGCCGAACCCTGTGGTCAGTCAGGGTTCACCTAGCCGAACCCAACCTAGTTTGGGCATTAACATAGGAAAAAAACGTTCAGCGAAGCCGAACCCTGTGGTCAGTCAGGGTTCACCTAGCCGAACCCAACCTAGTTTGGGCATTAACATAGGAAAAAAACGTTTTTTTTCTTTTCTTTTTATTATTATTTTTAAGGTTGGTCCGACCACACCCAGCCCAGACGGGCTAAAAAAAATTATTAAAAAAATAGAAAACATTTTAATTTTTTAAAAAGTTTACCCCGGGTTTTGCCTACTTAGGAGAATGGTAAGCTTCCTTTGTCTTAGAAGTCATGTAGAAATAATGATGATTCATATTTAGTATTTAACTAATGATGATATAAATGACAATATTTTTTATTAGAATAATGTAACTTGCCCATTGAAATTTATTTTCTAGCATTTATTTTATGCTAGTATGATGACTTTTGGGGTGTTTTTTGTTTATTGATAATGGGGTTTTGAAAGGGTTCCCGAACCTTTTACAAATGGATCAGGGAGAGTATCTCCATAGGGAGAAGATCTCCACAAAGAGAACATAGAATAGGAGATGATCCTAGCAGGATAATCTCTAAACCATTCAAATTTGAAAAGCGGGATCATCCCGCGCTGCACAAAATAGAAAATCCGGCTTGTGGGAGCTTGGGATAAACGATCAACCAAAAAATCCCTCTTATTTCACAATGTGTATGATTTGTCATTTATTTAATTATTTCACAATGTGCACATTTTAAACATTTTTTCCATCCTTCTTTCTCTTTTCTTCTTCTTTTTTTCCTTATCTGGTAAATATTCTCACTGTCCAGCTCCGAATCTGCCTCTGACCATCAAATCAAATGTGAGTAACTTGTCTTTCTATTCGTAACAAGGGTTCCTCTACCTCGTTTGTTTCTGCTTCAGACAATCCAGTCTTCTCCATATTATCATATCTCTAGAGCCAATGATTCTATATGAGTAACTATTGAACTCAATCACCCGCTGCCATTTATCCTCAGTTTCCCTTTGGGATTCATCCCATACATAAAAGTATCCTAGTTGGATCAGTGATAGATTTTTAGGTTTCGCTGTAAACCCAATCGGTTGCTTCCGATTACGTAAATTAATAATTCAAACCGCACTCAAAGGTAGGGCATTCCCCATCGATATAGGAGCTCTGGGACCGGAAAAAATAGTATCTCCAATCATGGCCCCTCTGGGATGCAAAATATATGTCTTTTCACCATCCCTGTAGTGCACGAGACAGATGTCTGCACTTCTATTAGGGTCGTATTCTATCGTTACAATTTCTCCCGAGATGTCTTTCTTATTCCGCCGAAAATCAATTTTACGATATAGACGTTTGTGACCTCCTCCTCTATGTCTTGTGGTAATAATTCCTCTGTTATTACGGCCTTTACCACAATGATGCTGTCCAGAGGTCAATTTCTTCTGTGGATGAGACTGAACTCTCTCATTGAAACCTGATAGAGATCTATTACGTGTACCTGGAGTAAAAGTTCTGTACGAACGGGTGGTCATATTATTAATTAATTGAATTGAATAAGTTTCATTCCTGCGGAAAAAGTGGAATAGAATAACCTGGTTTTAGTGTAATAATCATACGTCTAGAACGCATTCGACGCCTCATTATTCGCCCTATCTTCCCCCTCTTTTCCGGGGGTCGATAACTATTTATCGCTATTACTCTAACATTGAAGAAAAGTTCAATCCAATTTTTGATCCTTGTTTTGGTCGATCCCGAATCCACATTCAAAGTATATTGATTCTTTTCTAATAGACGAATACTTTTCTCTGTAAGTACCAGATCTAAATATTGAACCTCATCCATAAATATTTCTCCTTTCCTATCTTTTACATACTTTCCTATCTTTTACATATAAATACAAATGCCTATATCCACCCATCAATATTTATTATATTATTACTCCCCAATCAAACGGTATGAATATATCATATGTATAAGTTATACATATGATTAGGAATAAGAAGACCGGTACGGACCTAATTAATCCAATATACTTAACCTAATCTCGATAGTCTCGCTCGCTGTTTGATATTCTTCTGTCTAAAAGTTTCTTTCAAGGAAAGTGAAAAAAAAAGATATGTGCATCATGCATCCAGCAGGAATTGAACCCGTGACTTCCCCATTATGAGTTGGGCGCTTTGACCATTCAGCCTTAGATGCTCAATATGAACCAATTCAGTCAATAATATGATGACTAGGAATAGAATAATGCTTCCTAGGATTTTAACCTAGGACTCAGTACTTTAATACTTACGTTCTACCATTAAAATGGAATTCAGAGCGCTTTCTCAGATCTCAATCTGGTTTTTTTTGGAGGAGAGAGGAGAATATTCACAAAATTAATAAGAAGAATCTTTTGAGTGTAAAACTTTTTAGTGTTTGGATTATAAATCCACGGTATTTTGGTCATGAAAAAGAGGTACTAGTAAGTCTGAATGAAATAGTACCCATATTTCATTTCTGGGGAAGAATTGAAGATGAGTATATACTAGAGATCATTTGGAATGATCTCAAAGAGACCTCTTCTGTGACCTTAAAATAGATCTATCTTATTACAAATCTCTATTCGTAAGAATCAGAGATTCAATGAAGCAAATAGGTTTTTAGCAAAAAAAATTAGGCTCTTCAAGAAGAGAAGAGGATTTATTACGGATAAAGATGTTCTTATTATAATGGTAACAGAATTCACCAATGAATTCTAGACTTGGTGGATTCTGTAGATATGGATAAATACATTAAATTTCTAATAAATTTACTAAATCTCTAGTTTTTCCATCTCAGTCTACCCAAATTTACTTTTTTCCAATTCTCTGGAAATCGAATGAAGAATTGATCAACTCATCGGACCGGGACTGACGGGGCTCGAACCCGCAACTTCCGTCTTGACAGGGCGGTACTCTAACCAATTGAACTACAATCCCAATAGGGACAAAGTCCACCTATTAATCAGTAATAGCATGTTACTAGTGGATCAACAAAACATTTGATCTCTCACTTTTCTCTCTTCTGAAGTAACTGCTCGTTCTATTCTGTATATTTATAATATATCTATATCTATATAGATATATATAGATATATCGGGGGTTCTATAACTAATTACCTTTTCACCAATGTCAGAAATTGACATAAAAATTACCGATGGATCATGTTGATATTGGGTCGAGCTGGATTTGAACCAGCGTCGGCATATTGCCAACGGATTTACAATCCGCCCCCATGAGCCACTCGGGCATCGACCCAGGAACAAGAAATGGAAAGTCTTTAGCATACCCAATGTGTATCCTAAAGACTTTCATAGCATAGTACCCCTAGGGGAAGTCGAATCCCCGTTGCCTCCTTGAAAGAGAGATGTCCTGGGCCACTAGACGATAGGGGCCCGCCTATCATCATTCTATTCAAATCCCTATGAAATTGTCAACAGTATGAACAAAATTTCACTAATCTTTTCTAGGTTAGTAGTTTAATATTTTTCTTATTGTATTGTTCGTAAATTTTATTTATTTATTACAATAATAATGAATTCACCAACCAAAAGAGAGTTTGGTTATAGATACTAATAGAAAATTGTCACAGCCCCAAGGCATTGTTGTATATACCCATATGTTCCATTGAACCAGAAGGTTCAACCACGATTAAAAATATTGAGGAAATACCCCTTCTATCCATGTTACGCATTAATAAAGATAAATAATAAAGACAAACTGCATAGCGCTATTAGATAGGGTTAGAAATCGATCAAAAGGGTCCTGATCCCATATTTGCTGGCATAGGACAGACCAGGATAGGGCACAACTTCTAAAAACTGGTTATGTGTCTTTACAAAATATCGGAAATGTAAATCTATATCTCAGATGTAAACAATCCCGCGCGTGGATTTTAGTGATGGACGGATGGGTTTTTAGGATAAGAGGATCCTCTCAACAGCCACGTGGGTTCAGTAATCTGATCAATTCAAAATAATCTTAATAATCTTACTCTTTTCATAAGTCAACAAACAATGGAACGTATAGTTCTTCCCTGCTAATTATGGGGTACAGATGTCACCCTTTTATGACCAGATTGAATAGCTAAATCAAATAATTAAATTAATAGGTTAATAGAACTAATTGATATGATCGGAACAGGATCGGTTCTGGAACAATCGATTATATCGATATCTATCAATATGTGTATTTCTGTGTGGACTCAATATGTTATTCATATATACTGGATATGTAGTAGACTCATCTATTCATAGTAAAATAAGCACAAGCCCTTTTAACTCAGTGGTAGAGTAACGCCATGGTAAGGCGTAAGTCATCGGTTCAAGCCCGATAAAGGGCTCCTTTAATGCTTCCTATAAAGAAGCTCTCGGTGTTTATTTTTCACTGGACAATAGTTGATTAAGACAAAAAACCTATGAGAGACAATCACCGACCCATCATGATCGGTGTTAGGTTCAACATTTGTTCCAACGGAATAGAGCACCTAATATCAATGAGAGCCGCTATAATGCTATCTATAGCATTAGTAATACTCTTTCTTCTTACTATAGGATGAGCAATAGCATAGGATTAGGTATAGTTTTCTTGATCTTCCTAATTTTAGGACATAGGACATAAAAGATTATGGATACCTGCTTAGAAATTGACAAAGTATTCTCAGCATAAGCCTCTTTTATTTTTGGGCTGGGTCCTGCGGCTAATTGATTTTCAAGAGAATTCCATTTTGTGCATATTTATTTTATTTTTTAATTTTTTTGATAATATATATATATATATATATATATATATATATATATATATATAAATTTTAAACTAGCCGCACCCGCACCCGGCGAACCCTATTTTTGACAGAGGCCGCACCCGCACCCGCACCCGGCGAACCCTATTTTTGACAGGGACTGCACCCGCACCCCCGATTCCCGTCGCACCCGTACCCCCGCACCTGGTAACCTTGTGCATATTACAATGAATTAACATTATGCAAATCAAATATTGCAATAAAAACAATAATTCATGTCAAGACATCATACAAGGCTCAAGCTTTAAGTACACATGAAAGTGACAAAACACATCTTGTATTGCTTATAATATGAAAAGGTACAAAGTGACAAGTAACAAGGAAAAAAAGGTTTCATTTTTTATATGCGCACACATGGAAACAGGTAACAACAAAGTTACAATCACTTGAAAAAAGGGAAAAAAACCTAAACCTTAAACCAAAAGGCTAGGGTTTAGGGTTTAAAATTGAAACATTTATAGCTAAAAAATGGGCTTGAGTTATCAGGCAGCAATATTTATTTAAAAAGAGGAGGAAAAAAAACCTTAAACCCAAAACTCTAGGGCCTAGACTAGGGTTTAGGGTTTAAACTTCAAGTTCAAAGTTAAAAGTTTCAAATTCAAACATTAACAGCTGAAAATGGGCTTTGCATACATAGTTACCAGGCAACAATATTTACTTAAGAAGAGGAGGAAAAAAGAAACAAACCCTTAAACCCAAAACCCTAGGGCCTAGCCTAAGGTTTAGGGTTTAAGCTTCAAAGTTCGAAGTTTCAAACATTAACAGCTGAAAAATGGGCTTACATACATAGTTATCAGGCAGCAATATTTACTTAAAAAGAGGGTTTTGGGTTTAGGGTTTAGGGTTTAAACTTTAAACTTCGAAGTTTAAACATTAACAGCTGAAAAATGGGCTTGCATAAAAAAAACCCTAAATCGGGTGCAGCCTAAAAAAAGAAAAACAAAAAAAATTTCATATTTTTTGAAAAAATCGGCAAAAAATCTTCAAAAAATCTTTTGCATCGCCAAGAGTTTGCCAATTGCATCGGCATTTTAAAAAATTGGCAAAAAATCGGTATTCTGCAGATTTTTTGCAGATTTTCTCAACTATGGTACAAACATCTAGTTTGATAAAGATTTATGCAGTCTTAGTCTTTAGTAGAACGGTATTTTGTTTTGATAATGTGTTTCTTAAGTGATTCCGTGTAGTAATATTGGGCACAGACATGTTTTGTCATGGCAATAATTGCTGGGTTATTGGCTATCTTTATTTCTGACCGACTTTCCACGAATGGAAGAGTAACCTCATTGAGTGATACCAAGATTCTACAAAATTCTGTGAAGACACAAATTTCACAATTTATGCCATGTTAAAATAAATTCTGCACCTACTGCATAATCTGCAGCTATAACCCATTTCTTACAACACCAAGAAACTGTTGCAGACCTTTCGTTCATTAAATATCCTAAAGTGGATACCCCATTGTGAAGAATTCTGAATGTTAATGTGAGAATTATACAAATGTTTATCCAGTTTCTAGGACTCCAGTCCACATAAACCTGTACCTTTTTATTGGTTTACTAAGTTTTCTCTCCGGTGTTTCTCCTTATCATTCCCTAGCCATTGCTTGAATCAACACCAAAATGGTGATTCTTCAACGTGGGAACTTTAAATATATTAGTAGTCAATTTCCTTCTACACCCAATAGAAACACTAACACCAAGGCCTTCCAATCTACTCATTAATTATGTTATCCTACAAGTAAATTGAATCCATGTTATACTCCTTAAAGCTCCAAAGGAAATCTCTCCTATAATTCATGTGCTATGTTACCCCTTTATCCATAATTAAAGGATCCTCAACATTTATGCGCAATGAATCATAGTTGGAAAACTTGCTACTTGGAATAAATTTAGTACCCCAATTTTGGAGATTTCATTGGCAACTTGGGAAAACTTCGCCCAAAAAAAAAAAACCCAAAGTTGTCAATTAAAAAAAAACATTTTAAACAACAATTGAAGAGCCAGAATGGTGATTTTCCATTGATATTCATAAAAAAAAGTACAATTTCAATTCATGATCATAAAATCCAATCAAATACATCATAGAAATGCAACATTCCAAAATATTTCCCCTCCTTCCCCTCGAACTAGATGGTTGGCCTTGGCTTTGAATAGGTAATCGAATTGGAGGCTCCTTAGGTACGAGATCATCATGGTATATCTCCTCCAATCCTCTCAAATGTTTTGCTTCCTCCTCAAGTGCCTCAATGTCCTCTACAATAAACTCGGTATCCGATGGACTCTTGACAATCCAATTTGATAGTGGATCTAGCTCATCCAATTCAATCGCCTCATAGGATTTAGTAGCTTTCACTTGTTTGGTGTGAAGCCGAAGATTGAATTGTATAGATATGTGGCCACTGAGGCGTTCGTGGGTCAACCTAGTGTGCTTCATGGTGTGTACGACTTAAAATAGAGACCAATTGTGCTCACATCGAGAAGCGCTACAAGGCTGACTCAAGATGCGGAGAGCCATTGTTTTCAGACTAGGAGTTTTACAACCATAATCCTTCCACTATAAATCTACAAAAAAATTATTTTCAAAGTATTAATTTACATTTGTAAACTACAAGAATGCAAAATACAAGGAAAATTAAGAAAATGTTAAGCTTTAAAAGTTCAAATATTTTACATGGCTGCAAGGTTGACCTTGCTTCTTTAGCAACAAAGGATGCAAACAAGTTCCCTCCCATGGCCTTATAAAGTTGCACTGCAGGTATGAGGTGATGTTTGGCAAGGTCATCTATCATCGTCTCTGCGCAAGTATAAAACCCCGCTTGGACCTCTTCATCACCACTAAGACCGCTAATGTAAAAAAAATTGGGGTTCAAGAAGCACCCTATTGCGTGAATAGGTTGATGGAGTTGCCTAGTCCATCTCTTATTAATTATATTCCAAATTGGTTCATACTTGCACTGATTGTCACCGTAATAGTGCTCGATGGTTTCTTTGGCTCTATCCATTGCCTCGTATAGATAATCCATTGCCACTTTTTCACCATCTACATGGAGAAGAACCCTTACCAAGGGTTCTGTCACCTGCAGTTGAACAATAAATACTAAAATTTTCAAGTATAAAAATAACATTTTAAAATTGAAATTTGAACTCAACAACTAATTACCCTGAGAATTTTCTCGATGTTCACCCAAAATGAATCATCAAGAACTTGTCTCTATATCCATTGCCCCTCTTTTAAGTGAAATGGTTAGGCATACCATTCTTTGCTCACAAACATTTACTTCAAAGCAGGTGATGCCGTTAGAAGGCTCTACAAGGCGATGAAATTAGAGATAAATCGAGTGATTCCAGGGCGAAAAATGTCCCTCCCATCTTATGACCCTCATCAAGCTGAGCACCCATGTGTGGTTATATATAAATTGTGTAATGTTCTTCGCCTCTTGAACCATGGTCCTCACCCATGTCATTTTGCCAATGTCCTCAAGCATGAGGTCAATGCAATGGGCAGTGAATGGACTCTTGAATATAGAGGGGTACTCCTCAAGAAGTCTACTTGTAGATACATATGCTGCTGCATTGTCTGTCACTACTTGGACAACATTCTCCACTCTTATTTCTAGCACGACCTTCTCCAACAAATTGAATAACATATGTGCATTCTTCACCTCTTACGGTGAATCGACTGACTCTAGGAAGACCATGGATCCACTTGAAGCCACCATGAAGTTCACAAGCATTCGGGTTGTTGCATCCGTCCATCCATCAGAAAGAATGCTATAGCCTCTTGTCCCCAATGTTTGCTTTTGCTCTTCTATAAGAGCTCGTGTTGATGACACACTCCAACAATGGTCCATTGAAATCTTTTGTTGAAGGTGGCTTAACCCCTTTGCTAGCCTAACTCAATACCCTCACTAGGGCTTCCCAATAGGGGTTGTTCACACAGTTGAAGGGAATGTTGCAGTAATACCAAATATTGGTTGTGACTGTCCTCACATCCTTTGCCTTGTCCCTCTCCTATGTGGTATTCTAATGTGTGGTTTGTCTTGTGTTGGAGCCTTGTTCAACAATCGCACTCCTCCCACTCCCACTACCTCGCTGGATGTGAGGGCTAAGAACAGATTCTTTGGCCACAGTATGAACATCCTCCAGTTAGGTCTCATCCCCATACCAAGGCCTCACTCCATGTCCCATTACAACTCTTGTCTTTTTGTGCTCTATTTTTTTCTACCTCTTTGCTGCACAACCAAGCCTTCGCCTCATTTTTAATGAAATCATCTGGTCTAGGGCAGGGGTCATCATCATGCTTTGTTTTTATGAGCAGATGGTATTTGAGGCAATGGAAGCCTCCTTGCATGTCCTTGCCGTAGTGTTTACAGAACACTTGATTCGACAAGTTTCCCTTAATCCCATGCTTCCAGATTAGGTCTCTTCCTAGGCTTGGACTTGGGCCTGCACTTGAAGGAGTAGGTTGGGTTGCACTTGAAGGAGGGTCATTGCTGCCCGTAATGGTTCCCTGGAACTCACCTGAAGAAGAATCCTTCTATTTTTCCAAAAGGGAGGGGGAGAAAAACACATAGAGAGAGGGAGAAATAAGTAACTAATCTAATGCCCTAGGGCCCTAGCCTACATGCTTGAGAAGAACAAACAAAATGAAAAATTTGAAAAAAAAAAACTAAAAAAGCCCTACTTTTTGAAATAAAAAAATTACCTCTAAAATCTGTAGAAGATGATTGAAATCTCCTTTAAACAGTGTAAAATCTCTGATATGATCTCGAAAAATGGTTTAGATTCAGTGTTTTGACCTCTGAGAATAATGTCCACACAGCCAGAGAGAAGAAAAAGTGACAAAATGGCTCTTTAAAACCAAATTTGGCCGTTGTTTGTGACTATGCGTGAATCAGTGAGTTTATCGCAATATATTGGCAAGAAACTGTGCCAAGTACTTTACAAACTCCCTTGCTTTATGTTTACTTTTAATTTCCTGTCTCATCAACAATATTTTTTTTAGCTGGGCAAGCTTAATGAATGAATTTTATATTTTTCTTTCTATTTAATGATATTATGACACTTAACGGTTACCTTGGTGCATACAATAAGATACTCGAGGATGTGGATATAGAATCATGTAATAACACAAGTTTTTTCATATTTCCATTTACTATAAGTTTTGGCCAAGTATATTCTGAATTTTTGAATACATGTTTGAGTGTTTGCATTAACATTGCATTCTCAGTTTCACAGCTTTGTGGAGCAGTTTGCTTATCCTTTTTTTTATATTCTATGCAGGGACGAGGGGAATGCTTTGGCAGAATAACAATTGAAGCAATGGGATTTCAGCTACCTGTATTGGTAAGCTTGTCAAAGTGTAACGTTCATGAATTGGGAGATACTAAACTAGAAAAGCAGAAAATAATTTGCTTTTTTTCTTGTAATCTAATTGCTTATTAAACAAGCCTGCACTAGGGCTAGAGAACATGTATGACTAGATTGTAATGCAAATTTTCCAACTTAGAACTGCTAGTCATCCTGTTGAGTTTGTAATGCTTGACTAGAAAAGCCAAATAATAGAAACATGCATACACACACACAGAGTTTGTGTGGGGTTTGATCTTATGAACTATGTATGCATACTAACTGAAAAAGCCAAAGTAATGCAAGAAGCCATAGGTTGATCACGGTATGGTCACCCATGGACCATGTAAAAATGGGAATAGTTGCTACCTTGTAACCACCATGAATTAAGGGTTGAGATGCCATACAACAGTTACATGAAATTGAAGATAGCTAAAGGCATAGTTACCAGGTTCATCTGAATTCGGCCCAGGTTAAGTCCAGTTCAGGCTTTTTGGCCCGACTGAAAAAAAGGGGCCATTTTTTATTTTTAATTTTATGTAAAAAAAAATTGCATTTAAAAAGAAAAATTATGTATAGAATTTGAAAATTTTGTGGCACATTCATCTCTAATGGTGTTGGATATTTATATTTGTGAAGGGTGATAGAATAATATTGGATATTTTGTGGCACTTACTCTATTTATCGTATATGTCATAGTTAGAAAAATTACCGGCTTCCTGCGTTTTCTTGTGAAACTTGTGAGAAATCGTGGGCGGTGAGTTTTTCTTTCCCTCGGCGTTGAGAAAATTGCAAACTTGTGGCAATATTTCTCATGATTTCTCACCATGTTCTTGCGAGAAACTTGGCAAGCCTCGGGCAATTAGCGAAAATTGGCGGTAAACGCTGAGAAAATCGCCAACATGCGGTGATATTTCTTGCGAGAAACTTGGCAAGCCTTAGGCAACTAGCAAAAAGTGGCAGGAAAAATAAAATTTTAAAAGGCCATATGGCCTTATTATTACATTTTTTCTTCTCTCCTATTATGGACAATTTTTTATAGAGTTTCATTATTAATAATTTTGAAAATATTGTGTATTCTATATTTAGAGGAGTTTCAAAATTTCAACTACATCCACATAAATCTCTAAGAAAGTGACCATGATATTTTTGGTAAAAGCTTAAGTTCTTAAATGCAATAGAAATATAGAGATCTCTTAATAGTTCAATGTACCCTTGGGGAAAGAGACTAATTGATGAAATAGGCAAAATATTTGTAACCGCATTTGATAAAAAATCTAGTGTGTTGAATGTTGATTGTCATTCTTTTATTATTATACCAAATAGATTTTACTTGTCACCATCTTCCTAATATAATACTATTAGAATTTGAATTTGGGAAAATTGAAAGAAAATGAACAATAATGAAGGGGAATAACAAAGCTAAGAATGGTAGTAAGTTTTATTGAAAGCTTGTTTATTTTTCGAGGCACTTGAGGAGGAAGCCAAACATTTAAATGGATTGGAGGAGATATACCATGATGATCTTGCACTTGAGGAACCTCCAATTCGATACCCGTTCAAATCCAAGGCCAACCATCTAGTTCAAGGCGGAGGAGGGGAAAACAAAAAACAGTTTAAAAACATATTTTTTGAAATTTTGCATTTGTATGATACTATGATGTTTTTGGTTGGATTTGATGATCATGAATTGTAATTGTCCTCTTTTTTATGAATATCTAGTATAAAATTAGCTTTCTGGCTCTCCAATTGTTGTTTAAAATATTTTTTTTTTTGAAAAAAATTCTTTGGTTTTCTTTGGCCGAGTTTTTGTGGAGTTTTTCCAACTTTTCCCAAGTTGTCAATAAAATCTTCAAAATTAGGGTTCTGAGTTTATTGCAAGTTGTGAGTTTTCCAACTATGGTAGATATATGAAATGAACCATTTTTTTTTCCAAAATCTTGATCTTTTGAAATTCTTTTGCCCTTTGTTTGGGCCAAACTTTCTGGACATACTAACTATGGCTACAGATACATCTCCAGCACCCTATTTTGATTTTCAAGTTTGGCATACACTTTCTCATGTACTGCTCCTGCCTACTTGTGTCTTGGCCTGAGACACGATTATATGAAAAAGCTCTTAGCAGTTAGAATTTCATAGAAGAAAATAAGGCAAAATATTTTTTTAGGGATTGGGAATTTGATTGTTGAGTTAGTAGCTTAAATTACTCATGGTTTCAGCAGCAACCATGAAAGCAAAATGATGCTTTTAGGGTTTAGGAAGTATTTGGTTATTTAGTAATAGATTTTCAAGGGGGGAGAGTTAGTAGGTTAGGTTATTTATGTCCTACTGTTTTAGATTGAAAGGACCCTACATGCATTACATATTCACCGTTTTATCATGGTATTTCTTCAGATTAAACTTTAAGAGGAACCAAGGAGGACACAGTAGATGAACAACTGCAATATAAGATTTCAAATTAAGAAGGTTCCTAATCAATGAAGGATGTTCGAAATTCAATTTCCAAAGGGGAGAGACTATGGGTCAAGTAAATCACCTCCATTCTCGTTAAACAGTGTAAATCATCTCCATGCAATCAAAGAGAATGCAATAAAATAGAAATTAATGCAGAGATTGCTCTTTGCACTTTGAAGTTTTGAACTCTTCAAGGCAGCATAAAAATGATAAGTCAAATTGGGATCAGTCTGGAAAAATGGAAGAGATTGAGGATGACAACATTGGTGGGAATAGCAAGAAGAGAGGAAGAGCCCACAGCAGAATCAAAGAGAAAAAGAAACTTAGAGGGAGATTGATTTGAGAAGTTAAAAGAAAATATCAAAAATGTTAATACGGAGTGGGATTTAGCCCATAAATAAGATGAAAAAAGGATGAAAAATGGTATTTTTGAATAGCCAGGGTATGAAAATGGCTTAAAAATAAGTTATCAAGGAATAAATTGGTTGTTGGTCTTGAATTTATTTTAATATAAGAGACAAAAATAGTTAAGGATGAATGTAGGAAGGTGTCTAAAAGGATCTATAAATTATTGATGAATGTAGTATCAGGGAAGGAAATAGGGTGACAGACAAATTAGCCAATAGCAATTTCAATATTCCACTTCGCAAAATTTAAATCCTAAAAGGAAACTAGCCAAGGAGGATTTCATCTCTCAATGAAAATGATATCAAGAAATTGACAAAGGAAAAGTAGTGACCTGAAAAGTTGGAAGAAGATGGTACCCAAGGAAATCTTCTATTGAAAAGAGAGTCAAGAATGGTTAACTATGTAAAGATGTACTATTTTAATAGAAATGACCTCCTGTAGAAGCCGGATGTAACTTATTAAAAGAAAAAGAGAGCAGGTAGGCCCCCCATCCCTTTTACCAAACTCTAGTCATTGCGATGACAAAAGATAATTACAGATTCCATCATGCTTAGATTACAGTTAGAATGTTTCTGTATTTGATTTTGAATACTTGGTATTTTGTAAATATAAAATATGTTTGATTATCATATGCCTTCCACCCTTTAGGCTATGCATGCTTTTGTCCTTTTTTGGGAGTCTTAAATCAAAAAAAGGCAGATTATATTTCAAACTTTAAATATTTTTGTTTCTTAGAGAGCGAATGATAGGATAAGCATGAATACATGCCTACTGAAGCACTACAAATTTCTATGTGTCAAATCCAACATTGTCTACACAAAGAAACCACAACATCAAAGAACATATTTCATGGCAAACAAACCTTCCATAGAAACTCCATTGGATCTGTGGGAAACAATGTTGATTTACCATTTCTTTCTGTGGTTCCATTACTATGAAATGGCAACATTATTTATAGACACTTATGTGCACACAGCATATACCTAGTCACAGGTGACAAACACACATATGTATGGAGATGTACACCTCCCCCTACATGGATGCATGCTACCAGCATGACTTTCTATAACCACTCATGCCTCACACTACAATGTAATATTATACATTGCCCTACAGGTATTTCCTTTACAGTTTTATTGTGTCAAACTATGTGTACATACAATACAACCCATGTTGGTTGATCGTTGAGTCTTGACCAATAGCAGAGATGTTAACAAGAATTATGTATTTTATATATAAACCAAAAGCAGGACTCTATTCAACATAGCATATCAATGTTACTGCACAAAAATATCATAAGACCATGGGAATATTCTAAACAAGTAAAAAATGCATTAAGCACTCGATCAAACACCCTTTGGAACCAAATGGCCCAGAGAAATAGTTCAAATGCCCATCTACGATTTGACTTGCTCACTGCTGTAAGAAAGTCCAAATTTATTTTGTATGTATTGAATTTACACTATCTGCACAGCAGGAAAGCCATTGCACAATGTTAAATTCACTGGAAAATTCATGGGTCAAAAAGAAGCTGAATTTGATCTTAAATTATCCAAAAGCAGAGCACACCCTCTGAGTGAAAAACAACATTCTTAAAATACATATTGCTAAACTTTAAATCAATCTGATTTACATGGAGACTCGTCTGCCCCTACCTTGGGACTCATCTCAGATACCTTTACTCATCTTGAAGACTTCTCTTGATACTTGGACATGCCTTGCGAGACTTTTGGACATCTCCTAATGGTCTCCACTTCAAAAACCACATACTTTGTCCATTCAAAACCCTTAAGTACCAACCTAACAGATCATGCTTTTGAATTAAGCTAGATAAAATAGATTGCATTCAGCTGACAACAGATCCTTTCCTCTTTCCCTTTGAAGAAAACGTGAGGGCTTTTACAGGTTACCCTACACGATGTCACAACATCAAATGACTCCCTAAGAGGACCCAAACGATGGTGTTGACAGTAAGTAGAGGCCCTAAAGAGGAGGTAGGTGCTCAAGAACGCCTATTTTATGACTTTTTGATTATTTATTAAGCGGTTAGTAGAAGAGTCTATGTTTCTCTAATGAACTATTTTGAGGACTGCAAATTATGAGTATAATTTTGAGTCTTTTATGCTACTTCAAGATTTATGCATTTTGTATATTTTTTTTAACTGGTTATATGGGATTGAAATGGGTCCCACCCCTAATACATGATGACCACAAAGTGGTATTACAACAACATTTTAGGAAATCATGCATGTATCATTTGGCAAAAATCAAACCTGGGTATCCAACTTGAAAGTTGAGGAATTTAATTAGTTGAGCTCATGCCATTTGATATGCATTTTGTATCTTGATTATTGGTAAATTTTATTATTGTTTGTATATTTGTTACATTTTAGTTTTAAATTTTTTAAATATTATACTTTTATTTATTTGTGAATTTTGGTATCTCCAAGTACCCATTCACCCATTGTATGAAAATTTACATCCACATGCCCATCCCCAGCTCTCGTACCAATACCCATAGCCATCTCGTGCGATGCTTAAAAGTAAACTGTCTTCCTAACAAATGTTTGTCCTATTAAGATAAATGCAAGACATGGCCAAAACCTAAGTTACATGACTACAAAGTGGTATTACAACAACATTTTAGGCAATTATGCATGTATGATTTGGCAAAATTCAAACAAGGGTATCCTCCTTGAAAGTCGAGGAATTTAACTGGTTGAGCTCATGCCATTTGATATGCATGTTGTATCTTGATTATTGGTAAATTTTATTTATCGTTTGTGTATTTGTTACATTTTAGTAATAAAATTTTTAAATATTATAATTTTATTTATTTGTGAATTTTGGCATCTCCAATAACCCATTCACCCATTATATGAAAATTTACATCCACGTGCCCATCCCTATCTCTCGTACCAATACCCATACCCATCTCTTAAGCAAACTGGCTTCCTAACAAATGCTTGTCCCTCTGTTATGAAACTTAGCGAGTTTTTGAAAAACTTGCCAAGTCCATGCTTGAGTCGGCCTTGCCAAGTTAATCGGGCTCAACTTGACGAGTTTTTTCTTTTTACTCGGCGAGTTTTTGGGACCGCGAGTAAAAGAAAACTTGTCGAGTCCTGAAAAAAACCTTGGTCGGTCGCTCATAGGCATAGGAAAACAACATAAATTGTTTTTTTTTTTTCCAAAATGCTTTCATTTTTGTTGTTCCTAGTTGTAGAGAGAGTAGAGATAAGGTGAAATCAGACTACCAAAATGCAGAGAAGGAGAAAATTCAATTCAAACTATCAAGAGATAAGGTTGTTGAGGGAATGCTCAAAGGGTGTAGCCCCTTTACCTCGTAAGGGGTGCTGCCCCTTGACCGTGCAAGAGGGCTCCCGCCCCCTTGATCCTTGACACAGGTGGCGACATGCATTGCCTGTCATGTTGGAGGGTCATGTTGATCAAGTTGATGGTATGACTGGTTACAGAAAGTGGAGTAAGCAATTGGAGAACAATGTGTTATGGGCAGTAGTTTGAAGTGATTCTTGTCGCAGAAGATGTATGGAATAGGAGAGCAGAGAGGAGCAGCAGCAACCTCTCTTTTCAATGGATGATTTTGAAAGCATAGCGGAAGAGTTAGTGGCAAAGGCACATGAAGAGGCACGGGCATAGGCACAAAGAGAAAGGACCAGAGCTTTTGCTAGGGCAAAGGGAAAAGGCATTGCAAGACACTTGATAGTGAGGCATTTTGACATATTTTGTAATTTGTATCCTTTTATATCATAAGCATTGTAGAAATGAAATTTAACATGCTCACAAACAGTTCCATTTCCACTTAATAGTTCTACAGATCTGCAATCATTGTAGTATAGCAATAATAATGCACAAAAAACCTGCAACAGCACTAATAACAGCAGCAATGATGGAAATAGCAGATAACAGTAATTACAGCAGTTTTATATTAACAATGGCATTTATGATACAGCATTACAGTTTCAGCATTACAATCTGCACTTGCAAACCCTAGGCTGAATAATCTCCATGGCTGCATACAATACTGGACTGCATCATTCCCTCTACCCTTGAACAACCATGAGCAACTTGAATAAATGAGGGGAGGGCTTATTTATACACCCAAAAGTAGTTATGTTCTCCAACTACCTCATAACTTCCCTCAAATTACATTTCATGTGCATTTGCTCTTGCATTACATGACATTTCCCACATAATTGAATTACATGACTTTATTCTTACGTACAATATTAAATTGCACTTTACAACATTATTAAATATATATGCACGCGCATTTCGTCAAACACTTTGCATACATTTACAAAATAACACATAATACCAAAACTGGTTCAGCAAATAAGGACATCTCAATTTGCCTGTCTACAAGCAATAACAGAATATTTGAATTTTGGAGCCATTAAAATTTCTTTAATGGAAGTGTGTTTTGTAACTTTCATGTGTAGTTTAAGGTTGCATCACTTACAGTATTAATTTTGGATTTTTATGATGTTAATTAATTATGATATGCAAGAAAAAAACCTTTTTCCAAAGAAAAATTGCATTTTCTTTGGTGTTTTTTGCTGAGCTTTTCTGAGTTTCTTTGCCGAGTCTGAGTCCCAATTTGGCATTGTTGAGTTTTTGCCAAGTCTAAGTTTCTCTACTATGGCTTGTCCTATTCAGATAAATGCAAGACATGGCCAAAACCTAAGTTACCATAATGGCTCTTGATATCCCATATCAAATGTGTATTTGTTTAGAAATGTAACCAATAATACGAATGCCCAAAAACCTGTTGTGTCAACATAATTAAAATACAGAACAGTAATCAAATGACACAAGCGCAAGTGGCTAAAAATGTAGCCTCTTAATGAGGCAACCCTGGTTCAAATCTTGCCATACGATATGTTATGTTATAATAATATGGTTTATTGTGATACCACTATGTGATTTGTATGAACTGGGATGGCAATTACCGTATGATGAGGCTGGAGGTCTTTCTTTGCCGCATTTTTAGGAGTGGAAAATCCTTGGTTTGAGCAGTCTTTTGTTGTTATCTAATCCCCTTGCTTCAACTTTGAGTTTGTCTAATGACCTTTCACATCTTTCTCAACTGTTTTCATTTGGCAATCTCTTTCCATATGTCCCGTTTCATGGTAGAGGCCACTTGGTGAATCCACTTTCTTGATTCAATTTTGATAATGATGTATTTTGGAAAAGGTTTTGAGATATCCACGACAACATGTATTTGTGCATACATAGCTAGATTTTGCTTTATAGAATTTGGTGCCATACAAATGAACTCCCCTAGGGTATTGCCAATGTTTTTCAAAATCTCCATGTTCATACGCTCATACAAGAGTCCAAATTGCTTGACCCACATTGGAACCCTTTCAAGAAATTTTCATCTTTGTAGAAAATTTTCACGCCATTTTCTTAAATACAAGCCATATCTCCCCATAAATTATGGGTCAACACCATTACTTTGTCCCTGACTTATGAACTGGAGAAACATGTCAGGTAAAATCCTTCAGAAAGAAAAATCATAGAATTGTGTGAATTCAGGCTCCATTTTCTTTCAATCCACTTTGGAATCTCCAAAAAGAACTAGTCAATAATTAGAAAATGACGATACATTTCAATTTGGCTCCTGCCTTTTTATAGACTATTATCAACGCTAACCCTAATGCTCAAGGGTTGGTCCACCTGCAAGTGGGGGGCCCAAGCTAGTAACTCCTAATAAAGAAACAGTTACATCTTTTATTAACTCCTTGTAATAAGTAATGCTTACATCTCATGGGCCCATATGCAATAGGCGCCCAAGGTGCCACATACACATTTACATAATAATGTTAGGATAGGGTCCTAACAAATGATGGAAGACTTGAAGAACGAAAGAGTTTCATTGTGTTTGCAATCACTACATGGGGCACTCTTGATAAGCGGTAAATCTTGAAGAGGGAGGGCTTATTGCCTGTCTCTATTTAGATAATGAAAAGCTGTTGTAAATAATTCTTTTGATAAATCCATTCATATGGAAAATGCAAAATTTCACATGAAGAGACATTGTATTGCATTACTTATTTGAGTGTTGTAATGTGAAGACCAAAACCTGACATAATAAAAACCTGTGGTATATGGTTCTTTGGGAAAATTATATAGAAAATGGCAATGCCACACGACAAGAGATCATACTGCATGTACCATATAAATTTGAGTGTTGTCACTTAAAGGCCAAAACTGATATGCTATGTGATTCAGCAGTTGGCTTAAGCCCCATTGGTTTTGTTCTTGACCTATCATAATTCATAAACAAATATAGTCAAACAAAAAAATCATAGCGATTTATGAGGTTGATTGTAATTTTCATCCTCTTGTTCATATGTTTTAGTTGTTTAGCGACACATCAAAATTATTTAACTCATGAACACCAAATTGTAAGTTATTGGCCTAGTATATAGTGGACAAAAGGTCTTGATAGAGGAAGCTTCTTTGGTACCTCATTTTAAATGTTTGAGCCACAATCATGAACAGATTGCTTTTGTAATATTCATTTTGTTTTGGAACTACCAAGCTCCTGCTCACCTATTGCTGTTGATTGGATGTGTTTCTTGATCCGGTTGTTACTACAAACACTAACGAACTATTGGTTTTTTTCTTCTCCCTTCAAAGAAGGGCAATAGACAAACCTTTCCTCCTGTCAAGATGGTTTATTTGAACTCACTTAATCAAAGAAAAGTATAAAAATCTCAGACTAGTTTTGGGTGGTTATCATGCAGTGCATCCATTACTTTTGTCAAAGTAGAGGAATAAGAGTTGTATCTATGGATGTTCAGAGGCCCAAAGAGCACATAAAATCATTACCAGTAATACAAAGCTTTCTGGGTCAGATACACAATGTTTCAATGGATTTTAATACAGAGGAATACCTATACTGTTGAAAGCTACTCTTCTGCAGACCAGGTTTCTTCTCACACCTTGGTCCCTTCCTTTAACATTTAGTTGCACATGGAAGGTGTCCCAAACACGGAGTGAAGATTGTTTAACCATTATTGATACTTAACCTGTCACACATTGTTTACCTAATTTCTTCTTGATTGATATCTTTTTATGAAGGTTTGTGGAAGAAGTCACAAAGGTCTTAGTCACCTTCCACACCATAGTATGGAGACTTACTCCTCTCAGACTCAGCGGGCCTGTTCTTTTAACCAGTTCCAGGGTATGGTGTAAAAGTGGGGGAAAACCTCATTACTCAGCAAAACAAAAAAAACAAAAAACAAAAACAGTATATAACAGAAAAAGACTTGGTTAAGGTCAAAATAACTTGGTCAGGATCATGTGACTTGCGGACTTGTTAGTACTTGTGGACTTGGGGAGAGTCTCAACTCTGTGTTCTGCACTAAGGAATGCAAACACAGTCCAAAATGCCACCTTCTCCTATGCCAAGTGAAACTCAATGAAATTGTGTTATCTGGTTCATTATTTGCTATTTCCACATTAGACATGGTATGGACAGAAAATGGATGAGATGAATTTGGAAAACTCAATAGCGAAGTGATTGCTATGCAGCAATGACACTCTGTAACATGGTAACCTCCATAATTGCATAGTAGATTATTTTTGCTGCTTACAAATAAATGAGAGAGATAAGAATACTTGCAAATGTAGTATCTATATCTAGAAAATAGGCGTAGAAGTTGCCTGCAAAGGAATTTTCTAGGGAATTTAATTTGAGGACAGTGATCACCAGATTCACCACTATCTAATGTGTATCAGCCAAAAGGGCAGAACCTACCTTAAGTCCTTACTTGCATGGTAAACGCCCAATAGCAAGAAATGTGATTGAATATTGCAAGTAAAATAATCTACATTGACACTGAAATTTTTCATTATAGGCAAGAAAAATTACTCATCTTTATGCTAGATCACCCAGCCTCGCCCTCTCGATCCTGGGCAGTCTCTGATGGATATTATTCAATACTGCTCTGTGCCTTTCGATGTGGTGGATGACAATATCTTTGATTTGCTTGCCCAGCCTTGCCCATAGTGCGACTGCTATTTATGCTTGTACTTGAGGAAAGAGCTCTCTTTGGCTATTTATGCTTGTAGTTGAGGTACATGTTCTAGGGGTCAATTCCTTTGAGATAGCTTTCATTTTTTACGTTCGTAGTTTTATACTTTTATGTTATCCTTCTTTTTGAGGGTTTCTTTTTTCTACTTTTGTACTTGTACTGGTTCAGGCTGTATTTTTGAGTTCCATTGACAAACTTCAGCCATTTGAGGATATATATATATATTATATGATATAATATAATATAAGTTTCATCTCCCCTTCCTCGCCTCCTTCTGCACACATCTGCATACAGTTGCCCCTCACATTAATGCAGGAAAAAATAAAATAGCAACATTTGGATGAGGGCACTACAAGCTGATTTTTTTAATTTCTCAAAATTTTTGTGCTATATCGTCTTACACATAGATACTTGAATCCGTCATCTGCTACTGGGCTTTTTGTTTTTTTATATTTATTTCTAATGCCTTCTAAATTTCATGTATCTTTTTGATCTTTATTTTGTCATTGCTTAGAAACTTTTAACAGTGACTCATTTTATCAGGGCACAGCAGCTGGAGGTACCACTGAAATTGTTGTCAATGGATCAACGGGTTTTCTGCATCCTGTTGGCAAAGAGGGTGTAAAGCCGCTTGCAAAGAACATTGTGAACTTTTCTCATCATGTTGAGCGCAGGCTAACAATGGGAAGAAAAGGCTACATGAGGGTAAAAGAGCGTTTCATGGAACATCATATGGCGGAGAGAATTGCACATGTCCTCAAAGAGGTCTTAAAGAAATCAAAGCACAGTGCATGAAGGTTTATTTACTTCTAAAAATTTTATATGCAAAAAAGACGGATCTATCTTGAGTTGTCTGCTGGAAACACTTATTCTATGTAAGAGCAAAGAACTATGCTTGCCTTTTCATCCTCAAAGCAACTGGCAGTTTCAACTAGAAAGAGGGTATTTGGAAACTGCCTTTATTCACCAATCTGGCTCCATGGATTTGAAAGTGAAGCTTCGATTGCAGCAAACATGCTGGCAAAAGTTAGAGTATCAGCAATTGTCTAGCTGATCCGTGGAGTTAGTCTACGGCAATCTGATTTTCCATGTAGAATATTAAGCAGAGAAGAGTCAGAAAAATAGCCCTGTATATGCAATAGAAAGCTGAAACTATTGTATTTATAATATGCATGGATAAAGTACACATTATACACTGCAGCTGGAAGAGCAATTTTGCATGGGACTTTCTATTTGTTGTGATTTTGTGAATATTTCTAGTTTCTCAAGAATGTTCTGTTTTACATGGCAAATTAGCTGCTACATCTACATTATACAGTGTCTCTTTTTTAACTTAAATTGGTTATATGGGATTGAAACAGCCCTACCTGTATTACATATTACATCATCACCACATAGTGGTATTATAACATCTTGGATATTATTCATGTATCGCTTGGCAAAGATTCGAACCTGGGTCTCCTCCTTGAATGTTGAGGAATCTAACCAGTTGAGCTAGTGCCATTTGATTATACTGTTTCTATTAGTTTCGTAAGTGTTCCCTAATTCAACAATCCTTTCTATAAGTGAATACTGAGAGGACAATTCTCTCCAAATTCTACAATGTGTCTGTAGTCGTCAAAGTCATGCAGAGATTAAAATGTGGGAAGAAATGTATATTATCTGGATTACGAAAGGCAGATATTCTTTTTGTCTTGCTAGGAACACATAGAGAGTTTATATCATTGTCAGCCAACTTGCAAGGAAGTCACCTTAATATTTGTTAATTAATGGTCTATGAGAGGGACAGAACAAAATGACCACTAAACATCAGCATTGTTTACCTTTTCATATAATATATTTGCAGGATAAACCAAAACCAGGAAATCACAGAAAAGCCATAGAGAGTAGGACCTGAGGCTCCTACTATCACAAAACATTGAGACTAAGACTACAAGTATTAGTCTGTAGGATTTAAAGGCTTTGTGAAGGAAAGGCATATGGGCTGCATTTGTAAGAGTGTGACCCAGGTTCAAGTCCCATACTGTTGTAAGGTACTCCACGTATATGGACACTGCCACAATAAGGTGGCCCATCATAATGTTGTTATGTTATGACACAGGAAAAGCCTTGTTTCAACCCCTGATTTACCCATTAGAAAAATAACAAAATATTAGTTTGTAATGAATTTGCATTCACCGCTATCACGAAACAATGGAACTAACAATACTGTAATTGGCAAGAAATTTGAACGTCCAAAAAAAGAGAGAACATGACTTTAAGAGGCTTAGCTATTTGGTAACCTATAATGTATTCCATGGAGTTTGGAGCCCAAGATTGGCTATATGGAGTTTGGAGCCCAAGATTGGCTAGAGATTAGAAAGTTAGCAATGATGGCTTTCCATTTGAGACCTCATAAATACCAGAGTATTAATTGGCAAGAAATTTGAACATTCAAAAAAGAGAGAACATGACTTTTAACAGTGTTAGCTATTTGATAATCTATAATGTATTCCATGGAGTTCGGAGCCCAAGATTGGCTAGAGATTAGAAAGCTAGCAATGAAGGCTTTCCATTTGAGACCTAAATTCCAAATTTTCCATGATGCTGGAATCTGCTTCATGAAGAAAGTATGGATCTTCAACAACACTGATTGAAAATATGCTTGGTTTTTGAACTATAAAAGAAAAAACCAAGATGTACAAGATGCTAGATGAGATCGTTTATAGTTATCTATAGAAGAAGTAACAAATTTCAAAATGCATGCCTATTGCATAGAGTGTGTAGGTGAGATCTCAGTTAATACAAGTGGGCATATTTACTTAGGGTTTAATGTCATTATGCAATATATATTCTTGTCAGTAGTTGTAGTGGTGGAATGAAACTTTAAATCTAAAAAACAAACAATGATGAATCATTTTAAAATTCAAGAATAAAATGGAAGGGCATGCAACTTCCCTTAAATTGATTCTCTCCAAAACCCTAGCTCAAAATAGGTCATTTGACACATAAATGGGTATGTACAAGCCTATATTTCACAAAATTTTCAATATAGGGACAACGTGGAATGATGAGACACTTCTCTAGTACAGTAGGGTTTGGCCCAAAAATATCTTAAAGGGCCAAACATCAAACATTCATGATACAAAAAAGGAAAAGAACGCCATAAGAAGTTGGATATTCTTAATTCAAAACATTATAAATTGGGAATGTTAGTTGTAGTCCAAGCTCAAATTACATAAGCATAATGTTGAAATTAAATGGAATCTCAAATTTGAAACAATGAAACTAAGAACAATGAAATGTGAAAGTTTAATTGTCCTTGGGGTTATGTGCAATGTCAAAGGTGTCCTTTCATCAATGCTCTCTAAATAATGGGGTTTGAATCTTTGCTTGTAGTGCCCTTGTCACCAATCTATGTCGAACCCTTAGGGTTAATGTCCATTGTGTTTTAGGACTTGCAATACGAAGGTGTCTTTTGATCTTTGATACACTGCAAGTTCCACAAAGTTCAAAGTTACCCCAAAGTTTTCAAGTAATAGCTCATTGATGAGTCATGTAGCATCAAGTGGGTTATTTTGACCCTCGTTGAGTCTTTGTTTGTAAAATCTACTATAATATATTTTCTTATTTTACTAGTCATAACGAGTTTTTTTGAGTTTTGCCCCAAGCCCAAAACATGAAAATGTGAGTCTTCATTGATCCATGGGTTCATTTGCAATCCCAAAAGTGCCCTGATTATTATTGTTCTCTTTGGATAAGCTCATGTAATGGGACTTGAAGTAATCTTTCTGACTCCTTCCCCTTATCATCAATGTTTTTGGCATTGTTAGGTTTAATGTACCATTGTGTTGTGGAGCTTTCACGATAGTGAAGGCACCATGCACAACAAGTTTCATGGCATTCAAACTCTCCCCAAGTCTATGTACTTGCGAGGCAATGAACCAAGTGGTCCCAACTGAGTTATTTTTGACCCTTACCAAGTCTCTTTCTATAGTCCTACTATGGTGTTCATCTTATCCCTCTTTTGAATAATAGGTTGAATGTGTTGCTCATAGAATGCGAGTGTAGGATCTTCTTATCGAAGGATTGCTCTTATATGCCTAACCATGTTGTAAAAAAGCTCATAAATCTCTTTGAGACTAGGAGAGTTCGTGCCTACATAGGATCTCCATGACAAGTGAATGGAAACTATGTAATTGGCATTGTTCCACCAATCATCATACGGTAGCATATCTTTTACTCTTAATTGTTTTGGACTCTATTTGTCTCTTTCACTTACCCCATAATACCATAAATTGTGTGGATACCTACAACTCAATCATACCCTTTGGCAATATTATATAATATAATATTGTATTATGGCAAGGTCACACATAAAATTATAATAATATATAACATAGTGCCTTATTATAATATTATACACTTTGTAACTCATGGAAGGTGAATCGTGACATGGGTGACCTAACTCATGGAAGGTGAATCATGACATGGGTGACCTAACTCATGGAAGGTGAATCATCACATTATTGTATAAAGAAAGATGTACCCCCAATTGTAAAAGAAGTCATATGAATTATTCTTTGTAAGAGTCTTGGCTTGTGGAGCTAGATATATTGTGGAGTGATTCCTTAAGAAGTATTCTTTTTGTTACCCTGCCTCAAGGGTATTATCTATCTCTATTTTATTGTGTGGATTGTTATTGTAGAATTTATTGTGGATGCATGTTTGATATTTTTGCATATTGGTGAATGATTTATTGTTAATGAGAAGAGAGGTTCATAACAACATACTTCATCTCTATAGGTTTGAGGGTTTCCTTCCTCAAAAAATATGTAAAATGTTTCTAAGAGGTATGTTGCAATTAAACATTTGTAGTCTCTAGCATCAACAACCCTCTTTACCGGATCATTTTTCCTTGTCCTTGAATGTGTTGTTCAATGCGTGAACATAGTCAAAATATATATGCATGTAGGGGTGTTGGATCATCATTCTTGTAGACGTATATACATGGGTTGCATCTGTTACTACTTGGATGTTCATTTCTCTGTAGGTTCTTCCAAAAGTTGATATTAGAAAGTTATATCCCTGCAATTTCTAGATTAATCAATGGCTTGAAGAAAGTAGGCCCTTGCTATGTATGTAACAGTTACTTTTCATCACTATCTTGTTGACAATATCAGTCCACCCATCCATGACGATGTGACAAATTATCATTACCCATGACTCTTAATTCCTCCATCAAGAAGTTAACCTTGGAGTAACTTTTATCAAGCAAGGTGGGTTGCATTTTTTCTCTTAGGGAACATAATAATGAGGGTCAATGGCTTTCGTGAATGTCGCCTTATAATAAGTACTATATGTAACATTGAATGCAAGGTAGGTTGCAAAGAAAATCCACAAAATGACATCATTTTCCTCAATATATGCATGCAAATTGTATATATATGTAAGTGTGTCAACCTTACTTGAGCTCTAGAAGATCCCACTCCTACATTGTTGAGAGTTTTGAGTTGCCCTAAAACTAGAGAGAGGAACATGAGGGTGAGAAGTATTTATGGCACAAACAATAAAAGTCAAAATTGTTCCACCACAAGTTTTGGATTTCTATTGCCAACAACTGTATAATCAAAATATAATTTCAAAATTCCAGCCTTCTCAAGCATCATCTTTCATAAAGCATCACCCCCTCCAAATATATGTTTAGAAGGTGAGAGCAAATCCTAGAATCACTACACTTGAGTGAAAATTGTAAATATTATATTTGAAGTGTTGTGCCCCTCTCATATCTTTTTTTAGTTGTCTTATCTTGCTCTTTAACATTGAAAAATCATATCAAGAACTTTGTTTATTTGAAAGTCTCTATTGCATATGGTCTCAAAAGTGTTGAAGAACAATTATAGGATGGGGTTCCACTCCCACTTGTAGTTGAGATACTCTCAGTTCCACATTCACCCACCTAGTCCCACCACCCATTTTTCCATACTATTTTATTTGATTAAGAGTGACAACACTTAAAGATTCCTCCTTTTTTGAACTCATTTTTAACTTGCTCTTTGTTTTGCATACCATAACATAGATATAAAAAAATATTAAAGAAACAACTTCAAACTCCTCTAAATAAAGAGATTGATTTCTATTTTTATTTACTTTATTATTATTTTTTTAAATTTGAACTTAGCATTTAAAATAAAAGAAAAATAGAAATATAATCATACTAAGAGTCTAGAATCTAAAAGAAAAAAACAAATCTTATATAAAGATTTGAAAATTAAATTCCACATCAACAATGCAATAAAATAGAAAAACAAAAGTGAGAAATAAAACAATTTAAAAAATTACTTGAACTCTTAACTTTTGTTTTGATGAGTGAAGTTTGAAGCTCTATTCTCCTTGTCCCGTTTGCTTGTTGTTTTCTTCTCCTTGCTATATTTTTTATTTGTCTTTTTGTTTGATGTGTTTTTCTCTTCTACTACAAAGGTTTGCCTTTTGCACATATTCAAGTACCTAATATAAGTTAATTCCAATTGAAAACAAAATTTAGCCAGTTATATGCACTTAAAGAACATAGTATATTTGTTTTTGATCTTTCCTTTTAATTTTTAAGATTATGTTTTGATATTTAATTGTTTTGAAATGTGACATGCCCATTATAAAAGACATGGAAGGTCATGATGCATGTCAAAATCATTTATGCATTGTCAAAATGCACTGGATGTTTACTTTATTAAGCTACTATAAGAAACTTGATTTAATCTAGGTAGTAAGTATATTATTAAAATTATTTAATATTAACAATGACTTGATTAAAGCATTGAAGTTTTGTGCTTAAATCATTTATCCCTAATGAAGAACACAAGCTTATACTAAGAGAAGGGGGGTGAACAATATAAGATAAAACTTTCACTTTTCTTTCCAAATCAATATTATCCAATATTATCAATTGCAATAACTTTCCAAAGTAGTATTAACCAATATCATCAATAGCAGTAATAAAGCAATGCACAAATCACCACACACATAAGAGACACAAATTTAACGTGGTTCACCCAATGTGGACTACGTCCACGAAGAAAATCTATCTTATAAATTTTTTCAACAAATCTCTTGGGAACCAATTCCCTATTACAATGTTTATGGGCACCCACCCAAAGGAGACTCTAATCCCCTATGCTCAAGTTTGCGGACCCCAATCCATAGGAGACCTCTATACCCTCTACTCTAGTTCGTGGACACCACTCCACAGGAGACACCTATTCCCTTTGTTCTGGTTTCGTGGACACCACTCCACAAGAGACCTCAATCCCCTCTATTTTGGTTTCATGGACACCACTCCACAAGAGACACCTATCCCCTCTGATCTGGTTTCATGGACACCACTCCACATGAGACCTTAATCCCCTCTATTTTGGTTTCATGGACACCACTCCACATGAGACACCTATCCCCCCTGCTCTGTTTTTGTGGACACCAATCCACAGGAGATCTCAATCCCCTCTTGCTCTGGTCAGCTCCAAAGCCTGCTCACAACATTGCTCAACTCTGGTTCAAGCCTTCTCACAAGGCTTTCTCAAATATGCTCACAAACCTGCTATTAACTCTCCCTAAATCTGTACCAAGCCTACTCACAAGGCTTGCTCAAATCAGATCTAAGCCTACTAAAAAATCTACCTCAAACCTGCTCACACAACCTGCACAAATCTGTGTTAAACCTGCTCACACAACCTGCACAAATCTACCTCACACCTGCACAAAGATCCTGCTCAAAACTGCCTCACCCCTGCTCCAAGCCTACACTCAAGGCTTGCACAAATATGCTCACCAATACCTGCTCTCAACTCTGCTCAAATTTACTCCAAGCCTACACTCAAGGCTTGCACAAATCTGCTCACCAATACCTGCTCTCAACTCTGCTCAAATATGCTCATAACACACTCAAATTTGCTCATAACACATGCTCAAATATGCTCATAACACATGCTCAAAACAATGCTTATATCTTTTCCAAAAGTGCTTTCTTTGATTAAAGTAATTCAGACATATTTACCCAGAATTCCTTTTCTTCATGAACATAAAGAGAATGATATGCATTACAAATACTCAATATGTTCTTTTCACATTCACTAATTCTGTCACATGTCTCAACTTATTGCATTCAAATCAGATCTCTAATTCTTGCAAATTTCTTTTCAAATCAAACAAGGCTAGTGCATAAATTTGCTTGACAAAACTGGTCTATATCCCTTGCAAATTTGCTCTCAAAAATCAATCACAATAATGCACAAATTTGCTTCACCAAACTGGTTTATAATCTCTGCACAATTATGTTCTCAACTTCTTGCACTTTTATTCTCAATATCATTCAATGCTCATGCAAAACTTATTCTCAAACCCTTGCACATACATTCCCAATTTTAGTTAACAATGAAGCACAACTTTGTTCTCAAACCCTAGCACATGTGTTTCCAATTTCATTCAACAATGATGCACAAATTTGTTCTCAAACCCTAGCACATGTGTTTCCAATTTCATTCAACAATGATGCACAAATTTGTTCTCAAACCCTAGCACATATGCTTCCAAATTCATTCAACAATGATGCACACTTTGTTCTCAAAACCCTAGCACATTCATTCAATCCTTATTTCTCCAAATATATGACAACTCAACCACCTCAAGAAGGAATTAAATCACATACCTCTAAAAATTGCCTTGATGATGATGTACTTTAGAAACCTGTCTTGGCAAAATAGTTTTCTTTTGATCCTTCAAAATCTGGTTAGTAGTTTTCTATTTCATGCATAGATAAGAAATCATCTTTCCAAATGTGCACAACAAAGCTTTCAAAAATACTACCTTATATCTCCTATTTTCACTTAATGATATCAACTTTATAATACCCATAAACAATATCAACACAACATACCTTATGACTCCAAACACTATGCAAAAATAATTAATTCCATCACACCTTATAACTCCCTAACAACATCAAATATAATGCATACCTTATAACTCCTAACAAAAATAATTTAATCAAAATATTTTTGCCCTTACCAATGCAGCCACCGCGAATCAATCATGAGATCTCCTGTCCACCTACGTCCTAGCGCAATCTAGGCTTGTCGTTCGAGCTAGCCGCCCAAACGAAAACAAAGTGCATGATATTTTATTTTAGGTGCCACTACAAAATTCTTCTGGTCAAAAACCTTAGCCAAAATGGTGCCACCGTGAATTGATTTCGAGACCTCCTGTTCGCCTGCGCCCTAGCACAAGCTAGCCTGCTGCGTGAGCTAGATGCCCACACGAAAACCAAAGCCCATGAATAGGTTCTTCAATTACCTTTTGCAATTTCTTCTATGCTCAAAACTTTAACAAAATAGAGCCGTCACTATTTGACCTCCTGACCTCTTGTTTGCCAATGCCTTAGCGCAAGCTAGCCTGCCGCCTAGGCTAGCCACCTAGTTGGAATCACTAATGAGCTCTCTTATATTTGTCGTTAATTTCTACCTCTTCCTCAAACAACATGCACACTCCTCTCTCCTCTTCTACCCTCTGCCACTTGTGCGAACGAAAATCGATTCCACTCCATGCCTTAAGGTGAAATATTTTTCCCTTTTAAATATGCAAATTGATTTCACATGGGGACGTCGGTGCATATGAAATTCAAATTTATTTTCTCCATGTGCATTTTTGCACCTTAAAAATTTATATTATAATATTTAAAAATATTATAATATTGATTCTAAAACCTTGGTCTATTGCATTTTAAATCTTTTTCTCCTCTTGGAATATTTTATTCCAATGTCTCTTAAACCTTGGTCCATTGCATTTTAAATCTTTTTCTCCTCTTGGAATATTTTATTCCAATGTCCCTTAAACCTTGGTCCATTGCATTTTAAATCTTTTTCTCCTCTTGGAATATTTTATTCCAATGTCCCTTAAACCTTGGTCCATTGCATTTTAAATCTTTTTCTCTTTCTTTATAATATTTAAATTTAAATTTAAATATTATAACCCTTTGTGAATATTGTCTTTGCTTTGCTTCATGCTTGCCTTGGATAAATGCTATTCTCTTTGACCTTAAGGATATTGTCCATCCTTATAATATTTCCATCCTTGAAGAATATTCCTGCCTTATGAACTTTTGACATCAATGACTATACACCTTTGACATCAATGACAACTCAATATGCTTAATATTTCCAACACCTAATTACTTTTTTTATTAGATATAGAAGGGGTTTTGAAAGGGTCCCCAAACCTTTTACAATAGGAGAAGCCCTGCAAAACTTGGCCTAAGACCAACAATACAGGGACAAGAACGACTATAAAGCACTACAACTGGCCACCCATCACCAAGTGAACCAACTACAACTTGATACAAGAAATAAAATTAGAACAATGTTGGTGAGCCCCCTAGCCAACCAACACTCCCACATGATTGTGCACAAAACCTTTCTTCATAAATAGTAAAATCTTATAGAGCATTAAGAAGCATGCATCGCTAAATCCAATTGAAGAAGGCCTTCGAGAAAATTGTCTCTCCAAATAGATAGACCATTGAGACTTATACCCAGGTTTACCATAAAGTCAGCATGGTAGTTTCCTTCTCTAAAGATATGCTTTATCTCCCTATCCTCTCTAGCCTGAAGAATTTACCTAGATTCCATAATCATAACCTCAATATTCCAACTAGGGACTGAATCACCTTTGACCAAGTTTATAATATTAAGCGAGTCTCCTTCAATGCAAACATTTTGGTACCCCATCTTCTCCACAAGTAGGAGACCTTGGTAAAGGGCTCTAGCCTCCACAACATGGCAAGTCTAGATATCTAAGAATTCAACATACGCCAGTAGAAGCCCACCTTTATCATCCCTAAGCACCCCACCAACACCAACATTACCAAGATTACCCTTTGAAGCTCCATCAAAGTTCAATTTAACCCAACCCAGAGAAGGAGGTTCCCACCTCACAAGGGCCCAAGGATTAGGACCAAGAAGACCAACAACCCTATTGCTCTATTGAAAGCCAATTTTCCTTTCAAGCTCAACCTCCTCAAATCTACCCTCCTCCAAAGCCAGAGAGGACACATTCTCTAAGGTGGAAGCCAAGGCTCTAGCACAAATAGAGGTAGGATCTCTTTTGAAGTTTTTAAAAATTCTACTATTCCTCTCCTTCCACACCCACCAGAAAATATGTGGCAAACAGAAGTTCCAAAAATATTTCAGCCTTGGAGAGTAAAAAGGAGATGACCATTGAGTGCAAACATCAACAAGCGAACTCGACACCACCCAACTCAGTCCCAAAAATTAAAAATAAAGTTAAGAACTTCCACAAAGAATGAGCATTGAAAGAATAGATGGCTTATCTATTCCTCATTAGCACCATAGAGGCAACATCTGTTCGACATCGACCAACCTCTTTTTTAATATTTTCAATGGTCAAAATATTATTCTGAGTTGCCAACTAAAAAACTATATTCACCTTTGGTGTTAGACCCTTAAGCCATACTTTGAAAGGTGGGACCCATGGAGGAGTCCTAATAGCCAACAGATTGTAGGTAGACTTGACTAAAAAGGATCCATTATTTTCCCTTACCTAGAAGATCTCATCCTCTTCATTTCTCTATTTAATGACCTGAAACTTCAACTTATTAGCAATTAGAATCCAAGCTTCAAGTTCAACATTGTTGAGAATAGACTGGTCTAATGATTTCTAAACCTTCAACCCATTAACCACCTCGATAAAGTCAACCACCTTAGACCCAAAGACCAATCTGGTCCTAGGCTCCAAACATGCCAGATTTGGAATCTACACAAGGGGTTGGTCCATCAACCAAATATCTTTCCAAAAATCAATCTTGAGTCCATCACCCAACCTCCACCTACAACCTTTGGAGACTAGCACCCTCAAATTTTGCAAACTCAACCAAAAGGTTGAACCAGAAGTCGATAGAGGATCAACAAGCAAAAAATTCTCCTATCTCAAGTATTTGGCCGACACAATGTTGACCCAACTAGTTTCAGTTTGATTTACCAACTTCCATCCCTATTTTACAACCAGAGCCTTATTCATCTACCTGATGTTATAGAGACCTAAGCCACCATCCTTTTTAGGTCTACAGACTTGCTCCCAACCAACTAAGTAAATTTTTTCTTCTCATCAAAACCGAACCAAAGAAATGACTTTTGAATATGTTCAATCTTCGATAAAATCTTGTTAGAAATTCTGAATATAGATAAGAAGAAGGTTGGAATGCTTTGAAGAGTAGACTTTACCAGGGTAGCCTTTCTAGCTTGACTGAGGAGGGATCCTTTCCACCCGACCAACTTCCTCTACAATATTTCCACCATAGGTTCCCAAAGTGAATCTTGGATCCTACCTTTAAACAAAGGTATTCCAAGGTAAAGAGATGGGAGGGCAGCCACCTCACAACCCAAGATGTGAGCAATTATCCTCTACCTTGCTAAGGGGGTATTCAGAAAGAATATTTTACTTTTTATATAATTTATCTTTTGCCCAACTACAATTTCAAATACCTCCAAGATTCCTTTTAGCACCTTTACTTGGGGAACTGAAGCAAGGAGGGAGAGCAGAACATCATCTACAAATTGGTGATGAGAAATAGGATCCATCGACAAAGTGGGCTTTATACCTTCCACAAAGGGTTCTAACTTGATAGCCCTACCCAGAGCTTCCACCACTAAGATATAAAGGTAAGGGGACAAGGGGTCCCCTTGGTGAATGCCTCTCAGACTTGAAAAATAACCTGTTAGGGACCCATTTATTAAGACCAAAAACTTGGCAGAAGAGATACAAGCATGGACAAGTTTTATCCAACTTTGGAAAAAACCAAATTTTCCCAAAACCTTTAACAAAAACTCCCATGAAACCCTATCATAAGCCTTGTTCATGTCTAATTTGAGGAGGAGACCAACTCTACCACTTTTATCAGCTGAATGAAGGATTTCATGGATAACTATGATACTATCCAGGATCTATCTCCCTAGCATGAATCCACTTTGGGCTGAATCAATCAAGGCTAGAAGAAAAGGTTTTAATCTATTAACAAGGGCCTTTGTCAAAATTTTATAAATAATGTTACATAAGTTGATGGGTCTAAAGGCACCAAAGTCCTTTGCACCAATAATCTTGGGGATCAGAGTTAAAAAGTAGAATTCACTCCAAACGAGATATGATTGGTGGTTTGGACCTCCCGAAGGGCATCAACAATATCCTTCCCCACAATATGCCAATACTTCTAGAAAAAGAGGAGGGGGAAACCATCAGGACCCGGAGCCTTCATTCCTTCCATCGCAAAGATAGCAACTTTGACTTCCTCATCACTGAAGGGAGAGACAAGGGCTTGGTTCATATCAGCCATGACAAGGTTGGGAATACTACCAAGCAACTTATTTTGGGCTTCCTCATTACAAACCTCTTCCACCCCGATGAGATTTTTGAAAAAATCCATAGCCTCAACTCTTATATCCTTAATGTGAGTAGCACTAGATCCATCAACTTTTTGAATTTCTCTAATCTTATTGGTGCTTCTATGCTTCAAGGTTGTGATGTGAAAAAACTTGGAATTTTTATCTCCCTCCTTTAGCCAAAGTGCCCTAGACTTCTATTTCCACAAAATTTCCTCCTTGGCAATAGTGTTATGAAATTTGGCCAACACCTCCTTTTCTCTATATCTGATCTCTTGAGATTGATTTCCAAGTTCTATCTCAGATTCAATAGCTTTCAGTTGACTTTTTAGGTCTTTCTTCTTTTGCAAAATATTCCCAAAAACCCTTTTATTCCATTCTTTAAGGCCACTTTTAACAACTCTAAGCTTCACCACAATTTTGGAAAGGTCAGAGCCTTGGACCCTTGTCGACCACCAATTTTTTATTTTAACTTCCAACTGAGGATGAAGGCACCACATTGCCTCAAACCTAAATGGCTTAGGGAATCTAGTTTCTTCCTAGTTCACTTCAAAACATAAGGGGTTATGGTCAGAGCCAATTCTAGGTAGAGAACAGAGAGATAAATTCCCAAACAATGAAAGGCACTCCTTGGAGACAAGAACCCTATCCAACCTAATTTGGATGAGTTGGTTACCCACTCTCCTATTGCTCTAAGTATACCTTGAACCCTTCAACTCAACATCCAATAGCTCATTGCCATTCACAAAATCTACAAACTCTTCCATGCTTTTCAATATTGGGGAGTTCCCTCCTTTTTATCCAAAAAATAGAGGGGAATTAAAATCCCTTACTAGGCACCAAGCTTCTTGAGAAAAAATCCTTCTCATGGAACTCAGAGTTTACCACAACAAGTTTCTACTAGGCCTAGAGTTTGGTGCATATACATTAGTCATAACCCACCTTTTATTACTTTCTCTATTGCAGAAGAGAATATTAATAATCCTATATGAGGAAGAAATTATAGAGCCCTCAAACTTGTTGGCATCCCAGAGACAAAGGAGTCCCCCAGAGGAACCATTGGTTGGGCTTGCAACAAAATGGGCTTCTTTCCAAATCCTTCTTCTAACAACTTCTATATCCTGACCATCCAACTTGGTTTCTTGCAAGAAAAAATATCAAGAAAAATTTCTTTACGTAGGGAAGCGACCACCCATTGTTTAGAAAGCCCATTCAGGCCCCTAACATTCCAAGAGAGGCACTTCATTTACGAGATTTGGAATTAGATTTCTTTCCCCTAGACACCCCATGGTTACTCTGGTAGAAATATTCCAGCTTTAGTTGTCTTACTCCTACAACCTTCCCTTTTTCAAGTTTGAGCAGAGCTTGAGATCCATTCACGATCTCAGAATCTATTTCCCTCTTCCTCACAAACTTGTTAGGGGGCTTTCCTAACTTCTTCTCAACACCCACATCCACATTGCCCTTCCTTTATCTCTAAGTTTTAGGACCTGAAGAACCTTTCTCCAGATAGGTCTTTGGGGAGCTAATCGGAGACCCTACCTCAAGGGTCGCCAACTAAATCATAGGCTCCTCAAGAGTAGAACCAATACAAAGCCCATCAAAGGAATTATGAAGAAGAGCCTTAGAAACAATGGTTTCAAAAATGATATTCGACTGACATACCTCAGTAACACCAAGCTTCGAGGCTACATTCTTCTCCTTAGATGCCTTATCAATCACCACCAGGTTGGCTAGGGTCAATTTTGAGGGTTGCAAAATCTCCTCTACTAGAGCCTTCAACTTTTGAACCTCATCCATCTAGGGTTGAGCTTCTCCTTCCCCCACCTTTGAGGAATTACCACCCAAATCCTTTGAGGGGACTCGGCTTAAGTTCTCCTTCTAGATCCATTCCATTCTTGTAGATCTCTTTTCCTTCTCTACTTATGCCTTGAGGGGACATTGGTTCACCTAGTGACCCAATTTTCCATAGCTAGAGCATCGGTATTTTCATAAACAATGGGTTGGTCCCAAGTACCCAAGAATGAGATAAGCTTGATAGAAGAGGGAAGATCCACCTCTGGATCTGCCATGACACACATTCCTTGATTTGGCTCTGGTTACTAGATCGATAAGAAGGAGATCCCCCACAGCCTTGGCCACACCTCTCAACACATCTTCATGCCAAAGATAGTAAGGGAGGGTAGGGAGATGAACCCATAGAGGCACAAAGTTAACCCTTTGCGTATGAGGATTGAAATCAGGTTCCAACTTCCACAAAAATAGACCTCTTTTGCCATAGAACTAGGGGCCTCCCCCTAGGATACGGTTTGCATCTTCCATGCAGTTTAATCTGATATAAAAAAGGCTTTAGGGGCCGCTACAATTTCCATGGAGCCCAGAGGTTTCCACTTCGCTAGCGCCCATCTTCGAATTGAATCCAGGTCTGGCCTCGCCCCTTGGAACTTTCCCACAAGGTCACAACCGCCATCACCCATGGTGAACTTAACCAGTTCACTCGGGATGCTAATGGCATTTCCCATAGGGGATATATTGCAAATAGGTTTTGAGAAGGTCTCCCTCGCACCTTTAGACGTCACCACAACATACGAAATACCAAGGCTTGAGTTTTTAGGGGAAAACTGTAGGCCATGAGAAGGGGACCCAACCTCCAACTTATTGTTTGATGGCCCATGGCTTCCCGAAGGACCCGTGAAGCCAATACCGGGGCCTCCTATAGACATACCATCTGGCCAACCCAAAACTGCCACATTTGCATCCAATCCAACCACCACCTCCACATATTTTGAGAGCTCCCAATTTATCCCTAATTACTTGTTAAAGTGAAAAGTTACATAAAATACGAGGTTATTCACAATAAATATCGTTATCAAATTATTATTATTGGACTTTCAACTTAGTTTAAAAAGATCTTATTTACAACAAATGAGCTTTTGTGGTTGATGGATTTTTGATCATTTATGTCTATTTCATAATAAAATATATTAAAACACTTTCATTTTACAAAACTAAATGGTAATTGCAAAATTGTAACTTATTTAATATAATCTTGAAATCTCAACATACGTTTTATAATAATGTAACCTATGCATAAATGACTACTACTATATCAAAACTTTTAATAGCTTAATATTATAATCATGTCTTTTAATATTTAATGGTATGAAATTGTATAAATCTATTTAGTTATAAGGAAAGAAGTAATCATCTCTTCTTAAAGGTTTGTTCAAATATTTCTTTATATAGCCATCCACTTAAATTTTCTTTAATTAGTATATATATATATATATATATATATATATATAAGTATATTTAGTTAATATATATATTTTGATATATTAAAAGGTGAGGGTTTTGAGAGGATCCCACAACATTAGACAAATATTCCATACAGTGGCATCCAACCAACTATCCAAAGGGTTAAACAACTACAGAGAAGAACTAGACTGGATAGAGAGTGATCCATTCACCCTATCAGTCATTGAACAAAAACATACGCTCAACAAGAGGCTAACAACCATCAACCCAAAAAGGGAAAAACATACCACCAAGGACAAGAACCCAACAAACCCAACATCAAGGCAACCCTGTTAGCTTACCAAATTCGAATTATATTTGAGGTATTGTTTTCCATATTTTGGCTCAACAAGTGATTCAGTTCCTTCATAAATTCCACCCACCTTGAGAGTTTCTAGAATCAAACTTTGTTTATCTTCAACCAAATTCATTAGTTGGAGATGCTTATAGGGGCTTTCAAAGCAGTTAGAAGTGCAAAAGTCTACCCCTTTAAACATTGATTTTTTCTTCATTATGGGTGTGTATACCGACTCAAAGTGGGTCAAAATCTATGATTTTTCCTTTTTCAATTTCATCTCAGACAATATTTCTAACTTCCTCTTACCTCCTATGATGTATCTAGAAGTTACTGTGATTTCCCTCCAATCTCTTACTACTGCCTATCAGTTTAAAAGACATTGAGAGATTCTCAGTCAGGTCAGCCTCCGAAGAAATTGATCCAAGCCTTTTAGATTTGCGCAACTTGCCATGCCACATCCCCACTAGGGATACCGAGATCTCCCGAGCCAAATTATCAATCTCGGTTGGAAGAGAGGCAGGATTCCTATTGTCTCCCAAGTCTCCAGAATCACTGGATATGGAAATATCCTTTTCTGAGCGAAAGAGGTGGATGAAGGGATAGGTTGGAACTTAATCATATATAAGATTTTTGTTGGATCCACCCCTCTTTAGCTATGTATTCAAATACCAATAAGGCCAAACCTTGGTGGAGAGGGTTTAGGCCTTTCCCACTCTGAACATCCGTCATTGACTTCTGCATTAACTGAAACAAGAAAGCTGGGATGTTCATCCATCGCTTCCTTTGCAACTGATTAAGAAACATCACATGGTAGCTTCTCACCACATGTCTTGACAAGTCCAGTGTGAAATAATTTATGATAACAATGACCACACGATCCCACGAAGCTCTAAGAGCTTTGGCACTGAATCTATTCTATTCCCTTGGTAGGTATTCACCCTCGTCCAAATAGAAACTCAACTCTTTGAGCAAGGAGTGCTTCTCCCTGATATGGATATGGCCATTGAGGGGGACTCCTATGACCTTAGCAGTCATATTTACATTGATATCAAACTCCAAGTTCCCAACCTTAACCCAACCCTCATTCCATGAAAATACCATGCATTTGGAGAGCACGAGGTTATGGCCATGGAATTTGTTAATGCAATCCAATAGGCCTCCCTTATTTAAAATTCAATTCACCTCCTCATTCGTAGATAGGAAAGTAGGCTCCAGACGAGGCTTTGATACCAAGGGCCTCAACTTCAAAATTTTAGATCTCCCCATTGGCAATTCCCAATCACAAAACAACTTTACAAAGCTTAACTGGGCCTTCCACCGATTGAGAGAGTTTTGGAGTACACCATGCTAAAAAATCCCTTCATTAAAAAGGGAGCACTGATGAACTATGCAGACAACGTATCAATAGCAAAGCCAACCAATGATTACAAGAAACAAACACCAACGCAAATGCCACCGCAAAGAATGGTGTCAAGTACTAGAAAGTGAGACTCTATTTGTGAGTCAGTCGAAACACAAAAAATCTTAAAATATCAACATGGACCATCATCCGCGGGTGATAGTCATATCTTGTATTCATTAGAGTCCTAGAATTCTCACGTAAAACCACCACCCTTCTTTGGTCTTTAATTAATATATTAGTATAGTTTCTTTTTACATATTTTATATTTCCATGGTTTTTGTTTGCTACAATTAATTTTCTTTCACACCTCAAATTTCAAACTAATTGATATCAAATCACTCTTTTATTTAACAAGATGAACTAGGGTCACATGCCAAGTTGATCACTCTTTTATTTAACAAGATGAACTAGGATCACATGCGAAGTTTAGTGGGAAGTATGAGACCTTTTTTTAACAAGATGAACTAGTGTCACATATCAAGTTAATTGGTAAGTACAAGGTGTTTGTCCAAATAAAGATTTAGATTGAAATCTTGAGACCAATTTTATTGTGTGTGACCACTAGACCCTAACTCACTCCACAATGTTTCTTATTAAAGTTTTAAACATGATTTAATACCTTAACTATCGACAAAATAACTATAAACTAAAGTATTACAACATTATAAAATATCAATAATATTTTATTTTAAATAAAAACTTAATTTTTATATTAAAATATTATATTCTTTTAAACTTTTTATATTAAAAATAATTTTAATCACTTAAACATTACAATTAACTTTTTTATAATAAAACTACCACTGGACCTATGCCAATATTATTTTATTTCTTATCTTATTTAATGTGGAAATAACACCTAGAATAAGACAAACATAGTGGTTAGGACTTTGGCTTTTCTTTGGAGAGTCCAAGGTTTAAATCTAGAAAGGAATTAGGCTGAGGTAGTGGTCAAGTGTTTATCGATTAATTGTCCTTGTTCAATGTGAGGGGTGGGTGTATGTTAAATTCCTTATTGATAAGCATAGATCTCGGCTCTATGAGGTGTCATGGTTGGGAGAAGACTACTCAACCTTGTGCGTTGGTCGTAGCAGTTTCTCACACTAAAAAAATCATATATATATATATATATAAAATAGTCACAAATGCGTTGGTCGTAGGGGTTTCCCACACTAACCTCTCTCTCTCTCTATATATATAATAGTCACAAGAAGGCTGCCATTCAATTATTGGTACCTCATAACATAAGAATAGAAAGACTATTTGAGCCTGGGGTTCCAATAATTGAATGGTAGTGGGATACCCCTTATTTTATTTTTAGCTGGTGGATAGTGTTAGCTCCATACTATTGTATTGTTCTGGTCAATGAATTAATATAATCTAAGCTTTGTATATATATATATATTTATTGGTACTAATATATTGACCTTAGCCTACTTCCATACAATTTTGTAATTATTGTAAATTTCGCCACTTGACTATAGTTGATTGTAAAATACTCAGCTAGAATATATATTATGTATCATGTCATGTCTACATATGAGTGGGAAAGCTAAGTCACGTGCAAAAAAATATAAATAATTCAAAAATTAATGGTAAGATGTGATAATACACATAATTAGTCCGTTGTGGAGGTATGGTAATTAAGCACTCAATACTAGTTGTTTTATAATGGAGATGAGATAACTAGATTTTAAGGTATCACGTCAAATAACACCTATATATATGGTGAGAGAAGTGACATCTCTTTTAGGAGAACGTTTACAAATTACATCAACAACCACCCTCAAGAGGTTTGAACACAAGATCACTTAAGAAACAACCATCATCTTAGCCACTAGGGCAATTGCCTGTCGGCAAGTGACATCTCTTTTTAATGGACTATAAGAGATAATTGTTACACTGTGGTTAAATTACCTTATACTTAGGGAGAGTATAAAGAATGTGAAGAAACCACTAAAAACGTAAAACGTATTTTCTATTGCAAAGGTTTAGAAAAGTTAACTTTAGAAATAATTACGGGATGTTGACCTATCTTATCCATTTGAGTGTTGTTGGCAACGACGTGAACTCAAATGTGGTTGTGCCTTGATTATGCCAAATAAAAGAGCATGAGAATATCTTTGTTGTGAACCTATATATATTAAAAAAATTTACTTTCTTTTCAGTTGGATGGAATTGAGTTGTTACATAGTGTAATTCCTTCACCTATTTAATTTATAGGTTCATGGTATAGTATGAAGTGTTTAAACAATTTAAAAATTTTAACCTTTTTAATAATATAATATAGCTGCAAGCTTACTACGATGGTAAGGGCTTCAACCTCTTTTTTAGGAGGTCCAAGGTTTTGACCTCTCTTTGAGAGGTCTAAGGTTCAAATATCACTTAGTAGGAGGCGGTGAGGATATCTCATTAAAACATGTGTAAATTTATTGAAATAAATAATATAATATTTTATTTTTAAAAATCAAAGTATTTTTTTATTAAAGTAAAAAAGGGTTTTAGGGTCTTTGTCACCTAGACATTCCAAAAAACATGATAAATTAGTAGATCACTTCCAAAACCGAAATTAAAAAAAATTTAGTTACCACCCAATCATAACAAAAACAATAGTCTAGAACTATTAGGGTTATTATGGAGTTTCGTAGTCGATAGGTCTTTTGATTGTTTTTTTCTATAGCATAGGTTCTTCCTCCTTTAGAGTGGCAAGATTTGAGAATGCATTTTTGCACTTTAAGCTCCCGAGATAATATCTAGTTGTAACACATTTTGTATGATCTTTATTTTTTAAAATTTAATTGTCACCGATTGTTTCATAATTAACTTCAAGAATACCACCTCATCTTTTCCATGAAATTGATTAAATGGTCTTTAGTAACCATTTGGTTTTTAGTAATGTCCTGATTTGAATTCTCCTTGCAAAAGTAATGACCTGATTTGAGTCCTCCTTTCAAAATTGAGTCTTTTGTTATTCACTTGATTCTTGTTGGACAGTTAACGCAACTAAAATATTTTAAAATAAAAGTATTATACTTACACAAAATTTAAAATTTAGTATTTCTAAAATATTATCCAATATCTAAGAAACTCAAATTCTTAATTTTTTAAATTAAATGTTCAAGTGATTTATATATATATTTTTCTTCTAGAGAGCTAAAAAATATAAATGAGAGTTTTAAATTTATTTTCCTTTTAGATGAAGCGTGTAAAGAAGTATAAATGTCATATTTAATTATTGGTGTCTTACTCTTGAGAGGATAAGTAGGGAAAGACTAATAATTACTAAAGTTCAAAAATATATGTGAGGATTGCTACAAGCAATATTTTTTTTTTGGTAGATTGATTGTATTAACAGTGGGTTTTTATAGAGGATCCCAAAACCTTATGTACAAAAATAGGGCTGAGCCCATTTTGTCCTTACAGGCCTCAAGGGCTAGGATCAAACAGACTTGCAAAATCTAACTAAACCTGATTCAAAATTGCCCACAGGGCTTACAAAGGGGCCTCTCCGTGAGAGGATCGATAGACAAAAACCAATATGAAGCAAACTAAAATGGAAGCAACAGAAAACCATGGGAAAAATAAGAAAAAACCACAAGGAAGGCAGCCCGGATCCTCCGCTACTCCGGATCCTCCTGGTCATCCTTAACGTTCTGCTCCTTGATCCTGGTCAGCATCTTGATCAGAGAATTGGTGGTCGAGAGGATGCGCCACCTCCGAGCGCCTTCCCTTTATGCTTATGTGTCTTCATGAGGAAACTCTGATCTGGCCATCTTCTCCACCTCATCCGAAAAGGATGACCTCCATACTACCAACACAGAGGTCAAAAGACCTTTATTAGCCATGTAATCTGCCAGCATGTTACCCTCCCGATAGATGTGATTGATTTGGGCATCGGTCCATCTAGATAGGAGGATCCTTGCCTCAGAGACAATATTGAAAACTTTCCATGAAGGATCTTTGCCATTCGACAGATACCTTATGATATTCAGAGAGTCACCTTCGATGACCAAAGGGTGAGGATCCTCTGAGAGGAGCTGAAGCCCTCTGAGGACACCCTTGGCCTCCGCACTGTGATTAGATTGGATACCCAGGTTCTCGCAGAAGGTGAGGACAATCCTCCCCCTGTGATCTCTGACCACCCCTCCTGCAGCTGCTGGCCCCGGGTTGCCACGAGCAGCGCCATCAAAGTTCAACTTAAGCCAACCCTCTGGGGGGTTTCTCCATTTGACCTTGAGCCTGGGCGAAAAAATGTTAGGGTGGTCTGGATCCTCCTTGAGGTTCATCCTTTTGAACACAGTTTCCTCCGATCGGATCCTGGGGAGGGGACTAGGAGTGAATTTTGAATTTTCTACTACAAAGGCAAGAGCTCTGAAGGCTATGGAAGGGGGGTCTCTTGGAGGATTACCGAAGACTCTTCCATTCCTCTCCAACCAAATCTGCCAAAGGATGTGATGGAAGGATGCATCGAAAAGGAACCGAAGCTTAGGATTTCTGAATGGGTTTGGCCATTGAGCAAAGGCTTCCTTGATTGTCCTGGGAGGGCTCCAGGGGACCTGAAAGGAGGAGAGGATCATGCCGAACACCATGGTGGTGAACGGGCAGTGAAGGAAGAGATGATCTATGGATTCACAATCTGCCATGCACAAATAACACCTACTAGGGAAGGCAAACCCTCTTTTGTGGAGGTTGTCCATGGTTAGAGCTTTATTCTAAAAAATAATCCAAGCAAAGAAATTTACCTTCGGGATCACTCCTTTTCACCAGACTATCTACCATGGGAAATCCCCCTCAGCCTCCTTGGAAAGGATCTCGTAGGCTGTCCTAACCGAGAAGACGCCAGTGTCAGTGCCCGTCCAGATCATCTTGTCGGGTCTTCTGGCAGTCGGGATGGTAATGCCCTGGAGGATCTTATCTAGAGAGGAGACTTCAGCTTCATGACCGATGAGGGTCGGGATGTTCCACTAAGGGCTGCCATCCTTCCTCACAATGTAGTCTTCTACCTTCTACTAGGAGTTTGGGTCCACCAAGGATTTGAGGAGGGAAAGTTCAGCCTTCTGAGATAGAGGATCTTCTTTGGCCCATCTATCCTTCCAGAAGTTGATTGTCTACCCATATCCTAAAATCCATCGGACTCCCTTGCTGAGTAGCTGCCTAGCTTGGAGGACTACTTTCTAGAAAGTGGATCCACTAGAGGGGGCCTCAACATCCAGGAAGGAGCAGTTGGTGAGGTATTTCTTCTTGACAATTTTGACCCACTCCATAGGCTCGTTGGTCAGGATCCTCCAAGCATGCTTGGCCACGAGGGCCAGGTTCATCAGACTAGTTCTCCTTAGCCCAAGCCCACCTTGGTCTTTGCTTTTACACACCTTGTCCCATGCCACCAAAGGGATCCTAGATTTATCTTCATTCCCAGACCATAGAAAGTTCCTCTGAATCTATTCGATCTTGCGGTGGACAGACATTGGGAGGCTGAATACTGACATGAAGTAGGTCAGGATCCCTTGGAGGTAAGCTTTGGTGAGGGTAGCCTTGCCTGCCTGGGATAGAAACTTGCCTTTCCAAGAGGCCAGCTTCCTATGAATTCGCTCCACCACCATATTCCACATGTTGTCCTTGGCCCTGCCACTGCAGAAGAGGGGGAGCCCGAGGTAGGTGGTAGGGAGGGATTCGATCGTGCATCCCAAGATTTTGGCAATGTGGATCTACCACCCCTGGGGAGTATTCAGGAAGAAAATCTTGCTCTTGGTGTAGTTTACTTTCTGGCCCGTAGCTCGCTCGTAAAGGGAGAGGATCCTCTTGATGTGTCTGGCCTGGGCCACAGAGGTGATAGTAGACAAGAGGGTGTCATCCACAAACTGCTGGTGGGTGACTGCTTCCACTCTAGAGGTGGGGATGATGCCCAAAATCCTCTATCTTTGGAGGCTCTCCTTGAGGGTTCTACCCAGAACCTCTGCCAGGATGATGAAGAGAATGGGGGACAGGGGGTCTCCTTGCCTGAGCCCTCTGGCACTCTAGAAGTAGCCTGTGGGGGACCCATTGATTAGGACAGAGAAGTAAGGGGTGGATATGCAGCTTTGGATGAGGTCGATCCAAGAGGGAGGGAAACCAAACTTTAGGAGAACAACATAGAGGAAACCCCTATCCACCCTATCGAAGGCTTTGTTCATGTCAAGCTTGAGAAAGAGGGCAACCTTATTAGACAAGGACGCAGAGTGGAGAGTCTCATGGATAGAAATGACACCATCAAGGATGTTTTTGCCTTTCATAGAGCTACCTTGGCAAGGGTCAATGAGCAAGGGCAAGATGGGCTTCAGCCTGTTAGCTAAGACTTTGGTCAGGATCTTGTAGAAAACATTGCAAAGGTTGATGGGTCTATAGTCCGAGAAGGTCCTGTAGGTAGAGGTTTTCGGAATAAGAGCTAAGAAGGTGGCGTTCAGACTGGGGTGGATGGATCCAGAGGCTTGGATCTCATGAATGGCATCACAAACATCATTCCCCACAACCTCCCACATGGTCTAGAAAAAGTGAGGAGGAAACCCATCTGGACCCGAGGTTTTGTCAGGTTGCATAGAAAACAAGGCCTCCTTGATCTCGAAAGAAGAAAAAGGATCCAGGAGCCTGAGGCTAGCCTCCTGGGGTACCAGAGGGGATTTTTGCCAAAATATCTCTTTGGGCCTGTAAGTCACTTTTGGGGGAGGATCCCAACAAATCCTGAAAGAAGCCCACCACTTCAGTTCTTATCTCAGCAATGTCCTTGGTAGCCATACCATCACTTCACCAAATTTCCTTGATTTTGTTGGAACCTCTATGCCGGAGGGTAGAAGCATGAAAAAACCCGGTGTTGGAGTCTCCTTCCTTCAGCCATAGATCTCTAGATTTCTATCTCCAGAAGGTCTCTTCCCTAGCCAGGATAGTGTGAAAGTCTGCCAAGAGGATTCTCTCTTCGTTTCTATCAGATTCGTTGAAGACACCTGCCTCCAACCTTCTTTCCAAGTTTTTGAGGCTTTCGGATATGGCTTTCTTGGATTCGAAGATGTTGTCGAAGACCTCCTTATTCCAGATCTTGAGGTTTTCTTTGACATATTTAAGCTTCAGGGCTAGGCATTTTGAGGCGGATCCTTTTGCCTCCTGCTTCCACCATCCCGCTACCTGCGCTCTAAAATATTTATGATGGGTCCACATGGATTCGAACCTAAAGGGTGTTTTGAAACTAGGCCCTTCACCCGATTCAAGAAGGATGGGGTTGTGGTCTGATCCGATCCTAGGAAGAGCTAGGAGGGTCGCATCCCCCAAGAAGGGAATAGCCTCCTGGGAGATAAGGAACCTGTCTAGCTTGACCTGGATAAGCCCACTCCCTATTCTCCTATTGCTCCAGGTAAAAGAGGAACCTTTGAGCTCTATGTCAACTAGCTCGTTGGTGTCGACAAAATCTCTGAAGTCTTCTATGCTTCTGGAACCAATATCAGATCCTCCCTTTTTTTGGAAGGATGTAAAGGGCAGTTGAAGTCCCCCCTATTATCCAGGGGAGGGCATTGAAATTCCTTCGCATCTGGGTGATGGTCTTCCACATCTCAGCCCTCTCAATGACCGAGTTGGGGGCGTAGATGTTGGACAGGATCCACGATCGATTGCCTATCTTAGAATGAAAGAGGATATTGAGAATCCTGCTGGATGAAGAAAGCAGACTTCCTTCTACAAGGGTCGGGTCCCATAAGACCATGAGCCCACCTGAAGATCCTTGAGCTGGACTGAACAGGAGCTCTGCTTTGGCCCAGATAGCTTTCACTGATTTTTTAGTAGAGACCACATCAACCTTGGTCTCTTGGAGGATAAGGATAGAGGGATTTGATCATTTTTGGAGGTCCGCAGCCATCCTCTGCTTGGCTGCTCTGGTCAGTCCTCTCACATTCCATGAGAGAACCTTCATCTTGATGATTTGGAGGTTTTCTTGCCTCCCTTCACCATCTGGAAGGGGGGTTTGGTTCCTTGTGCTTCATCCCACTGAGTGTCCGAATCATCCAAAAATAGCAACAGTTGGGTCCCATTCGCCACATCCTCTGTTGTTTCTTTGTCTCTCTGATCTTTGCCAGGAGGTCTTCCTCTTTTCCTCTCATTGCCAAAATCCATCGATTATTTCCTGCTTCTGGTGTTCCTAGGGCTGACCCTTCCTGATAGGGAGGATCCCCTTTTTTCATGATGATGAGAAGGAAACTCCCCCTTTTCTCGATGGGGTGAGGTTTTCTTATTGCCTAGCAAATAATCTTCCATGAGGGATTGCGGGGAGTTAGTGATGGGAGAGATTTGTACCTGGGAATTCGGTTCCTCTGCTTCATCTTGGGGTGGAAGGCTTGAACCCGCCTCTCGGTGCTCCTTTTCCTGAAGGGAGTTTCCTCCTTGCTGTGAACCTTGCTTTGGCTGCTTGACAGACCCGTCCTGTTCCTCCTCTTGAGCTTGTTGTCTGCCCGAGTCAGGTTTGGGCTTCATCGGGAGTTGGTCAATGGGAGGAGGATTCCTCTTATGTTTCTCCCCCATCGCCAGCTATGAGTCTCGAGGGTATGTGGATCCTTTGGTCAGCTCCTCCGCTCGTTGGCCCCTGGCAGCTGGACACTGAGTCTGGAGGTGCCCCTGAGTGCGGTAGTGAGAACAAAAGGTGGGTCTATTCTCATACTCGATGGCCTATCTCTTGATGAAGGTTGATCCTGACCGTAGGTTGATGAAGGAGGGGAGCTCAGAGTCCAGGTCCGCTAGCACACAAAACCGAGCCTGGGTCAGTCTGGACCGGGCTTTAGTGGGGGGATCAATGGAGACCAATTCTCCAATGGACCGTGCTATCCCTCTGATAACATTTTCATGCCAACAGTGAAGAGGAAGGTTGGGAAGCCTTACCCAAATCGAAGCAATGTTGATGTTTTGGGTATCCGGGTTGAAGTCATTTCCCCACTTTCGAAGAAAGAGGCTCCTGCGCCCTAGGAACCATGGTCCTCCCACCAAGATTTTGCAGTAATCCTCCCGGTTGTTCAGGATGATGGCAAAGAAACCCCGGGTTAGTGCCACAATATCCATGTTTCCAGAGATTCACCACTTGGAGAGAGCCCATTTGCGGATGGATTCCATGTCTGGGCATCCTCCTATGAACTTGCCAATTAGGGTAAACTTTTCGAATTCCAAAAAACTATTCAGGACCTCGTCGGGGATGTCCAAATCCTCGCCAGATGGAAATAGTTCCTGGGTAAAGCAGTTGTCTGGGGTTGCATGGCTCACCACCATGTGGGCATAGGATCCTCTCGCATTAGGGTTGGGGGCCCCCCTTTGGCCTCCTTTGTTCAGGGGGTCCTTGTCTTTCTTCTTCGATCCGTCCTGTTGACCTTCTGCTGTCGGGTGCACTGATTCATCCCCGTTGGATCCCCTTCGACCTCCGTCCACCTCGCTGGTATTCCTGCCTCCTATCGACGGGATGGATCCTTTCCCGCATTCCATCACGCGGATCCTCTCGTTGGATCCTCCTTCGCTCTCCTTCATTGTTCTCCAGATAGTCTCCATAGGCCTTTGAACTCAGTTGACTATTTGATTATGATTAAAACAAACTTTTTGGATTATGCTTAAATAAGCCTTTTTGAATTATAATCATAACCTTTTTTATTAATTGAAAGAATGGATTATGATGCTACAAGCAATATAAGCCATCATGTTATACAAATTTTTTATTTAAAATTAAATTTTGATTTTAAAGTTTTATTGACTTTATTTTCATTTAGGATTTATAAATAAAGATTTTTCACTTAAACATTTTTTTATAACAAATATAATTATTTACTTTAACAATGTATATTTGAAGCTACATTAAACTTTTATATATATATATATATATATATATATATATTATTTACGCCATACTTTTAGCCTTGTTATATGGAGTATATCTCTTTTCAAGGAAAAAGAAGACCATAGGAAAAATTATTATTTTATTTTATATTTAAAAATAAATAAATAAATTTGATAGTATTATAAAAGAAACAAAATTTTAATATATTTGTATGAAAGTATTTTTATTCTATAAATTAAATTTGTATCAAATATATTAAAATTTTATAATATAAAAAATAAAAAATATAATGTATAAGCTTATTTTTTTTAAACCCTTGAGACTCATCATTTCAATTCGTAGAATTTTAAAATTTGGAGCAGAGTGGTGAGAGGCATCTATATGGGTCTCATACAAAACTTCATTATAGACAATTAGATGTTGAAGCTTAGGTAAAGTAAAGGATTTGGAGCAGAGTGGTGAGAGGCATCCATATGGGTCTCATACAAAACTTTATTATAGACAATTAGATGTTGAAGCTTAGGTAAAGTAAAGGTCAAGGTCACTCGCCTTAACAATAAAGGTATAGACATAAAAATCAGCCTTAACAATAAAGGTATAGACATAAAAATCAATAGGAACTTCAATAATCACAAAATTAGCATAAAAGTGTTTATAATGGGTGAAAATTACGGTGTACAAATTAACAATAAAGGTGTAGACATAAAAATAAATAGGAACCTCAATAGTCACAAAATTAGCATAAAAGTGTTTATGACGGGGTGAAAAATATGGTGGGCAAATTAAAAAAACCATTATTAAATATGAGATCGAAATAAGTCTTTAAAACGATGTATTAATATTATAAAGAAGTTTGTATAGTGGTCTTATACAAGGCAAATTAAAGTGTTTATCATTGTTATTGTTAGATATTTTTAATCTATATATATATGCAGGGTTCAAACCATAGGGGCTGCTTCCAACAAGCTTACACTACCTTGTTATTGTTGATTTGGCGTGAGAGACCACCAGTCGTTCGAGATTCGTACTATTACTATTGATCTTGCGTGCACTTAGAAAATTTATATCAGGGTTCAAACCATAGGGACTGCTCCCAACAAGCCTAAACCATCTCGTTATTGCTGACTTGGCATGAGAGGGACCACCAGTCGCTCAAGATTCATACCATTATTGTTGATCTGACGTGCTCTTAGAAAATTCAGATAAGACTACTTCCTTTGCAAACAAATAAACATACCCCCAAGGTTTGAACCTAGGTCTCTTCTTGTAAGTGCCTGGCCAAATAGACAACTACCAATCCACCTAGCTCTTAGGGGCATAATATGTTCAATATTTTTAAACAAGTTTGATGGTGAAGGTTTGTGTATTTTAAATAAAAATTGAAGATTCAAATGTAAAAGTAGGTGGGTATTCATACTTCATTAATATATAAAAAATCAATGGATGTGAAGAGTTTTTTATTATTTATTATTGAATTGAGACATGACATTATATTAAATATTATGGAATATGTGTGATTAAGAAGCAAAGATAAATGTATGAGACTATTATTATCATATATATTATTGAGATTAATGTTTTTATAATAGATATAATTTTTATGATTATGTATTGTTATAATATAATTTGATAAGATTAAAAAAAATAAAATTTAAACATAAAAAGTAATGTTTCATATATTTAAACAAAATAAAAGAATTAATTTTTTATTATAAATTAAGTGATATCAGCTTAATAAAATGGTATTAATTCAATTGTTTAGATTCTTCCAAGGTGAAGACCAAGGTTCGAATACTGGTAAACAATACATGTTTAACTGCCAAGTTGTTATAAAACCGTTATAATACGTTAGGTTAGGTGGTTATGATGTAATTACAGTGAGATAAATGTTTATCCCATATAATTAGTTGGAAAAATGATATTAGGTGACTTCTCTTTAGGAAGGTCTAAGGTTCAAACCACGATATACCTAGGAGGGGATAGGTTGTATGGTAGTGATCCAGTGTGTTTGTTGGTTAGCTTCCCCAATTAGATACTTTGGAGGGTTGAGGTCCCTTTGAATTTGGCTAACCCAACTACCAATTCTCCTATGTATTAAAAATACAAGCATAATTTTTAAGTTGTAAGTTAACCAATTAAAAAATATTTTCTAACATTTATTTAAAAAATTATTCAAATATTAATATTTTAAAAATAGATTTAATTGTTGATAATATAATTTAATAAGAATTAAAAATAACTTTTAAAATTAAACTTAAAAGCAAATTCAATCAACAAATCTTGCCAAACATTATGCGTATAATTATCATAATGTAATATAAGTGCATCGTCTTTGGTGATGTAATTGTCACAATGTAATACAAATGCATCGTCTTTGGTGATGTAATATGCTAAGGGACATGATGAATGAATGAAAGATTTTAATTACGTTCGCGAGACCCAAATATGGTCTATGGGACCTAAAATATGGAAGTACAATTACTCAAATCATATCATATGATCTTTAATATCTTTGAGAAGGTTGTTCCTTCTCCTGCTGATTTGTGTTAGCAATTCTCCAAATTTTTTTATTTTATTGTCTTCAAATAAATCTGTAATAAACTCGTTCCCAAGTGTTTCTTTGTATTTGTCATGGATATCTGAAAAACTCGGGCACTTATAGATAAAGTGTTCCTTTGTCTCTACTACCCCTGTGTCGCATAGAGTACATATCCTTTCTTCCCATTGTTCTTTGGGCGTTGTCCATCTCCCTGTTTCACATCTAAGCCTATGAGAGCTAGTCCTTATCCGAGCAATGAGTATTTTTTCCTTCCACTTGATTTCAGCGCCTATATACGCTTTTTCCTTGTGGTCATACGTTGGGTTAAAATTTGCAATATAATATTGTCTTTTCCTCGCTTGCATTTTTCCACATTCCACTTCTGAACTTTTCATTCACATAATTTTTAATGTCTTTGTTGACATTTGGGCATTCATTTATGTTGATTTCCCAACGTTTCATCCATTTCTAATTTTGTTTCATCCATGTATTCTTTCGCCTATGCAACTCTTCGTCCCTAGTTGCTCTAGGCCATCTATCATTTGTCATGTTTTCTATTTTTTTCAAGTAACATAACAGCTTGGTCATAGCAATTGCTTCTAAAGGGAACATTCCAGTTTTAGCTAGAATAATTTCATAAGGGGTTGTGGCCTTAATTTTGAGAAAGTTTATGATTAGATATTTTTGAATCCTTTCTATTTGCCTCCATTTTGCATTTGTTGTGCCACTAGCCCACACCTCGCAACCATACAACAGAACCGGTGTAACAAGTAGGCCAAATAAGACCTTGGTGGTCTTCCAGTCCCACAACTCGACATTCCTACACCTGTTTTGAAGTGCATATAGTGCTCTCTAGCCACTTTGAGTTCTTTTCATCCTACATGTATTCCAATTAAGTTTGTCATGAAAGTCTATGCCCAGGTATTTGTATTCTACTACTACATCAAGCGGTTCTCCTGCAAACTTAAATTTGAGTTGTTGCTTCTTCTTTTTTGCTAAAAAAATCATAATTTTTGTTTTGCTCGTGTTCACCTGCATCCCAACTTCTTTACAAAAGAGTTCTAGAGCTTGAAGGTGATCTTCTAGATCTTTGGCTGTTTTGGCCACAAGAATTACATCATCTACATACATGAGGAGTTTTACCACATATTTGGCTAAATGCACACCCTCTCCCCTAAATTTTTTTATCCATTCTTCTAACTTGTCAATGTACAGCCCAAATAAGGTCGGAGATAGAGGGCAACCTTGTTTGACACCTATGTCACTACCAAAACATTCAGATAACCCTTCCCGTGTTCTGATTCTAGCCTTTACATGCTCATATAGTCTATGAACTGCTGCCCTGTAGTGAATTGGAACCTCTAGCTCTTCCATTCTGCTCCATAATTTTTTCCTAGGCATTGTGTCAAATGCCTTTTTGAAGTCTACAAAACAACAAAAAGCCTCCTCTTTTTTGTCCCATATTTTTTCCACTATGCGTCTAAGCGTGATACAGTGAACAATAGTTGAGTGCTTGGGCCTAAAACCCGCTTGCCCCTTTGCTCTCTTTCCCTTTTCTTCTATCCATATGCTGATCCTACGCTCTATCATACTCCCAAACAACTTTGCAAAGAGAGGGTTGATCATGATAGTTCGATAGTTTGAGGGATTATTTACATCTCCACTTTTAAACAAAGGAATGGTCAAGCTAGTTGTCCACTCAAGTAGGGAAGCCATTTTGTATGACCTCATTGAAAATTTCTTTGATTTGCGGTGCCAAGATATCTACCCCCCATTTTATATGCTCGACTTGAAGATTGTCTATGTCACGGGATTTACCGATTGCTAACTTTTTTATCCCTTGAATAATGTCTTCAATTGTGAAAAGTTCTTTCTTGACAATGATAGTAGGGGGTCTCCTGCTGGTTACTACGCCGATACAGTTGTTTTGAATACTCCAACCACTGATTAACTGTTATGTTATTTTCAGTTTGCATCCTTTTCACGCTTAGTTCCTTCCAAAATTTCTTTGGTTCATGCTTCCCTAAATAAATCAATTCTTCCCTCCTTGTTTTAGTGTATTCTTCTTTTTTTGCCCTTACCAGTTTCTCATATGCTTTTTTGTTTGCTCTTGTTTTACCCGTTGGTTCCTTTAGTAATCTTCGCATTTTTTTGCAATCTTCATCGAACCATGGGTTGGTTGGGAAGCTATTTCTTTCTTTCTTTTTAGGTTTAGCTCTCTTGCATTTTTTTAGAGCTTCTTGAATAACTTGCATTAACCATTCACTCTTACTGTAATCTCTACTACTGTGATGTAGTTCTTCCCTTTCTTGTAACTTATTATTTAATACTGCTCTAAAATTCTGTCGATTTTCATCTGTTAAGAGAATTTTTCCCTTGTGAGGATATTTATTTTGATTGCCTTGCAAGTGTTTTTCCCTTGGTTTGTCTCCATGCATTCGAAGTTTCATAACAATTGGGTTGTGATCTGACTTAAGTTCCACTAAAGAATCTTCCACTTCTAGCTCCTCTATTTTTGGTATGTAATTCTGTGAGCATATTACATAGTCTATTACACTTTGTCCCTTATATGTTTTGCATGTATACTTTCCTGAATTTTTCCATTTGTTCATCCCATTGCAAATAATCAAATTGTATATGCTTGCCAAAGACCTAACAACTCTTCTCCATATTGCGTGATAGCCCAATGCTCATCTTCTGAAGTCCTAGTCCATTGTTGATTTTCCTCTTCTGGCATCCAAAGAGGATTAATCTCAATATCTTCATTACCTTCTAGAATGTTAGCTTGCTTATTTGTTGTCCTTGCATTGAAATCTCCAATTAATATAATATCCCCCAACTTACTGTATATTGAAATGTCTCTTTTTAGGGAGGAGTATGGGTCTTCTTTGTTAAGGTCATGTTTCTTATAGAATTTAGAATTCTTGGGAGCAAAATAACATGCTGCTATGCTAATAACTGACTTATTTTCTAGGATCTTTATCCAAATGTACTGTTTGTTTTCATCTTATTTTTCAATTTTAATGACCCTATCCCATTCCTCTTTTATTAAAACCATAATACCTCCATGCCCTTTGCCATTTTCTGTTGCTTTATTCCATATTGCTATTTTTTTGTATCCCACAAATTCTGGAGTCCTACATCCATCGTGTTCATGTGTTTCTATCAATATGATTATATCTTTGTCTCTAGCAATGGGCCCTAACCCGGGTCTTCTTCTCCAAGGGAATCCTCTACAGTTCCAAATTACCATTGTAAGATGTTCCCGGGCGGGCCATACTCCCTATTTATTTTGGATTTGTTTAGATGTGATGTATGCCTTTCCATTTCTTAAATATGTCTATTTCCCTTCATTCCTTGCTGCCCTCAGCTTTTCCCATTCCTTATTTCTTTCTTCCTGCTGTAAAAATGTTAGGTCATCATCTAAATAAAATTGTGACCCTCTCAGCATGCCTCTATTTTTAAGTAACCTTATTTTATCCTCATAGCTCATCAATGTGACTCGAATATGTCTATCTCTGCATCCTTCTCTCAGCTTGCCAATTCTGCTTACTTTTTTTATCTGACCCTTCCATTGTAATCGATCTGACAAGAAGTCCTTGGTTAAACGATTTGTGTCTTCCCTGTCCCCATAATATTTCAACCCTTTGATGATTATATTTGTTAACTTCTCATGTCTTTATTTATCTTCTGTTATTTGAATTTTTACTTGCTTCTCTATCAACTCTTTTTGTTGATTGACTAGTTCTTTTACTACTTGAGACCATGTCTTTGTCTTTGCTAATTCATTTCGTAGCTCATTTTCTCTTGTTTCAATGTTTTGGAGTGTTTTATGTACCTCTTTTATTTGATTTGCATTTGTTTTTTCCACCTCTATTGCATCATTGATTGGGGGATGGATGGCTTGTTTGAGGATATGCCATTCATGTTGACCCATGTTTGCAAGGTTTTGTAGCTTTGAAACTTGCTCCTTGAGCTGGTTGTTTTCTTTTTCTAGCCTCCGAATGGTGTTTATAACCTTATCTGATTTAGTTTCTCTTAATTTCTCCCTCCTTTCCATGCTTTCAAGTTTCTCTTTCATCATCATTAGCTCTTGCACATAAAGTCTTGGTGCCCACATGAGTGGTGTAGTTGTGGGACTGTAAGTTTCTTCCTCATCTGAAAACTCATTTTTGTGATTTGTCTTTAATTGTTCCTTATTCTCCACCTGTTTATGTGGTAGAATATTTTTTATTTTTATTTTTTGATATGCCCTTTTCATTGTTGTTGCCCTTGCTCGAGCTTGTCGACGCCTTAATATCCTCCAATATTGTTTCTCATTGACATATATTGGTTCTTGCAATTGTTGCTTCCCTTATTCCATTTTCAAACCCTTTATAGCCGAACCCTCTGTACTATTGATCCGTTGAAATAAATGTGTAACAAAACCCTCTTGCTCTGCAAACCCTCTGCTGCAAACCCTTGCTGATAATAAAACCTTCTACAACAAACCCCTATAACGAATGTATTTCTCCTACCTACTTAAATTGTTTTATAAATCGAAAGAGGACAAAAAATATGCTTACCCGATGAAATAGATATTTAATACAATACTCCGTCGTAAACCCTCCTGCTCTGCAAAAACCCTTTGCCGCAAACCCTTTAATTTTTTTGTGCTGATATTTCTTGTCTGGAGTGTACAGTTCAAATATTCTTCGTTCTATCGACTCTGCTTCAGTATCCCCATGCTCTGCTTCAGTATCTTGCCGTAAACCCGATGAAATAGATGTTTAATACAATACTCCGTCACAAACCCTCCTCCTTGCTCTGCAAAAACCCTTTGTCGCAAACCCTTTAATCTTTTTTTTAGTAAACATAGGTTGATTTTCCATGATGAAAACCAAAAACTACTATGGTAACACACATCCCACCATGGTTTGAACTTAGGTCTCTTGGATGAATGCTCAAAAATATAGCACTACTATTCTCCAACAAGAACAATGGAATGCGTTTTTCTCCTCTATAATCCATTAAAAAAAATAATACTACCTCAATAAATTAAATTTCCCAACTTTGGAGAAGGAGACAACTTTAAATGATAAAAACATAATTTCCAGATTATAATGCCACTATATGGTCATGATGTACCATAAGTAGAGCTTGTCTCAATCCCCAAAACAGTTAAAAAAAAATTAATAACATCAAATGACATTCAATCCCATATAACCAATTTAACCATCATATGACATTCAATTTCATATAACCAATTAAAAAAATTTAAGACTTTAATTTGAATCTTACAAAAATCTACACACATACAACAAATTTCACTTAAAACAACACATTTTATACTTTAAATTTTCAATAACAGGAGAAGGTGGTTCAATGAAAAGTAGGGATTTGCTTGTAAGTTTCCTTATCTCAAGGAACATAAGGTAAGCACCACAAAGATACACATTTTAGGAAAGTTTTTAACAATCAATTCCGTAAATTTGTTTCAAATTTAGTTTTGTTGCCAAGGGCATAAGATTTAATAAATCTATGATAAATTTAGTAAAATAATTTTAAATAATTGGTAAATCTGATTATGTTGTTTAAATTTTTTTATCATGATTATATTCTTTTAGTAAATTATATAATGGCAATATAATAAATTGTATTATTATAAAACAGTGAGAATCAAACTTTTGTGGGATCTTTGTGAGTTAATCATCCTTATTATTTAAATTTCAACCCCATAGGATTTTATTAACACTTAATTAATTAAAATTTATTTGATAATATTTATAGTTTTGGCTATTAACAAAACAATTTGCTATTAGCTAACAAGCATTTAAGAAAACATAATATATTTAATGTAAACCTATCAAATTGGATATCCAATTTGATGTGTTATCCTCATTTAAGAAAACATAATATATTTAATGTAAACCTATCAAATTGGATATCCAATTTGATGTGTTATCCTAACAATCTAACTAAATATCAAATACACATGTTTATAATATGTTGTAGATGTAAAGACCTGTTGAGTGGTATTTTCACCCAGTTGTGAAAGTACACTCTCCTTTAGGATTAGGTTCCAAATCCCCTCTTGCAAAGAAGTTAAAAAAACAACTTCTCCAAGGTCTCTGTTGTATTAGCATTTGCATATGTGTATTAGTAATCTCAAATAAAGATATTCAATTTAAATGCTTGGAACACCTTAGTGATTGCAAGTAACTGTAAACAAGGGGCAATGTTAGTTTATTTCACCATGAAACTTTAGTGATTGTTCATTGTTTTTTTGGATTTTGAAAAATTTTAAATGTTTATTTTAATGCTTGAAAATTTAAAATAAGTTAAAATTTCTGGAAAAATAAAATGCAGAAAAATGAAAATGAAATGCAGAAAACTGAAAATAAAATGCATTCAGTATGATGCTATCTTATTTCGACAAAAACTAAGATGTGAGGTCTCCATGCATGCAACCTAACCTATTGGACTTGCAAAACAAGCACAATCCCCATAGACTAAGTGCTCGTTCCTAGGGTTTAAAATAAATTTCAGGTTAAAGCATTCACATGAAGCAACCAAGCAAACTTGCATTAACTCCATCTACAAACTCGAAATCTGAAAAAGAGAAAAGAAATAGACATTAAATCCAGAGCATGCAAAGAGGATCTCCTTCTTTCTTGCCCTCAAGATGCAAATTTCTGAAAACTTTTGCATTAAAAAATGTGTCATTTTACAATAGCAGAATTTCTGGTTTTCCCAAACCAGTCCATGGAAGAAATATGACTCAAACAAGTCCAGAATGGCCCTCTTGCCTTCAAATCTGCAACTCTGCTCACAGAAATTTCCAACCCCTTCTGGCCTCTTTGAATGGCGTATTTAAACTTCTGAAAAAAAATTGTTTCTCCTTCCATGACTGTTCGTTTCATTTTCCAATGGTTGTTCGTTTCACCTTCCCTTGTGTAACGACCATCTTAAATTATTTTAAATCATTAAAGATTCCTTATGTAACGTTTGTCTTATTCATTGGAATTTGTCCTTATGTCCACGTCACTATGCAGGTCTGTTACCTTGGCGAAAATCGGACATGTCACGAAATCATGACACTTCTTGTTTTTCTACTTGCCTGCCCCTTTTGAATCATGAAAATGCAACATGTCGTGATATCGTGACACTTTTTCTCTTTTGGCCGCGACGATGCAACATGTCGCGATATCGCGACACTTTTTCTCTTTTGGCCACGACGATGCAACATGTCGCGATATCGCGACACTTTTTCTCCTTTCGTCGTGACGATGCAACATGTTGTGATATCACGACACTTTTTTCCTTCTGGCCGTGACAATGCAACATGTCGCGATATCGCGACACTTTTTCTCTTTTGGCCGCGACGATGCAACATGTCGCGATATCACGACACTTTTTCTCCTTTGGCCGTGACGATGCAACATGTCGTGATATCGTGACACTTTTTTCCTTTTGGCCACGACAATGCAACATGTCACGATATCTTGACACTTTTTCTCTTTTGGTCGCGACGATGCAACATGTCGCGATATTGCGACACTTTTTCTCCTTTGGCCGTGATGATGCAACATGTCATGATATCGCGACACTTTTTCCTTTTGGCTGCGACAATGCAACATGTCGCGATATCGTGACACTTTTTCTCTTTTGGCCGCGATGATGCAACATGTCGCAATATCGTGACACTTTTTCCTCATTTGGCCGCGACGATGCAACATGTCGCGATATCGCAACACTTTTTCTTCCTTGTTCTCTCCCTTTGCTTTGGATCGTGAAAATGCAACATGTCGCGATATCGCGACACTTTTTTCTCCTTGTGGTGTTTTGCTTTTTCTTTGATCTTAAGCATATGGGCCACTTCGGTCTTCTTGGAAAACATGCAAAAAAAGGTGGGTCCCCAATTTGGGGTACGTTGTGGAGCAGCCACAACAAGACCATTAAATAAGTTCAAAGAAAGAATATAATATTTTGATTGATAGTAGAAGGGGTTTTAAAAGGGTCCCCAAACCTATTAAAAGTAGGGTTTTGAAAGGCACCCCCAAACTTTAGATCTAGCAATAAGACATCAAGAAAGACTAATCTAGATTCCATGAATCAAACTCGCAAATCCAATGAAACAACCTCCTAGAAAATAAGCAGCAGCCTCAAATTTTATCAAGAAAATACAAGAGATTGTTCCATGGTCAAACCACCATGTGCTCAGGAATCTAAAGCACCGAAGAAAAACAACAGAATAACAAAAATGCTATTAGTTAAAAATAAATTTACAAATAAAATGGCTCAAATAAAAACATTTTTTGCCTAACAAGAAAGGAGAACAGGGGAATCCTATCATCAATATCAACAAATCCGTCTAGCAAAGCACATAATAGGAGAACCCCTCATAAGAATAGCCAGTTTAAGAAAACAACACTAGAAATACTGACCAACAAAATACACAACATAAAACCATATAGGATATTTGCATAAGAAATTCCATAAAACCTACAAATCCCACATCTAGATCTGAGAAGAGTTGATGCCCAACAAAACCCTCAGCACAAATACCAACTCAAAAACTTGCACAATAAAATAACACATGAAAATCCCCTCCTATCCAAGACATGATGCAGAATCCTGGAGCCCTTCACCAGGATGTACCCAGAAGCAACAACCGCCCAAACAGTCGATGCCCCTCCAACCACAAAACTGGTCTAGCCATCCACCTACCAACAAGTCTAGCAACTGCAACTCCTTCAGCTGACCCAACCTACCAACCTATTGCTAGAGTTCCTTAAGCCAAACTAGCAAACCCTACCAACTAGAGCAAACCAAAGAGCATCCGCTAGATTACAAGGAAGTTTCCAAGGCCCTCTGCATAAGCCCTCAGAGCTGCAGGCCTCTTAGGGTTTGCCCTTAGAGCTGCAGGCCTCTTAGGGCTTTCCATTAGAGCTGTAAAACTCTTAGGGTTTGCCCTAAAAGCTACAAGCCTCTTAGGATTTAAAGCATGAATATAATATAAGAAAAAATCATTTTATTTAATATTAAAATTACATATAAGATGGAGACAATGACAACGATAATCAACATAATAGTGACTTTGAGCTATTTAAATTTAGAATCAATAATGTTACCTATTAAGATATGGCATAATAAAAACCTAATAAAAAATATATTAGAGAATGAAGGCTTTCTATGAACTTTGATATATTGGATTAGGAAAAATAAGATATTGATTATAATAAGGTGCTACTTGTATAAAATGATATATTTTTGCTTTAAAATATTCTAAAAGCACAATTCATGGATAAAATTTGGCCAAGTAATCATAGATTATTCTATCTTATACTTTGTTACCATGACATTATTAAATGACTTAACAATCCAACTACTGAAATTATGAGCCAAATAGGAGATGCATATTTTATAACATGAAGCTAGACAAGTAGAGATCACTTTCAATGACATGCATAGATTCCTTAATTTATCTTAGAAAGGTAAAATCATTTCTAGGTTCTTTTCATCCTATAATAAAAATTGAAGGTTAATTAGTAAGTGTTTTGTGTTAAACAACTATGAATGCACGGAAAATAAAATTGCATTGCATGAAGAAAGAAAACCTTAAGAATAATGAAGTAAAATTAGTTATAGAATTTATTGTTTCAAAAGTTATAAGAAAGAAACATATGATCAAAAGTCCAAAGAAAACCATGGCATACATGCAAAATATATACAAAGAGGAGGATTAGAATTGGGTTGTATTTGTTTCACAACAAATAATATTATACGTATAAAAATTAAAAACATAGGATTTGGTTCCTTTAGTTGGACTTAATGTATGTTACCTATTGTTTAGACCATGCAAATGATGTTGAATTGAAAAGTGAGTGGTCTTTAGAATATTATCTTTGAAATTTTGTAATGTGAGATACAATCTCTTTAATAAAATTGTGATATTAGTTGTGAAGAAAGGAATGACCATTCTATAAACTAATATTCAAAGAGTGAATGATGTGATTATGCTTTTGTCATAGAATAACTTCCTATGAGAAGAGGACCAAAAGGTCAAGTGAAGCTATATGGGTCTTAAGTAGTTCAAGATTGAAATAGATGCTTCGATATATAGAATCAATGTTTGTCTTTCTATTTTGGGTTATGTATCAAAATTGATTTTCACCCAATTATACTGTATGCCAATCCAAGATTTTTGTTAAGATTAACTTGGAAAATTTTGTTATGCACTTTGTTATACAAGTGCATAGGTTCTTCCTAATATTCATCCTAGAGCTGATATGGTATCATAATATGGTGGAAATAAGTTATATTATTTTATTTGATTATAGAAGAAAATAATAACTATCATATTTCTTTTCAAGTTGTGTGAGCTAGTATCTATTAGATAGATCCTATGCAGAGTTGATTAATTTAAAAATATTATCAACTCAAACATGATATCAGAGGAACAAATTTCAAATCTAGATTCATTCTCTTGCTTTTGAGTTGCACATATTTATAGGAATTGATTGCACCTTTTAGAATATTCAGGGAACTCTTTTTATTTCTAAAAAATGTAAAATTGAGTTGAGATTATTGATAATTTGCTTGAATGCTCAAGGTATACCTAAATTTGTAAAATTCTAGGAGCAATATGAAGTCAATGACATGCTTTTTTTATTTGTTGCTAATCTTCTAAAGGTCATGTATTTCTTATAGAGGTCATGACTTCCTTATAATTGTGGATTAGTGCTTTTTCCATAAATATTGAGAGGTGAACTCAATTAATGAAATCATCTTATAATGAATTATTTGTATAGGCTACATACATTTGTAGAGAGACCATGCTTTTGAAGGTTTTGCATATAGAGTTATTATTCATCTACCATTATTTGAGATGAATCCCAACCTACCATGAGAACATAAAGTTGTTTAGCCAAAGTCAATGTTGGTCATTGCATATCACATAATTATGATTATTATTAAAAATAATTTATCCAACTAGTATCTAATGTGGATTATAACGAGGTCACATGGATATGTAAATAAGATCCTCATGTTTACATTATCTGGTATCAAATTATTGAAGCCAACACATATTTGCCTAAATAGTGACATGATATTGCACATGATAAATAGAACATAAGACAAATTATTTTATCACAATATACACAACTAGGAAATTTTTTCATATCAAATGTTTCCTTTCTTTCAAGTGTTATCTTTTATTAGTTTTAGCTTACAATAATTATGAGTTGTATTTTAATAACTTAGAGTTTATCTAGTTTCTGGATGCTTCTACCTGATCTACTTAATTATATGTATGCATTTTTTATCATAATTTATAATTAGTTTTTTCACTTGTGACCTATACAAAAATATTTCCCTTTTTATTAAGGATCTTATGATTTACAAGGTGTACCCCATCTGATATAAGAAATAATCACTACCACATCGTGTTTTAAAGGTAAAACATGATCATATGGTGCCTAGATCACACTATTGTGTAAGCATCATATGTTAAAACATGAGCATATGGTTCTTATATCACACTAATTTTTGATATAAGAAATTGCAGACTTATGAGTTTGGCCTTAAGGGATGGAGATTATTTAGAGATCAAGGAAAGGATTGGGTAAAAATGTTAATTCAAAAATATATATGTTATCTTGATGCAATGAAATTATTTAGGAAAATAACCCTACCCAAAGCATTGTCAACATGAAACTTCATATTAGATAGTTTGTAGTTGGTTAAGAAAAATATTAGATGGTTAGCCAATGAGGGGAATTATGTAGATTTTTGGTTTGATGCTTGGTTGAAGCCTTATCATCTTATCTCTAGCTCAAAATGGTAGCCATTCGCTTTGACATGCCTGGCTTATAAAGGTCCAAAGGTGAAATACTATATTAATATGAGAAACAACTTAAAATCATGGATTTCTATTAGTAACTTGTTGAAGGAGAGGAACTTAAACAAATTGCAGATAAAATTTTAAAGATGCTTCAAGAGTTTTATTTATTGATATTTACATGAAAGGATGAGTTAGTTTAGAACCCATTAGAAGATGGTGGATACTTGGTCAAATTGGGATATGAGGATTTAGATCAATCAAAATTTCCTACTCTCAAATATTTTCCTCGAAAGAATATTTGACCATTAGAGGCTCTCCCTAAGGCCTCAACATTCCTTTGTTTAGCAACTCATAGTAAGATTTTTATAGGAGATAGCCTACAAAGAAGAGGGTATCATGTACATTTTAGATATACCTCATGTGAGAAGAATTGAGAGATATCAAACCATTTACTTATTCATTGTCCCTTTGTTGTCATCATTTGGAATTACTTTTAAAAATATGAAAATATATTAGGTATCTCTGTATACATTGAAAAAATGGATGAAATGTTGCATTAATTATTTCAAAGCTAAATCACTATGAAAACATATTGGGTATCTATATCAATGTTGAAAAAGTTGATGAAAAGTTATATTAATTATTTCAAAGCTAAATAATTATGTATTCTATGGAGGATTGGTCCTACCATTATTTTTTGGAATTTATGGTTTGAATGAAATAATATAATTTTAAAAATAAATTGCAAAATCATGCCCAATTTTTGAACCCTATTATTACCTCTTTAATAGAATGTTTACATGTTCTCATCATGGGAAGTTTCAAGTGTTAAAAAAGAGGTGGTATCAACTTGGTTATAGGATTTAAATATACTTGGAAGAGTTAGCTACCACAACGACATTGAAACAAAAGATATAATTTAATCTAGGATAAAATAGAAATGTTTAGAAATTAGGTTTATCAAAATTTAATTTTGATGGTGCTTCTAAAGGAAATCTAAGAAAAGTTGATGGATGTACTGTTTTTTGAAATAATAAAGATAAAATTCCCCTTATAAACATATTAAAATTCTACTAAAAACAATGCAGAGGCTAAGGTACTCCTTATAGGGATTAAAATTATAATAGAAAAATGATGGATATATATTTCAATTGAGAGGGATCCACAAATTATCATTAATACTATCAACAAAAATGGATGTGGATACTGGATAAAAAATATTATTATTATTGATGTTCATCAACTATTATTAGAGGAAATCTCTTAGAAATGTAAGCATACCCATAGAGAATGAAATCTAGTAACATATAATTTATCCAATTGCGGTGTTGATCTTCATATTAGTAAAATTTAACTTTTAGAAAGTAACTGACCAAGTGAGAGTAAAATTCAAATTTTAGAGGGTATATGGTCGAGTGAGATTTTATCTCTTAATAAAAATGATGTTAAGGAGCTGGTTATGGAAATACACCACTTTGAGGAACATGAAGAACATATTTAATAGAAAAAGAAATAAAAAATATTTGTGATAAAAATGAATGCTCAATATGAATTAACTAACCTAACAAAAAATGCAACGATTTTGTATTTTGATGGGAGTATCCACCAATAAAATCCACACATAACTTATTCCAAGATCATTGATTTTTTAGCATGAGTGACATTGAACATGCAAATTTTATCCTTCCTAATATAAATATGACAAGTTGAGAATTAAAAGGATGAAATATTGAAATAGTCGATCCTTTTAATTCTCAACTTGTCATATTTATATTAGGAAGGATAAAATTCTCAACCGATCCTTTTACATTAAAGACCCAAAAAAGAGATAGAAATAGTCAAAAAGAGAACAAGGGTTCTCAAAAACAAGGAAGAACACTCAAAACCAAAACCATAATAAGGGAGGTCCCTGTAACTACCAACACAGAGAAACAAGAGGAGGAGCCACACACCCTTATTTGGTTCTGCCATGCCTTGAGCATTTTATCAAGGAAGCAAACAATTCACAATCTAGTTCATCACTAGCAAGGATAAGATAATCAACACTTGCATTTCCAAAGCATGGACTGAAATCCACTAAGGGTTCAATAGGAGAGACTGGAGATACCTCCAGAGGCTCCACAAACTCAACCTAAGTCACACTATACTGGACCTTTGATTAGGTCACCTTCTAATATTTTTTATTACGATTTGACTGTTGGGTCTCCTTTCCAAACATTTGGGACATTTATTTATTGTTCAGAGCCTAGGCTACCTCCAGGACCATATCCTTACTAGTTTAAATATGGGTCTCAATGTTCAAACCTTGGGCCTCATCCTGGGCCATCTTCTTGATAATAAAATCCTAAGCCTTATCCTAGGCCCTTTTCTTAATCAACTAGTCCTCTTCCTGGGCCCTCTTCTCAAAGTTCAACACTTGGGACTCTTCTTGGGTCCTCTTCTTAATGTTTAAACCTTGGGTCCTCTTCTTGAATATGTTTAGTGTAGACACCTAAAATACATCGTGTTTAGGAGACAACTCATATGGACATATTTTTAGGCCATATTATTGACATTGGACCTTTCTAAGATCCAACAGTGGTTTTAACCACTCAATTAGGGTAGTTTAGTCCTATTCAACCATAGCTAATAACATAATTAGCGGTGGCCTTTGTCGCCATCAAAAATTAGAGCAGCTACGATATAGCCGCTAACATCAATAGTGGCCATAACCAGAGCCATGCCTATCGATAACAGCTAACCATATAATAAAATTGGGCTCCTCGAGCTGAGTAAAATTAGTTGCATCCAAAAACTTTGCAACGGTTTTGGCAAATCAAAGATCCGAAAGCTTCACCTCAATTGCCCAAGCATAATTGTTTTTTCTTATTGGCTTCATGGGGAAGCTAGAGCAAGGATTTTGGAAGTCTACATAAGGCCCTAAATTTACAACTAAATCCTGGAAGAATTCATGTGCAAATGCCATAGCGAAGCTCTACCAAATTGAGGAGAGAATTAACATCCCTTGAGGTATAGCGAAGCCCTACCAAATTGTACAATGACATCTACCTTTCAACCAATGAAGACTACCATAGTTTGAGGATCAACACCCTGCTGTTCAAGCCCTAAATTATCATGGATTGAAGAAAATTTTGCAACCAAACCATATTTTGAGATACAAGGAACCTTTGAACATAAATTCAACATCAAAATTGATCAACATCAGGCCCAATATTTAGAGAGTAGAACTTCTATCCCGTGGCCACTATTTTCAATAGTGACCTACAAGCACCACCACCGACATTGACAATGACTAATAGAGCTCGCTACTCTGAGAATCAGTGGCTACGGTATGATAGATTATTTTTTGTGTTTTAGTTTGTAGAATTTATATTATCTACATTTTATTGATTTCCTAACCTAGATTAGAAGCTTTATTTCTAGTCTTATGCATTCTTTATGCTTTCTTTCCAATATTTCATGCATCTTGTCATTTCTTTATGCATTTCCTTCATATTTTACAATAATCATGAAATGGCCTCATATTGAAAGGCCTTACTCTTGCTATTGATGTTTTGTAAGTTTCCTTATGCATAGATCATAGGTATTATCAGGAGCATATCACCTTCAAGATCATAATCATTAGAACCATAAAGCGGAGGTCACCAAATAAACCCTCCAGAATTAGTTTGTGGGGATTCTAAAGATCTATTGAAGACACCTACCATATGAATTATGGATTGTA